>CM070077.1:46672262-47308291 GCA_036250285.1 Pyrocoelia pectoralis | reverse complement strand
AACAAGAAACAGACTGGCTAAATCGCACTACCTACCGCTTGCGCATGGGACTGGGTGGACTGGGGACTGGTTGATGCCCCGACGCCGATCCATCCGATACCGATGGCTACCGAAATGAGAAATTGGAGTGATTAAACTGTCGACAGACTGAGGCTGAGGAGTGAGAGAGAGCGTGATGCGCAATGTGATTCATTTCATAACATTCCGTATTCGTATTATTTATTTTTTATTAATGATGTGAAATTTCAACCCAGGACAAAGTTGTACCCAGGACAGGACCAGGACAATTTTTTTCAATCCAGGGTAGTCCTCTCTAATCCAGGACGTATGGCAAGCCTAGACGAGATAGTCCTTTGCCTTTGTTATGAAATCACACTGAACACATTTATATTCTTTTGAGCAATGATTTACTCTCATATGTCTGAGTAAATTCGATCGATTTGTACTCTCATGTGGACAAAGTGAGCATTTAAATTTAATCAAACTATGCTGACTCTTAATATGTTGTATCAAATTTCGTTTACAATTTGTAATGTAAACACAATCCTTGCAATTCAATTCAGTTGAATTGTGAAGAGAATTAATATGACTGGCTAGATTAGACTCCGTTACACAGCTGTAGTTACAATGATTACATTTATATTCTTTCAAATCCTTACTGGTATTTTCCTGCTTTACATTAACATCATTAAAATCATAATTTATTGAAAAATCCAACTCTGTGACAAGTAAATTGATTTCTGTTTCATGTTTTGGTTCAACCTTTATGATATTCACATCATCCACAACTTCTGAGCTATTATTCATATCTACTTCTCCTTGGGGTTCACCTTTTTTAAACGGATTACTGTATCTTTAGTTATTGTTATTATTTATTAATTAAATATAATTTGTGCTACTTAACTTAATCAGAAAAAATAGTTGCAATAATTAAATAATAAATCATTGCATTTTTTCGTTGCAGCTACTTATATGTTTGTTTGAACTACTATCCTTCATTTGACCTACTTTTTTAAATTAGTGGTCGAATATGATGTTATACAATTCACAATTCGTTAAAACACGCGCTTTGGTACTCAAAGAATATATTTTTGATCGTATTCAAACTTGTAATGGGGTATAACCAATGAGGCAATGAATAAGTAATTGGTGTTTTTTTTTGCATCGCCACAGGGTCAGGTAAAGTCACAATCATCACGTGATTGAAGTGCCTTGGGTCATGTAGACATTTCTGCCTCAGGTTAATATAAAACTTAAATGAAGCTTTTAAAACGAATAGGGTCATTGGCAACTGAGTCAAATTATTTTTATAAAACGAATGGTGTGTTATTGACAGAGCTGACTTAAGTCTACCACAACGTGCAAAAAGAAAACACCTTATATATTACTTGATACTTATTCAATGGTATAACCACAGATGTATACACTCTACACTACTCAGCACGTGTTAAAATTGATTACGATTACCGCCTACGAGTAAAGATAAAAAGGAGAGAACATTATTGCATTATCAAAGCACGCGACGAAAGTTATACAAAAGGAGGTTAACGGAGTGGGGGAAACTTGTAATTTTGTCCATAAAATTAACAAATGTATGCAGACACCATATTTGTACAACAAACAACAATATCACCATTCTAAATACAGATGTCCTCCCGAAAGGCCCACACACTTCGTTAATTTGTCGAGTTGTCTCGGTTGCGGATTGCCCCAAAGCATAAACGAAAGCTGAAATTTCAGTTTTCATGGTTAGTTTTCAGTTTCGTGGCTAGTTTACTCAGAAAAAGAAGAGGGAGCTTTCTGTAGATTTTGTTTTTTATTTGCCAAACATGGGGCAGGAGTTAACAGCTAGGAGCTCGTTTCATTGGTGAAACATAAATTCACAAACTGGGTAAAAGCCCAAGAGGTTTTTAAGAGCCACGCTGAAACAGACTATCATAATGCCTGCGTTACTGATTTCAAAAATTTGAAAAAGACCCTGGAAAATAGGTTATCAATTGATTGATAGTGCAAGCATGTCTTGAGAGTAGGGCTTATAATACCGGAAGAAATTTTGAATACCGGTTTCCAGTATTCAATCAAGTGAATCCCGGGATCCCGGTATTGATACAAGTATTGACTTTTTTTACTGCTGAAACTATAAAATAAAAATATAAAATGTCAAATGACAGATTGCAAATTAATTTCCGTTTTTCTCATTTCCATGACAACGAAAGTTATACTGATTTCACATTACGAATTCAATCATTTCACATTATTAGTTCTTATTTCCATTTTAATTTATGATTTCAAAGTGAACCAATAAGAAAAATAGCGTAAAGTATAAGTGGATAAACAGGTCTTTAAAACACTTACTCTTTTTCAAGCACTCCGGCTACGCCGTCGTGCTTGAAAACTCCCGCGTGTTTTAAAGACCTGTTTATCCACTTATACTATTTATTTACATACAATTGTGTTTTTTTATAACTACGTAGATCATAATTATAAAAGTGTCCCATCGTAGATATTGAATTAAGTAAAGTTATTATAATGTTCAAACTTATGATCCAAAAACTCCAATTACTTAATGAGAAATCTTGAATTGCAAAAAAGCAATGTAAGTGTCTGAAAGTTGTAATAAATGTACCTATTGGGAAAATAAATCTTCCTACTTAACAGTTTCTTCTAGCAAATGAAATAATTTCTCTTGCTCCTCTTTTGTCGCCTTGTTGATAGTGATAGGGAACGAATTCCAAAAATACTAAAAAACAAACAAGGAATACAAGTTTTTGATTTATTCCCAAATTAATATCAGTACCAGACCACTAATACTATTTCTACAAGCTGTTGGTAAGTCGACATTTGCGCCATCCTCCATTACTAAACGTTTTCGAGGGCTAAAGCTCGTAAAAAAAGTATTAAATCTACCTTAAACGGAAACACTTCGTGTTTGTAAAACATAGTTTCCGCTTTAGGTAGACAAGTAACAGATATATAATCATCTACTTAATGTAATTAGTAACTAATGATATATTAATAAATGTCTCTTCATTTTTAACAAACACAATCTACAGATGCCCAAAAGAAAAATAATTTCCAGATATGCTTCTTAATTGAATCGTTTTTTTTTTTTGGTAATATTTGGTCATAAAAATGGTTAAATATCAATTTCCAAATATAGTTATTAAATAGTAGGTACAATAAGCGTCATCCATTATTGTTAATTTACAATACTGTTACTGGCACAGTAATTACGTCACATCAAGTGCTTCCACTTCTTTTCAGACTACTTTAAAGTGAGTACAGTCTAGGTTATTAAAGTACGTTTAAACATATTAGATAGTGTCAATTACATGATATGACGTACCTTTTATAATTACAACAAAAACAAACGTGAACATCAAGTTGTCATTTCCTTATTTTGAACCATTCATGGAAGCAAAGTTAAGCTTAGATAGGCGTAAATTTAGGTACTGCAAGGAGGACATGGGGTTTTATCGGTTTCTTCTCTAACATAGTCTTGAACACTAAACTTATTACTGTCCTTATTGCCACTTTGTCGTAGTTTCAGTTCTCTAAAAAAAAATTGGTACGTTAGCCGCGGTTGTTGGGAAATCCAAAGGAGGAGGCACACTTTTAATGAGGTTTCCAAAAATGACGGAATTGGATGAAATTTTAATATATTGTAGATATCGACTTTCTGACCAAAAAGTCTCATGGGCCCAAAGCGATCCTATGACTGGTTTCCGAGATACAGTGGCGGGTATGGGGTATCTTGAAAAACAGGAATTAAATTATAAATACCATAAAAGGTTGATATTTTCTTTAAAAAAGTAATGCAAGTAATTTAATTTGATCTTGGGCGGCTGTCTAGGATGTCAGGTGCTGATTTTTTTTGTGTACAGGGTGTACATTGTACAGGGTGTACAACTAAGAAAGGAGGCCGGCCATAACTCGGAAACTATTTGAGATAGAACAGTGAAATAAAAAATCTTATAATAAATGTGGCCAAGAGAAAATGCTGGAAATTATTTTCAATTTCACACCATTGCCACCAGAGGGCGTTTCACTGATTTCAATGTGAAATTCCCATTTTTTGGGCAATTTTCCTCAGTTAGGTATTTAAAAAAATATATTCATTGTGAACTAGTGATCAATATGTAAAACTTTGTTTAATGAATTTTTACGATTGCTGTCAAAATAAAGGGACGGGGATCTATATTACGTGTTACTAGAAAAAATCGTGTAACTTCGAAACGGTTTGCTTGAATTTGTTAAGATTGGTCTCGATGTAAAGACAACACTTCATATTACCAAAAAAATTCAAAACCACAACAATTTCTTATCTCCGTCTACCAATAGAGGGCGCAACTTGTTAAAGGAACAAACGGTCGACTTTTCTAAAAAAATTCAAATGGTACCAAATATTTTTTTCACTGCTATTGGAAGGAAAATTCATAAGGGAGTAATTAAAAAAAAATTATGTCAATAGCTTTTATAGTACCGAAGATATAGTCAAAAATGTGGTAATATAAGAGGCAATTTGAGGTATAAACAAATCGTAACAGCACGTCAAAATTCATTAAACAAAGTTTTACATATTGATCACTAGTTCACAATGAATATATTTTTTTAAATCCTTACTGAGGAAAATTGCCCAAAAAATGGGAATTTCACATTGAAATCAGTGAAACGCCCACTGGTGGTAATGGTATGAAATTGAAAATAATTTCCAGCATTTTCTCTTGGCCACATTTATTATAAGATTTTTTATTTCACTGTTCTATCTCAAATAGTTTCCGAGTTATGGCCGGCCTCCTTTCTTAGTTGTACACCCTGTACACAAAAAAATCAACACCTGACATCCTAGACATCCGCCCAAGATCAAATTAAATTACTTGTATTACTTTTTTAAAGAAAATATCAACCTTTTATGGTATTTATAATTTAATTCCTGTTTTTCAAGATACCCCATACCCGCCACTGTATCTCGGAAACCAGTCATAGGATCGCTTTGGGCCCATGAGACTTTTTGGTCAGAAAGTCGATATCAACAATATACTAAAATTTTATCAAATTCCGTCATTTTTGGAAACCTCATTAAAAGTGTGCATCCTCCTTTACCTCGCAACAGCCATAAAGGCGAGTTCTACATTAAGTCCACTTTTTGCAGAAGTTTCCATAAAGGCTACATTGTATTCCCTCGCCAATCTCTCGCCGTCTTCCTTTCGAATAACTCTATCAGATCCGCAATCGGATTTATTACCTGAAATTAAATTGGATTAAATTTAGACAGTTAGGCCTATCGAGTACCTATTAACATAATAACGACATCGTCCTGTGCGTATTCCCTAATTTCGCCCAACCACGCTCTTATATTGTCAAAACTTGTCTTATTGGTTACGTCGTATAATAGTAAAAGAGCTGAAAGTAATTAATGGATTACTTCTATTTCAGTTGATTAACAAAATGTTACCATGTGCGTCTCGGTAATAGGCATGAGTTACACTTCTAAATCGTTCTTGTCCTGCTGTATCCCATATTTGCAGTTTTACTCTCGAGTTATCGATCGTTACCACTTTATTCTGTAAGTTTATAATTAGTGTTTTTATGTGAAAACAGTGGGCGATATAGATGCACACACATAGACATTTAAAAATCTTACCCGAAAATCCACCCCAACGGTGGAAATAAAATTTCCCGAAAGAAAAAGTCCATCACGAAAACGGACCAATATACACGTTTTTCCAACGCCTGAATCACCCAATAGCATTACCTATTACAACCAATACTTTAATACATAGACAATGTAGTTTGTAATATATTTCAATTATTTATCTTTACATAGGTTTTAAGTTATTTCTGTAAGAATAACGCCATAAGAGCAATAGTAAAAGAGGTACAGGAGCGAAGTTTGTGATTGTTAACTCATTGAAAACAAAAATTAGTAAAGAAAATGTTAGAATATGAGATTGTATAACGAGTCACATCATTGTGAATCAAGAAGTCTAGAGACGATATATGAATTTTGACAATTCAATATGTTAATAGTTTTCACCAGTTTTCACTATTAAAGTTTTCACGTTTTCATTGTATTTAGAATATTTATTGCTAGCTCTGCTACCCCATATCTCACAGGTTATCGGCCCAGATATATTGTAGTGAATTTGAAAGTTTGAGCGTGAATTCGATTAAATACTTTTGAACGTGAATACAGAAATCATATACAGTAAACGCCAAACAACATCCGTTGCACGTCATCAATCAGCTGATAATTGACGTCCCTGCCGTAAATGTAACGGCATAAAAATCGTGAAAATTCGACCTGTAAAAATTAATTTCATCAGAATTTTATGATCGCCACGTTGGTAACCATGGATTGTTTTCAGCAACGTTGCCAATTCCAATTCCATAAGGTATCGATTTTGTAATGTTTTGTTGTGGTTATGTTTTGACTGTCACAATTTTGAAGTTTTGATTTTGTTTTTTATTTATTATAACTAAAGTTACGAGTGAACTCAGAAGTTTTATTTGCGTTACCTTCTTTCAATTACAATCTGGCAACATTGCCCCCAATCTACGTCACTCACATTATATGACGTGCAACGGATTTTGTTTGGCGTTCACTTTATATAAAAATATGATGAATTATACGAACGCGACGCGTGTTGAATTTTTGAACAAAGAAAACTATGACACGTGGAAGATACAAATGGAAGCATTTCTGGTAAAACTCGACTTATGGTCAGCCGTCGATGGAAGTTCACCTAGGCCTCCGTCTATTCCCGAGAAGGAGAAGGAAGTCGAAATGTGGGTGAAACGTGATGGAAAAGCAAAGTCAGAAATCATTTTATTTATTTGTCCGTCCGAGCTTAAACAAATTAAGGGATGTGCTACTGTTTATTATTTGGGTTACTTGAGTGCAGGGTAGCACCCCCGCTGTCCGAATGGTCACCGACCCTGCCACCCTCAGTATTCACTATTCAGTATTCAAGAAAGCATGCCAGAGTCGAGTAATAGAGCAGAAGAAATAAATGCATAATTGTACCTATAATATAATAAAGTTAAAGTAGTTAATAGTTATTGCAAATGAGTGGTTTAAATTAAAACGCAAGGAAAATTACAGTCCACTAAAAACAGAAGAAGAAACAAGGTCCATCGACCCCGATAAATGCGATAAACGTTAAACCTGCAGTACCGTTACACCAAAATCCTCCCCAAAGAACAAAAGGACGCCAGCACTTCCTGTGCAATAAAGGGCTGAGGGCAATATTAGGTGAGACCCATTCATTTACAATTCCTATTACCTACCTTTGTGGCTTGTGCATGCATATTTGTTTGTATTGTACCATCAATTTATAAAATAAGTACTTGTTCTTGTTGCGCATTGAGCTTAATATGGCTGATAAAAAACTATTAAAAGAATTAACCAGAAAGCGCAGTTCGGTCAACTCAAAACTTGCCATATTTTCGGACTATATAAAAGGGGTTACGGATTCACATTCAAATCCGCAACACCAATTTAATAACCAAGAATTAATTTCATTAGACATGAAAAGTGTAAAGGCGGAAACGTTGCTCGATGAGTTTGACGCGTTGCAGCAGCATATCGAATTGTTGGTAGATGAAACCGAACTTACAAACCAACAAAATGAGCGCGAACAATTCGAAAATGAGTTTTATATTGCAATACCAGCCGCAAAAGACATTTTAAATATGTAAGTACAAAAAAACTAAATTTAACCGAAGCAGCATTAACTGTGGAAGCGTCTAACGAGGTAACGGATATGATGAATTCTGTTAAGCTAAATTCAATAAAACTTCCTACAATTTCCCTCCCAAAATTTGAGGGCACTTATGAATCATGGCTAGAATTTCGGGATACCTTTCAGTCGTTAATACATAATAATACAAATATTTCTAGTATTCAGAAGTTTCATTATTTGAAGGCTTGCTTGCAAGGTTCAGCAATGAACATAATTCAATCTTTACAATTAACTTCTGATAATTACCAAATTGCTTGGGACACGTTGTGTAACAGATTCAATAATTCTAATTTATTAATGCAAAATCATGTAAAGGCTTTGTTCAACTTGGAATCAATTAAAAAAGAATCCAGTACCAAAATTCGTTGTTTGATTGATAGCGTAGCGAAACACCTGCGGTCATTAAACACTTTGAACGAGCATACTGATCAGTGGGATACGTTAATAATTTATATAATTTGCACAAAACTAGATTCAATTACTGAGCAAGAATGGGAAAAATATAAGTCCGAGAAAGGGGTTCACACATTACAATCAATGTACACCTTTTTAAATAGTAGAGCTGAAATACTAGAGAATATTGAAGTGAGTCAAATGCATGAAGGTTCCAAATCAAATTTAAGGCTTAAAAATCAGCATGCAAAATCATTTTTAGCTACTAATAATGCTTGTGGCGTTTGTAACGGAAATCATCAAGTTTATGCTTGCGTGGAATTTCAAAGTTTAGATGTTGCAGAGCGAAACAAAAGGGCGAAAGAATTAAAGTTGTGCTTAAATTGTTTGAAAGGTGGTCATCATTGTAGAATTTGTAAATTTAGGAGCTGTAATAAATGTCACAAAAAACATAATACTTTATTACATATAGAAGCCGATCAGGCAGAGTCTCAAGAAGCGCCGCAGGTTACTTAACCGCGTTTAATTCTAGCCAACACATTTTATTGGCTACCGTCTCTGTATTCCTGCTTGATAATAATAATAGGATGCATCGCGTAAGGGCAGTTTTAGATTCTGGGTCGCAATCGAATATAATTTCATTCGCATGTTTTAATAAATTAAAGTTAAACTCTACAGAAACGAACATTTCTATCGTAGGCATTAACGGTGCAGTTTCGCAAGGTTATAGAAAATGTAATTTAACATTAAACTCCGCTCATGACCCGTTTAAAGCAAATTTATCTTGCATAATACTACCTGAAATTCCAGGCTATTTCCCCAATTCCGCAATTGACGTTTCGTCCTTTAAAATACCGAATCACATAAAACTCGCAGACCCATCATATATGAACTCTGCTCATGTAGACTTACTAATAGGTAGTGAATTATTTTGGGAAATACTTTGCGTCGAACAGATAAAATTAGGTGCAAATAAGCCAATACTGCAAAAAACTAAATTAGGATGGGTAGTAACCGGTGCAACAATGGATCAATCCAATCAAGTCTTTTGTAATTTAGGTATTAATCAAAATGAACGACTGAGAAACATAAATGTGCAAGATCAATTAACCAAATTTTGGGAAATTGAAGAATTGTCGCCAAACAAACTCTTGTCTGCAGAAGAGAGTGTGAACAACATTTTGTAGACAATATGAAAAGAAACAGTGAAGGTCGCTTTATAGTAAGGATACCATTTAAAGATTCATTAAATAAATTGGGTCTATCTAAAGATTTAGCTTTTAAAAGATTTTGTTCACTGGAAAATAAATTAATGAAAAATAGTAATTTAAGGCTAAGATATAATGAGTTCATGTCGGAGTATGAAAACTTGGGACATATGACAAAAAATGTACCTAATGATAATTCAGTAAATTATTTCATACCCCATCATGGTGTTCTACGCGAGAATAGTGAAAGTACCAAGCTAAGGGTGGTCTTTGATGGATCTGCTCCCACAACAAGTGGCATTTCTATAAATAGCTTACAATCGGTAGGCCCGGTAATTCAAAGTGATTTATTTTCAATAGTAATTAGATTTCGAAAATATCCATACGTATTATCAGCCGATATTGAGAAGATGTATCGGCAAATTCTAATTAATAATGATCAACGCAACTTGCAATTAATTTTGTGGCGATCAGATCCTTCAAAACCCGTGGATACTTACTGCCTTAACACGGTGACTTATGGTACAACCTCCGCCTCATTTTTGGCGATAAGATGCCTATATCACTTGGGTTTAGAATGTAAAGAACAATTTCCTCACATTTCAAACGTTATCATGAATGATTTTTATGTTGATGATTTAATTACCGGTACCGAAACAATTGACGAGGCCCTTTTATTATCCAAGGAAATTTCCGAAGCGTTAAAGCGTGGTTGTTTCGAATTAAAGAAATGGGTTTCTAATGATAAACGGTGTTTAGATAAAATCCCCCAAAGGGATTGGTCAAAATCTTTATTGAAATTTGATAATGATGCAAAGGCAAAAACCTTGGGCTTAACCTGGTCTTGCGAATTAGATTCTTTAAATTATGAAATAAATTTAGCGTCACATAAGGGCACTCATACCAAAAGATCGGTTTTATCTGTAACATCACAAATTTTCGATCCTTTAGGTTTGCTAAGTCCTTGTATAATAATCTCAAAGATAATGCTTCAAAGACTGTGGCTAGAGAAATTGGATTGGGATGACCCTTTGCCAAATAACGTTCAATCAGATTGGCTTAAGTTTTATAACGAAATACCGGCATTAAACAAATTAATGATAAAACGCCATGTGCTCTGTAACAATCCTAAGGTCATAGAACTGCATGGATTTTCCGATGCCAGCGAAAGCGGATATGGCGGATGTATATATTTGAAATCAATAGATGCTAAGGGAAACGTTTGTGTTAATCTTTTATGCAGTAATTCTAAAGTTGCACCTTTAAAACCCCTTACGACTCCGCGTTTAGAATTAAGTGGTGCACTAATTCTGGCAAGACTGTTTAATAAAGTAATCAAAGCCTTAATCATTGAATGCTTGAATGGTAAGAATTGCACACTCTGGTGTGACGCTACCATAGTATTGGGGTGGCTACGTACACCGCCAAATTTACTTCAAACCTTTGTTGCGAATAGAGTCGCAGAGATATTGGAGCTCACAAAAGATTGCACATGGCGTCATGTACCCACTGATCAAAATCCCGCGGATGTACTGTCGCGGGGAATTAGCCCTATGAAATTGGAGGACTGTTCCCTTTGGTGGAGGGGTCCTGAATTTCTACAAAATGATTCTTCACACTGGCCAATCGCGCCATTGCAACCTACTAAAATGCCCGAGCTACGGCAAAATACACAGACTTGTTTTATTATGAACCCCCCTAGCGATGGTATCAATATGCAAAATTTTTCCCAATTGAATAAATTGCAGCGCGTTGTGGCTTACTGCCTAAGATTTATAAACAATTGCAAATCAAAATCTAGAAACCAGCAAGTTCAGATAAAGACGCATCGCCTAACCATTAATGAATTGCAAGAGTCTTTATACATTTTAATTAAAATTACTCAACGCGACTATAGTTCTGACTTTGAAACGCCCATATGTCATTAGATAAAAAACACCCCATTCTTTTACCCGGAAAGCATCATTTTACCCTTCTACTATTCAAGCAAGAGCATGCAAGGCTATTGCACGCCGGTCCACAATTAATGCTTGCTTCCATTAGAGAACGATTCTGGCCACTTTCAGGTCGAAGTGTGGCAAAGAAAATTGTTCACCAATGCATTCCATGTTTTAAAGCAAACCCTAAAGGCATAAACCCCATGATGGGAAATTTAGCGGCACAAAGAATCACGCCTGCCCTTCCCTTTAGTGTAACTGGCGTGGACTATGCGGGTCCATTTTTGATAAAAAACAAGAAGGGCAGAGGTGCCAAAATTTCAAAATGTTACGTAAGCTTGTTTGTTTGTTTTGTGACGAAGGCCATACACCTAGAATTAGTTTCAGAGCTTACTACTGCTGCTTTTCTATTAACATTTAAACGCTTTATAGCACGTAGAGGTGCACCAAGTGATATGTACTCTGATAACGGTTCAAATTTCATCGGAGCAAATGCGGAAATAAAAAGAATCAAACAGTTTTTAATTCAAAATAAAGATGAAATTGACGAATCCTTGACGTCCTTTAATATAAAATGGCATTTCATTCCTCCCAATACTCCAAATTTCGGAGGACTATGGGAAGCTGGTGTACGTTCAATGAAAGCGCACTTGAAAAGAGTTGCGGCCAATTCCTCTTTAACCTTTGAGGAAATGTATACTTTGATGGTACAAATAGAAAGCGTTCTAAACTCTAGGCCAATTTCTGCCCTTTCCTCTGATCCTCTCGATCTGAATCCCCTAACTCCCGGTCACTTCCTTGTGGGAAAACCATTGATGGCTTTGCCGGAGCCAAGTGTGCAGCATGTGCCAGAAAACAGGTTGTCCTCCTACCAAAAGGTGCAGAAAATGCAGGAGCACTTTTGGAAACGATGGTCAACGGAATATCTCCATCAGTTGCAGTCGAGAAACAAATGGGTGAAGGACGCAATCAACATCAAGGTCAATGATTTAGTCTTGATAAAGGACCAAAACCTACCTTCTACGAGATGGAGCCTTGGAAGAGTCGTCCAAGTGCATCCTGGAAGTGATACGATTGTGAGAGTGGTCTCCCTAAAAACGAAATCGGGAGTAATAAAACGTGGAGTGAACAAATTGTGCCTTCTGCCGTCAGATAATTGACCATTTTCGCTTAGTTTATATATATATATATATTGGTTTTGTTTTGTTTTGTTCCTTCCTGTATTATGCTTAGTTGTTAGTTTAGAATTGCTAGTTTAGGTCTTTTAGTTTAACCAAATTTTGTTAAGCATTCAAGTTTGTTCAATTTTGTTTTGAAATCAACCTCTTTCAAGTTGGGGGGCATGTTTATTATTTGGGTTACTTGAGTGCAGGGTAGCACCCCCGCTGTCCGAATGGTCACCGACCCTGCCACCCTCAGTATTCACTATTCAGTATTCAAGAAAGCATGCCAGAGTCGAGTAATAGAGCAGAAGAAATAAATGCATAATTGTACCTATAATATAATAAAGTTAAAGTAGTTAATAGTTATTGCAAATGAGTGGTTTAAATTAAAACGCAAGGAAAATTACAGTCCACTAAAAACAGAAGAAGAAACACTACTGCTCGCGATATTTGGGAAAAATTAGATTGTATTTATCAATCTAAGGGTCCTGCGAGGAAAGCGACGTTACTGAAGCAACTAACATTACAAAAAAATGGAAGAGGGGCGTGATGTTCGTGAACATTTAAATAGATTTTTCGATACTGTTGACAAATTGAATGAAATGACAGTTGACATTAATCCGGACTTACTTGCCATAATGCTTTTGTATAGTTTACCTGGATCGTTTGAAAATTTTCGATATGCGATAGAAACGCGTGACGAATTACCGTCCGTAGATGCTCTTCGAATTAAAATAATTGAGGAGAGCGACGCGCGAAATAACGATTCGCGTGATTGCACTTCCATCGGTAATGCACTTTATGCGAATAAGTGGCGACGTCCAAAAATGGAAAAGAAGTTTCGAAATGAAGATAAAAATGCGAATAAAAATACCAAAGAATATTTTAGGTATCGGTGTCATCGTTGTCATAAAGTTGAACACAAAGCGTCGGAATGTAGAGGAGTGAATAGTAATAACTCTACATCGTCTGCGAGTGAAAATTGTTCGGAAAATAAAAAATATTAGTCTTTTGACTGAAGTTTTTACGGCTGGTTCAATGAATAGAGAAATTAAGTGGTGCTTGGACAGTGGCGCAACTTCTCATTTATGTAATAGTCCGGCCGCTTAGAGACAAATATGAAACCAATTGTGCACTTCGAGGTAAAAGCGATTTTATTGCTGTATTTTGTTCAGGGGTCCATAATGAACGTTTTCAGCTATGGAGGCACTCGGTGCGACCCCTGTTTATTTTTTTACAGAGCTCCAAAGTACCCCCTACGGGGAAAAAATACATTCATTTTTTGATGGCCGAAATTAAAGAAATGGGTGTCATTTCCGATGTTTTTAAACATGTAGAAACCATTTTTGGGGTTATTTTTGATGTAGGGGCGGCGCAATAAGGGGGTTGAGGGCAATAAAATCAAGGTTAAAGCACCAATATTTTGAAAACCAAAATTAATGAAATAACTATCATCACCCAGGCTATTTATTATGTAGAATTCATTTTTGAGACTATTTTGGATGTAGGGGCCTGGGGCAGGTGGGGGGCTCTCTCAGGGGATGAGGAGGAAAAATTAAAGTTGAGGTGTTACATGTCATTTCCATGGTTTTTAGGGGCGCAGAATTCATATTTGGGGTGATTTTTGTAGTAGCGGGATACCTTGAGTGCCAAAGAGCATATCTACGGAAGCGTTCGAACAGTGAGAACAAACTGTTGTACAGAAAAAAAATTTACTTTAACAAGAAAATTAGATTAGATTAGATAAGTTTATGTACAAATTTACAGGAGCGTTGACATTCTGAAAAGAAATACAATTAAACTTTTGTGTCTCTAAAAAACAACATAATTTTAGGTAGTCAGTACCAGGTTTCACAGCCACCACATTTGCACAAGGAAGTGCACGGATCGTTTTCCTTTGCTTTTAAAGGAAGATGTGGTATCGTAAAGGCATGGAATCCCATCAACCCAGCGCAGTTTTCCGGTCCGATGCGGTTTGCGATTGCGTTGATGTCGAAAACTCAGTAGGATTTTCCTGTCCCTAATCCAACTCATAGTTGTTCACATCCAGGGATATCACCAAACAAAGCGGTAGCCAACACGACAACGTCGGTATCTACTGTTCGGATGAAGATTCTGCTACAGCCCTGTCTTGCGCCGTCTGCTGCGTGCAATAAGAGTCTGCCGTCAGCTTCTTCTTGCGAGCAAGGCATCAATCCTGTTAAATCAGACTCGACGTTGCAAACGACGTTTTGGTGTAGAGTGACAAGAACTTTTCGGGGGGATGTCGATGTAGCGAGAAACTCAAACAACTCTTGCTTGTTTAAGTCGTTTGTCAAAAATTCTGACCAGTTTTTCGGGACTTTTTTTGTCGGCTCCATTTTTCGTCGAACGCCCTTTCCTCTTTTTACTCTTAAAGAAGACTTCAATGATGAACTTACGTATACGTCGAATACCACATCCAGCCGTCGCGCTCTCGCGTACATAGGATTGTTTAAATAGTTGACGAACTTTTCCCGTAGTCATCGAAAGTACTTCCAGGATCTGGAGCAAGATAGTTGACGGCGGCCGCTCCATCGATTACCACCATTTCAAAATCCAGGCTCTGTGGCTGTGAAGTCTCTTCAGGGTTCAAACACGGAAGGAGATCTACTTTCTTCCCAAACCGAAGTGCGCCATTTTCGGAAATTGACGGAGGATAAGAGTGATTCTCGTGGCTGAGGAAGACATCTAAATTTCCTTGACGCCTCTGGTACCCAATGTACAGCTTAGAAAATAGGCTACGGTCTTCTTTTACGGAGAATTAGTATTTCGACCTAAACGCACAATTCAACATACCGCATCGAAAACTGCAGATGGCAGTTCTGTAAAACTACGTTTTTTGTTAGTTTCTTTTAATTATTGCTGCCGTTTCTCATTGATTATCGTCGTATTTACGCTCATTTTATTAATCCTTGATTATACAAGCCAAAACCTCCCCAGAAAATTAATTCAACGCCGTAAAAAAGAATTACAAAATACGTACCGTTGTAAGCAACAATGGGCTCTAATTGTACCCGCGCCCCACGGATATGACCGTCGGCACTCAAGGTTACCTTCTACTACAAAATTCACCCTAAATATGAATTCTGCGCCCTTAAAAACCATGGAAATGACATGCAACACCTCAACTTCAATTTTTTCCCCTCATCCCCTCAGAGCGCCCCCCCCCGCCCAAGGCCCCTACATCCAAAAATAATCTCAAAAATGAATTCTACATAATAAATAACCTGGGTAATGATATTTATTTCATTAATTTTGGTTTTCAAAATATTGGTGCTTTAACCTTGATTTTATTGCCCTCCACCCCCTTATAGCGCCGCCCCCCTTCCCCTACATCAAAAATAACCCCAAAAAAGGTTTCTAAATGTTTAAAAACATCGGAAATGACACCCATTTCCTTAATTTCGGCCATCAAAAAATGAATGTATTTTTTTCCCGTAGGGGGCACTTTGGGGCTCTGTAAAAAAATAACCAGGGGTCGCACCGAGTGCCTCCATAGTTGAAAACGTTCCTTATGGACCCCTGAACGAAGTTCAGCAATAAAATCGCTTTTACCTCGAAGTGCACAATGCTTTCCCTATTCCGCCGGACTATAAAGACAGCCTGCATTTTAATAAACTCAACGATTGTGCACGTGAACAATTGAATCTTGCCAATGATTCATCAACAGAAATAATCGGTAAGGGTTCAGTCACCCTGAATACACCGGGAAATCTTATAAACGTTAATCTTAGTGATGTTTTACTTGTACCTGATTTGCGAGCTAACCTGATGTCCGTAGGGAAAATAACCAACAAAGGTTACGATGTTCTGTTTCAAAAGGATAAGGCATTGATTATGGACAAGAATGGTAGCGTCAAAATAACTGCAGATCGAATTGGAGATTAATACTACGTGAATGCAAACACGAAGAATACTAACAACAAAAACGGAAGTAGTGTTTTCTCTTCTATTGTCACTTACAGCAATTTAATGTTGTGGCACCGCCGCCTAGGGCATCTAAATTTTGAAGCCATCAGAGAAGGTGTACGTAAACGTGTTTTTAGTGGCATGAAAATTGAAAATATTAATGGACACGTCAATCCGCAATGTGACATTTGTTGTTTAGGGAAAATGACAAGTAAACCGTATCCTAAACAGTCAGAAAGAGTAACTGAGCTATTGGAAATTGTTCATTCAGACGTTTGTGGACCCATGAGGTTGGAATCAAATGGAAAAGCCAGATACTACGTCGAATTTATAGATGACTGTTCACGTTGGTGTGAGGTACGTTTTATCAAGTCTAAAAGCGAAGTTCCTAGGGTAACGAGGGAATTCATAAAGCAAGTAGAAAATCAAAAAGACAGGAAAGTAAAATGTTTTCAGTCAGACAACGGTACGGAATTCAAGAACGAGGAAATGGACAGAATTTTAAGCCAACTCGGAATCGTACGACGTTTGTCAACTCCCTACTGCCCGGAACAAAACGGTACAGCAGAGAGAAAGAATCGTACTCTTGTCAGCACTGCACGTTGCTTACTGATTCAATCCGGCTTACCACCATCTTTTTGGGCTGAAGCTGTAAATTGTGCTAATTACATTCGTAATCGCTGCCCATCAAAGAGTTTAAATGGGAAAACTCCTTATGAAGTCTGGAATGGCAAGAAACCAGATGTAAGCAATTTTAAAGAATTTGGATGTAAGGTGTTTTGTTTACATAAAGGACCTGGAAAAGGGAAATTCGATGCTAGATGTAAAGAAGGAAAATTTCTGGGTTACTCTGAACAAACCAAGGGATATAGACACTTAGTTTGTTCTCCTTGGACAGGAGCCTTCAAGAGGAGCTATGTGTGGTGTGGTGCACCACACATAGCTCCTCTTGAAGGCTCCTGTCCAAGGAGAACAAACTAAGTGATTAAATTAAAGGAGATAATATTCCAAGGGATATAGAGTTTGGTTGGTCAAAGAGAGAAAAGTGGAAATTACAAGAGACGTTAAGTTCTTGGAAGATAACAATCCAGTAAATCAGTACGTAGAGTTTCCTAAAGATAACGAGCAAAATATTTCAGAATTGAATAAAGATTTATCCAAAATTGAAGAAATTGAAGAAGTAGAGGAACAAAATGTTACAAATGAAGAAAACAATGACTTACCAATTTCTCAAGAAAACACATATGAAGAAGAAATGAAACGTGGACCAGGAAGACCGTATTTGGTAAAGACAGGTTTGAGAGGAAGACCGCGAAAGGAATATCATATGGTACCGAAAGAAACAGGAAATTTTTCAAATGCCGAGAGTGTATTAACTGCAGAAGTTCCGTGGAATCAAGCATTAAAGAGCAATGAAGTAGAAGAATGGTATGAAGATATATCCAACAAAATAAAATCATATGATAAAGACCACGTTGCGACTCGAGGGGGAGTGTTAGAATATGAGATTGTATAACGAGTCACATCATTGTGAATCAAGAAGTCTAGAGACGATATATGAATTTTGACAATTCAATATGTTAATAGTTTTCACCAGTTTTCACTATTAAAGTTTTCACGTTTTCATTGTATTTAGAATATTTATTGCTAGCTCTGCTACCCCATATCTCACAGAAAATATAATAAACATAATTTACCAAATTCCTTGTAAAGATTGCAACAAAGTTTATATTGGAACATCTCTTCAGCCTTTAAAGAATCGTATTACTCAACATAAATCTGATGTTCGTGGCTACACATACCTACCTACTTTGGAATTGAAACATGAACTTAACTATAGTGAAACCAAATTTGTAGATACACATCGAAAACAAAGATAAAAAGCGTTTGATTTTAGAAATGATATACATCAAAATTAATCATAAAACAGTCTGTAACGACAAAAAAGACTTGAAAAATTGACAATAGGGTAGCCTGGTCAACAGTGGATCGCCTATTTTCCATATAAATACATGATCTGCTTTACTTGTTCTTAGTTAAACGATCGCTCATACACTTCTATTTCTATCTTATATAGTTATTGTTCTGTTAAAACGTGTGCGGTTTGCAATTTTATGTTTCCTGCTTCAAAAAAACTTAAAGCCATTTGTGTTTTGTGTTAACATTTTTACTCATTCAATTTTAAAATTTTAAAATCAGTAAAAGGTAGTAGGTACGGAATATAACCTATTAATTGAAGAACGGTCATCGAACCGTGCAAGTAGCTGCTGGTTACGTGGAAAATGGTAAACCCACCAATTGGTGGAAGGACCATCAACACCAGTGTAGTCCAAACATTATATCCATTAAACGCAGGACCAAGAGAAACATAAAAAAATCTTGGAAATCGCTCAAGGGTCTCATTGCAACCAATACATCCAAAAAAAGGGTATTTGAATTATTGTAAAGAACTGAAGGTAAAAAGCCAAAACTAAGAAAGATGAAAGTGCAAGGTGACATATTTACACATTAATTCTATCCCTGTAACATCAAACTCCATAGCTGGGGCGGCATCTACCCTTATTTTTCAAATTATGTTGTGATACATCTTTTGAAAGGACATTAAATTTTCTTTAAAACGGTGCTTCGTTTTATAAATTTGTATTACGGGTTCTAGAGAAATTCAATTTAATAGTATTGACCGTTAGTATTTACGTGTTATCTTATTACCTGTTGAAAATGTCCGCCGTTCACCTCCATACAATAGTAAGTACAGCAGCTATTGAAAATGTTCCCGGACTGTGAAGAATATCGGGTGTTATTTATTGGCATTCATTAGTGATTGGGTTCCGTAAATCTTGTAAGGATTCAGGCTTGGTGGGATAAATGTTCGATTTTAAATATCTCCACAAAAATAAATCAAGAGGAGATACCTAAATCAGGTGATTTCGCGGGTCATTCGACATAAAAACATTTTTGGTCACAAACCGATTTGTAGATAAGAGGTCCAGAGTCAAATGTTTGAAATTCTATTGCTCGGCGATGCGTAGCTTAAATTTAAAAAACGAAGCGCCATTTTAAAGAAAACTTAATGCTCTTTCAAAAGATGTATCACAACATACCCCTTCCCATTTGAAAAACAAGGGTAGATGCTGTCCCCGCTACGGAATTTGAAGTTGCAGGGAAGGAATGAATGTGTAAATATGCCACTCAAGTACAGGGGTGTGAGGATTTTTTAAATTTTCAAATACAAAGCCTTGCTGGACTGTTTTTGATGCCCCCCCCCCCGGTATGTTGCAATGGGAGGCATGAAACGCATTCCAACTTCAACTATGAGTGTCACTATTATTTATAGTGATCTACTGTTGATCAGGCTACGCTACTATTTCACAAAACTTACAGTAAGCTAACATCTACATTTCACATTTCAATTTCATTTTCATAATTGAACTTGTTCAATGTTCATATTGTTTTTATATACTGACGAAGGCTTCAACAAAGGTCGAAATATGTGTTTTAAATATAAAAAAAAGGCCAAAGCACTCATTCCGTTTCTTGTAGCACTGTAACTGCGTCTAATCTGATCTTAAATTATTAAGGGTTGATGAAATAACTCATACATATGTTGGAAAACTCATAGTGGCTATGAAGCGGATGAAACTTATTGCATGGGCTAAAGCTAAATTAAAGGGGAGGTTTCCGGAATTAGGTATTACCTACATATTCCCTCTACAACCCTTTCCTCGAGAATCCACAATCATTCAGTGGATTCAACTTAGTAGGTATTTGTAAAAAATAAAAAACTAACCCTTCAATAAGGTGTAGAATGTGTAGAATATTTGTCTATTAGTTTACCATTTAAACTAAAGGATAATATTAACTTAATCAAAAATAAATTCTGCAACTTAAAAAATAAAGCTCTCAAACGGTGTTTCATCAACTCTGAAATTTTAAATGTTATAATGGTTACAATGGATCCCTTAAAGCTAGTTTAGCTGAATAATGACTATTGAAGTGTTGAACTCATTAAGAATTCAATCAGTTCTTTTTGTCCTGTCCGAGAGTGCTTTGGGAAAACATCGGATTACCCGTGGTGGACATGGTTTGATATTCTGGAATAAGTGTTTGAAACTAGAACCTGGATTAAGCGCCGGCGTGGAACATTGCAAGAATATATAGTCTAAATGTCCTCTATCGCAGCGTTTCCCAAACTTTTTTGACCGCGACCCGGTACGAGGTTTTAAAATTTTTGGCGACCCACCTTATGAAAAAACCCCATTTATTTACAAAACAAATTATATTTTTTAATTAAAAATTTAGTTAATTATTTATTTTATTTCATACACAAAAATTTCAAAATAATTATATAAGAAAAATAAAAGTAATTAAAAAATTATATTCATTTAAAACTAGTAAATGAAGTAAATTAGCAACGTTAGCAGCACAACGCGCGGACGCGGGCGATAAAGCTATGTGAAAGAGTACAAATGCACACTTTTCCACTATTCCTAGTGTATAACGTATAACTGATGTAAAAAAAACTAATAGGTACTTAAAAATTTTTTTGTTGAGTTTTTACAATTTTTTTGCGTGACCCGGCAAAATTTTTCTACGGCCCGGTGCCGGGTCGCGACCCACACTTTGGGAAACGCTGCTCTATCGGATTAAACGCCCATCCCACTTTGAATGGTAGGTATGCGTAATAAGGAAGAAAAGGTTACCATATACGTTTTACCTTGTCTTCCCTTTAGGGGCGTTTAATCCGATAGAGGACATTTAAGATAATGTAGACTATAGTATAATTTAGGTGCGTTAAGAGGCTAATAGCAACAATATGAGGATAGTTGAAAGTAGCAACATTATCATTTTCTTAAATGAATTGTAGCTCAATATCTATTTGCAGCCACCTTTGATGATTAAGGAAGTACTCCACTCCAATACTAACATGACAAATTTGTGGCAAGCGTTAGCAGGTGCATAAGAATAAGAAATAGACTTTAGTTCCATGGGGAAACGGAAGAAAGAGGACGTTCAAGAGGTAGATGAGAAGACAATACCAGAATAAGGGAAAGGCAATGAAATGCTATGATATCCTATATAATATAAGAAGTCCTGTGCAAGGGTAGGAGAGTAAATATTTAAAAATCCTTTACAGGAAGAACGAGGACGAATTGTTCTCTGAATCTAAACCGCAATTAAGTCAGATCAATAAGAACTTTTCTAGTAGTAAAATTCTTTATATGCTAACGAACGACAATAAACCATCCACAATTAGTCAAATATACCTAAACCTTAAACGCCACTGTTAATAAAAAAAGTTTCATTTCCGAACTTAAGCGATCTATTCTACCCTCATTATTAAAACCCTTACCTAACCTACATCACGGAAAAGGGGACAGCTTAAAAGAGGAGCTTTAACGGTCGGTTGCACAACCCTAACATAGTTTCTCAGACAGGAAAGGCCGAATTGCCGCTTTTTTGTTTTAAAGCGATTTTTGTATCGGTTATCAAAGGAAATTTAATTTTGGGAAAAGATATGGATAAAAGCTCTATTACTTACTTCTTCCTCTATAAAATGTGTTTTGTCAAAAACTAATGAACTACGATGACCAACTGTCCATATCGTACTAATAAGTTTACCGCCACAAATATGTGTTTGGAACTATATTTTACAAACGCAATTTACATTTAGGTATTCGTTTTCTGATAAAATAGAAATAAAACTCATAAGCTTTATTACCTATAACTTTTATACAGTAGCCATATGTTGCCCAAAACAGCTAAATCGGACATAGGTTTAGTATGTTCATGGCGCCAACTTGATTTCATGATTGATTATAATAATAAATAATGCCTACAATAAAAATTTATTAAATCGAACGCGTTCCGAGAGAACTACATACTTCATCGACTACGTAATAAAAAAACTAGACCGATTATTGAAAAAGTTATATCCAAAAAGCAACCATGCATATCCCACTATTATTCTTTATAATCGGAAAAGTTTCGCAAAGAAATTCATTCTTTCGTATCCAACGAAAGTGGACTTAACACATAGCGAACCTAATCACCGTTCACCGCCACCCACTAGTAGAATAATTTCCTGTGGTGAGTTCATTCGCAACCACCCAATGGCGTTTCTAGCCAACTGGTTTAGGGGGGGTAATTTAAAAAAATATCGGGTATCGGTCCCTTCCACGACTCGCTCCAGCAGTTTTGGAAAATTCACCGTCATAGATTGCCGACTAGATTCACCATAACTTAACTTGTTTGTTTGAAATGTTGATAATTTTTTGAATAACAATTAATAAGCGAACGAAAAATTCTTAGGGGGGAGGGGGGTAATTGGATAATAATTGGATAAAACCGCCACTGCAACCACCACTAGAAATAAACAACTAGGTGAGAAAAGCCAATGATTCACGTCGTCGCTTTTCAGTATGTAAACGGTTTGCTTTTGTTTCCTTTGTTTCCTCTTGCATTTGTGTGTCAATAAACTGCACCCAAAATTCAACGGCAATGAAGATGTTCACAGGGTGTTCCGAACACAGCTCTTTTCTATTTAATCCAAGTGCGTTAAAGTTCAGATAATTCTGGACATACACCAATGTGATGAGCCCAGAGTTACAGACATAAGGGAAAATATAAACAGGAAACGCTGAAGCAACAGACAGACGAGCAGAAGGCTGGACAGTCGCTCTATATACACTTGTAGGTTATGATTGTAGCGCGTTTCGTAACTTGAAATGCATTAGGGAATAAGTAATTGACTGCTTCGCATGTCATTTGATATCAATGCCATCTTCAGTCATCCGACTCCGGATTCCCACGTTACTCTGTGAATCATTTTTTGAAAGTTAATAGGTCTTCTTGCATATTCTTGTATAAAATTCTGTTTTATTTGTGGAGGACAGCCTTTGTGTAAATTACGTTTTCCAATTTTTACTGCCAGTGAACATGTACTTCACACAGACAGCGATTTTCTTTGGATTTTGAATTTTAAAAATTTGGCTAGATGATTACCATCTTCTATCCAGCATACCATGCTTTGTAGGTACTGGGGCAAGTCTTTCTGATGCTTTTGAGCCATAAAAGTTAAAGCAATGTTGTATGCCTTGAACTACAAGGTTAGTCAGATGTTTGATTGCAGATGTTGTCAGTACTGTTTTTAGGCACGGACCACCCCAGGTCCTGGTGTCCCCCTCCCCCAAAAGTTTGTGCGATTGAAACAAATTTTTTCACAACACAAAATCATTGACATTTGTGTCATAAATTTAATTTTAATACAATTTAATGCCTACGAGTAACAGAAATTCTAAAATCCTGACCGTGGTCGTTACAGTCATTTTATGAATTATTTACACATGTAAGAACAGCTGCGTTATATCGACGATTTTGCGTTACCAAAAGACCGAAGAAAACCTGTCTAATAATTTATATGATATGACATAAATATAATAGACCTATAAAATATCAGTTTTTATTGAAAAATTTTTTTATGGGGGTGGGCACGTACGAATGGCTCAGGGGCCCGAAAATTCACTACTTCGTGATTGGACAAATATTGAATATTAGAGCTTAAGAAGCCCCCCTCTCCCCCTCCCATTCATTATATAGGGGTCCAAAAGAAGTTCCTTTGCAGCAATACCTACTTTTTCTGCATTTCTGTGAGGAAAGAATTTGATTTATTAACATATTTTTTAATATTTTTTCATGAATGAACTGCTTTTTAAGTTAGCTTTAATTTTTGTTAAATATGTCCTATACCTAAAGGTAATCGTTTCCGAGATAACCTTATTTTGAATTATTTTGTTTTATCTCCCAATTCTGAAAATAAAATTAAAGGAAGCAACAAATAATAACACTATTTGTATCACAAATCAAAACTAACTTAAAAATGAGTTTGTTCATGAAAAAATATACAGCGTGTTCTATTTAAAATAGTCGACTTTTGGCAGTTCTTCTGTGGTCGTTAGAAAAAATTCAGTACGTCTCTTTTGCAACAAATTTCGTTCAAAATCAGCATGTCGAGAAATAAAACGCTCTTTTGTTTATAATAATCTCAAATCTTGTTGCTCTGTTGCCAATGATTGAATAGTTATGATTTTTTTACTGATTGTTGATTTCTGCGACAATTTTTAAAAAACATTTATTTTCTCCTAAATGAGTTGACTTAAGTAGGTGAAAGGTCAGACAAACTTGCTCTAGAATCGAATATGGATTTCAAAAATATAAAAATCTATAGGGTGTTCCATTTAAAATAATCGAGTACGATCCTGTAGACGAAACAGAGAGCAGTGCTGGCGTGAAAAGGCGTTTTAGGTTGTAAACAAGGAACACCTGAATAAGAAATGTCTCTTGACCTTTTGTCCTAAAATTAATATTAAAGGTACTATCGAAGAACGAAGGGCAAGTGGGCAACCCTGTATAGCTTTGATGGTTCAGAATATCCAGAAACGAGCATTGCCATCTTGTTTTGTCATGCTTTTCTTAGTCTTGACGAAATAATAAAAACATTTATTCATTTGCAAAATATGCTACAATTAATTGGTAACATAATAAGCAACTTCTTGTCATGATGAGCACTTATTCTTAATTAAGAAATATAAATGCAAAATGCTGGCAAAATTATAAAAGCCAAGTGGAAACTGATACAAATACCGCTCTTTGTTGGAAATTAGGGATTCACTCTTTTAAAAGGAAAGGTTCGTTTAATTTTTCGAATAAAAGTTGCGAAATAAACAATTACAGAACTCTACATCCTTGTTAAATTGCTGCTTTATTTTATTCCTTTTATTTTTCTCTGTGTTCAATTAGTTCAAATGTGTTCTTTGTGCTGTACTCACTATAAAATTTTAGCAGAAAACGGTATTGAAAGAATACATGAACATGAACAGCCAATAATGGATTATCTTTATGTGCACAAAAAGAGGGCGAGATCAAGCTTGACCATTCAAAGGAAAACTTTAATTAACTTTTCTTTTTGGTAGGAGATACCGACGTTCTGCTTCACAATAACTAATGACATTTCTTTGATCTAAATTAGTCCAATTTAAAATATCTAAAAGGCAAACAGAGGAATTTTTTCAAAGCGGTAAGTATTCTGTATTTCGTTTTACGGATGGAGTCGTTTTAATTAGTGTGCGTTCAATTTTGATTCATTTTTCTTATACACAATGTAAGATATTAAACGGTAAGGTTATAAAGTTATTGTTATAAAAGATTTTGCTAATAAAATACCACCATATTCATATCCTCACACAAAGACAAGCTGAAAGTTTCTTAGAGCTTAAGAATAGCTGAACATATACGTATAACCGCTAAATCTGTAGAAATATAAAGATAAGATTACGATTAGTGAGGGATTATAGAAGATTGAAGGATTAAGCTTAAAAAAAAATGCTGATATTACAGGTATCCTCAAATTGGCATTAGGAATTATAACAAGCGTACAAAGAATTACAGGAGACGAGTGTGTTAACGCTACGATAGATAGAAATTGTTCACTTCACTGATTGGGAAGTATGAATTTTAGAGCCAAATTTGTAATAAAACATTCCTGTTTGAATAAAAATTGTGTTAGGAAGCGTTCCTGCGCTGTAGCCTGAAGATTGTTTGTTGTGTTATAACAGTTTGTGAATTATGACATTATCTCAATTTATTTTATAGGCCTTATTGTAGCAAGTTTAAAAAAGTACTAAATCATTAATTAATTCAAAACCTTTAGGAATACTATTCAAAGCTACAATAAAATACAGGGTGTGCTATTTAAGAGAAATGATATTGGGCAAGATGAACCACGCTGTATATGCCGAGAAAAGAGTCTGCAACCTGAATATAGATGTTAAAACTAGACACATTAGAAAAATAAATCTCAAAATTTCGTCACGATACCTTTTACAGGAGGCTTTAATTGACTAATTTTTTTACATAAAAATGTCAGTTACTGTTTAAATAAACAGTAATCTTCCACTCGCCGATCGTTGGGACAAAGGAATAAAATGCCTTTTCTGACAAATATGTCTTTAATATTTAAAATAAGCGGTTATAACCCTAACATCACCGAAAAAAGCGAACACCGTTCCATTCACTGTTTTCTTCGTAAAAATGCACAAAACTGTTTTTAAAATAATCTTTAAAGGAAACATAAATAATAAATTGGAAAAATGGAGGGAGGGGGTCACGTGTAAGAAATCTGGGGGTTAAAATTTCCTGCTGGGTTGTACCTACACGAGGTATGTCTAGGTTTTCGATCGCGGTCAAAAATTTCGAAAGAAATGTTTCAAATTTGACTTTCGCAGAGCAATTGTATGGCAAAAACCATTTTAGCAATTTTCTGGATTTTAACTAGGAAAGAGGCTTCGAAGAATCAATAAGTTTTCCTATTCTTCTCCACCAATATTAAATGTTACTGATTGAAATGTTAGTACGTTGATCACAGATCACATATTATAAAGTTCAGCTCTAAACCTTCCTTGGGCCTATTACAACTTAATCATTTTCTCGAGGTTTATACACCATTTATTTGGACTCTTGTGAAGGAATATAGCCTACGTTAACTACTTGATCTTCATTGTTCACATGTTGAAACTATCGTTGTACAAGTTGCGGCCTGAACTTTTGATATAAGTTCACAAGCAATGAAGGTATGAATAATCGCGGCCACTCTGTTGATATGTGAGTGAAAGCGCTTTTACGACTTTTACCCAGATCTTAGATTTTTAAAACTACTGGTACCATGAAAAGTGGTAAAAACTAAGGGGTCGCAGAATTTGCTGTCTGGAAAAGGCTCTTCAACCAACTTTTCCAAATGCGGTCTTTCTTCCTCAGGATCTAATAGGTGATCCTGACTGTTCAAAAATATCGTGCTGTTCTTCTATATGCCCACTGAGATCAGCAAAGAAATTGACGCTACCTAAAATTAAAATAAATTGCACCATAGTCCCATGGACAGTGAAATGTATACAGTATACGATTACTAACTCTATAGAATATTGTACTCCAATGTAGTCACTGTTTTCTACTTTTTCGGCGTTTCAAGACATTCTTAGTTATGTCATCTACAAGTACAAATCAGTATCATCACTAGTTGAAACTTTCCTTGGCTTCATATCCGTTTCTTCACATCGACCATCTGATTTTTTTGGGACTTATTGCCTTGGAAATCTCAGTAAAACGTTTCAAAAAATTTGCATCCATGATTTTTCAATGAAATACTGGATCTGGCAAAAGGTTCTTATCCTTTCTCGTTCCACCAACACAATGTTGTATGAAGAAAGCAGAAGTGAGTGTGAGTGAAAGATAGGTTAGAGCAGATCCCACATTTCGGCTCCATATGTTATAATATTCTGAGAGACCGTAATCAGCATCTTCCTTTTATCTACTTGTCCGAACAATGTTCTCTAGAACACTCTTCTCCGCTCTAGTCGCGGCTTCCCCGTTGTGGATAACGAAGTTCACCTCTCTATCGATCGTTAATCCCAGTATTTTAATGGTTTTCCCCATGTGAACTTTTTCCCCGCCAACCTCTACAAATCTTTTTAGCATCCTACTTGAGTACTTGAGTCTCTGCACGTAGGGCGTTAAAAGCATATCATGTTCAACATCCGGAAAAATTAAACGTTTGGATAGGGATCATTGGCAACCGAATTTAGGACCATATTTTTCGAAGGCACGCTGACTCGGTGAGAATATTTGGAATTTTTGCAATTTCAGCTCGTGCCCGCATTAAATATCATCTTTCTAAATGAAGTAGACAAGGAAATTCTTAATTACGATATATGGTCCCAGCAGGACGAAGCCCCACCGCACTTTTCTAGATCAGGTCGTGAATACCATATTCCATAATCGGTTGATTCTGATTGGAAGATAGGGGACCATAGAATAGCCAGTAAGATCGCCAGACCCCACTTCTTTGGACCATTTTCTCTGGGGCTACTCGAAATCGACAGTTTATGTAAATCGCCCAAATTAATAAAAATAAAAATTTTTATCTATGAAAAAATTTTAATTATTTCAAGAACCAGTCGGTTTAGGAAAAAAAATTTCATTGCAATATTTCTAGATTTTGATGAATCTTAAAACGTAATAAGACGGTGTTCTATTAAAAAATTTTAATGTTGAACATTGCCCTAGTTTCTTGGGACAATATACAAAAACCAAAAACAAAATCGACGGGTCCGAGCAAACAACGAACAAAAAATTTTTTATTGTCTTGCTCACTGCACATAAATATACATCTAAATTGTTTATACGGTGAAACATTTATACGGAAATAATCGTCAAGAGATCGTTTTCAATTAAAACAAATTGATCAGGTCCATGTGGAACCTATTAGATATTCACTCCATGCTAGAAAGGTTAAATAACTTAAAAGTATTTTAATTTGATGTAGATCAAATAATTGAGTACCTAATATCTTAAGTTGGTAAACTATAACGGCTTATTATACCAAAGGAAGTATTCATGAAAATTGGTGTTCCGCAAGGCTCTACCTTAAACCCTGTGCTATTTGTGTTTTATATTAGTAATAAAGGCAAAATAAGAGAGATCTTATGTACATAAATTTAAAAAAATCAAAAAGTAGTTCTAATTTCATAAACATGTAAAAATATTTTCGTGTACACTCCAATTATTCGGCAACAAAGCAAAATATTATTATTATTATCAACGCATTTCTTTAGATCTGACGTTAATGGTGGGCCGACAACAAGTTTATTAGGCATACAGACTTTCAAATTTAAGCCAAGCCTAAGCAAACATTTCTGCTACGACTGTTCGTCTTTTTAAGTTGGGAGACATTTTTTTCTAATCACAAATACTGGAAAGGCCCAAGTTATATAAATTCGGTTGTGAAGGTGTACAAATACGGATCCGTTATTTCCAAAATTGAAAATGAGATGCAAATAACTTTTGTTAACACTCAATTTGCTTTCAATCGTGGAGTATTACGTAATTATACGCTTTTACAAGGGAAAATCATTTAGCCCAATTAAAATTAATTTTAAAGAAAATGAACAAGGATCTCTTCTCTAATTACTAAAAATTCGTATTCGCGAGTTAATTATTTTTTACCGGCCGGCACTGAAAAATATCTCTCTTAATAGGATTAGTAAGTTAATCGAAATTTTGAATTTTAGAATAATTATACCGTCGCGTAATGGTTCTTCGAATAAAGGATAATTTTATTAACATCCTTCATTTTAGTAAATTTTTAATGTAATTTACAACATAACTAATTGAAAATAGTGGTCATTGGGATTAATGGGAATTTTAGGCGGTACAATTAAATATTATTGCGTTATGAAATAACTGGAAGGAAGGATAAATTGAAAACGCACAAAGTGAAACAATTACCTTTGCAAAATAATCGTAAGTTTCAACATCCTCTTGCTTAACCGACGATCTTCTTCTGAATCGCACATAAGATTCTTCGTTATCAGTTTCGCATTTAACATACTTCGTCTTGGGATCATTCGTCACATTTTTACACTCATATTCTTGCTCTGCGTTCCATTGTGGTTTAACACGTACCACTCTACGGTAATTGGTCTCTTCATTTAACATAATTAATTATAAATTACAGATTCTTTACATCAAAGCCAAATTATTTGGGATGACTGAAAGTTAAACATCATTTCCCCGGTAGGTACGTCGTTTGATGAGCTCGAATACGGGGAATAAATAGCTCGCCCGCTTTTTGATTAAATTAGAGTTAAAATTGTTGAATCAGTCACCAGGAGCACTTCACAAATACCCGCCAACTTAATTAAAACTGAAATATCGACGTACGTACTGATAATGAATTATTAAATAACATCTGTTTTAATATCAATAAAAAGAAAACAAATTAAAACTGACAGCGAAAAAAGAACATTTTTGTGACAATATCGAGCTTGATAGTTATTAGGGTTGAAGATTGAAGTGAACTGTGTTCCTCGGATCTTTTGATTTCGCGCTCGAAAAGAGGTTTTGCACAGCATCCCCTTGTTTCTATGGATACATGTTACCTGTGCTAGACAGTGGCGTACGGGATTTTTCGATTGAAACGATTTGAGTGGTGTGTGGAACAGAGCCAATTAAATTTTGGGGAATTATGCAAATCGAGCGTCCCTCTATTGATCCTATAATTTCATAAAAGAATTGGGGTACCAGTACGTACACCTACGGCATTGTTTAATACAACTGTCTACTTTACTGAACGTTTCAAACAATTTTGTGTTATGAAAAACTTTCCATTTCATTTTGAAAATAAGGATGAATGAGTTTTATGAGACAAATCCGTTTTACTTGAAGAGATTTTTATGAAAAAGATGAGATGCGCATGCATCAAAAAGCATACGAAAGCATCGATGTTCGGGTGCATTAAAACGCAATTTCGAAAGGCATTCCGTTAATATAATTTACAGTGGTAACCTGTTTACGTCATCCCTTCCAGTTCTATTAGAAGCACTAAACATTAAACCAATAAAGTTGTTTTTGGGAGGAATTTAATCTTTCTTCATTCATTCAATATTTATCAAGCTATTAACGAAAAACCCTTTCCCTCTAAATATCACTCATTCTGATCGAAATAGGAGAACAGCGGAAAAACATTGTAATTCAATTTCTATGCGTTCGAAATTTAAACAATTATGGTATTTTAACAATACAAACGGAGTGTAAGGTGACAATAAATTATTTTAGTGAATTGCAGCTTCTATAATAAATTGTGAAATTAGTATAGATCTGTGGATATAATTTATTATATATCTATAGGTTCGTTCCGTAAATTTTACAGTAGGTACTTCATGAATGGGAGCTTTATTAGATTAGTTATGGGAAATCACACCTACATACAACGCTCCGAAATTCGTGCTCTTTTTACATTTTCTTTTTACAGTGTCAATGAATACCAAATTTATTTCTGCGCCAATTAGGGCTTACAATACCGGAATTTTGAAAACCGGGATCTCGGACAAAATTGATGCAGTTTTTAAAACCGGTATTCATACGTAAATACCGGTATTTTGGTATTAATTTAATTTTATTTTAGTAGAAAATATTTTGGATTAATTATATTTATAATTAGTGCAAAATATTTTATGTATACAGGGTGGGCCAATAGTGTGTTTGTGGGTTTATTAACGAACATTTCAAAAGTTCGTTGCTGGGATATGGTAAGCCTACAAATCTAAAATATTTTCATTTGAATCGCAAAGTTTATACAGAGTGATTTATATCAAAGTTGCATTTTTTTAAATGGAACCCTTGTATATTCAATTCTAGTGCAACTTTATGTGTCACACATAGTACGAATCATTTAGCCGCATGTGTCCAAAAAAATTGAATATCGCAGGAATTACGAATACGTTTTAATTTTTGAACTATGAATTTACATTTACATAATTATAATTGCGAGTTTATTATTTGGAATTTCAATTTTGAATTTAATTTTAACTTTTTAACTTTAAATAGCAGTAGGTAATAGTTTGCGTTTCGAATTTTGAAATTTGAATTTTAAAATTTACAATTTCAAGTGGATTTCTAACTGAATAATTCTAATATTTCAACTTTCAAAGTTCTGCTTTTGAGCGTTGATTTTCAAATTATAATTCAGGATTGATTAGCATTAATATTTTGAGTTTCAATTTTTTATTTCAAATTTCTATTTTGAATACGAAATATTTGAATTTTATGTGAATTTACATTTTATATTTACATCTTTGAATAACTTGAATACTTTGAATTTGGAATTTTGAACTTTGAATGTCTAAGCTTTGCGTTTTTTCTTTTTCTTTTAATAGTTTCAGTAGTATAAAAAGTCAATACCGGTATTAATACCGAGATCCCGGGATTTACATTGATTGAATACCGAAAACCGGTATTCAAAATTTCTTCCAGTATTGTAAGCCTTAGCGCCAATGTTATGTTCAATATACGGGGTGGGCCACTAGTGCGTGGATAGAAGATTGTGGGTGTATTAACGAAAATTTCTAATGTTCGTTGCTGTGATATGGTGGTGTACTTTTAAGGCTACAAATCTAAAATATTTTCACTTGAATCGCAAAGTTTATACAGGGCGATTTAGTTCAAAGTTTTTTTCAATGGAACGCACTGTATATTATTGCATATTTGGTCAATTCCAGTGCGACTTTATGCACCACACATAGCAATTTGTCATTTTTACAAAAAAATAGATGTCAAAAAATTTAATATGGCAGGGATCACAAAGCTTAAATAAAAGACGTGACTATATGCGATGTTACTACAACATGAAATGTACTCGCGTAGAACAATAATACATAATACGTATTGACATTTCATTATGAAACACATAATAGTATATTATGCAACGAGCATGTAATGATAGCTATTAATACACGAGCACGAGGTAAGTTATGACACGAGCCTTGGCGAGTGTCATAAATCTTGTGCGAGTGTATTAATAGCCATTACATGAGAGTTGCATACACTATTTTTTCTACGACCTGTGTTAATTAAACAAAAATTATTATAAAAGAACGAACAAAATTTTTGACAAATATCAAAAACTCCTGTAACTATGGCAATCAAGTAAAATGCTTGACAGCTATTGGCTAATTGACTCGTTTTATAATGAAAATCTGTATCGAAATGAATATCATTTCGATACAATCTAATGACACTTAATAAGTCGATTAAAGTATGGGAGTAGAAAAATACAATTTTTCAATTTCAGTTTTTATTAGTAGGTATCTAGTAGGCTGTGAAAAATCCAACTGCACCAAGAGCTGAAGGAGACGGATTTTCAAAATAGAATTATTTTTTGCAATTGAATAGAAGAAGAGTTCAATCAAAAAGAAGAATTTTTGGATAAGATCATGTTTACAGACCTTTCACCGCAATGGATTTGTTAAACACTAGGCCTTTGTTCATTCCTTTTGAATACCTATGGCCGCTACTTGTGGAGCTTTAAATCCATTTCTGAGGAGAATTAGTCCTCTGGTCCGGTCTTCTACAGTATAGGGTGTGTTGTTGCCTTATTGACTATTTCCTTCCATTTTTTCTGTCCGTTACTTTCTTTTCCAATTCACTCCCACTTTCTTTAGATCTCTTTCTACCTCTTGTATCCATCTCTGCCTAGATCTTCCTCGGGTTCTATTTCCGGTTGGTTGCCATTCCATGACTCTTTTTGTTGTCTGTTCATTGTCGCTTCTCATTACGTGCCCTATCCATCTCAGTCTTTGTGCTTTAATGTATTTCACTATATCTTCCCCAAATTCTTCTCTGAGTTCGTAGTTCATTTTCGGGCGCATTTCTCCATTGTCATCTTTTTTTGGACCGGATATTTTTCTTAGTATTTTCCTTTCGAAAACTCGGAGTTGCTCTTCTTTCCTTGTTAGGTGGATTCCTTCGGCAGCGTATGTGACTATTGGTCTTATTAGTGTTTTGTATAGTCTGAATTTGATTTGGTTGTTTATTTTCTTGCTTTGTAGTATTTTTAGGTTACTGAAGTATGCTATATTTCCTGCTAATAGTCTTTTTTTATGTTTGGATCGCTTTCGTCTTTGTTGCTTATTTGTAGTCCTAGGTATCTAAATGTTCTCACCTCTTCAAATTTATATTCATCTATCTTTATGTCCTGCATTGGGGTTTCTTTTCTTCTTAATCTCATGAGTTTTGTTTTGCCTTGGTTTATTTGTAAACCTATGTCTTTCGCTTCTTGGTTTAGTTTTTGGAAAGTTTCAGCTGTGTTCTCGAAATTATCAGGATGTCATCAGCATATGCTATGATTTGTATCTACTTCTTTGTTTATTATTGTTCCTTTTCTGTCGGTTTCCTTTATAATTTTTCCTAGTGCATAATTAAAGAGCGTTACTGATAATGCGTCTCCTTGGCGTACGTCGGTTTTGATCGTCCGCTAATTAGTAGGTCTACTGTATCAAAGATTTTGCGTAATATCACCGAACAGCTAATATATTAAATACGGTGTGCGGTCAATTCGCACGACTCTAAATTTACCTTACAAGGTTCAAAAGGTGCAAGAATTAGAAGAAGATGATATCGATAGAAGGGTGGCGAAAAGATGATATTGGAAATTGTGCGGAAATGAAAATTTGTTAAATTGTATATCTAGTATTTTGAGATGAAGTGGGAATTTCAACAGACACAACTGCCGATATTGGTCGAATGTTACTCCTCATTTAATGGAAGAGATACACATACAGTAGGGTAAAAGCCACAATCATTGACCATGAGACAGTCATTGGGCACGAAGGTATGGTTTAGGTTCATTGAAAATTAAGTTGGTAAAACTGAATGGTCAAATATCAAAATTACAACCCTATCATAAGTAAATGTTGCCGTGTTTATACAGTTTTAAAATGAAGATCAAACAGACGATCAGCCTTCCCGAAGGTTAAGAAAAAGAAGGCAACGCGGGGTTACTGAATGCTTGTATATAAAATCAAGATCAAACAGACAATCCGCCTTACTGAAGAGGAAGAAGATGAAGAAGGCAACGCTTGGTTACCAAAAATCAAGATCAAATGGGCGACCCGCTCTACTGAAGAGGAAGAAGAAAATGAAGGCAACGCGGGGTAACTGCGAATGCTTGTGTATAAAATCAGGATCAAAGAGGTGATGCGCCTTAGCGAAAACCCGAAAAGGAAGAAGAATAAGATGTGTATTATTATTATAGCGCCTGCTGCCTATTGATTGGTTTTCCATCCACCCTTTTGGCGCCATTTCTATACTATTCATTAGTGGCTCTTGTAAATGAGCAACAATGTGTACATATCCTCGGTAGGAACTGTCCAAGTCCATACTTTTTTGTGTCTTGCGGTCAATCACAGTTCTGATCACTTTGGTTTAAAATTTTCCCAATCTTTTTATGGTTTGGTGCTTGGCGAACTAATACCGTATCCATCTGATCTTACTGATACCTTAGGATAATCAAACGAGGGCTGTTTTTTTCAACAAAAAAATGATTTTATTACCAAAAGTAATGTACAATCAAGGTTCCTTCTCTACATAATCATCTTGATGATTGAGGCATTTGTCATATCTGTGAACAACATTTGCAATACCCTCTTCATAAAATGTTGGCGCCAATGATTTGAAGTGAGTTGTGACAGTGTCTTTGAGCTCTTTGTCAGATTGGAACCTGCCCCCCTAAGCCACTTTCAGGGCATTGTCAGACAATTTTAGAAGTCAGCATGCCTCTTCTTGTGTTTTGAATAGCTCTTCGTAAGTTTCGCAATAAGAAGCAAACTCTATAGGCAACACACCTTTTTGGTCCCAAAAATCCATGACAATGCTTTGATTTGAAAAAGTGACTTGGGGGGCAGTCAGTGGCGTATTTAAGGTCCAGGGCCTCGTCGTGCAAAAGTAGGGAGGGCCACATTATATAGGTGGTAAAAAAAGGTCTAGTTATTATATTATGGAAAAAACACAAAATGTAATGCCTCTTACATATTATGTATAATTTATTATCATCATTAATTTTATTTTTTGGGGGGCCTGAGGGCACTGACCTGTATCTTAAAGGACTGAGCATTCTAATGATCCCCTCCACTATTTTTGAAGCAAATTGAAAACCGGTGTTTTAAGGTGCCAATTAGTAATTTAGGTTTGTTGTGTTGGTGATTATTGGTAACACTGTAACTAATGTTTTTATTTACATAAACATAACCTTGTTTCATACGTAGTATAAACTACGTTTATGCATTGCAATAAAATACAATTTTTAATAATTTACGTTTTTAAATAATTATGAGCCTGTAATTATACTACTTTTCACCAGATATTAAGCATATAGATTAGAACAAGCTAAACTGTAACAGCTGATACCAGTACTACCAACACATTATAAACACCGAGCTACCATCATTATATAACTAACGCACTAGTTGGCACCTGAAGTAACTAATATTTAGGTGGGGCTTGTTTGCTTCAATGTTGTATTGAAGAATGCTCAGTCCTTTATGATACAGGTCAGTGCCTGAGGGCCTCGTTTTGCGAGGGCCTAGTCGTGCGCCGCACGACTCGCACGCCCGTTAAATACGCCACTGGGGGCAGTTCCAAACTGACGAAGAGCTCCAAGAAACCGGCACAACTGACTCCAAATCATTGGCGGCTACATTTTATGAGGCGGATATTGCAAAGCTTTTTCACAGATATCACAAAAGCCTCAATCATGAAGGTGATTATGTCGAGAAGTAAGCTTGATTGTACATTACTATTCACCCGTCTTTCCCTCATAGCCAATCGGAGGTTAAAAAAAAACAGCCCTCGTAATTATTAAAAGACAAAAATGCAAGTGACAATCTTTTTTAATGTTCACCAAACTTTGTTCGTTATGCATATTTTAACGTAATCCTGGAAAGGGCAATAATTTAAATGTTATTATTACATTACAAGCCCTTTATCAAAGTTGGTAGATGCGAAATGGTAAATTGATGCCGCTTCCAACTTTGTCGGGTTAAATTATAGAGTGCTTCTTCTAATTATATGTACATGAAATCTGTGAGAACTTGGAGAATCTTTGCTAGAGAGTGAACTTTGGCGGTTTCCGCGGTAATGGAAAAATATATTATATTTCAGAAGACTGTTAATTACGTAACGCAAAGAAGCCGTACTTAACAGTTTTTAGAAATTCCCTTGGGAGAGGCTAAATAAACTAAGTATTATATAAACAGGCCTAAATTTAAGATCTTATGACTATACGAAGGCGTTTTACTAACGATTTTCCAATAAATCAGATAAGTAACGAAATGTTTAAAAGTATTACGCTGACAAAGAAAACTTGAAATTTAATCCTATTAACTAGCTTTACGCTTTGTTTCGTAGGTTCTTTTGAGTGAAATAATCCTCAATAACGTAATATAAGAACACAGTTTTAAGCAATTAAAACAAAAGTTACCCTAACCCCCTGTCTATTAAACAAATTTCCGCGTTTACGAAAATTTGAACGAAAGGAAATTAAGTTTAATGGCAAACATTAAACATATAATATTATAAGGTACATGTATGTTCATCAAACATGATTGTGTTCTCAGGCACCCTTTTACGATACTGTATCAATTTTAGCTCAAAATACAGAACGCGGCGCCGGCCGAAGAACGTTCCACTATAATTTATTGTGACGTCGACAAAGGCGTTATTTTCACTATTACTTTTAATCCAAAATCAATCTCGTCAAAATACGAGTAGCTTTTCTCCAATTATGTTAAACAAAAACGAAATAGGTATAAGACTTCTCTTTCATGTTATTTGTACGATAACCAATGAGGAACCCTAAACGTTTAAGGGGGCGTAACATATAGAGATCGTTCGCGTTTTCTAAATGGTATATCACGGAATTGATAAAATAATCCTTTCAAATGCTACTTTTAGGGTAAATTTTTCGAGCTCCACAGGGCCGAAGGGGCGATTTCTCTCCAAGATCGTTTACAGATATATGTATAGGAGGCTTTTCACAATACTTTTCTAGAATTAATTACAACTGCTGTGGAAAGCACCGTGTGTAAATGAATACAGGAACTCACCCAATAACGATTCTGTAGCAGTCCAAGCTGCGTGAGGATCTTCGCAGGGGGATTTCTCTCACTGATATTATGGTGTTTCGTTGTAGAGGGACTACTGAGGCGACTAAGTTACAGTGACTCTATTACAAACAGTGACGACAAGCAGCGATTAGCTCCACCCATCCGCCATTAGGAGGCAAAATTTTGGGCGGGTTTCTATGAACTCAACGGTGGTATCCTAGCAACGTTCTAAATCCAAATAAAAATCACACGCTGATCAAAGGTAAACACAGTCAGGCCGCCATTAAGATGCGAAATATACCACGGCCATTAATAATCGATACATCGCTTGTCGCCACTGTTTGTAATAGAGTCACTGTAGACTAAGTATCTCGATGACATAGTGATTGTGGTCCGTGGGAGATTTGAAGAGACCGTATCAGTTGTGACGTAAGAATCTAGTGAAAATGTCGAGCTCATAGACGAGCGCTTGTCAGTTAATCCGACAAAAACAAACCTAATCCTCTTCTCACGATGACAAGGCCTTGAAAAACTAAAGGACATAGCAATGGAGGTAGTGGGTACAGTAAAATACTTAGGGATCATCTTAGACCACCTATAGTAGCTGCAAAATCTTTGTGGGCTTGTAGACGAGCGTTCAAGAACAAAAGGGACTTATCTCCTTTACTGGATATACACCATGTTGACTGAGCAAGTCACTTTGAATATGTTACTGGTGTGTTGGAATAAGACTTTCACCAAAAGAAACACACGGATACCTAAAAAGGTGCAGCGTAGGTTCTTCTTTGGTATTACAGGGGCAATAACAACCATAGCATACAAGGTTAAGGTCGATGACGAGGGGGAATCATCGAGAACGGGAAATCTTCAGAGATAAAAACCTCAAGGGGATAACCAAAACAGTTTCCCTACCTACTTTAATGTTTAAGACAACAGTCTCACTCGATAGGACTGGGAGAATAATTCAAGCAATGGAACCCTGTGTTACACAGGCGACTTCAAAACCAGTAGGGAGAATCGGCACTGCAGTGTGGAGGAGCAATGGAGGGGGCCACAGAATTTCTGTAAGCTTTGGGACAAAAGGCGATCTTGACAATAGGTTGTGGAACCACTCCTAGATGAATAGATGAATTGAATAAATTCAGCACCCAATTTACACCTTTTTTTTAAATTATTAGCTACATAGTCATCATTAATTAAACTTGGCACCTTTAAAAAATCCTATAATCTGCTAAAACAGGAAAGTGTTAAACAATATTATACTTTTTTTTTAAAAAAAGCACAATTGAATTTAAATTTTTTATATAAATATTTAATGTGTCTAAGATTTATAGTTATTGTAGCATATACACGACCTATTTTCAGAGGACACTAATAATACTGTACAACAAGAGAAGGGTTATGACAAGGGGGGAAATTATGAAACCACCTTAAAATTGATGACATTCTATTTATTTCATATGGTATAATATTTTTTTGTTAGTAGAAGCTATCTGGTGTTGCTCAATTTGCATTACATTAGCACTGTAATAATCCTTGTTAAATGGAATGTTTTTATAAATTAATACCTTTTAGCCTGTTTGTGTTCAATCCAGTTACCAAATGTTAATATAAGTAGGCTAAAGATGGAGAAATTCATTAAGAAAATTAATAAACATAAATAAATAAACTGAGACAAACTGTTATAGGTACCTAGTGAACTTTTACGATTGGTTGCAATATTTAAATTAGGCATAAAGGAAGTTACATAAGGCATAAATTGATATATAGTACTTATAAATGCAACCTTTGTAAAAATACAAGATACTTTTTTGAAGGCCACAAGAAACGTACGGATGCCGAAGATTCCCCACCAATGAGACAAAACATATACCTATAATTTACAACAAAAATTACCATTAAATACTTTTTATTTTATATTTATAAATGCCTGCGTACATTCCAAGCACCAATATAAACAAAATGCCGTTCGCGTACAGAGACCGAGAGTTGGCCACTTGCCGCCCGGTGAATACAAAATAAGGGTTCCACAATTTGCATCCACATAGTAATGTGGGTATGTGGAACTATTCGTTTGATGGTTATTTAAAGAAGTATATACTTGATAACATGCCCTAGTGCCCTATGAGGTGATTTGTATCGTAATAATACACCTTACTAAACGACTTTGCATTTCTATAAGTAGCTGCTTGATAAAACTAAACTCATTTTAGTGAACAAATAATTTTAAAAAATAGTTTACAGTGTGTAATATGTGTGTAGTAAATTCTGAAACTTTACATATATTTAGTACCTATAGAATTTTCACCCTTTATGCCACTTCCACACTCCCATTCCCTTAAATTGATAAGTGAGGTAATGGAGAATCCCAATATGAATTTAGTATCAATTTCTTTTGAAAAATAATAAATACTAAAGAGAAAACCACCCCTAAAGATCTTTTTTATTCCTGAAGAACTGAAAGACCAAGGAAGTTGAGTCGTTTAGTTCCGTGTTACAGTATCCCAGAATTCCTAACAACAAGATTGAAATACCTACCTATAGTGTTCATAATAAAAAATCCAAAATTAACCCAAATTCGAAATGGCCCATAATAGTACACACGGGTTGAGACGCAAGACTCTAAAAATAACCATACGATCTCTTGAATCACAATTTCTCGAAAAAATGATATTTCTTATGTAGTTTTCAATATTATTGGAAGTTGTTTGCCTGGAGACACACATCCCATAAATATTTATAAAAAAAGATTTTTCAACGAACATATGGCATGAATCGAAATTGGAAAGTTGTTATAAGATCAACTAATTACCATGCGCTTGGGCTGCAGTAGGTTAGTATAAAAAATGACCAAGTTCATTATGCGCTGTGTTGTCACTTGGCGGATTTCATCAAGAATGTACCACATTCTTCATGCAAAATGTTTACTTGGTATTGACGTAATTAATACGTCAGAAACTAATCAGGTTATTTTAAATTTTAAAGTAGGTTTTTGTAAGATAAATATTAAATATCCATTTCTTAGAATTATAGGTATACCTAATTAGCTGAAGTAATTTGCCAGATTTGTGGAAAATGATCGTTTGACTTTGTTAACCGCTTGAACAGAACTGAAAAGAATTTTCCATATGAAAACCACAAGTTTCGTTACATTTCTGCAGACGCATTACAATTTTCTTCATCCGCTCCGACAGTAAAATGCGAATTTGATCTACCGCAGTTATTCTTCATTCTTCAGCAGAGCATAAATAATACAGTCCCTGTACTGGAGTCCTGTAAAAATTTTAGTACTGATTTGTCTAACCAACAGAATTGAGTAAAGGACATATAGGAGAGTCAAAAAAAGTTGGGTAGACATCACCATATTCTGGACCAGGTTTTCTAGGCGCCATTTTCTAAAATGGCCGATACGCATTTGATTGTGCATATATTTCCGCTCCTGTGACAGTCACATTCATCATTTTGGTGTCTAAATATATGTTTTTAAGGACAAGGAATTGATTAAGATGGTTTGCGAAATTAACCGCACGCCATTTCTCAAAATGGCCGACACCAATTTTCTGGTGCTTACATTTTTGCTCCCCTGGCAGTCATACTCATCATTTATTTTAAAGGACAAGGAATTCATTAAGATAGTTTGTGAAGTTGCGTGATAGCTATTTCTTAAGGAAAATCAGTACTAATAGTTTTACAGGACTCCTCTGTTACTGCATTCAGAAAACAACTTACTTCAAGCAACTAATTGACTTTCATTAGTATATTTATTTGGCTTATTTTTTATTGTGCGAACGAAATATCCGGAAATTTCATTGAGAAAAGTACTTTTTATTTGACTGAGTTTGTCTTTATTAATTTTTTTTAAATAGGTAAACTAACACTGATGAAAACGGATGATCAACAAAGGATGTGAATGAGACTGGCAACTGCTCGCCAAGAAAAACCAATTGTTTTGTTTGACATGAAGAAGCACGTTATTTGTCAAGCTGTAGACAGTAACAAAACTGTTACCACAGTTAATTGAAGAAACAGAGGACAAGAAGCGGCCGCTATATAAGAGATGTTGTGTTTGTGTATCATGTGGCAAACCAGTGCTATAAAATGTATACTTTAAAAAAATCTCTCGAAAAAATAGCAGCAGCAAATGCTAATAGTGAAGTGTTGGTAAGTGAAGATAAACATCCCAGTGAAGAAATCTCCAGGAAAACAAGATCATTTGTTGTACCACGAGAGCCTCCTTCATCAATCGTGCCCCAACATATATTCGGTGTATTGTCTATGGGCGTCAAAGTCATAATGGTGTCAAGGACAAATTTCGTGTAAGCCATATCCTTCTTTAAGCTTTTGGGACCTATAATTTCCATTACTTTCAGATGCCACAATTTTGGTTAAATAGTTTTCTGTTTTTTAACACCTTGTCACAGGATATTCATATTGTCTTAAATATGCTTCCAAACAAACTTTGTGGTACGTTACATCAGCACCAAACACTTGAGTATCTGATTCAAATCTGCCACACGAGTATTATACATATCATCTTGAAAATAGATTGCTGCAGATTAAAAAATTTTTGCTCGTTCATCAGTTTCACTTACACGAAAGTCCCTGACACCATTATTACTTTGAATGCAGACAGACAATACATCGAATATGTGTTGGGTGCACCGTTGATGAAGGAGGCTCTCGTGGTACACATGATGATCTTGTTTTCCTGGTGATTTCTTTACTGGCATGTTTATCTTCACTTTCCAACACTTCACTATTAGCATTTGCTACTGCTATTTTTTCGAGAGATTCTTTAAAGTATATATTTTATAACACTGGTTTGTCACATGATACACAAACACATCAGAAGCCACACTTTCAGCTTGTTTGCAACTATGTCATCTCTTACAGCGGTTGCTTCTTGTACTCTTTTTCTTCCATTAACTGTGGTAACAGTCTTGTTACTGTCTACCGCTTGACAAAAAACGCACTTTTCCATGTCAAACAAAACATTTCGTTTTTCTTGGCGAACAGTTGCCAGTCTCATTCCCATCCTTTGTTGATCCAACTTCATCAGTGTTAGTTTACATACAAAAAGAAAAAATTAAAAAAGGTAAACTCAGTCAAATGAAAAGTACTTTTTTCAATGAAATTTCGTTCCCACAATAAAAAAAATGCCAAATAAATACACTAAAGTAAATTAGTTGCTTGAAGTAGGTAAGTTGTTCTCTGAATGCAGTAATAAAGGAGTCCTGTAAAACGTTTAGTACTGATTTTTCTTAAGAAATAGCTATCGGGCAACTTCACAAACCATCTTAATGGATTCCTTGTCCTGAAAAGCATGTATTTAGGCACCAAAATGATGAATATGACTGCCAAAGGAGCAGAAATGTAAGCACAAGAAAATCGGTGTCGACCATTTTATGGCGTCCGGTTAACTTCGCAAACCATCTTAATCGATTCCTTACCCTTAAAAACATATATTTAGACACCAAAATGATGAATTTGACTGTCACAGGAGCGGAAATATATGCACAATCAAATGCATATCGGACATTTTAGAAAATGGCGTCTAAAAAACCTGGTCCAGAATATGGTGATGTCTACCCAACTTTTTTTGACTCTCCTATATGTCCTTTACTCAATTCTGTTGGTTAGACAAATCAGTTCTAAAATTTTTACAGGACTCCAGTCCAGGGACAGGAGTAAAATGTGTTTTGTAACACGCATCTCAATTTTGATCATTTTTAGACTTCAAATGTCTTTAAGAAATGAGTTACAGTCCCAGTTTAACGTTAAACGCCATGTTCAATGTCATACATGCTTTGAAAAATCTAGAAGTATTTAAATATTTAATGAACCGGTATGGGAAGGTTGATGGATCGTATAAACGGCATAGATACACACCTCCACTTTTAGCCAATTGGCGAACAAATATCCAAATTCATCATTAATAATTTTGTGCAACTTGATTTTCATGAATATCTTCAATATGTCAGCGAAGTTTTAATCTTCACCAGCAATAACTCTCTTCGTCTTGGAATTCGGACATTATTATTAATTATGGCATACTTTCAGAGGGATCAATCTGAGATCAACAACGTTCAAATGAAGGTCCCGTTTCTTTACATAATATAAATATGTTTAGTTGCCACGCCTGAAATATTCTTCGAATGTTATTTATATGTATGCAAAGTGTAGAATTAGTTATTCACAAACCGAATAGAATATAGAAACTCTTCGCTTCGTGTTTTATGCTGAAATACGCAGACAAGCACGTTGTCGTTTACCTAATGTATATGTTAATCGCTGCACTTTTTTGACATTAAAATCGGCGAGACTCATTATTTTCGATCTTAAATTAGAATTCAAATTTCAATCCGGTTTTGTGTCTGATACAAATATCTAGGTATTACTGGCCGAGTTGCTATGAACTAAAAAAACTGTTACGAAATTTTAAATCGGGATCATCCATATCCTTTAAACGAAAATGCTTGCTCTATTGATATTCAATCCTTAAGGGGGGGGGGGGGGGGGGGGGTTCAAGAACTTTTTTCGATTCAATATTGACCCTGATTTCTATCGCGTTGAAGGCCTCCAAAGCTCTCTTACGTCTGCCCAGTTTGGTGTTCTTCTTAGGCACCTTTCTTTACCCTGCACGCACCGATCCTGGTTTACGTTGGCCCATTCCACTGAAGAAATCTCTACGAATTTGTTTGATGAATTCCGAAATTTTCGAATAATGAGAGCAATTTACGAGGAAATTTAGCCTGAAGTAAAGAGTTGTGATGGAACGACAATTTTTCCCGCTAGTACGCCAAAAGTTCACTCGCCATTGGAAAAGACTCGGACTTCATTTTTTGGAAAACTCGCTGTGACCACTGTATTGGTCGGATTGTTGACTTTTATATCTGAAAATGACCCCAATGAACCCTCACGGCGGTTATGCCTATCGATATCGCATTGGGGTATGCTATTTCTATTGTAATTTTGAAAGAATCGCAAAATATCGCAAGAAAACAGTATCTGTCACTTTGAGACATCCTAGACAGCTTGAAACATTATACTTTTTGCTAAAACTAGGCATATGAGCCGTAGCATGTTCTTAGGGTCATTTTGAGACATAAAACTCCATGATCGGAGCAAAACTATGGTCAGAGCGAGTTGTCCAGAAATGTATGCCAAAGTCCAATTTTAACATGGCGTTTATATGGGAGTGTGATTATGAAATTTTGGTTACTTAGGACAATTGAACCCCTCCTTAATCCGTAGCTTTGAAATATTGTGTTCTTGTTCGTTCTTAACTAAAGTATGGGCAACCCCAATACAGTTAACTAATGCATACCACAGTGTTTTAGCTTTCATTACTATCTTAGACAGAATGTTGAACGAATTAAAAAAAAATCCGTTGCATAGTGTAGGGCGTTTATTCTTAAAGGCGAAAACAATGGGAGGTTGATGGAAATTTTTCTAAAAATTAAAGCTTTGAACAGTTTACTTTCGTAGTTGCCTTGCCTTTAGACAGTAACCCGTTGCAAAATAAAGCGGTCTGTACGTGGGTTCCATTTAAAAATTTTCCCCGTAAATAGGTTCCAAAACCGATTTTTCTATGGCTATCCCTCACCATATGCGGGAGGGGCTGACTGGCGGTCTCGTTTCGAATTGGACGATAAAACCTTTAGATGAACCAGCTGCAATTTTATTTTCTACCACTTAAGTAAGTTCTAAGAATGAGGTTTCTTTTGTTGCTCCTCGCCACTTGCTAGATGATGGGCTTGCGGTGTGGTACCTTCACAAATTTCACAGGAAAACAACAATTTTCATACATATGAACCAGTTGAGCACCATTTCCTACCATTTAAATAATAGACTCCAGTAATAATTTTCCTTGTCGATATCATAAAGGGATTAGGATTATGTTCGTCCAGCAACAAATCGTAATAATTCACCTTACTTCAAAGCAAGAAATCGTAATGTTTTACTTCTTAAAAATTTCGCTAAGAGTTAATCACGAACAACCAAAAATTCCCTGAACACAAAAATGTTTAACATATTAAAACCAAAAAGTTCATTCTTGTCCATAGAGGTAATATGTTTGACACTTTTTCTAAAGAAATCATATACCATAATAATTGCGAATGAACGGTGTCCTGTCCGTTCGTAACAAATTCGCATTAAAGTAGATATACTTTAATCTCATGCATTAAAGTAAACATGAGATTAAAGTAGATATACATGCACTACATGTATATCTACTTTAATGCATGCGCTTCGAAATTGTGTAATTTTTCAAATACAACGGAATGGTAGACTCATAATCATAAAATATATTAAATAATTTAGAGAGAACGCTAGATTTAGTTATAATATAATGAATGCGTTCCTCTGCTACCTGAAGATAAGTATTATCATGCTCTAAACATTGAAATGAAAGTACATATTAACAAATTTAGGTAAAATTTTGTAAGAATCTAGGGTATCTATACATAATTTTAGTTATTTTCAATTTAAGAAGGAAAATATGGATTTATTGAAAAGCAAAGCAAAGAAAATAAAGAAAATATTGCACATATTTTAATAAGAGATTTATTCAAATACGAAACATCCTAAAAAAAATAGAGACAGCTTTTTAAGAAATATGTGAAGGACATTGAAGAAAAATTAAAGTCTGAAAGTAAATTATTCTGGAAATATGTAAAGGATTTTAAAGTGAATAGAAAGTATTTTTCTGAAATGTTCTTTAATAATTGATCAATAAGTAAAATTGAAATTTCGGACTCCTTTACTGAATTTTTTAAGTCCACGTTTTCAAATCCCGGTGACTATGAAATTGATTATGAGTCTGAATCAGTGAATAATTTAAATGTTCATCTTAATTTTTTACTTAACAGAGTGAAAAATTTTGATGTTGCACAGGCGATCAATGAACTTAAAGATAAGAAAAGTTCTGCACCTTACTCCATCCCCACAAATTTTATTAAATTATTAAAAACTGAATTGACTGAACTTTTGAAATTATTATTTAATAAGTCATTAAGAAACAAAGTTTTTCCATGCAAGTGGAAGGAAGTGAAAATTTCTCCAATTTTTAAATCAGGGGAGGAATCAGACACTTCTAATTACCGTCCGGTATCACTACTAAATGGTTTTGCCAAGGTTTATGGTAGGTCCACTAATTTAATGGTTTTTTCAAAATTTGTTGATTCTAGTATAGACAACGGTGGTAGAGTTGATGTGCTTTATACTGATTTTCAAAAAGCTTTTAATTTTGTCAATCATAATCTTTTGTTAACAAAGTTTTGAAATTTGGGTTTAGCATACATAGATTTTGTAAAACTTATGTGTTCTTATCTAAGGTTAAGAATTGGTTTGAGAGGCCAACATGCACACAGACAAAGTCCGTTTGGAATATATTCAAGGTATAGGCCATCTATTGGAAAAAATTTCAGCTACCTGGGAAAATTCCGTGTGGTCTAATTCAAAACCGCATAAATAGGTCCAGATGAATTGATAAAAGAGAAACAATAGCACATGTTTTTCAATTTTTAAAAAAATGCACAACACATTTTCGTGTGAGACCTTTATAATATGGTCGTGGCGCTCCACTCACTCATATATCGAGCCGGCCCTGGTGCCCTCCTACAGTATATTTTCAAAATAACGAAAATTTTATGTGTATCTGTGTAGAGTGTAGAGAATACGGTCACTATACCAGAAAGAATTAATACACTTCAAGATTTAAAATTAAAACCATGTGTTTACATTTTAAGCTCTTCATAAACAAGTTTTGAATTTTGAAACAGTTTTTTTGACTTTCATTTTTGAAGTAGTACCTATTGAAGTATTATTTTTATTCAAATCTGAGCACAAGTATGACAGGGCTATAGTATCTATGAAAGGTAGGAAAGGCACGGAGGCTTGTCCCTCAGACCTAAAAATACTTTTTTCGAAAAGATTCCATGGCCCACAGTAAAAAAATTAATTAACTTTTATGAGTACAATTAATCTATACGTAAGTGAAATCATGCAGTTTTACCTTAAATTTGGACACAGCACGGTTATTTTAATAACACTAAAACGATAAAATGATCTCGCATTGTCCAAACGGACACTAACACTACCTCGTTGTACATGTACACCCTAGATACTACTACCTATAGATGCGAAGTTTATTACACACAAAACAAAACTAGTTATCTTACCCTGTTTGTTATTCACTATCGGTGCAAAAAAGTTGTAGATTCGAGTTCGAAACGTAGCACTGTTAACGCAAGCACTTATAAAACCTTATAATTCAGGCAATTGTCTTAAATCTAATTCAACAAAGACTCCCACCTGCCACTATTTTCAATTATAGACCATATTGTTCTTTCTGTTTAAATATTTCAAAAACTATCCACATTTTGAGTATCGTATTGAATTAAAAAATAAAGAAATAGTAAAAAACAAGGAGTAAAATAGAAATTGTACGCTTAAAACATGCTGTAGACGTCAGTGCCCAAAATCATTGTAGAAAATTAACATATGACGTACCTCATGATAGAAGCAACTTTTGGGTTTTGGCGTGCCACAGACTGCAATACATTCCATTTTGCATCATCAATTAACTGTCAGAAAGGTCTGTTCCCGATGGTGATTTCATAATTTGATTGAAGCTCAAAACAGCCTCGTGTTAATTGGTGCAAGGTAACGCTTAAAAAATTCGACTGATTTTTTTGTACTTGAGTGCCAAACAAAAAAGCTTCAAGAATTGGTGCGAACGCATGCTTAAATGTATAAAACTTAAAGGCAAATATTTTGAAAAGCAATAAAATAGTTTGCTCCAAAAAGGTTTTTTATCCTATGTGCCTACAATGCCAATTGTTTTTTTACCTTTTTTATCCTAATTGTTAACTAGTTAAAAGCTACCCCTCGTATTATGTTTCAAATTTGAGTTTACAAGCTTTATACGGAGACAGTAATCATTGAAATGAAATCGCTACAATACGCGGTGCAGTGGAAAAAAACTGTATAATAAATCAATACAATGGAATATCGAAGGATTCTTAGTGTTACCGTCACTTATTTTGATAAATTGTGACATGTTTTGATTAAAAACCATAAAATTCCGTTATTGGACATCGATGCAATGCGTTTGGACGTTTTACCCATGAAATTGGTGCATAAATAACGATTTTGGGTGCACTTTTTTGGCCATGCGCACAGATGGGAATTACATTGAATAGATGCAAATTTAAAAAGTATAATCTAGGAAATGTCAGAAAGGCGATACATGACCTAGAGAATTAATTATACCTAATTATAACATTTATTCAGTATATTTTATTCGTTCCTGATCCACACGCAAGGGCGCCGGCAGGTTTTTCTCTAGGAAGGTGCATGCAAAAATCTACCAAAATTGTCAAAAAGACCATTTCATTGAATGATGTAATATTTAATATATTATTATTAAACAAAAAATGATTAAAACTGTTGAAATGTTACAACAAATTAAATATACAAAAACTAATCTATATAATACATTCTGCGAACATATCGAGTTAAGTTTTGTGATTAATCTTTGTATAGGTATCTTAGAAATAGACAGGTCAATAGATCGAACCATCCTTCTCAAAACGCAGAAGAATTTTTCAGGACCTCAAATTTCATCCCTTATTTGGATTCAATAATTTCTTCTTTGAAGTGGCGCTTTTCACTCATGCAAGCATTTTCCCTTCTGCAACTTCACCCAGACGCAATGAGCAAATTAGACAAAGCGTCATTTTTGGCAATTGTGGAAGACATACATGGTTTGTATGGTGACATTTTGCCGAATTTCATCGCCGACACTATTACGTGGTACGAGATGTGGAAAAATAATGGAACGGAATCCCCCAGTTACATGATTTAGTTGGCGAAGCTAGACCGTTCTATCCGGCTGTGGCCGAGGCAGTCAAAATTGGCTTGACTCTTCCAGCGACGACATGCAGCATCGAAAGATCGTTTAGTACTTACGACGTGTTAAAACGTGGAACGGTGGAACAGATCTACGATGAGTGGCCAGAGGCTAAGTGGGCTGTGCATGCTAAGTCTACACAGGGAAAAAGTAAAAGACGATTCAGAATTCATCGACAAAGTTATAAACAAATTTGGACAGCAACCAAGACGGTTGCAGCTTTTATTCAAACAATAATAATTATTGTGTGATAGTTCAAACTTTTTTTAGCTGTATTTGGTTAAAATTAGTTTTTCGGGTATGGAAGAGTTAATTTTCAGCATATTTTTACTATTTTTAGTATCAAGCATTTATTTGATGAGAATAGAATTGTTTCTCCACCTCTATACTACTTTCGTTTGTTTTTAATTTTAATTTTACATGTACAAACGAAAGTAGTAAAGAGGTGGAGAAAGATTTCTATTCCCATTATAACTCTTCCATACCCGGAAAAATAATTATTATTATATTATATAAGAATCTGTATTCTCTGTTCATTTCCAAATTGCAATTTTATTTAAAATTTACAAGGCTTGTTACTGGCCTTTGGCGTAGCACGTATCATAAAAAGATTTTAAGAGCTATTATATGCTATTATTTCGTAGTTTTTTTCCCGAAAGCCAGGGGGGTGCAAGTGCACCTCCTTGCACCTCCCTCCCGGCGCTCATGTCCACAAGAACCCTTGTAACATTTGTTCCCGTTGGCCTAGGGAACTGAAAGTCAATATTAATCTATGGAACACTCGTATACCACATTTCGAAATGATTGGTCGTTTCTAAAAAGGGTTACCGCGCAAACGGACGGACGGATTTACGCACAACAGCACAAAACTATAGAGGATCCTTAATGAAGCATTTAGGCTGTCCAACTACAAAATCAATAAAAAAGGAAGCGTTATGGAATTATGTGCATGATAAGAAGCGAGATTTCCAAATAATTTCCCATGTTACCCATGACCACATTCTAATTGGTCATTTCCCTCTACGAACTACAGCAAAAGGTGTCGCACGAAGACATTTGGCACTAAAACTTCACGTTGTAGTTTGGCTACGAGTATATTAATTTGTATTGCTTAAAAAAGCTCAGAACAAAACCGATTAAGATGGAACAAATTCATCCTAATTTTTAGGCCGATAATTACTTAATTAAAAACCAAACAAACACGTTAATTGTTAATTGAATAGTTAATTTATATAACATGTTGTGGGCATATTAATTTATCAGTGTTCTCGTAAAATAATAATTTCATTTGCACGCCTTCGTTATTAACAATTGATTAACAATTTAATTGATGCTTTGTAAATATAACTGAAACTTTCTATAGTGTTGACCAAAATTTAATTTAAATTTACATTCGTTATCATATTACTTTTACATTGTCTATGTTCGGTTGTAATTAATTTTAGATAACTACATGGTTCATAACAAGCAATGCGGGTCATATTGCTGTAATCTTGCACCAACATCAAATAACAGTTAATTTACATTATAATTACTAGTCATTTTTCATAAACTTTTTGAAAAGTTCCACGGTATAATATCTACGTTAATGACTTCAGCAAGTTTCAGCGTATCCCATAAGTTACATTCAACTAAGAGCGGAAATTAAACTCTTACTGTAAATCCAATTCCAACAGTTGCCGAGAAATTTCCAGGTTGGAATTTACCAGTATCGAACTTTACTAACAAGGAAGTCTTTCCGACACCGCTGTCACCAAGTAGTATTGTCTAAAAGTACAAAGCTTGTCATTCGTTTAGAGTTTAGACTGAAGTCAGATGAGATATGAATTTTCTGACGCCTTTTCCTTTACCTTGTGAATAGTTTGATTGCATTCTTCTATCGTGTCTGTTTCGCAAAGCTTCAGAACTTCAGCGGGAGGTTTGTAATCACGATAACCTGTTGGCGACGGTGTTGACCTATATGCATTTTGCTTAACTTGTAAATTCGAATGTGCGACCGTATCCTCTAAGCTTTCAAAGACATCATCATCCATACTGTCTTCCGTCGTCATTATCTACATTAATTTACAGAACTAATCCCAAAAGTGCCATACTTACTAAACAAAACTTACCAAAGAATTGCTCTAATAATGTTGCAAATAAGACCATATGGAAATTTGTAATCTTCCTTTCGATTTTATTTATTTTTTTTTTAATTATGTCAGTATTCCCACCAATTCGAGTTGTATTTATGACATGCGCCACACACAACACAGATATCACGTAACACTATAACTACTACAAGTTTCCTTTTATTAACAAATTACATCTATTCACTAAAATAAGGATCACTTAGGCTTCCTGCCATATTGGTCCTACCCTACAAGTACGTACGTTGCAAACTCTCGCACAACGAAACAGGATCAATGAAAACCCACACCCTCTTTATCACGCTTTTCCACCATTCACGAACGATAAGGTTAATAATATACTCTTTTCAATTTCTAATTTTAGATTGCCGAATTTCATTAAGCACTTTTATATATTATATAACAGATATATAAATAGAACTCATGGGGGAGTTTTCCGATTCTTATTAGGAAAATTCTACGTCTTTAATAAAAATTTTCAGTGACCTACATTTTGTAGGATACAAAATCAATTAAGGCATTGTAATATCATTCGAAATGTTAACGGAATAGACAGTAAAATAAAAAGCATTTTTGTGTTTTTAAGGTTTCAAAAGAGAAAAAAATTTAATTGCGGTATTTTACCTAAAACCATTAAAGAAGCCAAAGTATTAAAGGAATTTAAAGATGCTGTGATGGCTTATTAAGATGCTCGAAAAGCTTTTTTTTTATGTAAAATTTTAGTATTTAATTTTGTAAAGATTTGGCTTTTTGGCAACCTACGTCAACAACAGTAAAATGTTACGCTTAATTTCATTAGTTTTTATTAAAATTTGCATGTAGTAATGAAACTAAAAGTTTAATTACGAGGTGACTCAATTCGTCGAGCGTCTTGAATCATAAAGTCCTCTCAGATCAATTTATAGAGTTCATAAGCTTCAAAATAAATTTTATCAGTTTGTAAGGAATATTAAAAAGATATTGATCACGTTGGAGAGTTGTCGAGGCGTAAGTTCACTTATCGACTAATGCAGATGAGATGTAAGCTCTAATTTAAAGAGTCTGCCAAGTTAGGTACCCTATTAAAATATATTTTGAAACAATAAAACAGGTTGTTCCAAATTTTATGTGGCCATTACATGTAAAAAATGTGTAGACTCGAGTTTGAAGCTTAACATAAAAGAAGAGTAAGGCTGATTGCTTTCGTTTTTCTTAAAGTTTTTCAAAGCGGATTTGAGGTTTTTCAGGGTAATGGGGACGCCGAAGGTATAATAGGTCAAGAGCTATTGAAAAATAGTCAAATTTTCAAAAAGAATCCAGTTTGTGGTGTTAGAGAACAAAGAAATTATTTGTTATGAATCCAACAAATTGAATGTTTCACATCGAAGCAAACAGAGCTCTTGTTCCTTAAAGAAAGTATACTGTTTCTGCATGCTTTAATCAGTTTCGGAGAATGTTTTTTGTTTCATACGCAACTTCTCCTAGTCTAAAATACCTTAAGGCCTTTAGGTACATCCAGTTTCAGCGCTTGGTATGACAAATTAAGCCTGACGTGGCATGATTCTCGTTCGCTGGGAGTGCAGCTACCTAATATTGTCTTCGGAACATTACCAGTTCCCACTCAATTTCAAGTGTTGAGAGTAGACCACACTCATCCACCATGGAACCCATTCGCGTTTACATCCTGCCGCACCAGATGGCATGTGAATACTATGCTTGTAAAAATCTGTATATACATCGAAATATGGCTGCCTTAAAGCAGCACTATGCTGTTCAGAATACTCTGATGTGGTATGTATCTCAAGAACTTCACAGGAGAACGCCCAAGTTAGCTTCATATATATCTTGCGACAATGAAATAGGTTAATTGAATCTAAAAATTATATTGTCATATTATTGATTTTGAAAAACGGGCGTTTTGCTATACTATGCTAAGATGGTGCAACGATGCGCCATACTTTCTTTACAGCCAATTAAAAAATGGAACCCTAATACATTCGAGGATGAAATATTTTTTGAAAAAACCAAAGTATCCGTTTTGCAGTGTAGTGTTTATGTGTTTCAGTCTCATTTCCTATAAAGGGAACAGATACTAATACATACCTAACATATAACCTAGTTTTACCTACTTTGTTTATTTGCTATAATCTTTGTTGTCGGTAAACAGAATTAGCATGATATAATATAAACAACTCCATTCTTCTACAATTCTACATATTATAATGTACGTCAGTATCGTTCAGGTAAACAGCTCTCTACTTCTACCTATTTACAGGCACACTGTGACAAATCAATTGTATATAAATAAATGTAAAATTGAAATTGAATAATGTTAAATGAATGGTGTAAACAAACGAATCATAGGTAGGTATCTGCTTACTATTTTATTTACTTCTTATTTACAAACACCTCTTTTCATGGTCATAGATGTTTACTAACACGTTTATGATAAATTTCTGAAAAGTTGCGCACTTTCAAGTCGTGGCAAATAAATTATTTTCCGCACCTCCCCTTCGAATACCTAATTAATACTGTACAACCTAAATATCGCAGATGTGGGCTTTAGACGATATTATCTAAAATGTTAATATGAAGGGACTGAAAAAAGAGATTGAATACACATAACGTGATACATAGTATTGTTACAAAGATTGCATTTGTTAAGGCGGGTATGACTCATCCGCCGGAAGTTTCGAGAAAGCCGCGCGCGATGACTTACCGTTCCTTCTAGAATTTTCGAGAGCAAATGCGGACTTGTATAAATAATGCCGCTCAATTATTACGAGTTCAGTTCATAGTTCACAGTTTTACAGTTTAACGCGTTCGCGAAGTTTAAATGTGATTACCTTAAACGTTGATTCGGTTAGACTTTTTAGTGATTAAATATTAAGTGTGATTAAAATAATTAGTGAACCTCTAGTGTAAATAAATTGATTAATTCTTAAGTTAACAACTAAGTACCTATTCGTAATTAGAAATAAGTGATTAATAATTAGCGTGTAAATAAATAAATATTCGACTTGGTTTCTTAAATAAAGTTTCGTTACAATTGGTGTCAGGTGTGGGGTTAAAATGAAGAAGCTAAGTCAATTAAAGGTTGCTGAATTGAAAGTAGAGTTGGAAGACAGGGGATTAGACACTACCGGTGTAAAACTCGATCTTGTGGAACGATTAAAAGAAGCAATAATCAATGATGGAAATGATCCGGAAAATTATTACTTTCAGTCCGAGAATGAATTATTATTCCAAAACATCGAGAAAACATTAAAGGAGGAATTAAAAGAAAGTTCCACGGCATTAAAGGAGGAATTAAAGGAAAGTTCCACGGCATTAGGGGAAGAATTAAAAGAATTAAAAGACAGTTCCACGACATTAAGGGAAGAATTAAAGGAACTCGCCGAAAGCTCTAGAACGATCGAGAGAAAAATGGAAGAAAATTCGGAAATATTAGAATTTAAATTCGATAGAAAAATCGAGGCAGTTCTGGAAAATTCGGTGGCTTTGGAACATAAAATAGGTGCAATAAAAGAAGAATTTTACGACAAGTTCCGGGAACTGGAGAGACGCTTGGATAGTCGACATATTGAAACCGAGAGGCATCAAATAATGGAGACTGATGCGCCCAACGGTGAGGAACAAGTAAGTAGAATCAGTGAAGTGCATGAGCCCACAATTCGACGACTGGATGCAGCAGTAAAGCCACCTACATTTGATGGGAAAACAACCTGGGAAAACTACTTCATCCAGTTCGACGCTGCTGCTGTGTCGAATGGCTGGAACGACGACCAAAAGGCTGTAGCATTGACAGTCGCCTTGCGCGGAGAGCCACTGGATGTTCTTCAGACACTCCCTCCTGCACAACGTAAAAGCTACGGCCACATAGTGGAACGTTTGGAGACTAGGTATGGGCATGCTCATATGGTAGGAGCTTTTAGGATGCAGCTCCGGAATAGGAGTCAGAAGCCTGGAGAAAGTTTGCAAAGTCATGGACATCAAGAAGACCAGAACGACGGCTTTACACCCACAGTCAGATGGAATGGTCGAAAGAATGAACAGAACAGTTAACAGGTATTTGTCCAAGGTGGTATCTGCCAATCAACGAGACTGGGACCAACATCTCAACTTCTTCCTTCTGGCGTATCGATCATCCATCCATGAATCTACTAAGCAAACCCCTGCTAACGTCATTTTTGGTCGAGAACTCCGCTTGCCGTGTGATTTGAGTTTTGGTAGTAAACCTGGTGAAGATTTGGCTGGCGAGGGCTACGTGAGCGGCTTAAGAAGGAAAATGGATAGCATTCATAACCTAGTACGATCAAATCTTCAATGTGCAAGCGACCGAATGAAACAAAATTATGACGTTCGAGCTCAAGAAGGGGGTTATCAAGAAGAAGATTTGGTTTGGCTTTATAACCCTCAAAAGCGTCGTGGTTTGTCCCCCAAGCTTCAGAATAACTGGGAGGGTCCATACAAAGTGGTAAAACGAATTAACGATGTCATTTATCGTATTCGTAAAATGCCAAATGGAAAGCCGAGAGTTGTCCATTTTAATAGACTAGGACGTTATAACGGGAACAATCATGCGGATGGTGTACGCAGAGTAACGGAACAGAGGAAGGAAGTCTCATACGAAGAGTTTCAGAGGATGTATGGAGATAATAAAGTGGCTTCATTCGGCGTAACCATTGAGAGACAACAAGACCTCTTCACTCTGTCGTCAGAATATTCACTTGCTCATTGTGTGGCGGCCGATCTCCGCATGTCCCGTGGAATTGCTTCCGTTTTCAAAGCGAAGTTTGGTCAAGTAGAGAAGCTGCGAGAGTTTGGTCCACGTGTCGGAAGAGTGCTATGGTTAAGGGATCAAGAACGATTCATTTACTACTTGGTGACAAAGAAGTTATCGTCTGGAAAACCTGATTATCGAGAAATGTGGAATTCGTTGCTTGATCTAAAAAGAAGAGTGTTATGGAGTGGCATAAGGAAGATCGCAATGCCCAGAATTGGCTGTGGTTTAGATGGTCTCGAGTGGAGGAAGGTCCGGAATATGCTGGAGGAGATATTCCAGGGAACCGGTGTGCAAATCTTGGTTTGCAGGTTTAACCCGAAAAGTATCCCCACTCCGGGAACGGTGGATTGTCGGCGGACAGCGTTGCGCGATCTTGGACATGGTTTACCAACGATAGCTAATGAATTTCGAGACGAAATTGGTTTTAATGAGGGGGCAATGTTACAAAGATTGCATTTGTTAAGGCGGGTATGACTCATCCGCCGGAAGTTTCGAGAAAGCCGCGCGCGATGACTTACCGTTCCTTCTAGAATTTTCGAGAGCAAATGCGGACTTGTATAAATAATGCCGCTGAATTATTACGAGTTCAGTTCATAGTTCACAGTTTTACAGTTTAACGCGTTCGCGAAGTTTAAATGTGATTACCTTAAACGTTGATTCGGTTAGACTTTTTAGTGATTAAATATTAAGTGTGATTAAAATAATTAGTGAACCTCTAGTGTAAATAAATTGATTAATTCTTAAGTTAACAACTAAGTACCTATTCGTAATTAGAAATAAGTGATTAATAATTAGCGTGTAAATAAATAAATATTCGACTTGGTTTCTTAAATAAAGTTTCGTTACAGTATATACACATTCTAGTAACGAATACTAACATGCACTACTACTACTACTACTACTACTACTACTACTACTACTACTACTACTACTACTACTACTACTACTATTACTACTAACGTAGCAGTTTTTGAAAGTTCAGTGCCGCTGCTGTTGTTTTGAAAACTCTACGGTTATGTTGTGGCGCTCTTTGTAAAACTGCGCAAATCATAATTATGGTCATTTAATTATTCATAATCATGGTTTGAAAGTATGTAAGGAATACTCCTTGTCCACGAGCCTTACAATGACAGAGCGGAAAAGATAGAAAAGGAAGCTCCTCCGTTCTTCCAAAAACAGCTCCAGTTTCAGAGTGAATCGAGATATTACACTTGGCAACAAATTGAACAGCAGTGAGTATATCCAACTCAAAACGGAAAAGGGCTTTCTGGAAATACCGCAAGATCCATAAAGAAATTAATCATTTCTCTGATCCAATATGGCACACAGTGATATTTGTGACAGTTTTTGCAAGAATACGCTTTAATAAGCTGGTTAGAGTGCTATTTATATTCTTATGCGATTAATTGTGACTGTAAGTTTGTTGTTTTGAAAACTATTACATCCTGTAAATCGTTTTCAGTTTCGCTTTGACTTTGAGGGCACTATAGTGTATTAATGTAAAAATACGTTATTAAACATAAATAATGAATACTCATCTCAGATCAGTTTCTTGGAGGAAAAAGTATAAATTTTCAAAATGAGTTGTAATACTACTAGTCTTAAAAATTTGAAAAAAAGTAAAAATGTCATAACAGCTGTACCAATGCAAAAATAATTCAAAATAAAGTTGAAGTGGTCCACTTCAGTCCCTCAATCCTCAATTTATATTAGGGAAGAATTACGTTTCTTGATACAGAAGTGACATTCAAACCTGACATCCATTTTCACGAATAGATCTTAGCTAATAAAAGGAACAGGGATTGGTATTTACTCAGAAAAACTGAGCTGCCATATCACCCAAGTACAAGGCAAACTTTCAACTGTATTCCAAGCAGAACTGGCAAGAGTAACGTTTAGTAATTACCTCTAAGCTGGATGTCACCACACATAAAAACAACTAGCAAAGAGCAGTATCTTTGAGTCTATATATGGGTTAAAAGCCATGCTGGAGTAAAAGGCAATATGTGTTTTTTGTGGTCCATTTATTTAAGTGCTGACTATTATAACTAACTTAATAACTCAAGACACCCAAGTCCAGAGGGCTGTAAGGGACCACTTCGTAAACTGGTGCGATTCTGTATATTTTTGTCTAAAATCCAGAACCCAGGAACCTACGGTGCAGACTGACTTTATTCCGAGAACATTTTTGGAGAATATACCAACTTATTGTGGCTGGTATTTGCCTACTTTCGGTTCAAGTAATTTAGTTTTATTATTATAAGATATTTTTAATTTGTTTTTGCAGTGTTGTAGACTGTAGTAATATATGAACCTATAAGGGCCAGTTGTATAAAGTCTAGTTGAGTTTCAACCGGGGGTTGGTGTAAAATTGAGTCGCACAAACTGGGGTTGACATCCGGCCTAGGGTTGATCTGACGGTTTTACGAAGCTGGAAACAGTTTCTTCAAGAAATGGCGATATTTAATACATTAATACTATCTTTAAAGAACAAAAAATAATTTTAGGTAATAATTATGATAACCAGAATGGTAGGGGGTTGTAGAAAACAAGAGATATATAATTTGACAATTTATGTAAAAGATAGAGCTTTTAATTAGGTACTGTTAATTTGTCCTAAGAAAATTTCTAAATCATTGTGTAATAAATCGAATTTTGTTCAAGATATTTGAACTGCCATAAAATTCCTAAGTTCCCCAAATTTTGATCTGAATTTCCAAAGATGTACAGTTACTAAACTGGTGTGTAAATGATGTGTTTGCCATTATCCTGACTTACATGGGATTCAATGACAAACCCATAAGCTTTTCTTTTTTTTTATATATAAGCCCCATTTTAAACTTTATCAGTACATATCCTTTTTTGTAAAAGTTAAATAAATTTGAAAATCATCTGGGCATTTTGGTTTTTGTGGGCCTATGAGCAATAGACTGGACATAGAAGGAGCCTACAGTTCATCTCTTGTAGCCCTCCGAGTGATTGAGTGGCGGACCATTTAGGATCGAAAGGAAAGAAGAAAAGCTTATGGATTTGCAATTGAATCTCATGTAGGTAAGTCAGAGTAATGAGAACACATCATTTAGCCAGTGCCGCAACTAGACTTTTTGGCGCCCGGTGCAAGATTTGTAGATGCGCCCCTATTATAAAACTTAATTGTGCAATTGTTGAACGCCTGTGTGAATATGTATTGACAGACTATTTTAGTTGACAATTTGACAATTTGCATTACGTATCTAGTATTTATAAGCTCGAAAATCTTAGTACCTACCTACTTATTAAAATTAAATGACCAGTAAACTGGCACACAACTTTCCCGTGTTTACTACAATGACGTATTAAATAAAATAGATTTTTCCATAATAACTCAAAATAAAATAGTTTTTGGGTAATAATAACTCGAAAAAATAAAAAAATTAATGTAGAGTGTGTGGTATAGTTGTAATCAGAAAACGATTTCTGATTTTCTCCTAAAATAATATACAGGGTTTATCATAAATATTTTCAATATTTTGTTCATTTCCGGCTACGCCGGAAGTAAATTGGCATACTAAAAGAATGTCCTCTATTTCACTGTACAATTTTATTTCTTCATCTTTGTTAGCAAAAAATTTATGAAGATTTAAAATTTTCAACTTCAAACATTCATCCCCCTTCCCCTATGGGAAATAAAGAAATAAATGTAGTGCCAATATTCATGAACTATGTGCATAACATTTCAAAAATTAAAAAAAACTCGGAGCAGATTTTGAGAAAATCTATTTTTAATTTTTGACCAATTTTGGGCACTAATAAATTGGCTACGTAATCCTACGTTTAATTTTTGTTCTTTACCAATTACAAGTAAAAGTTCTGATCATCCTTTGGCTATAAATTCCACTTTTAAATTTTAAGTTTAAGTTAAATGGATCTTAAGCTACACCCTAAAAAGTAAAAACTGGGAGAATTGCTATATTTGTCGCCATTTTGAATTTAAAAACAAACGAAAAACGGCGTTTTACTTGTAACCATGTGTACTAACTTTTCACGAAGGGAACTTAGATTGAGTTAAAATTTGAATGTTTGCTCCCAAAATAACGCCCCTAATTTGGGCGCCTTTGGGCCGATTTTGAAGAGAAGCTTGTTTTACCGATACCGATGAGGTTTTTTTATAGGCCTTAGTTTTAAATTTCATCAAAATCGGTCTAGTAGTTTAGGCTCCACAGCCTTAACGTAAAATTTACCTCTGTGTAAATTGCGCTCAAGTGCGAGTGAATTGCTTATTTGGCGCCCTAAATAGAGCGCGCCCGGTGCAGTCGCACCTTCCGCACCCCCCTAGTTGCGGCTCTGCATTTAGCACACAAGTTATGAATCTAGATCTAAAGAATTGCGCAAAAATTAAAAGCGAGACAATGTTGTATACAGTAGGTGTAGGAAGATGACTACTTTGAATAAATATGAATAATATTCTGGAAAACAAAGGTTCATTCGATGGAACACAGCGTAACCATCGAAGACAACCTCGTGCTTTGCTAATATCAAGAAATACTATTTGCTAGTGTCCTTCGCAACCAGATTTTACATTTATGCTTATGCATAATGTCGAGGAGTGGATAAGATGACAAATGACAAATTTTGTACTACTACTTGATGATTACAGCCGAATTTTTCACTCTTAAAGACAAAAAATATCAAAAGAGTCTGTCTGAAATGTTGTCTTAATCATCAATTTTTTTGAAAGAACAGTTATTAAACACACCTCCAGCGCCATAACTAGTTCGTTTCAGACGAAAAATGCAATATTGCCTAGATTACCTTGGATATAAAACCCGTGACAAGAAGTTAATATATTCACTTAATTAATATACTTTAGCCTGATAAACTTGTTAATCCAAGATTATATAAACTATGCAAAACACGCACTCTTAATCAGTTAACATTCTTTAGTGAAATATACTAAGCAACAACGATGGTAAGTTATCGAATTTTCGATATTACATTTTTCCATTAACGTACTTCCTTTCAGACGTCGTATACGGATAAAGGACCTAAAGTAAGTGTTAACTTACTGTTTTATATACTCGATTATCAATTAAAAATTTCAGCCTCAATTCGGTCGATTTTTAAATTTTCATCACCTTACATTTTATGTGGGAAATGCCAAACAGGTGATAGAATCGTTTAAAGTAGAACATTAAATTTTTAATAGGTCAAATTTAGGCCGCCACCTACTTCATTACACGTATGGGATTTCAACCCTTCGCATACAAAGGGTTAGAAACCGGAAGTAGGGAGTATGCCGCACATGCTGTTAAACAAAATAAGGTAGGTACTTTAATAAAATAGTTACTAAAATTACAAACGTGCGCGTTATTAGATTGTATTCGTATTCGTATCTCCTTATGGGGAAATGCAAAAGGATATGAACGAGCATATTATAAAACATGGCGATGGAGTAAAGGATATTAGCTTTGAAGTCGAAGATCTCGACAACATCCTTTTGGTAAATTATTACTTCGTTATAAGTTGTCAGTAACCATTTTGCTTGTTAGATTGCCAAGCAAAGAGGAGCTAAGGTTGTTCGAGATATTTGGAAAGAGTCCGATCCTTATGGAACCGTAAAATTCGCAACTATCCAAACGGTTTGTCAGTAACGCTTACAACTCCTAATGTTAACTCTCAAATTGCAGTACGGAGACACCACGCACACTCTTATTGATAAGAGCTTATACAAAGGCTTTTTTCTGCCAAGTTATGAGGAACTGTCCCAAGATCCAGTCACCAAATTGCTGTAAGTACGCAATGTTATATTTAACACAGCAATCATAGTCTTTTATAGACCCGTCACAAATCTGGATTTCATCGATCACGTTGTTGGAAATCAACCCGACCTTCAGATGGAACCCGTTGCTAAATGGTACGAAACTATTTTGCAGTTTCACAGATTTTGGTCGGTGGACGATTCACAAATTCATACAGAGTATTCAGCTTTAAGATCCATCGTTATGTCTAATTGGGATGAAACCATCAAGGTGAGTTTTTCTTCCCATTTTATCGCGATAGCAATACGTTGAACAATAAGCAGATGTGCGCATGGTGGATTGGCTATACCCTTAACTGTGACAAAGACGAATTAAATAATTCAAGCTTAATAATGTGTGAAGCTTACAAGCGACCTCTATTAACAGTGACTATACTAGGTAGTTGGAAGAGTATCACTATGAATTATTGGGATTCCAATCATATTCAAAACCTCTTCTCCAAAGAGTTAGAGGAAATAATCCAAAGGCTGGAGGAATTTGGTCACAGTTAGAGAGGGAATAAATACTTTTGGGCAAAATTCAAAAATCACCTGGTATCCAGTGATGCAATGAAGATTTCTTCCATCTTTTATTGACTGGAAGTGAAAAATGATCGGCACTGATTTAACACGCGAAATATTTTTGTGGCTATTGCTAGTTACTGTGTTGTGTTTGATTTTAGAACAATAGCTATTTATAGTTACTTTATCATCTGTTTTTTTCATTTTATAGATGCCAATCAACGAGCCCGCTAATGGTAAGAAGAAAAGTCAAATACAAGAATACGTCGACTATTACGGAGGAGGAGGTGTTCAACATATCGCTCTCAATACACAAGATATAATAACCTCTGTAAGTGATTCTACCTATTTTTGAACCGTATTTTAACACGGTTCTCTTCCAAAGGTAAAGAATTTACGGGCACGAGGAGTCGAATTTTTGAAAGTACCCGATACCTACTACGATATGATACGGGAACGACTTAAGCATAGCAAAGTTAAAGTAGCTGAAGACATCAGTGTATTACAGGTGAGATACTAGATAGATTGACGGTGTCGAAATTACGTTTTACTCTTTCAGGAACTCCATCTTTTGATAGATTATGATGAGAACGGGTATTTGCTTCAAATTTTTACCAAAAATTTGCAGGATCGTCCTACTGTATTCTTGGAAGTTATTCAGAGGCGAAACTTTAATGTAAGTTTTGAATGGTACCTATAGTGTTTTCACAAATGATATCTCACTCATAAGTATTGAGCAATGATCTCTTTGATTTTACGAAAGATTGAGTGACATATCAGACTATACCAACTTTCCACTGAAGTATACATGGTGATTCACCACTATTCCCTCGGTCTCTTATGCCTAAAGGGTACAAGATATCAGCTTCATTTTTTGATGACATATGTAAATCGATAACGACTATTTTTTAAAATTATTTTCACTTATATAGGATGTTTCACAAAATTGTAATATATCAGAGTTATGTTTTTTTAAATGCAACCCCCTGTATTTTATTACATTTTTAGATTATACGTTAAAAACTAAGGTAACTTTATTAAACGTTCCCTATACCTATCGCTTACCAATTTTGAGAAAATTGTGATTTTAAGAAAAATATTCAATTTAAACAACCCCTAATAACACGGAAACCACTTACTTTTAGTAACGCGAATTCATAGCGATTTATCTTGACCTTTGAGGCTTTTATTTGCACTAGGTAGGATTTCGATATTTTGTACAGGGTGTTTAGTAAAAGGATTCTTATTTTATATTTTTCAAACATCAAAAACTCACTTAACTTAAATGGAACACCCTGTATGTTTTTATTTTATGTTGAACAACTTTTCATTTTCTATCAAAAACTATGAGTAATGGATATGTCTAAAATCAACGATTAAAAAGTTATTAAGATTTTTCTCTAAAATTTGTATGGAAATGGTTTTTGTTTGCATTCTAGTAGGCCATGATTTTTTTTATTGTAGTTGATAATTAGATATGGGATCATAACTTAATTAAAAATGAAATTAATAACAAGATGTAATCATTTATGGAAAATAATGGTATAGTAAATGCTCAATTTGATGACCATTTTCTTCCATGCACAACCGCACTCGATTTTCAAAAGATCTAACGTTTCTCAGGATATCTGGTGTTATAGTAGCAAACGCATCCTTTATTGTAATCTTTATGTCATCGGCAGTGGTAGGTGGAGTGTTGTGGATCCCTCCTTCCAACACATTTATTGAGCAATTGTCTATCTAAATATTTTTGAAAAAAACATAAATACCATCCTTATCACATTCAACTTCACCAGAATTTATATGGACGAGGCTTTCAACGAAGGTTGAATTTTTGTTTATGGAGTCTCGAAAAAGTTGGGAGATGAAGATGAATTCTTTAAATATGTTTTATTTACCGACGAATCCACTTTCCACAACATAACGGCTTGGTAAACCCACATAACTTTCATTACTAAATCGTCACCTGTATCGCACTGTTGGCCGCCAAAACCGGTGGAGCCTCAATGTATTTGGGAGAATCTTGATTTTTTGATGGAAACTTGAACGGAGTAAAATTTTTACAGATTTTAGAACAACACTTTTTCGAGTCTTCTTGATGAAGTTTGTTTAGATATTATTATTATTATTATTATTATCATTAAAAATTTAGTTTACAACACTCCACCTACCACTGCTGATGACATGAAGATTACAATAAAGGATGCGTTTGCTACTATAACACCATAACGTTAGAAGATCTCTTGAAAACGAGTGCGGTTATGCATAGGAAAAAATGGCATTTACTACAGTACATATTTTTTCCATTGCTTTAATTTCATTTTTAATTAAGTTTTCGTCACATATCTAATTATCAACTACAATAAAAAAAAATCATGGCCTACTAGAATGCAAACAAAACCATTTCCATACAAATTTTAGAGAAAAATCTTAATAACTTTTTAATCGTTGATTTTAGACATATCAATTACTCATAGTTTTTGATAGAAAATGAAAAGTTATTCAACATAGAATAAAAACATACAGGGTGTTCCATTTAAGTTAAGTGACTTTTTGATGTTTGAAAAATATAAAGTATGAATCCTTTTTCTAAACACCCTGTACAAAATATCGAAATCCTACCTAGTGCAAATAAAAGCCTCAAAGGTCAAGATAAATCCATATAAATTTGCATTACTAAAAGTAAGTGGTTTCCGTGTTATTAGGGGTTGTTTAAATTGAATATTTTTCTTAAAATCACAATTTTCTCAAAATTGGTAAGCGATAGGTATAGGGAACGTTTAATAAAGTTACCTTAGTTTTTAACGTATAATCTAAAAATGTAATAAAATACAGGGGGTTGCATTTAAAAAAAACCTAACTTTGATATATTACAATTTTGTGAAGCATCCTGTATAATTGAAAATAATTTTAAAAAATAGTCGTTATCAATTTACATATGTCACCAAAAAATGAAGCTGATATCTTGTACCCTTTAGGCACAAGAGACCGAGGGAATAGTGGTGAATCACCCTGTATATAAATTTTTTGTTTACTCTCCAACAGGGGTTTGGTGCTGGAAATTTCAAAACCTTGTTTACAGCTATTGAGATTGACCAAGAGAAAAGAGGGAATTTGTAAACTATTAGTTTATCGTATTAATGTTAAGCTTTATTTTGTAAAATTGTTCTTTTTCAGTCATAAAATTATATAATCGTGAAGGTAACTAGTTTTTATACGTTCCCTGTACGTTTTCCTTAAAATAATTTTTTCTGTTTCCTACAATTTGCATAATTTCAGGTATTAACACAAAAAAATGATATATCACTTTGTATTCCTTTTTGCTTCAGCTTCAATACTGAATTTGTAGATATAGATATGGAACGACATTTATTTGGATTGACTATTCATAATTTTAGACATCTTGCTTATCAATTTGCAGAGAGGAATAATATTCCTCACAATTTCTCTGGTGAAAAACAAATGTCAGGAAGAGATTGGGTGACCAATTTTTTAAAAAGACACCGGAAGTTATCTCTTCGAGCCCCAGAGGCAACATCGGCAGCTCGAGCATCCTCTTTTAATAAAGTAAATGTCGAACAATTTTTTGGTTTGCTAAAGGAACTATTAGATAAATATAAGTTTCTTCCTAGTAGAATTTTCAACTGCGACGAGACAGGAGCATACATGAGAGCTGCAACAATTGAAACTGTCCTATGATAACCATTTCCAGATCTGGTGTTTGCGGCTGCAGAGGTTACATTTTTTCCTAGGGATATCATGCCCATTCCTAAGATAAGTCCTAAATCTGTTAAAAGAAAATCTAGGAAAAAAGGATCTACAGCTGTGATAACATCTTCTCCTTTCCTTTCTGAGTTAAAATTAGAAAAAGAACAAAAGAAAGCTAACGAAGCGAAAAAAAAAACCGCTGTAAAAAGAAAAATTGTAGTTAAGGATTCTTCAGATTCCGAAGAACATAATAATCAGAAAACTCTGTTGTGCGATGATTCTAGTGACACTGAAATATTTTCTGATGACGAGGACGTGGAAATTGAGAAAATTAAAAAACTTAATGCCGAATCAACTAAAAATCTTAATGTAGAGCAGGGGTCTCCAAACTTTTTAGCCTAAGGGCCAGACCGATTGCTCCACAACTCCCCAAGGGCCAAGATCTATCTAGATCATTAGATTAACGTACGACTACAGTTTTGAAAATTGAAGTAAATTTATTGAATTTTCCCATGTCGGGAGTAGTAGGTATATGCCACAAAAATTGTTGGATTATCACTTATCAGTAGAAACTCACAGCTTAATAAATATCACTTATACCTAATTATTAGAGCTCGGATACTTAGGCAAGTGACTATTTTTTAATTTTATAGACCGGTAGGTACCAGATAAAAGTGTTTCTTCACTTTTGAGAAACAAATTTTGTTTCAGTAATGCCTAATGTGCTTATTTTCATCATTTTATACGCCTATTTGTCTTATTTAAACTTCCTAAAATGCAGTGCCGGTTTTACATGTCATTTAGTAGTACGCACTAAGTAACATTGGGCCCCCCACCATCACCACCCACCCTCACAGCAATTTGCATACATAGCAAAACTTCAAATTTGATACAAGCCAATCTATTTTTTTTTCTCTACCTCCGTTGCTTTTGAGACGATAAAAATGAGAATCATTCAGACTAATATATTTTAAATAGCTTCATAAGATAAAAACGGCGAGTCTAAATTCTCAATAAGCTTACAATACAATAAATACGGCGCATCTGTCTTTAATTATGGTTGGTACGAGTACAACAAACGCCGCACGGAAACGACGTGTAGGCCGGAAATTATGGCAATAAGAATTTTGTTCCATAATTGGAATGTTTCACATTAAGTATTGTTAACTTGCTGGAAAATAAAATTTACATTTTGCAATTTTTTTTAAATACGTTTTCAGTAATTTAAGAGGAATGTTTACGAAAATACAAATATTAGTACCGTAACATCCGGGTCCCATAGATCACAGGCCCGGGTTCCGCGGGGCTGATAGTTACCATGATAGTTACGCTCCTGATTCACAAACCCCTCTTGTGTCGGCATAATTAAGTACAAAGGTTATTTACATAGAAAGGGACGAAGAAATGTTCAATCTGCAATAAACTCTTTTAAAATATATGACCAATAAATTTTAGTCTCAAACGTGTTAAAGGTCTTATTATTATACCTTGTTTTGAGATTTTAACTTTCCTGTTATTTAAGATAGTTGTCTTACAGTATTATTCTGAAGGGAAGTCTTGAGTGAAATAAATACACCTTAATTCCTTAATATTAAATGCATTGATTGATACCTATAATTAATAAGCTTAAAACTTTAGATTTGTCCGGGCCCTACGCACGTCCGGGCCCTACGCAAGTGCGTAGTGTGCGTAATGTATAAACCGGCACTGCTAAAATGCTTATTTTTTTAGTATTTTCGATAAATTCGAATATTTAAGTTTACGGCAGTTCCCAAACAGCTTAAAAGTTTTGCGAACAATAACAAAAACTTTCTAATCTCTGGTCATTTGGCACAGCAGTCCCAGGAATTGCGGATTAAATGAGTTCTCGGAATATTTAAACATGAAGGGTGTTTCTACAATTGAGTCATTGCGCCTAGATGCCCTATTTTAACCTTTTTAGTGCCTAAACATCCGAGCTTTACTGTAATAACAATGTTTAATAATTTAATTGTGTGGGTTATTGTATTTTTAGTCGGTAAATTAAACATCTGATTATTATTTTGTGTAATTAGTTTGTTCAATTTGATTTATCAAAATAAATGAAAGGGTGGGTCGGATACCAGGCACATCAGGCCCACTGTCGCGGGCCGAATTGGTGGTGCTCGCGGGCCGATGTTGGCCCGCGGGCCGTCGTTTGGAGACCTCTGATGTAGAGGATTATGTTCTAGTCGAGGTAACCAATGATATACACAAGAAAGAATTTGTTGCGCAAATTATAACCGTTTTAAAAAATAGTTATGAAGTCAAATTTATGAGGCAGTATCAAGAAAACTGGAACAAATTCGTATTTCCAGATGTCAATGATGTTTCGATCATAAGAAGGACTAACATTAAAGGAAAACTACGCCCACAAGAGTTAAGATATGGAAAAATTCAGTTTTTATAAGCAATTAATAAATGATTTCACGTTTTTAAAATATTTTTTGTATTGAAATGAATAAATGATTTAAAAATTTTGTTTTTTACAGATTTTTCATACCCTGTTTATATAATATTACATGAAAGATATTCTAGGTTTTATATTATTAATATATAAAACTAAATGGTCCTGCAACCCCCTAATGCAAAATATATCCTAAAATATCTTTTTGTTTAACAGCTATTTTATGACAAACCTTAGGTGGATCACTTTGGCTCGAATTCCCATATACATAGCACTTATGTTTAGTGTAATTTTTTATTATACAGGGTGGTTCGAATCAAGGGCGTACGCAGCTTTTTGGCTAGGGGGGGGGGCCAAAAAATAAAATTGTTTGGAAACGTGTTTAATATTTATTGCCTATGTTGTTACCCCACAATCCTTTTCAATACATTTAAGCATCATATAATTCCCCTTGGGTACAAATACTGTTTATTTAGAAGAAAGGCTAGGAAATGCTTAATTTCTCCTGAAATTATATGACCAGTAATAAATTTTAATATTTAGTACAATTCGTTTTGCGGCCAGGGGGGGGGGGGCATTGCCCCCCCCCTCCCCTTTCCCCACCTTGCGTACGCCCTTGGTTCGAATTTATTTTAAAAAAATTTACCGGTAGATTCTCCAATGAAAAACTGTAACTGTTTGCTAATAAACATATATCCGGAAACGAATAGTTTTTAAAATACAGAGTGTTAAACATATTTAAGACAAGACTGTTGGCTACAATATTAGATGCAGCTCCAGCTCACTTTGGAGTTAACGTACGTAACTGGTGTGATGCTAATTTTCCTCAGCGCTGGATAGACCGATCGGCACCAATTTTTTGGCCACCTAGGTCACCTGACCTGACTTGTGTTAGATTTTTTACTTGGGGTTATTTAAAAGATTAGGTTTACGCTACACCTGTAGAAAATATCAAACAATTAACCCTACGTATTAATGAAGCTTGTAATCATTTGAAAAATAATAATCATCTAATTTCTTTTTAGCTGTTAACTCAACTCATCGACGATATTGAAGTTAATGGCTTACATTTTGAGCAATATTACTATAACTTAATTGTCTTTGTTTTCATTATAATTTTTTCATGTACCTATTCTTATTCAACAATAAGTTGATTGTGTAATATCATTATATTTTGACATTCAAATGCTTTGTTTTAATTTCTGTTTTTGAAAATTAAAAAAAACAGATTATGTATTTATAATATGTTTAACACTCTGTATTTTAAGAACTATTCGTTTCCGGATATATGTTTATTAGCAAAGAGTTACTGTTTTTCATTGGGGAATCTGCCGGTAAATTTTTTTAAAATAAATTCGAACCACCCCAAAAAACAGGTTTATCGTACATTATTTCGCTACAATATTTTTCCAAATTGAACAAAAATTCTGAAATTATACGTACTCGTTCGTAGGAATAGTTGATAATTAAATTTTGCAGTTTTTTTATTATAAAGGTCTAAAATCAGCGGACTATACTTTTTACTCCGATAGTAGTCTGTAGTCTATTCGTACTATTAACTATTTTTTCACATGTTATTAAACAAAAGTATCTGCCAAAGAGGGTTTAATTATTTCTTCCAAGGATGTATCCCTTTAATTTACATTTACACCATCAAATAAATTAAAACCAATTTTGTCCACCAGAACATCACCCCACGTGAAGCATGGAGAGAGCAATAGGAAACTGAGGCTATGAGAAATAAAGGATTGATTTGCCTAGAAAAATATGAAACACAATAAACCCTCTTCAAACATGTTGTATTCTATGTAATAAATTTGCTGTTTTATTGAATTGGATATTGGCCCTCTAGGAACAAGAAAAGTTACATAACTTATAAAGAAGACTACCAAACGCGTAATTAAATAAACAAATAAATCACCACGCATGTCTTAAAAATGGTTTTTATCCACTTCGGATTACGTGCGGCTTATTAACCGCCTTTTTATATCATGCGACAAAAGGTTTTGTTTATCCTGTATTATTTTCTACAACTTTTATCCATTTTTGATTAGATATAGGGCTTATTAACCATAACGTAGTTCCGTCTTTGTATTGTTCTGAATTCCCGATAGAACGTATGTAATTGTACTAGTATCTCTTTGCTAGTATAATAACCTGAAAAATCTTCAGCACCTAGTTAAATTAATGAATTCCTGAGGTATGCCTATAGAGTATATAGGTAAGTTTGCAAATGAAATTATTCATTTTATATAAGATTCTAACTTCATATTAAAGATTTGTCTAAAAAACAAGAATTACATTAGCTGAAAATCAGATAAATGGCCCGAAGTACGTCAATGGGAAATTTAAGTTAAAAGTTATAGAGGGAATATACGCGATTTCTCCAACAATAATATAATGAATATTGTCTGTAATTAACATGATTAACATTTAATTAGAGTTTGAAGGTCTCCCATTACAATATAGATTATAATGATCGTTAACTAACAATATTTCCAAAATTAAATTAAGGGTTCCTCGAACCAAAAATGTTTAAAATTTCAAACCGCCAAAGTTCCCAAGTTTGGTCTCTAATCTCCTATAATCTTTAAGGATCATTCATTCATTAATCTCCTAACAATTAAATCCAAAGGTTGAAATGACTGAAAAAGTTGTAATTCCGCCACAACTCCATTTTGTATATGCATTGTCATCAATCTCGGAAAAGGAATTAGGCGCTTTAACATTATTACAACCGTAATAAAGAAAATATTTAATATAACATTAAGTAGGTACGTCAGCTCGGTGTGTTTTTACATTTGTAGTAGCTAATCGACACGTATTATCAAATTAATCATATCTACAATAAACACCTCTCTATTTTAATGTAATAAGTTTATCAGAATACAAATAAATGAAAGAAACGTAAGTAATTTCAGTTAAGTGGAGTTCTACACAATTGAATGTTGTTATTTGTGCTGTAAACCGAGTTTTGGATATGTTACTTAAAATAATCACGTTTTCTTTAATAGCAACAGTTTATGCGGAAAATTTTACAAATCATCAAAATGTGTCGCAAGGTAATAAACATATTTTCTTATTATTTTTCTTCGGAAATGTCTTATTAAGTGCATCGCTGTAAATAGGCCTAATTTAATAATTGGAGTTAATTTTTCAATTTTTTAAACATTGGCAATTACTGCCAACGTAGGTACTTGAACGTTCTTATTTTAGACATTGGTGCGCGACCATTTTTGAAAATTTAACGCGATTTTAAAACTTTTTAGTGTATGTAGGTAAAGGGAAATCATCACATTAACGCGTGTGGTGTTAGATAAAAATAACGAATCTTTAAAAGTATAAGGTTAGTGCTGTTTGTTGGGATATAAATGATTGTTCTGTAGTGACAAATGCGTCGTTTAGAGGGAAAAATTGTGTAAGTTTAAGAAGGTGAAGGCTGAAGGGTAGATACTTTACGAAACCCACAAATTGCATACTTTTGTCACGCATCTTTACTTTTAGCACGGTGCCACACATTTCGTAGACCTAATCTTTTCATTAAAAAATTTTGTTCAACTTTGGACTCCAGTAAGTGACAGATAAAATAAAGTGAATTGCACATTTGCCGTTATTCGAGGATTTTACCTTTTGTTCTCGTATACAAAAAGAGTTTACCCACACATGGCATTTTCAGTTGATCACAAAGAGAATATTTCGAAAAATTTTCTGAAAGGGATGATCTATTGAGCTGTTTACGTTGGAAATAATAAACAATTTGAAAACATACTTCTTTTTAGTACAGCAAACAATCGGGGAGTTTGCACAATTTCAGGGTTCGTAAAAAAATGCGTTTCTGAAAAGTAACATACAATTTTGGGTTTCAAGGGAGGAAAGAAGTTCTGTTCATTGTAATCTCACCCGAGAAGTTACATTTAAATTTAAATAAACCATACCACGAACTTTTTGGAATGCTTTACAATTATTGAAGTATTCTTTGTATCTCATCAAAGTGTGTATCTAAATATGAAGTATTCTAGTGGTTTCGCGTAATACAGGGTATTCAGGCAGGGGCGCCCGAAGAAAATTTGTTAGGGGGGGCCTTACATTTTTTCAAGTAGAAATTAGAATACTTGAAAATTTTTACCTATTTTTAAATTAGTATAAATCAATAGGCTATGCAGAGTCACCGATGGAATAGAACATTATACTCCAAACGTGATTATATTGTGAGCTTTTAACATTTTCTAAAATGGATTTACACGATTTATGAAATTCCAGGGAGGGCCCCCCCCCCCCTTGCCCTTTAGTAGCGGCGCCCATGTATTCAGGACAGTGGCGTAACAATAAGGTGGTAGGACGGTCAAAATGCCACGGGCCGCCGGCCGAAGGGGCCCCCAGTCCCAGAAATTATAAAATCCATAAATGACGAAAATATTTTTCTGAATAAGTGGCGCGGACAAGGATATGATGCTCCTAATAACATGAAAGACACTTATGGTGGAGTTCAAAAACTCATATAAGAGATGTTGAGCCAAATGCGGTGTATTCCCATTGTGTTACTGATGATTTAAATTTGGTATAGTTAATGGTGCAGTAAAAGAAGTTATATAAATGCAAAAATTTTTTTAAACTGCGCCACATATTTATAATTGTTTAGGGCATAGTATCAAAAGATGGAATATATTATCAAGTTTTATGTCTAATAAAGAAGAGTCTGGGGAATCTTCAAATTCAGCAACATTAATTCACTTAGAGGGGCAGGAGGTTTCGAAGCCATTTTTGCTTTAAAAGTTCGGTTTCTTGAAGTTGAAAAAGCGTTGAAAACTTGCCGATTTATTAATTATAAAAAGACTCATTTTATTTTTTAGACTGCATTTCTGTTATTTTTAACTATTCCTGTGACTACGGTTAGTGTCGAGCGATCATTTTCAAAATTGAAATTGATAAAAACTTATTCAAGAAATTGTATGGGACAAGAAAGGTAACGCAACTTAGCTATTCTACTCATCGAACATTCTATGGCCCGAAATTTGATCTTTGATGATGTCATTAACACTTTTGCTGAACAGAAAGCCCCAAAAAGGTAATTTACTAATTAAAATTTTGCACGAAAACAAAAAATGTGATTTCAGTCCAATAAAAAGTTACTAGAAAATCAGTGATTTATTAAAATTCGCTTGATGATTATGATATGAGCAATATAATAAATAAGTTGTTTAAAAGTATGATTGTTTAAATTAGATTTTATGCTAAATTAATTGTATTTGCTGTTACTTTTCTTTTAATTTCGACTGCAAGTGGAAGACCTCCTCCATATACAGGGTGAGTGATGAGGAACTGTACATATTCCTACCACGTATGGAGGCCTCTAAAAGGAACATAAAATCAATATTCAAAAACGTCTACTACTCTTGCTTAATAATCTGAAGGGTGATTTATCAGTTTTGAATACAACTACTCTACGCCATAACTTTGTTAATGTTGGTTTGATTGATTTCATATTTTGGTGCGTAGTTGTGCTGTTCCTACCTAATAATCACACGCGATCAAAATTTAAATAATCCAGGACCAGTGTTTAAAAATTAGCCGACTTGGATTCTAGAATTTTACGCACCCTGTATCGTATATGGATTTTGTAACACTTTTGATGGTTCCCTGAAAGTACAGAGATGGGCAACAGAACTAATGTAGTTCGCATTTTCCCCACACGAATATTCTGTTCTTAATAAAAATCAAAATTAATAAAATTTTAAAGTCTGGCAAAATAGGTGAAATTATTTTATAAATTTCAAATAAGAAACATTTAATCTAAAAAATTAACTCAAAATAAGTACTAAATATGTTTCCATTGTTATAATAATCATTTTATTCAAATTCCAGGACCGGCTTGGAAAATCAGCCTTGGCCGATTTAAATATTATTGAAAGATCATCCTGTATAAATATTGTGGTTCAGAATGTGATTTCACGTACTTTTATAACTAATAATTAGTAATAGAAAACGCTTGAAAACATTTTTAATACACCAAGAGGACGTGAGGAACCCTTCTCATCCTATCTATTTGTTCGGAAATTGTCTATACAGAACAGCCCTAGCTACTCTTGAAGCATGTGCAGGCGCACCCGCTGCCTCAGTTGAATGTTAGCACTATATTTTACAAAAGGTTGCGTAGAGTTCGCCAGTCAGTGGGACGATTTGGCGTCGCGTCGTCCAGTTAATCCCATTTAAATATTTATCGAAAATTTTTCCTAAGTGACCTTTTGTAATAAATTTAAATTAAAAATCCCATCGCCACTAAAGTTTCTACGTTTCTGAATAGAATGTAGTTCCAGAAATTTCTTCTTAGGTTCGTAACACTATCTACAAATACCAAAAACCACAAAAAAATTCATCATCATCAACTTTTGATCACTGATAAGTACAGATTCGCTGTCGAAACGTGCCCGATTTAATAAATTTTTATTGTGGCTTTTGTATTTGCAGTGTAGTGTTCAACGGCCACAAGAGTGCTAGTTCTTCCAGTCTTCTTAGGTTATTGTGATTAATTAACTACACAAAAAATGTACTCGTGAGTTGAAAATCGGCCTCTTTGGGATGTACCTTCTAATGGTGATAAGGATGCAAAATTTCTTCATGTGAAGCTCTCCAAACAGTCATGTAACCAACTCCAAGATACATGATAGTCATAGATCTAGTACTTGCTGTAGGATCTTCAGCAAGTCCAACAACAACGCCCTCTTTTAAATCCGGATTCACAGTATTTGAACTAACCTTTGACGAATTGTTTCAAAATATCGCTAGTCATCAAATGTTCATTCAGCCAACCTTCTATTTTGTGCTGTTTCGCCATATATCAGTATCAGTATCAGTATGTCAACCATTTCAAAATTCGTAGCATAAAACACATTTGAACACAAAGGAAAATGTACGCCGAATAAAATTGTAACGCGATCTACAAATAACGCAGCAATTGAAATATCTAATGAAGATGACGTTCCCGTTATAACGTCAAGTGAATAATCTAAATGATGTCTTATGTGAATTTACAAAAATTTATTATTATTGTATTATTAAAAATAGGCTGAAAATAAATACGTGATGGTGGGGTTTATGTTGGCGCGCTGTTTCCATTGCAACAAATAACAGATTTTAATTTTTCGAGTCATTTTGTATATGGTGGATATATTTCTAACATATAGAAGATTATTTACCCAGTAGGTACCCTTGAATGAAGGCAAATACCTTAACATTGCAATGTTATATTGAAAAAAGGCAAAAACAAAAGACCCAAAATTGTAGGAAGGTATTGGTATGGTTTAAAATGGTTATGTTATCATGCTTCTTATACACGAACGATTAAAAAAAATAAATCTATGAACACTAAAAAACTTTGTACATCCATATGATTTTCATCGAAATGTTACTAAGTATAAATCAAATCTGGACGCACTTATTAGTCAACTTAATAACTTTCCGTACCACTCAATATAATATTTTATTGACATTTATTGACAAATAAACCATATTGTGATAATTCTTATCTTTAAAAGGTTGACTAAGCTGTTTAGTAAACAAATAGTGCTGCCAGATTACATGATTAGGTATTCATTTTTGCACCTAACCTTAAGTCCAGTTTAAGCAAGGCCACCGAAAACGAGGCCTTGGTTTAAAATACATTGTAAATTTTATTGCAATCATTTCGGAAATTCGACCAGGGCCAATCCGATTGGTCTAAATTACCAAAGAAACAGTTGTAACCATAACAATTTACACCAACCTAGACAACACTTTTGAATTTCCCATTGTATAGTCTTATAAAATAATTACAACATCCAACAACACTCATAAGTAAAAACAAAAACATCGAATGATGCATTCAGTGAAGCATAGTTATTTCCATGTTACAATTATATCATCAACTATAGTGTATTTCACGAATAATTAGACCTGAGCAATATGGCTGCCATTCCACTATGAACAACATCCAATTATAAAATAACTAAAATGCTGTGAGTGTAACGTTGTAATGAAAGCGATATTTCAGTTGGCTACCCTGAACAGCATTTTCCATCCTTTCTTACAACGTTATAATAGCAAAAGACAAATACAATAACAAATACGACCTTCAAACGTCTTAAAATATTTATTTGTCAACTCAGTAGCGTATCACGCGGAAAGGTAGCTTAGGTTAGTAAAATTGAACATTTTTCAATTAAATTAATTGTTGTAAGAAATATATAATATTTAATTAATACTAGGTGAGCGTGGTGATGGCAACTTTATTAATAATAAATTTATTCAAATATGTTTTTCACTTTTTTTTAATATGACAAAAGATACTACGCCAATGAGTGCTCCCGCGCTTTATTTGGTAACAAAATTTAAATGGCGGCCATATTGCTCAGGTCTAATTATTCAAGAAATACACTATAGTACTACTTAGTACTGCTTAGATAATAATAATAATAATAAAAATACAGCAATATATGTTCTTTCTTTATGTCTTTATGTATGTAACTCATGATGACCAATATTCTTCATTTGAGGAAATAGTAGAATAACAACATACGTACCATTTAATTGAAGAGGAAAGCGGCCATTTTATATACAGGGTGATTCATAACATCTTGAACATCTGTAAAGGATGTCATTAAAAACATAAATTGTCGCGTTACAAAAGATTTGTACTATTATCAACATCATAAAATACTATTTTAAAAAGGATAAAACTATTTGAAAATATAGATTACCTTGTTATGGAGATTGTAACTGAGGCGATGCCGCTCACCTCATATATTTTGAAAAGTTTTGGACGATTTAATCTAAAATAATCAAGGTAATGTCAACAAGGCGATGACGCATTTCATAACCTACGTATGAAAATAAACCTGTAATATTTTTTTAACACCATGTAATAATTTGGGGAAAATTGCTCAAAATGAATACAGATTAAAACTTGAGAAAAAAAAATTTACTTGACCTGATCATGGTATAAAGATTAGACTGTTAAATATTACACGTTGATGTACGTATGTAAATGGACAAAGACTCTTTAATCTACACACTTATTAAGATATGTCCTTATCGTGCAGTTACTTTGAAATATTCCATTTGTTCATTTTTCCAGTCTTCTGTAATTGAGGCTCGTTTGCACAGTTTTCTGATTGCATCACATCAAAATGGGAACGACTGTCACATTGGACTTAGGAGCTTGTAAATGTATAATAATTTTTGTTATATAATAGCAATGCTTGATTAGTAATTAATCGTTGACAGATCCCTTGAGTCGATTTTTTCTTTCAATAGACTTTACCTTTGTTTTTGATTGCAATATCAGACGTTAATGATATGTTTGTTGATAAATACTAAATTGATAGGGTAAGCAATACGAACATTGCGTGTTTTCCCAGAAAAGTTTTTCATCTACTTTCTACATTATTAAGTATGTATATGTGTTTAGTTAGCCTATTTCCTGTTAACCAGTTGAGTCAAAAGGGCGCGACAAGCTAAAAATAATGCTTCAATGTATTACTATCAGTTCAGTTAGTAACTGATTAATTTCGTTAAATTGAAAACTATTGATTTATGTGGTTTATTACATAGTATGTATAGTTTCAAAAATCGTCAAATGTTAAGGAAGGTTTTCAAAAAATTGAGTACCTATCGATTATATATACACCAATTTCTATTGAAAGTAGATGGTTTTGCATGTTGCATAATTATTCTGAATCGGTTACATGCAATACGCTCCAAGTTATGCATTTTTCCTGTTGCAACGCCCCTCTTTACTCAGTTATGGTTTTTTCTCAACCATAATGTGGTAATTTTGTTTACTGAAGAGTCGCCAGTACCACATGAGTGAAGGGGGAGGTTCGTTTGATTTTGGTTTTTAATTCGTCGCGGGTTTGTGGATTATTCGTGTATACTAAAGACTTTACATTTTAGCTGTATACCTAAACTTTTTTTCCAATTTACCGACATTTACAATTTACACCCTTAAGGGCTGCGCAGTATGAAAAAAGTTGTTGATAACTTTTTATACGATTGATAGTTCTCTACATTATGTTTTTTTCCCGACCTTCTACAACAAAATATTAACGGAGCTACAGTTTGGTCCTTTGGCCCTTTTCATGCAATATGGCTGACTAACGAACTTAACCTTCATATTTCGACAATAAATATACCTATCCCGAAAATTTGAAGTCGATATCTTAATCCGTTCTCAAGTTATGGTGGCGACAACCACACACACACACACAGACACCAAAATTTTTTTATGGAAAATGGATGCAAATGCTCTGAAACGTCGAGAAATGTGAACATTTTTGTTTTATTTTTGGAATTGTTTCATCGTTGCAATAGCTTCCCGCGAGTCGGTGAAGCTAATTACGTTAGCGTGTTCGCCTAGTTCAACTGTCACTAGTGGTGTTCGACTGACAACGTGACAACTAATAACTGGTGATAGAACAGTCGATTGTTTTGAAGTTCTGCTAAGCCATTTTCGCAAGAAATTAAATGACCTTAATTGACTGCACAAAAAAACAGTAGATATCTCAAAAACTAGAAGGTATAGGTAACCATGGTACCGTTCGAAAGAGAATGAAATTGTGCATCAGACTACGACGAAACATACAGGGTGTTCCATTTGAAAAAACCAACTTATGATGATTTGAAGTTAACTAAACTCGGCATTAAATTTCCATCACCCTGTATGCAATTAAGCCACTTTGAAAGTATGGATGGGAAGCTTTAGGGGTCCAGCTATCTCTCGTGTGAATATGGTTCCTTTATCTTTCTTGCTGTAGAATTCACACGGTTTTAAGGTAGATAGTGTTTATTTTAATTTTTGTTAAAAAATTAAATATCTCGGAAACGGTTAATTTTAGGAATAAGAAAAATTGATGAAAGTCCATCTAAAATTTTACGTAGAATCGAAAATCGGAATAATATATAGGGTGTTACATTTAAAATAACAAAGTTGGTGTCATTTCTGGAAAAACCGGAAGTGTTACGTAGATGCCATTATTTTATTTGAGGAGGCCATGCCCGAAAACCCCTTTACCCAAATTTTCAAAATTCAGATCATAGTAGTTTCTGAAATATTCTAATGGGTGGTCACCGTGAGACACCCGGTATATTATAAGAAGCATTTATCGATTGTCACGTGGTAAAAATTTGAGCAAAATTCGCTTCAAATTTTTTGTTGGCCTTCAAAGTAAGATGACTAAATTTTTGACTCTGATAGTTGTTATTATTTTAAAGAGAACTCCCCTACGAATAATGGCCTGAAGAGAGGTCTTGATAACTGAAACGTTGATAACATCTACACGTATTAACCGATTAAAGTCAAACTTTCTACACGTATGTCTCTATGTTAGTAACGCTTTATCCTATTTTGACTTGAGACTTTTCCCCTTGTTTTGAAAATGTATAAATACGACTATTTCTTTTTGAAAAGTGCCAAACGTATTATCTCGAATGGCAAGAACGAGATTTAAACTTTTAATGCGTTGGCCATGGTTTATTTTCAGGGAAGTTTAAAAACTTTGAAACAGTCATGTCCAAAATTTTAATTTATGTACCTACCAATTTCTATGGCGATGGGATTTGATGGTTTTGCGTCGTTGGAAATCTTACCTATTGATAATATTGCTTCATCTCTTTGTCTGCTAATATCGTTAATACAATTACAATTTTTGTTTTCAAAATATCTCTGTAATTTTTTTGCGAAATTTTTAAGAATAAAAACAAAATTTCTGCAATTTTGAATTAATCATTAGAGAATTTTTCAACAGAGCAAAAAATAGAAAATGTTATCCCCAAAGATTAGTTCAAAACCATAGAAATAGGACAGACGGATGTATGCGCCAGTAATACTATTAATTCTTAAAAATATAACTAAAAATGATTTTTAGAACAATAGAGAAATTTTGTAAACAAAAATTGTAATTTATTAACCGTGTTAGGAGAAGGAAATAAAATTGTGTTATCAATGAAATTCTCAACGATACAAAACTATTAAATTTTCCTATTTCTCATCGGCACAGTGAATATTTTCGCATCACTGTTTTCAATATTTTTTGATTAAAATAATCACTAAAAATTAGTAACTGTGGTCACTTTTAGATTAGTACTTATTTAGGGTTTGCTTAAAAATGTCTGTAATCACAATTTTTAATTTAAGTTTTTCAACATATGATCATTTTCTTGTAGCAGTTCATGTAGAGCTTTTACCTTCTCGTATTTACCCTTACAGACAGTTGTTTTTCAAAAGTTGCCTAAGAAACCAAATATTTACCAACATTCCTTACTCTTATAGATTACGACAAAAACATTCGAATTTAAAAATTGGTAATTGGAAGAGCGTTACTGTAACGTAGGTTGCCCTTCAATTACCATGAAATATTCCTAAGGTAAACCGCAAAAAGTAAGGTCCTGGGTTACTTTAATTGGTTAATTTTAAAAATACCTGTTAAATGACAAGACCAAAAATGAACCATAGTTCAAGGTGATAATTATGATAATTCCCAAAATAACATTTATTTTATAAACAGTGAAAGTAACATTCCCACTCATTTTGGAATTTTGAACAATAGGGTTTCCGCTTCAGTTCGTAAAGAAATAACAAGACCAATAATGGACTGAAATCTTATGGTTAGTACCTAAGACGATTTAGTAAAACTACATAAACGTTTTTCCACTTAAAGAAACATTGTACGAAATTATTGGAATCCCTTAAAATTTTCGCACAATAAGGTACTTACTACTCACTTTTAGTATGAGATAAATACAAGTTCCTCGTCGAGATTTAGAAAGAGACTGGTCACAAGTTCCTCTGTCACCAATCATTTAATCAACAAAACATTATTGGATTAGGTCAATTTATATAATAGAATCTAAAGAACGTTGGTGTAATTGAAAAACTTGAAACGTATCTACGTTGCTTGTTCGCTTCTAAACGCGTTTGAAGACATATAATAAACTAATTAACCTTTGTCATGCAAAAATAAAATAATAAAAGAATCCGCAATAGTTTGTTAGGAATATAATTGTGGACATTTCTTTGCAAAATTTTCCAACTAATGAACGTTTTCTTTTTAGAAGCTCTACTCATTAATAATGACATTCAATATGATAGAAATTGTACACCGGCTGCCATCTACGAATTTCCCAGTGATGGCTTAACAAGAGAGCAAAGAAGATCGGGATGGATTGCGGTACATGTGTTTTTAACAGTTTACTCGTTCATTATATTATCTATAGTATGTGATGCTTACTTCGTACCTGCCATTCAAGTTATAGCAAAAAGTGAGTACCAAATTCTAATCGGAACATTCTTTTCACCTCACGATTTTAGAATTCAATTTATCCGAAGATGTTGTGGGGGCCAGCTTTATGGCAGTGACAAATTCTAGTCCAGAAATATTTATTAACTTTGTAGGTACGTTTGTAACCGAAGGTGATATTGGTATTGGTACAGTACTGGGTTCGAACGTCTTTAACATTTTGGCGGTGCCAGTTTGTTGCGGATTTTTCACAAAAACGGTAGGTAAGGGTTGCAGAAGTTTCATTGCATTACTTATTCGGTACAATTAGGCATTCTACTTTGATTGGTGGTTGATAATTCGGGATGGTATGATATATGCGGTATCCGTAATTCTACTAATTGTTACACTCAGCGATGACAAAGTCTTCTGGTACGAAGCACTTGCCTTCGTTCTTCTTTACTCAGTCTACATGTTAGGTAAGTAAGAACAGTCAATGAGTTTGCAAAATGTTTGCTAATCTCCTCATAGCTCTCTACTTTAACACGTTTATGAAGAAGACGGTGAACGCATGCTGTATGGCTCGAGACGCCGAATCGGTAGCACACGAATTGGGAAAATTGAACGACAAGGCGCCGCAGCGGAATCATGTAGACAACAGTAAGGTAGAGATGTTCTTTTGTGTTTTTTTAGTAAATTCAAAACTACGATTGCAGATGTAGAGCAATCGAAGCCTACCATTGATGGAATAGAAAAGGTTGCACCACCACCGCCACCAATTGACGAGGACTCCGAATTTGGTAAGTCTTTCATAAATAACGCAGAGATTTCCTTACCCATCAATTGTAATTACAGAATATGTGTGGAACGTTTGGAAATTTCCAAAGCATTATCCATCTTACAAGAAGGTCTGGTGGATATTTGTTTGGCCAATTCTATTTATTCTAAAGTACACCATTCCTAATACCAAGAAACATCCCCCTATATTCTTGTTAACATTACTGATGTGCATTGCATGGATTGGTTCAACGACTTATCTACTCTCGTGGTTTATCACTGCCATCGGTAAGCGGTAACAATTTCCATTTAAACACTTCTTTGCATTTTTCGATTATAGGTGACACCATTAGCATTCCCGACTCCGTTATGGGCCTAATTTTCTTAGCTATCGGGAGCAGTATACCGGAAATCGTTTCCTGCATCATTGTTAGTAGACAAGGTATGTATAAGTATGATTCGTCAACAACGGCTAAGTTAAATATTTTTAAGGTCAAGGAATTATGGGAATGAGTAGCGCTTTAGGAGCTAACAACTTTGAAGTTTTGCTATGTTTAGGTTTACCATGGCTGGTCAAAACGCTATTCTATCCAAAAAATGACGGAAGTCACTGGATTACGATAAATTCTTCGGGACTTGCGTATAATGCTGCATGCTTACTATCAACTTTAGTATTACTATATATAACAATAATATGCAATAAATTCAGGTTAAATTGGAAAACGGGCGTAATTTGCCTCACAATGTATGTCGCTTTCCTTGTAATTGGAACTTTAATTGAGCTTAATGTTTTCTTCGTTGTAAATCTGCCCACCTGTACGTGAGGCTGGGTTTGTAGTTATTTTAAGGTGGTTTTATGTATAAATTTGTATAGTTTTAGTGTTGTTTTTAAGGATTTTGATGGAGTGTAGATTTTTACAGAATACATGGATGACAAATCTTTTTGATACGCTTTAAAATTTTAGTTGAAATGTATAATTTAATGTCCTATTTTTGCAAAATGTACTCTAATTAATAACAAAAAAATTATAAAATAAACGTGATAAAATATCTTAAGTTTGTATTACTCTCAATTTGCAGTACGCAAAGCATAGCCGTATGGGAGCTTTGTTCTAAGTTATAAACATTTTATTGCACACAAAGGTTTTCTATTAATATTTCATTGCCAAGGACCAGTATATGATAATGAATATTTATTTAAATTATATATTATCCATTACGGGAAATCAAACAGTAGATAGGTACGCATTTTAGATAAAATATAAAATTAGGCCGCCTGAAAAGGTCACATTTTTCATATTTTCGTTTATATCTCTAAAACGGTGGATTATAGGAGACGAAATATTTAGAATAAAATTAAAGTTAATCAAATTTACTACAAGTTTGCTTCTATGCATACACCTCCGCGAAAATAGTAAATTTTGTGAAAAAAAATTGTCACCCCACATTTTTGTAAAAATTTCGTCTGTAGCACCTCAACCCTTAATGTTACAGTCCTCACAAAAGATGTTGTAAAGCATTAAATTTTCTTTAAAATGATATCAATTTTCTTGTTTTATCTCCAGCTTATGAAAAGTTACAGTAATTTGAAGATTTTTGGTAATTTTTGAGATTCCGCAAGAATACCTAATATTCCTAGTATGTATTCCATAATAATACATCGATAAGACAGATGATGTTACAAAAGTGTCTGAAAAAGGGATAATTGCCTCTTATTAAAGCAAGCGGAGATAGAGGGAATAATATAAGGGCCAACACATCGTCGCGTGCGTCGGTTTGAATCCCTTCTAATTCACACTTCATGAAAAAGATACACGAGAATCGGTACCACCGGCTGATATGAAGAGAGCTTCAGAACCAACTGAATCTGTGAGAATGAAGTCTTCATTACCTAAATTCAACTTTAAGGAGAATTATTGTTTCTTATATGTTCGGAACCTGTTAAGTAGAGTACTAAGACACCCGTTGGTAATAGAAGAATGGTCTATTGATTCCGGTCATTAACTATCAAACATACTTGTTTGGAGGCTGGCTTGGCAAGAGACAATGATTGGGGTAAAGCAATTGTCGGTCGCCTGGCCACCATAAGCGATTTAGTTGCTGAGGAAGCCCACATGACTGTTATTTGAAATTTGTGAAAAAATTATATAAACATTAACTCTGAGAACCATGTTTTTAAAGCAATGGAAGAGATTTGTATCTTTCTCGCGGATAGCAGTAACATCCAGTTTTCCCAGAACGAAATAATGAACGCTGCAAATGGGACTAAACCCCAATGGAGATAAAATAAGAAAACTGACATCATTTTAAAGAAAATGTAATGTTCGACATCTTCTTTCTGAGGACTGTGAGTGTAAAAGGAGGGGTTGAGGTGCTACAGACGAAAGTTTGACAAAAAATGTAACGTGGGGTGAAAATTTTTGTTTGCAAAATTTGCGAAACTCAGATATAAAGAAAAAATGAATAGAGGCAAATTTGTAGCAAATTTTATTCGCTTTAATTTCACTGTAAATATTTTTTCTCCTACAACCTACCGTTCTAGAGATATAAACGAAAAAGCGAAAAAAGTGCCCCCCCCCCCCCCACCCGTGCGACTCCCAGGATTGTGGATAGTTGGTATGTTTACCTCCTAACTAGTCTAAACAAGGTCCAGAAGTCAAAAATTCTCTTCCTTCCTCTACAACCCCTTTTTTGGAGTTCGTTGACTAGACTATTACGATATATTGCTCAGTGCGTGTATGACATAATCTTAGCTTATTATTCAAAGCTCACACAAGATTCAATCAAAATTTCATGTTGTTCTCCGTTAAGTTTTTAAAAAATTGGCCCCAACTTCACGGGCTCATTAATGACAAATTACTGCCGTAGATTATGCAAATTATGGCAACATATTACCTTGTTAAACTAGAACTCGTAGAAATCGTAAGGTTTGGAAAATGCATATTGAGTAAGACTGGGATGTTATAGATCTATCTTCTATTTTCAACTTGATGAAACTGAAACGAGTAAAGACCAGACATATTTACTTTACAAGAAATTAAAAAATAGAGAAAATGATTGAAAATAAAGATTGGAAATAGCAAATAACCCTTACATTAATCAACAAGAGGATATCCGTATGAGCTTTGCCGAATTACCTTCTTGTGGAGAATATGTTACATGGACGACAAGACGGCTCACCATACACCATGTGAGTGTTTGGCACTAATTGTACAACTGAGAGGATACAAGTTAGGGGAATCCTTACGTGTGGGATAGTTGGAGTGACGAATTTAATACAAAGGGATCGGATACGAGGTCTATCTGTGCGTGGATTGTCCAGCTGCTTCATATCGTACCCAGAATTCGGAACACATAAAAAACCCACTTGAGATGAACGGTTCACAAAGTACTGTCGTAGATCTGATCGACAGAACACACGCCAGAAAAATCCAATCCAAATCAAGGAAGAATCGATTGATCAAATGTGCTAGATTGATCTCATTTTTGGTTAGCCTAGTTATAAATGTCCCTCGGCTGAAAAACGCAAGAAGTTGGAGTCAAACGGTAAAATGCATACTTTCCTACGATAATAGTGCTGTGGTACATTAGATCTAAAAGACCTAATGTCTGTAAGAAAGAAAACAGAAGCTTGTCTCTTTGCCTTCAACTTCAGCTAAAAGACTAAAACCAAAAACAATTTTGGCATTTTACTTGTTTGTATATGTAGAAAAAAATCCTATAATGCGGGCTAAAAACCCAGCTGTGCAAACTGTTCAAGAAGGCAAGAGAGTACAAAGCTTAACTGGAAGGTCCATGAGGCGAACTTAAGGCAATATAGGAAGGAAGTACTTTTGTATTTCTATAAATGTTGATAATTTACTGAATTCCTTTGTTTACCTACAATAGGTAAATGGTGTTGGCAATACTGTTTCCTTTCATCTCTAGGGCGGAAAATGTAACTTTCTATACTACTTTTATTAAAGGAAATACTATGCAGGCAATTTAAGAAAAATTGGCTTTCTCCTGACGGATTAGCTGTTTAAGTAGCCATGTTCAGCTTTCTGTTGTTAGTCTTCCAGCGTGTGCAGTTTAGTGTTCACGTTGGTTTATTTGGTAAGAGTTTTATATATTTTATTTTCATTGTTGTTTTTATATTATTTGTGTTTGTTTCTCGTCCTGATTAAGCCCCTACGAGAGTGGGCGAAACGTTAACCAATTTTGCCACGGTCCTACCCCGGAGGCATCTTTATCTTACGTCTAACAAAAGAATATGGAAGTGGCTAGTACTTACAGGGATCGAGTGAGTGCGACCTCATCAATTCTGTTTTCTGACAGCTCTGAGGGCTACATTTTTTCTATTCGTAATAGTATTTGCGTGTACAAAGCTACAAAACTAAATTTACATTAAAAACAACTCTTAATGTAAAATATGAGGATATCTATCAATACAAAACACTAGTAAAATGGCCTTTGTTTGCCTTTAGAGCTGTGAAAGCTGACAAATTAGTCACGTGACTGTCCGACCATTGTATTACATTATTTAAGTAATGGGAATAGTAGACCTTAAAGGTGTATTTAAGTAATGGCAACAACCAAAAATTTCATTTCTGCGCCGTAACCTAACTTTCCCCGTTTTCCTAATTCTGTTTTTTTTCTAAATTTTGCTTATTATGTTCATTTTTAGTTCAAGGCAACATGTCTAATACAGCCCAAAATGAATGGTTATCGCTTTTTACTACTGATGTGCAAGAGATTTGGTTTAAAAATCCTGTTGAATTAAGATTGATTTTTACTGCTCATCACATCCTTCAAAAAGAACTGAAAAGTAAAGTTAAACCCTTGCTAAAATAATTTAATTTAATAATAAAACATTGTAGAATTTGAAACCGAAATTAATGATAAAATGGAAGGCTTTAAGCGGCAATTAAAACTAGCCGAAATGGCTAGTAATGATGATACTAGTAGTAGTTCCGAGTTTGTATCTACTCAAAAAGACCATACCGCGAACTTCACTAGAAGCCCAAAAATACAGCGTGCAAGGAAAAGACTTCATAAAAACTCAACCAGTCCCTCTTTACTAACAGTCAAATCCCTTCACCAATCTCCATCTTATGTCAAACCTTTTCAAGAAAATCCATCGAATTTCTTAACCAAAACTAAGACATATGAGGTGATACCACAAGATCTTGACGACGTTGTCAATTCATCAATAATTATAAGCGACAGTCCCACTAAGAAAACAAAGTTTGTAAAACGATCAGATTTATTAAAGAAGAAGAAATCAAATTCACTAACGTTGACTCAACTTTATGAAAATATGACAAGTCAATCCGATAAAGTAAATCAAGCGGAAAATGTTAAGCAGAAGGATACGGAGAGCTTACTGAAACGCAATTTGTTTAAGGATTATGATACGTAGGTATGTCTTGATATGTACAGACTTAGAGATATTGTGTTTTAGGATTGCAATGCCCAAAAGTAAATCGGTAGAATATCCTCATAAAACCGAGGTGGTTAGAAAAAAGGTAGAGCGGATGCGATTACCAGGTTGGTCTTGTGCCGAATGCAAGGAGGTAGATATAATTCGATTTATAAATACATTATAGATCTCTGTTTTACAGTATTATTCAAGTTTTGATTTACCGCCTGACAAATTAAAAGAAAAAATGGATCAATGCTCCAAACATCGCAACAAATTTGAACCTCTCGATGATACACCTAGAGGTTTGATTAGGCTAAGCGCCTTTGTAACAGTAACTACAAGTTTGTATTACAGGTTTTTGGGATGTAACCATGTACAGTTCGCAGGAAGATTGATTTTCTCTATTCTGAACGATGTGATTTAACTTAAGTAGCATGTTTGATATGAAAAAATAAATTTCTATTTTTCCAAGACATTGTTGTATCCAAAGTTTCAATCAAAAAATGCAGGGGGTTCCGATTTAAGTTAAGCGAGTTGTTACCCTTTAAAACTTGCCATAATTTAGTCTTAAGTTTTCGCCACCTTGTATTAAGCTTACGATAAAATTCACCCAGAAAACATGATAATATTAAAGTTGTTATACAGGGTTGTCCAAAAAGATGTTACCACTTGGATAGGAATTACACAATTTCAAATTTTCTTTTGTTGTTGAAACATGCATTACTAACGAAGGTGTACAGGTCGAAGGAGTGCAATAGCTTCATTTGGACTTGTGCACATAGTGTGTTTTTCAAATTACAGTCACTCACATCTAAGTGGTAACATCTTTTGAACAACTGTAGTACTTTCAGAAAGTACAAAAGACTGGTTTAAGTCTCGTTTTTATTTTGTTCATAGGAATGGAAAATATGAAATTATGTAGAGCTTCCCTATTAAGAAATACAACTCTTACATTTTCCCTTTTTGTGACGCCCTGTACATTATGCAAATAATATGCATATAATATATAAAGTATTTTAGTAGGAAATTGCGTTGTGTTTTGCACATTTAAAGGCCATTTGTTGTATGTCCTTAGTGTGTTTAGCATTTGTCTGTACTATGGATAAGGTCAAAGCAAATAATACTTTTTGGTTACTCTATGGCTAAAGTTAATAGCAAACCAGTAATAATAGTGGTATAAACTTTAGAAGATTTTGGAATTTTATATGAACATTTTTAATTGAATCAGGACTATGTTAATTTAGCATTTACGTGGCCATGTTTATCAGAAGTAGTTTCAGTTTTATAATGATGAGATGATGACAATTAAAAATTAATTTATGCTTCATCAATATCTTCGAAATGAAGAGCAATTGATCAATAGTTTTAGGTATACGAGGTTTTTTGGTTTTTGTTTTGTTTATCGTTGTGTAACACCCTGTATAAAAGAAGTTCATGTAATGAAGGCATTCATATCTGATTATCCAAAGAAACTGAGTTTGAGAATCATTATTTTTCAGATTGGTAAAGCCATTTTAGTCTATGGTAAAGCTTAAAATCTAAACATACTACAGGGTGATCCAATACTTCCACGATGATCAATTGTTATTTATTAATATAGGTATGTGGTTTTCTCTAGATGACAAATCATAACAATATTTTCATCTTATACAGATTATGTCTATAGAGACTGGTGAAACACAAAATTATATACATATTTTTTAACTGGAAAGCTCTAATTACCCACTGAGTTAGCCCGAAAATGTATAGGTCTTATACTTATTGTTGCAAAGGTATTTCAAATTTCAATCTCATCTTTGAAAATTGACTATACTAACACTTATAGATCTACATTTTCTTCATGGAAATATGAAACATTAGACTGATCCTCTTAAAGAAATTATACATGATTACATATTTATGAGCCTATACGTATAATTTTTTCAAATAAAACGAAGTGAGGGAGAAGGTAGGGACAGATGAAGGATGAAGTTGAGAAACAGAAAAGAAATTAGAAGAAGCAACAACATTATTGTAAGAAGAAGTGGGATGGAAGATCCAGAAAAGGAACTGGTAGGATATACAAGGGTGCAGATAGAGAAAAAGAGTGCAAGGGTTGTGAATAGGGGAATAAGAATGAAATTTATTGTGGCGGAAGTGGGAAGAGAAGAGGTAGTTAATGGCGAGTAAGGGTCATTCCATACCAAGTGATCAAAATTTAAATTAATTTTTTCCTTCATATTTTGATATTTTCATAATTTTTGGTTTACTGATTAACACCTAAAACTAAACTAAAATATGAAAGAAATAACTATTTTTTGTAGTTTTTTTGTTACCGATTTTTAAAGTTTCAAAAAAAAGTGCGATTTTTTACTTGCGTCGATTTACGTTTTGTTAAATATCTTGAGCTAAAATCAAGATAATATTATTACTAACAATTGTGCAAAATTTCATGTTGGGATCTCAATGGGGTCATGGGTTACAAAACTAATTTTGAGCCTGTTCATTTCTTATTCCAAATTTAAATCTCAAATAAATTAATTTAAAAAAGGCAGATGATTGAAACATGCAATTTTTATCATTCTATTTACAAAAAAAGGACAATCAATTTAATATATGTTTTGCAAGATTTTTGAAAGTTTTTTGCAAGAGCAACAACTATTGTATGGAGATGACACTACAATTATATATGTATTCTGAAAAACAAACCTGATTTCTACAATGATAACTATTTATCGATTTTGAATGTTCTAGTAGATATCTTTGGGGCCATGCACAAATTATGCCACCGTGAACCCGTGTGGGGGGGGGGGGGGGATTAACCATGACAATGTGCGACGGGGGGATTACATCCAACGTGACATCACGCAAGGAAATTTTATTCGTATTCCACCGTAACAAAAATAGGTTTGCACAAATTTTGCGTGACATAATTTACGCATGGCTCCTTTAGGCAAATTGAAGTCTTAAAATTAGAGACTTTGTCGCTTCGATGCTTTCGTTTTTAGAAATAACATAAGGGGAGGCTAAAAGGTACGAGTATTTCCATCAACAAAGACCTGACAATAGAAGAAAGGCAAGTGCAGGAGTAAAGAAAAATAGCGAGGGCCGAAAGAAAGCCAAAATGGGATATAGAAAGGTTTGGATAGAGGGGAGTATAGATACAATTGGGATTAGGGAAGTACAAGAGAGAGAACAAAGAGGTTGGAAGGGGCTACTGAAATAAGATTGGGGAGTTAGTTCAAAGAAAGTCGAACAAATTTGAGGGTAGAGGGATATTCAGCAGAGCCGTCTTGGGGCAAGCCGTGGCCCTTGGGCACACAAAAATTTTGGGCCCTTTTGGAAAGTAAAAAAAAGTGAATTACAAAAATTGGTACAAATCAAATAGGTGCATTTAATTAACCGTTTTATGCAATAGAACTTAGGTAAGGTACATTTATTAGGTACATAAAACGCTCCAGGTTTGAATTGGTTACGATAATGAATTCTTTCGGAATATCTGCTCTGCAAAATGTTCTATTATACCCTCAAAATTTTTTATTATTAAAATGTTACAAAAGCTAATCTGTTGTCAGCTTAATTTATCAATTTAGAAATGTTGCCGAAAAAAATGAGCTATTGAGCACAAGCATTGTATTGGCCTCCCAGGCTCCCTGAGATAAGGGGTCCTGGGCATGGGCCCCGTGTGCCCTTATGGTAAAGACTGCATTAATATTCAGGGCTAGTAACTGTTTTGTTTTTTAATTATTGTAAAAACGAATCAATTTGTAAAAATAATTATTATTTAAACAAATAAAGTTAATATGTACTATAAAAAATTTGTTCAGTGATCACTTTAATCCAGAGAACTTTCTAACATGAAAATTTTACAACTATAGCTATATTCAAATTAAAACAAAACAATCTCTATTAAGTAATACAATTCTAAAAGGGACCAAAATCGTTTTTCCAAAACTACAATTTCAGGCGAATGGCGAAATGACTCTTGAAATTAATAGTTGATAGTTGTGAAAGGATGTGAAATCGTTAAAAATTTCCAATATGTAAGGAACAATAAGGGAATATAGAGTATAGCTTAACGTCAATCCATTTATAATCCATTTATAATTTAGTACTGCCGCAACATAGATTAGCGTTAGTCCATTTCAGTTCGTATGTGTTACCAGTAAAATTGTACAATCACCTACCATGTAACATAAAGTCCATTGTCAGTACCGTTCTATTTAAAAAAAAGGTAAAAAGCCTGCTGCTAGAGACTACTCTGTATACTATTGATGAGTATTTTAAGTGTATCTATGTTTAACCAAATAGTTTCTGTAGTCATTGTTTTTTGTTGTATTATGGTTGTATATGTTTTGTTACTTGACGTTTCCAACACTTATATTAAGTCTAACGGAATAAAGATATATTATTATTATTATTATTATTACATTGTAATTGTATGGTATAATCGTAAATTCCTAAATACACTGGAAAGAAACCAAAAATTAAAAAAAAAAACCCTTTATAAGACACCAAATTTTAGTTATAGCACAACAGAAATGCAATAGATTTTATTTAAAACATTTTTCTCTAAACAAATTTTATAAATATTAATTATGATTCTGCAGTACTGCGTCACCCTGCCCATACTTAAAAGTTAATTGAAACCTTTGAAAAGGCTCCAACATAAAAAGGAACTAGGTAGCCTAACTGAATGTTGTTTGTAACTAAGATGAACCTATATACCAGCAATGTCTAGAAAAATATCCATTTGAATACTGAATTTTAAAAGTTAGTGAACTAGAATTCTCAATAACTCAACTAAGGCACCAATATAATTTGTACTTTGAACTCCTGGACACTACTTAATAATATTGAAAAGTCTGTACACTTTTAACAGTTTATTATGGCAATGTTATAGTCCGAAAAAGTTTAAACCTAAATGAATACATTACACAACCTTACACAACTTAAATGTTAAACTTATATTTTAATTTACTAAACTTAATTATAATGTTCAAAATATCACAAATTACCAGACATAAAAACGATTGCGATCACTGGAATTTTTTAGTAAACTGATTATACGCCGCGTTGGTATTTTCAAATTGTTTATTAGAGTATTGTCGCTTATTTACATTTTCTTTAAAACCTGTATCAAAAATGCCGCTAGAAAAATTTTGTTTAACTATTTCGTACACATCACCAGAATGTAGATAATTCGGAGAAATGTACACTAACTGTTCGTTATTAATTAACGGACGGTACGGTGAATTGAAATGATCACCATACGAAAAACGTGGGCAACACGAACCGAGATGACGATTGAATTGCGGTTGTGCACTTATATTACAAACGGGCGGTGAATAAAATGAGTTACAACCAAAATTGCCAAAGGGTCGATTTCTTTGTATAAAATCGAAAGTGTTCGCGTTAGTTTTTGGATCGTCGGTGGCGAAAGTTGACGTTTCCCACGTGCTTGGCGTATTGATTAGAAATCTTGCTGGGGAAACGACAGGTCTGGGACGTTCTAAACTTGGTGATGGGCATGGGTATGTCTTAACAGGAGATCGTCTAGGTGGCAGTGTGCCTATGTGGAGCTTATTCAAGCTTAAATCGAGATCTAAATTGTTGCCCAACAAATTTTCCATATGGACAGGGCGATCAATTCTACCTTTGGCAGTGGCAGTCGATGCGTCATTGAATACCTTTTCATTATGAAGCGGTACATTTGTGACAATTTGTTTAGTTACCGCATGGGGATTATTCTCAACTGGCAGTGCAACGATTTCTTTTTTAGTAATAGAATGTTTCGCTTTCTTTTTAAGGCTCTTAAGGGAATGTTTTCTGGATTTTGTTCTAATGGCGGCATGCGAAAACCACATTAACAGAATGTTTAAAATACTAATTGGAAGACTTAGCAAATCTACATCTACTTGTATAAACGACAAATAACTTAACTCGAGTGACAACATTGTTAGACTTACAAGTAACAAGAACACATTCCTTCGAAAATTTTCACGGTTGATAAGCAACCATAAAAACTGTAATAGTACCTCTACGAAAAATAACCAAAATTGAGTACGTTTCAGCAGAGCACTAAAAAGCAGTGCTCGTGTGAATGATGTAAAGATATCTGCGATCTTTTCCCAAACCACCTCCACAATTACTAAAATATCGGAAACGTACGCATTTTCCGATATTGCTTCAAATTCGAAAAGTCGAGGTAAGGAAATTACGTATTTCTTAATATATTCGTTGTACAAATTTTCCAAGTACGTCGACAATGGCAGTCGAAACTGTTCGTGAAACGCTACATTTTGCGTTAAGAAATAACCAATATTTAAAAGTGAAAAAACGATGATGGCGTAATAGACAAAGATGCTTAAATACGTTCGTTTAAGTTCGACCGAAATTCCGTTAGTACTTTGTGTTAAATCCATCATCGAAAGACCTTTTGACGTACATTTCTGTAAGCTAATTCCCAGTAAAAAGTTCTGCTTACGTATAGTCGTTTGTAAGGTATTTTCGCATCGATTACATAGCTTGTAAGCCTTATCCAGTTGTGTTCTAAAAAAAGATGAGAGGGTGTAATTATCGGTATGATTACGTAGACGAAAACTAACTGAAAATGTTCAATTTCCGTATCGTAATTAGCCTCGTGAAGTGGTATAAAATTCGCCAATTGAAATACACGTAACTTCTGATTGTTGTTACAAAGTTGACATAATCCGTTCGTGGGCGAATACTTAGAGGATTGTTTATACAATGATTTATTCAACGAAACGTCATACTGTGCCGGAATTAATTTGTTGTAGCTGCCATCCTGCAAATTTTTAATTCAGAGCGGGTATTTGAACGAATTCACTTACATTGTTAAAGCCGTTGTATTGTAAGCAAGAGGGGCATTCGAATGAATCCCTTAAATGGTAAGGTACCTTCGTCCATTGATTACAAAACCAACAGTTTACATTAATTGGAAATTTTTTCCTAAAATTTTAACTTGTAGTTTTTCGCGCCACTCTTTAAAGCTTGAATTACCGTATAAATACAAATATGTTAACGAATATCAGTAGAATTACAAATGATAGTAAAGATATTGGAAAGATAAGTATGATATCAACTGAATTTTTATCCATTTTTCTATTTTTAAAAATAAAACTCGTACCGGTATAATCCGTTATAACCTCATTAAACTAACCTATTTTAAGCACAGTAGCACACTAATTTTAGAAAACTAAAATCCCTAGATATACCTACTTTAAATTTAAAGGCAATTTTTTCTTATACCGAGGTATTATAGATATTACGTTCACCACCCTGCTAAGGAAACCATACAATGTGCCATGCAAATTGGCTGGAAACAAAGGCTACTAGTGATTTATCCAGGCTCGGAGAAGACAAAATATTAGGTAAACGCGACGAAAACAGTATGAAGATTATCATAATTCGTAGTGACTAGGATACGAATAAAAAGCTATAATATAATAGTCCAGTCCAGTGATTCCCAAAGTGTGCGCCGCGGCTCCCTGGGGAGCCTCGATGCCAACAATCATGTATGCTGATAAAATTCAAAGAATTTAGCAACTTTCGAGTCTTTCATTGTTTTCGTTCCAATCCGCATCTTTTGAAACAGCAAGTGCGCAAGCAAGGCTTCCCCACACATGTTTTAGTCAATAAAGTCAAAAATTTAGCAAAAAATCTGATGTATTATGGGCGCCGCGGAAAAATCCGATTATTTAGGGAGCCGTAAATCGAAAAAGATTGGGATTATATCGACTGGAATGGAAAATAAGGGGATAAGCTGGAAAGTATTACAAAGTGAATGGAATTTTGACACGTTGTTTAGGGGTACCTACTCTTTGTTAATACCGCACAACTAAGGTTGTGAATTCGTAGTACATCTAGAAATTGACCATATCCAAGTTAACACCCATTGACATACGTCTTAATGACATCAATTAGACGCCAGTCGCAGTCGGTACGGTTAAAAATCAAATTATTTGTTTTATTTATTTATATGATGGGCCGAGATCTAGGAACAGAATATTGCAAGCAATAAGTATTAATAAATAAAGGTAAAAAAATACCTTTGATTTTTGTAAAAATAAAATGCATTGTTTATTAACAAGTAAATGATATTCAAGATATTTATTAACAAGATTATTTATTTATTTATTTCTTCATGTTATGGGCCGAGATGTAGGAACAGCGATTTTCCAAGCACCTCTACGCCCATCAACTGCTTTGGTTATTAGCACTATACTTATTAGCCTTACGGCTCGATACTGAATTCTCGGTGTGAAAAGTATAATACTAGGATCTCGATACAGCCATTACAAAGCGATGCATTTAGAGTTGCATAGCATATAGGCGTGTTTTGTACCATGTGATTTATAAATACATGTGTTATTAGAACTGCTGTTATTAAAATCCTTACTCTACTACTACTCTTGGATGTCTATCCTAAGTTTTCGACCTCGAGGACCCTGTGCTAACTTAAGGAGGGGACAAACACCTCACAATTTTCGATATTTTTTCAGTTTTCCGCTAATATCACGTAAACTAAAAGAATATTGTGTGTACCATAGTGCAATACAAAGTTGTACCTATAGCATTCAATTTTCTGAAATTTGGTTGATGAAGCGAATTTTTAGACCCAAAATTAACCGAGATACAGCCGATCAAAGTTAGACAAAGGTTCTCAAAATAGAAAGAAATAGCCGAAAAACGAAGGTTTTCACCCCTCCTATAACTAGATATTTATTAGCATCATTTCCATCTTAATTATGTTAATCACTCATCAATATCAACATCTTGCAACACATATGGCTTCCTCCCTTAAGCGTGATTCGTGATTTGCAGTTACTTCCATGTTTTCGTGTCTGGTCATCGCACCCTACTGTGAATTCTTGTTAACCTATAAGTTTGAACTTTATTTACAAAAAAGTAGGGCGTAGTCAACCTTAGAACGCTTGGGGGCTGCCGAACCTTCCTCGTCGTCTTTGTTGTCACTGTTCATGGACACGTCTTTCTCATGTACCATAGGTACAGAAGGAAGGGGGAGGTCAGTGGGTTTGGTGAGCTTCCATCTCCATGTGGAAGGCAACTTCTGATGACTCCCTTGCCATCCCATCTACGCCCGGACTTGCAAGTACGCCCTGAATGAGTTGTACTTGCTGGCATCTGTGGTTGGTCGCAGTCTGACAACTTGACATTTCGGCTTTACTACAGCTGCGGAAATGGTCTTTGACGTTGTCAAGTTTGATGGTCCCTCCATACAGTTTCACAAGCGATTTCTGTCCAACGTCAGCGATTTTAGTTGGAGTTGCCTCGGGGTCTTTAAAAATCGCCAAAATCTCTGCAAGGCCAGGGTTCTGTTATAGATCTGTATCACCTTCTTGCTGAGGTGGTATCACGCCCACTTATTGCATGCAAGAAAAGAATATCTTGTGGTTCGTACTTGAACGAGTGGGATGAATACAGCACAGTTGGGCTGTTACCCTCTCCACTGTTCTGGAAATAGACGTTCTTTTTCGAAGAAGTCAAAGCAGTGAGTACCAACAGCCCTATGTCTTCCCGTGTTATAATGACACTCTCCACAATCAATACATCTGCGTCTTCTACTGCCTGCTTCATTTGGATCCCCTTGCCTTCGATTTCACTTTTCAGCATGGTTATGAAGTTCATCTGGTTGATATCACAGGAAAGAAATTTCGCCCCCGAAATCATGCTAAGAAGAACGCCGATAACGTTTAGCGGCTTTGGTGTTTTGGCAGCTTATCCCAACAGGATAACGATCAAAAACCACTATGGCATTGCTCCAAACGTGGGTTTTGGACGTACCCCTAAAATATATGGCTCCACTTGACTTGGTCAATGTAATAGGAACCCACCATCAATGACATTGCAGGTGCACGTCTTCACCCACGATAATGCATCATACAGCATTGATTTTCTGCTTTTATGCGTTTCTTCTTCTGTGAAGAGAGGCGTTGGGGAAGCGGCGAGTTCGTACTTGAACAAGCTGCTGAGGTCAGCCCTTGATTGTTTGGTTATGCACACTCGTTGGAATAGAGTGAGAGGGTCTACTGTGAATTTTTGCTTCTTGATGTTTAGTTTTTACATTTCGAAAAACTTCGATCGGCTGTATCTCTGTTAATATTGGAGGTCTAAACATTCGTTTCATCAACCAAATTTTCGTAAATTTAATGCTCTACAACTTGTATTGCAAAATGGTACTCACAATATGCTTAGTTTTATTTTCGATCTATACGACCGAATTCTGTAAGTTGGAATTGCAGGGAGGAAGAATAATTTCATATGCGTATAATTCGGTGGTGGTTTTGGCTGAGAACTGGGGTAGAATTCACGAGTTAGCAAGTTCGTGAATGGTAGTTATTTCTAAATGGAGGAAAATGAATGGTCTAACATTAAATTTAGAAAAATCTAAAATGTACCCACTCATTCAAAAATAATTATTCATAAAGAAATTTATACTCTTCCTACTTACACTTGCATTGCTTTGGAAAGGGTCAATCAGCTACGATATTTAGGGATAATTTTGGATGATAAACTTAATAAATGGGAACATTAAATTAAAAATGTAACATTAAAAATTAGACAAATGTTTCAACCTTTTTATTTTTGAGAAAACTTGAGAAACTGCGATTGTCTGCGAAAGTCCAAATACCAATTTTTATGGATTTAACTTACAAAATGAAGGATTTCCATACAAACTTTCATCCCCTATTTTAGGGGTTGAATTTCGAAAAATCCGATCTACATCATAAAAGGAACCTCTGTGCAACATTTCAGCTATCTGGGTGCAAGGATATGGGCTGGGCGTTGATAAGTCAGTCAGAAATAATGGCGTCTACGAAACATACACTTATTACCTGAACAGAGAATTTAAATTGTTCGAAAATAATTCAATTTTTTGAGGTAACTTGCGTTTAATTAACGTATTATGATTTTGAGATTATTTTCACATATTCAAAGAAGTAATAGAATCACGTAGTCACATTTGGTAATGGTACACAAGGTGTGGGTGTATCAAATTCAAATTTATGCGGACAATCCCAGGTGATTGGGTTACATCGTTGTTTATAGGGAAGCCGAGCTAGTTTATTCTCTGGTACGGCAAGCCTCCGTTTACCTCTCAGTCTTGAGTTGTACAGTAACCTGTTGCCAGCCTCCATAGCTGACGAATTTGCGCTGTAAGGAAAGCGAGCAATCAAGGCCACAACGCGTATTAAAGGCTTACCGCGGTATTCCCCATTGCAATGACTTGTCATGTTTTGGCGCAGTGAAAGTTTCTTTGTAAGATGACTGTAACGTTTTCCTAGGATCTACAGTATCACATCGCCATTCATTTTTATAAAAATCTAACAATTCGCCTTTAGTGACATTTCCCTAAGTGAAGTAAAGGTTTTTTAGACACTACTTTTGGACTACTTAGTATGTTTACAAAGTTTTGAGCATAGTCTTGTTCTGGTTCATATCTTTCCATTCTAAACCGCAAATGTCGTAATATGGGACCATTCGGAGATTTTTTTGGAATATGATTGAAAGAGAGATCGTACGTTGTAGATTTGTTTTCGAGAAATGTATTACCTTGATGATCAAATAGTACTCGGGCACCATAACCCTAGGATTTAGTGTTTAAAATGGGTGGTGAAATTTTATACTCCCCTACTTGTCCTCGGTGCTGTTGATCTCTTAGAAATTTGGGATCATTCATTGAGTTTGGTTTAAGGCAATAATCAATGGAATAATTTGTTTTAAAGTCATGGGGATTTTTTACAAATGCACGTCTTTTTTCGACCCAGTTGCCAATTAGTACTTTGACCTGGTATTTGTCATGGGGCTTAAAAACATAATGCTCAGATTATGTGGTACTGTTAATCAGAAGAGGGTGGTTACCATAAACTGCAGTCTATCTTTCATCTTTACTTTAACTGAAGTAGTTGAAACGCAACACAAAAAGTTTGAAGTAATAATTTGTGTCAGAAAATGCAACGAAACAAGCCTACCTTGTGGAAATTTTGAGAGATAGAGTGGATTGTTAAGTTTTTAATATACATTTAACCCTGTATTCTACTCTTAATAGTACCTAAGCAGTTCCTTTTTTTGGAAATTCTCAAAAATAAAACAGATTAAATATGTTCAAAATTGTTACCATTCACTCCAACACAACGCCCCGCACCCACGTATTTCACCCGGTGGCTCATTCAGTATCCCAGGAAGATATGAGCGTGTTATATAAATTCCAAATAGTCCGAAAAATTGCTCAACAAGCATTCCATCCATAATTCCTACGGGAGATCTTTGCTATATCCATAAACTTCTGCCTCTCGCATTTTACACAATTAATCAGAATCACAATTCATCCCTAACATTAATTTTGATTCGCTTTCTTTGTATGAGTTCCGATGAGATCTGTAACATCATTTTCGATGGATTATCTACCGATTGCAGGTTAGTCATTAGTAGTGGCAGAATCATGTAGACCTACCCTTTTTTAAAAAGTCGTACGCAGAAACTGTTCCACAGTTTTGTTTTTAAGATCGCACTGAGTGTACGGAGCAAATTTTGTGCAATTCTGAAAATTTTCGTTGTCCGACTAGAATTGCAGGTACAATTTCTTTGTCGAATGTTTATAACATAATTTGGTATTCATCATTTTCATGTTTAAAAACTCCCAAATACAAAATCTCGTAGAGATCAGATTTTGGAAAAGGAATTTAAAAAAATGTTTGCAAAATCGAAAACCTATCCAAAGACAACCGTCCGTCTTTGTATCTCGTATAGTCGTTGAAGAAAAAATAAAAAAATAAATCCAAATTTTAGCAGTTTATTGAGGGTAGTTCCCAAACGAAACGTTTCCGAACTTTGGTGTTTTGAAAAAATGCCTCTTTTGCTCCTAATTTCATTTTGGCATTTGAATTTAAATTAAATCAAGACTATTAAATCGATGTACAGAAATAATGCTTGTCTATTAGGACACCAAGAGTGCAGCGTCTCTCCATCATGTACGGTCGACATCTGGAGGAAAAAGAGTGCAACTATGGAAATATCAGTAAGAATTCTGAAAACATCTATGACACGATCATCAAAAGGATCTGAAATATAACAGATCAATATTATTATTATTTGATAAGTTTTAAGGTTAATGTGAATTTTACAGGCTGATGACTTAATTGTCATTACGTACATTTATGATTTATGATTATTATTGTTATTGTAGGGGTAGTCCCGGTTGGTTCCTGCACTGCGACCTTTTGGTCTATTATGGTTCGCGCTATTGACTACCCTTCTAGAATACCTGTACCATTAATAAAGTTCAGGTTTTTAGTAGGGCGAATCTTCGTTATTCCCTATTGCGTAATCTTTTCATTTCCAAGTAGGTGTTCCCTTGCCTTTGTGCATGCCTCACATTGGTAAATGACATGGTGTGTCGTTCTTTCTTACTCACCACAACCCCTGCATAACGGGCTATCAGTTAGTCACATGTTACGCAGGTGTTTGTTCAGACGAGAGTGGCCTGACCATCTCTGTCGCAAGTTTTACCTTCCTCCTACTTAACTTTAAGATTGACGCTGCTAAGTCCCCGTTTGGGATTTGCAGAAAAATCTTGGAATGACTCTGTCCTGGAATTTTCGACCATTGCCCTTAGTGGTTTTCGAGCCACCCGTGTAATACACGATTTCAGTCAGCTTTACTTTACCCAGTCACACCAAGTGGGGATTGTTGTCTTAAACAGTTTAGTAGGGCAAGCTGTTTTGGTTATTCTCTCAGTTACCTATCATACTGAGGTTTTTATCTTTGCAGATTTCATCAAAGATGAGGGAATGCTCCACTCTTGACGATCCCTATTCGCCGTTGACTCTCAACCGGTATGCCCCTCTGCCCTAATTAGCAGGTGTAGTAGTGGAAGGTTCAAGAGAGTCTCCTTAGCTGCCGTAGGGTTGGTTATCATTGCCCCCGTAATTCCAAAGCAAGCTCTGCGCTGCACCTTGCTAAGTATATGTATGTTTCTCTGGGTGAAGGTCTTATGCAGCCACACCAGTGACGCATACGTATTGATCGGTCTAATCATTCCAGTGTATATCCAGTGGGCTCCTACCTCAGATTGGCGAGAAAGTCAACATCAGAACGAGTAACAAATAAATAGATAAGGGGAATCACAAATCGCGTGGAAACTACAATCAACAAAACACATACTAAGCAACTTATTTTGTATGCCCATGTCAGTAGAATGCAAGATGAAGGAATACGGAAAGGGAAATCGCCTAGGAAGAGGAAAAGAGGAAGACCAAGAAACCAATGCATGGGAGGGGTACCTAACAAGAGCAATATGGGTAAGAGACCACCAGATGAAGATTGAAATGATGGAAGGAAATGGGTGTAAAGAACCGAAAGATGATCACACTTGCTGTGAACCCGTATATATGGGATGTTTTGAAAAGGTTGGACTGGCTATACATCGTCCTTTTATCATAAAAAAGTACACTATGATTCACAAATGGGTATTAAGTAAAAGGGGAGTGATTATAGATTTATCTACTACACATTTTCAACATTTTGAACTAATTAATTCTTAAAAATTGGCGTTTCCCAAATTGACGTGAAAAATCGTGTTTTCTTGAACATATTTCGGTATTCAATAAATATTATGAAATTACGTTTAATTACACATAAATAAATAACGATTTAGATAAAATCTGCTGGATAATAAATCGGTCCAATAGTCTTTGTTATAAAGTATCAAAAAAAAGTGTGGGTAGATGTTCTGCGATAAGACAAGGGGAAAATTAAATTAGAAAATTTCTTGGAAAGGAGCTTTTAACAATTTTACTTTGTTTAAAAAAATGCTATTCATCCATTTGAATCGGAAAAATTATCAATATTCAGTGATAAAAGTGTAAGTAAATCATATTTACTATAGTATGAAATTGATATATTTAGGTGTATAATATTATCTTAATTTCACACTTACTCAACAGCATGACCAATAACACTAACTAACTAACTAACAAGGCAAAAATAAATAAAATCAATAAAACAAATTAGTGAGATCAAATTAATTTAATTTAATTTTCAGTGCAATTTTCTGAAAAAAATTCCAGATAGATATATAATACACAAATTAGTGGGTACGAAATACTTCTTCAGCGGACGCGATAACAATATTCAATGGGTAACTATGTATATCTACCATCTTGGAGATAACATTATAATGAGAGCACATTATATGGATTGGAGATCTGGAACTTTAAATGTTTCACAATGTCTACTATTAAGTCTAGGAACACGAATATTCCAGTATTTTACGAACAGCAAATAAGCAAATATGGTGCTACGCTACACGCTGAATAAAATATCGTAAACTGTAAACAATAAAGGATATAATAAATGAATGTAAACAACAAAAGTTTTAATTATTATTGTTCAACTTGTACGTATACTCTTCGCTTCAGTAATTTACTTAAGAAGTTACATTGTATTTTGGAACAAACGCGTTTCTGATATAGACGCATACTCATGAGCAAATTCTTCAGCTATAGAGAAATAACGTCTACAATTATATTACATTCTAGCAGTATTATGTAGTTCCTAAAACTTTATGCAATAAAATCTTGAATTTTCCCTTAGCAATCAATCGCAGTTAAGAATTTTACAGCACATCCCCAATTCCTCAATTTCACATTAACTTTATTACTCTTTTATTATCTTTGAAGATACTTTTTTTCGCTTCTAGTACTAAAACTGCATTAAAATTAACATCCAAAATTAATTAGAACAATTTGAATTTAAAAGGACGTCCAGATTACAAAGCTTGCAACTATTCGTGCGGTAAAAGAAGGCCATACTAAAAAATTGTTCGGCCTGAAAGATATCATGATGGTGTCGTAAAACAGCCGTCGTGTTAAAGCTCAATTGTGAGTTCATGAAAAACTATTGAAAGTTATATCGTTTGTGAGCAATGAATCATTTGACATTTACGAGGACATTTACTAGAAGTGATGTAAAATCAATATCACGTATTACTTCCTTTAAGACATAAGGGTTGATTTCATTCAAAACTTTTGCATTCCTATAGTTTGCCTGAGAATGAAGTAGAGTTATAAATTTTCATGACAAGCGTCTTTCAGTAACGTAGCATATCACTAGAGGTCAAATTAACAAATTTCAGGTATTCTTATATTTATAACAATGTGTTATAAAGTTAAAGGAATTTTTAAGATGCAAACGGAGGGAATCGGAGTAATTAGTCACGAACACCCTTGTTGCGCTCCTTTACCAACCCTTCTTAAGTTTACCTTAGATGTAAGTTTAGGTTACACAGGCAGTCACATTTTCATCCACAAACCAGAACCATTATACGGAAAGGGTGGTGATTCGAATTATACGAATTACAGTCCACTTCAATATCGTAAATAAATACAGGGTGTACCAATCTTACGACATTGTTCAGTAAATGGCTTATTTCAAGAGATATCAAAAAATGTTGTTAAGGAAAATAATAGATGTCTTTAAGGACCATATTTCTAAATTATGTTGAACTATACAGGGTGTTGCATAACCCCGTACAAACCAAACACATGATTTTTAAATGAGAGCCCCTTCATATTATTCCAAATTCGGATTGCCCACATTTTTTCGAGTCTTTTGATATAAGGTTTTGTTACGTTATACAGAGTCCTTTAAAAGTTATGGGCACGTTTATGTTAAAATCGTAGCTAAATCAACGCCCTCTAGCTTATTGTACATTACAGAAAAAGACAATTTCTTGGCTAATCGAGTTTCGTAATATGATGTAATATCTACTCATTCGATTACATTTCAATTATTTTCTCTCTTTGTGTACAGAGTGGATCAAAACTCGGATCTTTCATTTTCTTTCTTCTTTTAAATGGAACACCCTGTATTTTATTGCATAAATAGAATCTTTGATTATGTAGCTTTAATTTTTGTTAAGCATTTTTTAAATTAAATATTACAAAATAACTCTGTTTTTATAAACTTTAGGTATAGGGAATGCTTAACAAAAATTAAAGCTACGTAATCAAAGATTCTATTTTTAAGTTCGAATATTGGTTGGAAGCAACATTAATGGAACATTTTTTGGAAAGATGATGAAGATTTCTAACAATCAAGAGAGAAGTGTAGCTGCTATGAAAACATTAATGAAAAATTTCTCGAACGTTGTGGACTTTATGAACAATCAAACTATACAAGAAGCAGCAATTTTGTACTACATTTCAATAAAATATTAGAGACAGTTTGAATCGAGAAAATGCAACAATCATATTTTGATATTTTTGAAATATGTATAATTATTTCTTAGTATTCATTTAACTTTTGAAGAGTGAAGTCTCAAAAGCACCAGTTTATCTCGTGTCGCAATGCGAAGGTGTCATTATGCTAACCGAGTGTAACTATTGCGAAAAGTGCAAGGTACAGAAATTGTACTAAAATTAACGAATGCAACAAAAGTCTCATTTTGCTCCTCATAAAGCATAACTCTGATAAAGAATTGATTTGTACCATATAATTGAGACCAAGTGAATCGACACACTCGAAAATACTGGGATAAAGAAGGTGTGTTAGATATATCGGAAAATAAGCCAAGTAGAGTAAAATTTTTATGAGAACTACATGACATCATACAATTTTCGATACAAAAATCGTTCAAAACAAGCAAATACAACAATAATCACAAACTTTGTACGCGCGAAAACAAACTAAATTTGTCAAAGTATTGTACTTCTCCACAATTTTAAAAATGAGATCGTCGAACGAAGATATTGGTGTCTGTACATTATGACGTCATGTAGTTCTCATAAAAATTTTACTCTAAGGGCGCAGTGCTGTAGCCAAGGAGATACAAAACTCCAACAAAAGCAAGTCAAGGAACCCAACTCGCCCAGCAAAGAGAGATTGTCATAAAAGACTCCATTATCACCATCAAAGATATGTGATGCAAGCTCCTATGTTGTGGCAGTACTATGTTGTGATCGTATACTGCCCCCCCCCCCCCATATCATGCCTTAAAAGAAGAATACCACATTGATTTCTTCGAAGATGGGGTTCTACACTAATCACCCCTAAGAGAAAAGAAATTTTTAGAGCATCCAACCGATTGCACTGTGACATAATATTTTTGAGCAATCCTACTTACTGGTCAACGGGCTCAAACAGAATGCCAAATGAATGAAGACATGGTATGAATTCTGATCACTTTCCCAGTCTGTTAATTCTGATTGATACAGTTATGAAGGCTCACTGACAGAGGCACAAATTGGGATAGAAAACTGTACTGGTTTGTTGAAAAGCTCGAAAGAACTAGTTGAAAGCAGCAGAGAAGTTTGAGATAATTAAGTAATCGTGTGAAGGATCTCGGCATTATTTTTGACTCAAAACTCAATTTTAATGATCATTTAAATGCCATTATTAGATCTAGTATTAAGTTACTTGGGTTTATTATAAGAAGCTGTAGAACATTTACGAATATAATTGCCTTGAAAACGCTATTTTATGCATTGATTCGATCTAAATTAGAATATGGTGTACTTATTTGGAGCCCATACTACAACAAATACAAAGACAACTTAGAAGCAGTCCAGAAAAGATTTTTGAAATTTCTTATTTTCCGCACCACTGGAGTCTATCCTGAGAGAGGGTCGGACTATGAAGTACTACTCCGTAGTTTTAACTTCGAATCTCTGGCTATTAGACGAAATTTGTGTCATCTCAAATTTTTGCGTGGGATGCTCCATAATACGATTGATTGTGCGGAGTTGCTGAGCTATTTGAATTTTTGGACGCCTTCTTTTGCTCTACGTAACTCCTGTGTGTTCTATACCCCAATACCACGCACTAATGTTCTTATGAGATCGCCTATTTATACTATGTGCACGCTATATAATAAAATTTCTGATGTGTGTGATATAAACATATGCACAAGTCAGCAATTAATAAATGCATATACAGATTATATTCAGTGAATAGTTGTACTAATACAATGAATTTATATTTATATTTGTAACCATTGTGTGAGATTTTTCTGTTTCTATATGTATGTACTGATTTATTGTGTTGTAAATACTTTTGTCCTATTTTAGGATTGTCTTGATCTGTTGGGCAAATATAATATTATTATTATTATTATAATTATACCAAGAATTAAAGGCAATAACTCCCAAAGTAAATACGGATACAGTAGCGTACAGGGAAGCTGGTCTGTCATATATTCAAATAAAGATTTGGTGTAAACAATTTCGATGAGGTATGCGAAGATGATGCGTAGAAAAACAAAAGAAACTGTAAATAGGTGGAAGAAATAGTGCATCGAGATCGTCGTGTAAGGTTGCAGCCATTGAATATGAAGGATCTTGCACGATAATTTAGGAATGGATTCCTAGGCTGCTGACGTCTGAACAACAACTGTTTTGAAAAGACGTTTGTGTAGAACATTTGAGTACTTTGGAGCAAGATTAAGACTTTCGGTTGTGCATTGTTATTTGAAACGAAACTTCCGTAAAGGAGGAATCCATAAGGGCTTTCTTGCACAGAAGAAGGCAAGAACAGGATCCTCCTCGGGAAAATTGATGGCGGCGATTGTATGGGAGGTTGATGGAATTCTGTTGATTAAATACATGCAAAATGGTGTACAACAATAAATGGACAGTCTACGGAAACACCATTAGAAATTTAAAGAAGTTTATTATGGGGGAAAAAGGGATTCGTGGAAGCAAAAATCGTTGTTGTTGTTTAATCAAACGGAAATCAAAGGAATTGTTAACAATTTAGAAATAAATTGGAAATTTATTCCACCATATTCCCCTAACTTTCAAGGATTATGGGAAGCAGGCGTCAAAATCGGCAAAATTTCACTTGAAGAGAATACATGGGTCAGACAATTTCGTAAGAGTTGTAAAATTACAAACGATTAATGGAATCATCAAGAGACTATTACCACTGCCAATTATGGACTCATAGTGTAGCGACAGAGTCTTAAAAGTACAACTTTCAAGTCGGGGAGTATGTTTAAGAGTTATGTTTATATACATATGTTTAAGGATTTATATATTTTGCGCCATCTAATATTCATTGATGAAATCAATTTGTTTTAGGACTATAACAATTATTCTTAAAATATAATGTTTTGTTTAGTATCTATTTAATTTTTCAATATAAAGGTTCACAATTAAATCAAATCATATGAACTAGGTACCCGAATTTCATTCATAATCAGATACAGATGACAATTACACAAAGCGTGCAGATTGCAACTATTGTTGATTGTATCTTTTCAGAGTTGCGGAAGAGGATTTTCTTGTGATGATGAAGTCAAAGAAGCTGTTGAAGAATATTTTGCAGAAGCGAAGATTTTTTTTAAAGGAATGAACCGAAATTAATGCAAAGCTGTGGAAGGTTCTTATGTAGATAAATAAAGTTGATCAAAGTTCCAATGGTCATGTAAATTAGGTACATATAAATTACCCCTCGCACTTCAGCATGGATCATATTGGAAGCCTCTCTTAAATCCATATTGCTTGGGGGAAATGTCTGTAAAAGGTTCTAGCCACTCAAATTTTCTCAAATAACTGAACATTATGGCCATGCGGCACGATTGCATATAACGAATCTCCCCTCTTTTTGGAAAGTGTCCTGTTTACATTTTTTGGAATCTTTCGTTGACTATAGAGAATATTTAATTGCAGAAGTTAGTGTATCTTGGCTTGGCTCCGTCCCACTGACGCGGCTTACCATCTACTTGATTTTGTTCCGAAATTGTTTCTAAATTACTTTGAAACTAGGATTGATATTATTTCTTTTACTTTACATAAGGGTGGCCTAATTCATATCACAAATAACTTCTCTGGTACCGAGACTCTCTTTTAATTAGACATAATGCTAACGACATGAAATGTTTTGAGGTTTACCTAATCTTCAAAGGAGACACATTTATGAAGTAGTTCAGTTAATTCCATCGACTCCAAACCGCTTTTAAAAGCTTGCCTTATAATCGCGTTAGAGATTTACAGTAGATAGAATCAGCCAGAAGTGCTTTTAAATCGTTGTCATTATATCATCATTCAGAAGTTGGGATTGAACTTTTCTGAAGGAAAATTTTGCTTTATGAGTACAAATCAGATGTATAACATGGAAGTTAACAAAGTGGAAAAATTGGAAGGGGAGAGGGTTGCTGAAAGTATACGATATGTTCGTTCGAGTTATTCGTTATTTAATTCGAATTCATTTGATTATGAGTTGAAAGCACCTGAGGCTTGTATGTAACAAAACATGATCCTGTTAATTTTATACATAATTACGATAAAAAATAAATACGTAAATTGCTTCCACTTTGTTAACTCAAATGGACCACATTCCGGTTTTATTTTAATTTATTTGAAGCATTGAGCTTGATAGGGTCAACTTTATTAACTGACGAATTATAGTTAGAGAATAGATTTATTTTTAATAATGTTATATTTTACTATAACAAGGAGATTTATTGCAACTAAATGAATAAAAATAAACGCGCACAAGTAACGTTAGGGGTGAAACAAAGTATCCCATTTTCATTGGAATGTTAAAAGTAGATCGCATTTTATTTTATGGCACGATTAATTAGATCTGCGTTAATTAATAGATTAAATTCCGTATTTAAAGCTTCGAAAATGTATTAAACATGATCGATGGCTTTCAGTGAGCTTTTTACAATTAACTTCGTCATTTACGATTACTTGTAATTCGAAAGAATCGTTTGATTAATAAATTATAAGTCGCATGCGCTACGGCCGTAGGGAAACAGTTGCGGAAAATACATTGGCGACGAGCGTCTCGACGCTCAGCTGTGTCGATTCCATGGTTGATGTAGCATCTCCGTACTCCTCTCCACGCATAGCGCGTTTTACTCACGTACGTATGGTAACGGATGCCCTTTTTAGACTTGTGAGAAATTGTGTAATAATTGGGGGAACTTTTCTAATTTAAAAAGACGTGAGAAATGTTGGACGTAAATAATTTGCGCGAAATTTAAAATGAATTCGTCCACGTACAGTACACTTGATATGAACGCATCGCTAACCAGAGACACTTTTTGTGAGCTTAAAACGTTTTACAACACCTACAGAAACATTCATGGCTACTTAAGCATAATGGTGTGCGTTTTTGGATCAATCGCCAACGTACTCAACGTATGCGTTTTAAGTAGACGAGAAATGCGATCGCCTACAAATTCAATTCTACGGGGATTGGCTGTTGCGGATTTATTGGTGATGATCGAATACATACCGTTTTCATGTCACGTGTACTTTGATCCAGATGCTCGATTTACCGCCAGTTACTTTTCGTACGGATGGGCACTTTTTATGACATTTCACGCGTTATTCGGCCAAGTTTTCCATTTCATATCAATTTGCTTAACGGTAATATTGGCGATTTGGCGTTTTATAATTATAACAAAATCGCACAAGAACAGAGGTTGGTGCACACCTCAAAGAACAACGATTACTATAATTCTAACCTACTTCTTGTGCCCGCTAGTGTGTTTACCGCTGTATATGTCTCTAGATATCACAGAGCAGGCCACTTTCGTTAACGGATCAGGAAGAATAATACCAAAAATGCAACTGGTCAATTACACCGATGAAAAATACAACGCAACTTTGTACGTTTTAAATTATGGAAAATTTAAGGAAATCAGTTTTTGGGTGTACGGAGTCGTAATCAAACTCGTCCCTTGTATTTTACTAACAATATTATCGCAAAGAATCATATCAGCTTTAGTTGAAGCAAAACAACGAAGAAGAAATCTTTTGGCAAGTAACATAAAGCCACTAAAGACATCGAGACAAAATAAAGAGCAACAGACGGATCGAACAACAAGAATGTTGTTAGCGGTTTTGTTTCTCTTCTTAATTACAGAGTTTCCTCAAGCCATACTTGGACTTCTCAGTGTGTCGATCGGTCCCGAGTTTGAGATGCAGTGCTACAATCCACTGGGTAAGTAAACTACTGTAAACACTAAATATGTATAAGGTCGCCGTTCGGCTGATTTATCTTTGTGATTGATGACCGGAAGTCTCTTCAAAGCTTATGTAAGCGTACCAATATCAATTTTGTGAATAAACAAACTCTAGGTATTTCTCTCAAGTCTTGATGCATTTTAAAACGTATTGAAATATGAAAAGAGGGCGATAAATGTTAACCGGTAAGTTAACAGGTGGTTACTATTAGGTACTTAATAAATAATGAATGTAATTTGTATTACACTATCGTCATAATGAAGCATCGAAAGTTTGCTTTGAAGTATCATAATGTAGTTGCGTATTTGAAGTCAGTCCATACGCATACCCCTATCTATAGCATAGGCATAGGTATGTAAATAACACAGATTATAACATGTTCTTTACAAGGTTTACATATGCAGATTATAATTTAAGATTTAATTTTATGTAATTAATTTTGAACTATTTTCGTACTTAGTTACGAAGTTTGTCAGAACTGCTGATTGTCTGATTACCTTTCAATTACATTTCGTGGTATTTATTAGCATACCAAAAAGTTCGTTACCTTAAATAAAATTAACTTGTAAATTTTATTATAAACATGTTAATATTGCAATTTACCTTTTTCCAAATTGTACCGATCTCAGTAAAATAGTAGTTTACGTAACAAGTCCCGAAAGTGATCTTTTACTGGACAAGTAGGCAAATTACAGGGCGAGCCGCAGGCGAGTCCTGCAAGCCTGCGAGTCCAGTAAAAGCACTTTTGGGACGTATTAAGTACAATATATTTTTTAAAACGGGCAGAACAATTGACCGTTCTAGGCCGGAAAGTAAAAATGAATCCGGTAAAACCTTTTACCGGACTATCACAATAACTTTCTGGCTCGGTCCGACAAAATGAGATTTTCTGACCTAAAATAAACCGGAAAGTACTACTTTCTGGCCGATTTTAAAAAGAATATTTTTTCTGTGACGAGGAAAAAGTTTGATATTTTATCTCTGTTGGTAGGTAACAAAATAATACATTATAAAATTACTTCCCCCCCCCCCCCCCCCCCCCCCCCCCCCCCCCCCCCCCCATAAAGTACCCATTTCAATTCTGATCGCAGGTAGCGAAACCGAAAGTGAAACTGTCGTGGTGATCCGATTGCTAGGCCTGAAAAACTTTCGGTACCTGGATAACGAAAAAGTCAAAATGACATTTGAATTAATCATGACAGAGACGTTTATTTTTTATTGTGGTTAAATTACATCTTGACATATCGCTTCCATTTCTTTTACTTTGCACCAATTGCAAAATTTCTCGTAGGTACATTTGCTAGTGTAGGTTCTTTGACTTTTTTGCTAATAAACTAAGTCGTCGTTTTTCCCGTCACAGAAAAAAATAGTGTATTATACACGGGAAAAATAATAGATTTTAGCTCTCAGTTTTTTGAGCTAATATCTAATACCTACTTTTTTCTCTTGTATAATAAATAACTATTGTTTTACGTAGATGCTTCATTTACAACAAAAATATTTGCTACTCAATAAGGCATAATATATACAGATTTAATAGTTACAAGCATTTGTTACATTTCTTCTCAGCGCTGTTCGGTACAAATGCTTAAACGCCTTTCAGCAAAAATTCACTATCAAAAAGCAACGTTTATGTATAAAATTTCTGAAAAAACGAATGGTTTATGTATTTTAAACCGTATAATTAAGAATTAAACACTTCATTGAATATAATTCATAAGTGGTGGTTAGATTTTCAAAAAGGGTTATAATTAACATTTAATGAAATAATAAAATATAACACACAACCTTCCCTTAAATTATTTAATTAAAACATTAATACGACATGATTCGAGAGACAACTTCTCTCATTTTAAACCCTACTCAATTAATTCCTGTTAAACCTAATTTACATGATTCAATTTTTAGATCTCTCACCTTTTATCCCCATCTTTCCTACAGTATCAAGAACATTTTCAAACGTTATACTTAATATTCAAATTTATTTTTCAACTAAAAAATCCTTACGTTCTGTCCTAATAAATAACAAAGACAAACTTGATAGATCTGGTATTTATAAACTTTTTTGCAATTCCTGCCCTTCCTTTTATATAGGTCAAACGGGTAGATCTTTCGCCACTAGTTTTAAATAATTTTAGCCACTCTTCATCTTTTTCAGAACAAATTTTCTACACCAGTCATTCTATTAATCTCAATGTTGATTTTAATATATTTGGGATTAGACAATAAAATTGTTAGTTATGTTAAATTATTTAATTTTTTCAATATTTCGCAAAAAAATAATTATTAACTTGATTAATTTACAAGACCAATCACTCCTATCAAAATATAATTTAATTTCTCAATGTACTGACAGTTTTAATTTTTGCTTTAAATGAGAGAAGTTGTCTCTGGAAACATGTCGTGTTAATGTCATAATTAAATAATTTAAGGGAAGGTTGTGTATTGTATTTTATTACTTCATTAAATGTTAAATATACGTGTACCCTTGCATATCATATCACGCAAGAACCCGTATGCGTATCCATTGAACTGTACGCTATAATACCCCTCTGAAAATATCTTAACGTAATAAATGCCTCAAGTACGATTAGATATTTTCCCAACTAATAGTGCAATTGTTTTAAAAGGAACGTCATTTTGCAGAAATATTTCAATCTTAATGAAAAATAATAAAAAAAGCATGGAAATTTTCAAATTTTTAATGATATTTTCCGGTAGATGTCAGCATCTCGATTTGGATTAATAAATTAAATAAACAAGTCTAGAGAAATAATATCACAAAATAAGCTCATAAGGAGTGACTACTACAAATAAAACAATACCTTATTCTTTTAAAATTGTATCCGGAGGGACTTGAAATGAAAGAAACTATTAAATTTATGTCATAATGAAATTTAATGACAACAATAGTACACAAAGAGAGCCGTCTCATCGTTAACACGAAGCAAATAACAGCGCCATAAAAATAAAAAAATTTCTAATAATCTCACATTGTTTGCGAGTTTTCCGCCATTGCGAATAAAACGGCAAAGAAATTAATATTTTTTTTAACCTACTCCCAGAAAAAGGATCTTTTACATTGTTTAAACCCAGAAAATCTGTCTCTATTGTTAAAAATGTATATACCGTTCATTGTAAGGGACAAAATTCTATATACGTTTGATATAAAATACTACTTGTAATTATCCATAATAATTAATAAGTGATGACAACTGGAGAAGTAGTTAAGATGAAACTTTAAATTTCTATTTCTATTGTTGTTTCAAGTGTAATAATATAGATATAAACTTGTATATAATCAATAGTAGTAATGTAAAGTTGATATCTTGTTGGGTTTGGTCCCGTGTTGATTTTTGTGTCTTTTGGCAAGAAGGTTTTGGCTATGTTTTTCTGTATGGGTTGTGTCGACCTTTACACTTTCCTTATGCTTGTTTTCGAGTAACCATTTTGCAGCAGTTTAGTTTTTCAGTTTCACTTGCCCAACACGCGAGGGACATGAAATACGCCACAGATTTTAAAAATACAAAAATGATAGCGAGCATAAAAAATACAAAAGAATGTATAAATCGAAAAGATATCGAAATTAAGAAGCGACCGCAGAATATGAACACCAGGGACGATACAGAGAGGTTGCTAAACACATGGAAATCTATTTTGGAAAACGAAAAGTGATAACCAAAGCTAGAAATCAAACTCGCAAGAGAAAATGAAATAAGTGAAAGTGAAAGCTGTAGTTGCACAACCCTCGATCCAGAACAGCAACATACAAATATCGCCGAAGAGCAACGAGGGCTTCAGTTCAATTCAGTTCAAATTACAGGAAGTAAAACGAGGCTTGAGAATGGCAAGTGAGATCTTGCCGAAATGTTACCTAAAGAAAAATCAACGAGGGACCAAACCCAAAGGATCAACTTTACACACATCACCCGTGGAAACCTGAAAATGCAATAAATAATATATAAGCATCTATACGAATTATTACTTAAAAATTAAATCATTGACTATTTTGAAATAATTTCGATTTATTACATTTTGCACCGATATTTTGGAATTGTATGCAGACTTTTTAAATCCTTTTCTACTACAACATAGTAAAAGTGAGTTATTAAGAAAAAGAACATAAAATCCATTGCATAATATACATACTTACACGAAAAATTACCTCAATTTTTGCGTGGTAAAATCCCTTTTAGGACAATTCTACAATTATATGACGAAACCGCCCTTGGAAATTATGTAATTAAGTTAAATTAAAAGTCTTGATATGATTTTTTCAAAATAATTCGAATCTCGGTGGACCTGGGGGGAACACGAATGTCAGATTCTTTTAAATTAACGTTAATATATAATAAAAATCGTAGGGGGATACTCTTGTACACTTATTTTATGATTATTCCACTTCTCTATTATGTTAATTAATTCCTGTGGAACTAAAAGCTCATGAAAACAAATTACGGAATTACGTTATCCACTTAACTCAAAACGAGATCCTTATTATTATAATTACGTAATTATGATGAAATAAGTTTCCCTTGTTACAAGGTACAATGCAAACAATCTGTGTTTGCAGTGTAATAAAGTCTTCATAAAGGTCATAAAACGAAGTAATCAATACGTAGAAACTTATCAAACTCAATTCCCATTGGAGAAAACAAATAAATTACTTCTTCCCTTTGATTTAATTTAAATTGGAATAGAAATTAATTACAATCAAAAAATTAATCCACGTCCACGCGCCCTCTGTAAAATGGTGCCCCAAACACAGCCCATACGCATTTATTTCTAAGACAAAACCATAAAAAGTAGAAAAATTGTTAAGGACCCTTGCGGTCTCTGTTAAAGAAATTGCGTTAGTGCTTTTGTTACGTATTGGATTAAAGAAGTTGTCACTTTTTTATGATATGTTATCAAAAGCAATTTTATTAGTGTTTAAAGTATACTCTTTGCTTGGGTATAAAACCCGATACTAAAAAGGAAACTTACGATTTTATAACCTTTCATTTTTTATAGCTTGTTCAAATAAATAAAAACTGAAATAGTGTGTGAAGTACGAGTATACGTGATGTGTGATATACTGTCTGAAATGGCGTCGTCTTAATTTCGATCAATCTAAGTTAACGTTATACGAATTACTTACTTGCAAGATAGAGTATGTTTCTTATAGCACTTTCTAGCGAAAGTAATAAACGAAAAGGGCTAGCAGTAAAAATGGTATGTTGACGTAAATAAAACCCCAGTTTGACAACGGTATACTATGTCAGTTGTCACATGTGTAATAAGAGCTTTTTACCGAAAATCTCTGGTGGAATAAGTTAAACGTGTCCTTTCTACTACTACGTTCATATACTAGGGTTGAAATCTTTTATTTGTGCAAAATGTGGTGTGAAATTTGTAAAAATACGTGTATGGTAGACTAAATAAATGAAACTGTAGACTTTATTTTGATGCTATGTAATGCGTAAGTTTCTTAACACTTCCAGTATACGCACATTAGTAGACTTCTCTTATATTCAAGATTGCCACACAGTATTCCACATTGATAAAGTAAAGGTACAGTGATTTGAAAGGGGTCATACCTGCATCAGTAAGTTATATTACTATAACAACAAGTAATTCCACTTCTAAAGTCTTCACATAAAATGCGCCTCAATATTGTGTCACTATGAAGGTTTACAGATTGTAATGTAACTGGACATACCCTACCACAGAGTGGTTAATGTACGGGAGATCTCATGCAGTGAAGCCCATCTGGTTAGAACACTTCTCTCGCTCCCCCAAATTCTAAAGAAGGGTTCACCTATCCAAATATTGATCAGAGAAAAAGTTACTTCAACACCTGTATAATTTGTCAAAAATTAAAAAAAAGGTCGCAACGTTATGATGTTATTAGAGAAAGGAAAATGTTAATTAGCACGAAAAATGCGAATTAGGACAACATTTAGCCCCCTAAAGCCAATGAAAATAAAATAAAAAGAAACATTAATAAGAATAAGCTGCGCAAATATCAATGCAGTGCTGTCAATGCTATTGGGCATGGTATTTAGTTCATATACTTTATGGAAAATACAATTAAAAAACTAAACATAGGATATAAAAGGGCTCTCAAGATAATGTATTTTCGCTATGACCAAAAACGTGAAGTGTTGGCGAATTAATAAGGCCAACTCAATGTTAATTATAATTTTTATATCTTAAAGCAAAAATGTAACAGGTAAAAAAATTTTAAATGACAAGCATAGCCACAAGATGTATCTACCAACAGTACCAAAGCTATAGGTAATGTAGGTAAATCTTGTCACAGCCAATATATCATTTTGGTAACTTTTCTTATTTGAGCTTTGGTTTATTAAGTTTTGAGCTTTTTTGGTTTCTTGATATAATACCATATTTCCCACTTTTATGTAGGATTTCAAAAAGAAAGAGGGATTATTTACTTCTTTAACATATTCTGTTGTATGTGAAACTGCAAAATTAGTTACATAGTGTTACAAGAATGGTCCTAAGAATTTTGAAAATATTGTATTAATTGAAGCAAGCTTTGTTTCAAATTTTGTTTATAATTTGGCACCGTAAGAATTTTTTTAGATTATTCCCTTGACGTTATAATATGAAACGATTCCCCCCACTTTCGCCTAATGTATTTTCGCCAATCCACATTCGCCAATATGTCAATTTGGTCTAATCTACCTTCGCCAAAGGTAATCTTGCCAATACCACATTCGCCAAGGGTAGTTTTGCCAAGTGTATTTTTGCCAAGTAGAATTTCGCCAATGGTATGCTCGCCAATAGCATTTTTGACAAATGGACACTCGCCAATTTGAAACGGGAGGTTTGAGATTGGCGAACGGTCCCAAAATGATTTCTATTGCATCAGCAATTAACATTTAAAATTCTATTATGGAAATAGTCGAGTTTTCACTTCGCAAAATTAATATAACGCTTTTCGAGCTTGCAATAAAGATTTGTAAACAGATTTAGCAAAGTAAAAAATGATTTTATTTGTCACTGAGTGATAGATGAACAGTATAACCGCCGCACTTGTATCGTTCTTCCACTCATCTCTCAAACAGCGTTGTCGGTATTGAATCAAAGCATGAGGTTTATGTACTGCTTTTTCGCTCAGTGATGGGTTGACATGTTTGAATCATTTTGGCTACCTCAGTTAAAAATGTCAGTTTTGGCGCTGATACTGTTCTTTCAGTCACCGATTCAATTGCATTTTTAACATTGGCTAAAGTCAATTTGGCGAAAATGCAAAGGGCGAAAATAGTTTTGGCGAGAGTGTTCTTGGCGAAAATGGATTAGGCGAAAGAGAGGGTGGCGAATTTGATTTTGGCGAATTTACATTTGGCCAGATTGGAATTGGCGAAGGAGTATTAGGCGAATGTCCATTGGCGAAATTCCATTAGGCGTAAGTGGCGTACATGTATGAAACATGAGTATTTTTTGAAAAACAAAGGAAGCTCGATAAGTAAATAACCAAAGCTCAAACAAGAAAAGTTACTGGAAAAATATATCAGTTCTAACAAAGGTCTACACTATACTTATCTTACTTATCTGATAGAGGGTTTTGGTTTCCTTATAAAAATGTAAAATCGTCCTGGAATAAGGACTTGTGGATGTATCTTGATAAATGTTTAGCTTATTAATCGAGCCACTGTGACCCCTTACGGCCTTACGTTTACAGTTCTTTTGAAAGAATTTAAGGTACATTCGAAACTCGTCAACACTGGACTTACTTTGTGTCGTAATCAAGGGTAACACAGTGTCAAGACGCGTCGGCCTGCATTTAAAATAAAAAATTACTTGAATTACTTGTATTTATTAATGAGTGCAAAATTGTTTATGTAATTAATATCCTTGTCAACGAAATCAGTTAATTTCAAATGGATCAATTGTCGGAAAAACACCGCATGAAAAATTCGTATGGGAAATTACTACAACTTGACAGAGATATATTAATCGATCCACAGAATTTCAAGAGTGATCGCTCTTATTTCTGTTCCAATACGATCTTTTAAACTCTCGATATCTTCTAACCTGTCTAGTGGACTTAAAGCGACTTATAAATCGATTACGGGATATTTCGCTAAGAAACTGTCAAAATGCGGAGGAGCTCTGTCGTGTTGAAACCATCTTTGGATATTGAATGTATCGAGATCAATTCATTTGTAAATAAACATCGCTCGTTAAGTGGTTTAAAAAGAAGGTACAAATTTGTCTAAATAATCATACACAGACAGAACATATTTTTTAAAAGGAAAAACTAACGAATTTAAATCAAATCGGACGTTTTAAAACGATTTCAATTTGTGTTAATGTTTTTAAGTATGGATTGTGAATTGAATAAAATAATCTGGCTGATGTCGATAAAAACGGTTGTTCGCTGGTGAAACTGAAACGCGTTCGTTTTAATAAATTTGCATTGCGGTTTTTGGCGATTTCAGTGTTGTGTAAAAAAAGATAATCCAAACAGATTAAACAGATTAAAACGATATAAAATAACCGCCTCGAATTTAAATATAAAAAATAAATAGAGGAAAAACCGCATTTTATTTTGTCATTACTTTCGAATGTACATATTTTATGCATGTAGATGTTTCAATTCATCATTGTGTGATTACCCCTCGCTGATTATTATCATAAAATTACGTCGAATAGGACAAATATCTATTTAATGTCATATAGGTATGTATATTATACAGGGTGGATGGAAGATTGTGGGTTTACAAAAATTTACTAACACAAGAAGAATTCGGATTTGAAAGTCCGGTCTACGCTAGTACATTCCATATTCGAGTAACATCGCATAGTTAGGGGTCTTCTAAGCTTTGTGATCCCTGTGATATTCAAATTTTTTTTAAACATCTACTTGAAAAAATGAGAAATTGCGGATAAACGATTCGCTTTAGGTACAAGAAAAAGTCGCTCTAGAATTGAGCATGGAATCCAAATAATAATGCAATAACATACAGGGGTTCCATTAAAACAATTCAACTTTAATATAAATCACTCTGTATAAACTTTCCGATTCAAGTGAAAATATTTTAGGTATATCCCAGCGGCGAGCAACGAACTTTACAAATGTTCGTAAATAAACCCACAATCTTGCATGCACAGGCACACTCAAGAGTAGTAAGGGGACATAAATAACGTTTTACATTAGAACGCATTTGATCTGCAATGGATACTCTCTTTGTGATAATTTTCCGAGTTTCTATATAAATAAATCAACGGGATTAATGTCAAGGAAATAAAAGAAATTTATGCGTGCTTTAGTTTAAAAGGATCAGGTTGTTATCAGCGATACTAATACTGTTTAGTTGCGTTTCGGCTGTGCTTTTTCTCCTCGTCCTTAATTTCTCAATCAGTGAAAATCAATCCCTTTTTATTCAGTTTATAAAATGTTTAGGTTTAGGGAATAATATACTTCATGAGCTTTTAACAAGTTGCCTAATAAGTCAGGCGGTATTTCCTGTGTCAGTTCCCTATTCGCTTAGACGCTTACAAGTAGGGTTTGTTTGTGGACTTAAGAGCGACGTTTTAAGTTTAATTAAATTTGTCTAGTTATACACAAAGTGGAAAAACAATTAGAGGATACCGGCCGTTTACGCAAAAGAGATGTCAATATATGAGCTTTATCATAGGTTCGAGTGTACTACCGTAAAGTTTGAAAATATAGACTCTTTCGCTTGTTTTCTTTTAAACTTAAATATGCCACGTTAATGAGACGACATGTACTTTTAACATTACATTTGCGCTCTACAACCGTCAACAACTAAAGTTGATTTGTGCCCATTTCGTGTTAGCACAACAGGCAGATGATTAATTGAAATATAAAAGTTATGAATGTTTGGTGGACAAATTTGCGGTTAAGGAAGAAATTAATCCTTCGACATTTAATTAGAGAAACTTGGGAAATTTTAATCATGGAACTCTCGAACAACGAATTTTAATTGTGAAATTTATTATCAAAATGGTGAAAATTTTACTGTATTTGCTTCATAAAATTCGAGCAACTTTTCCTCGTAATCAGACTCCTTCTGGGACCTTTGTGCGTAATTTAATCGCTAAATTCGCGAGGCTCACGGTACTGTTACTAACAATAGACCAAAACAATACGCTCGTAGCGGCCGTAGTGATGCCGCTGTATAGAAAGTGTTGAGAATGAGCCTGGAACTTCAACTCGTCGACGTTCGCAACAATTAGCCATCATGAGAGACACTTTGCGTAACATTTTGCATATTTTTACGCAAGTTGAACTCATTACCGATCGACCATCGTGTACGTCAAACGTTTGTGAATTGGCTGTTTGAAAAACTAAACAAAACAACGCATTATTCAACAAAAATATTACACAATCATCTTTATTGATGAGGTCCATTTTCAATTAGGCGGTTATGTAAACAAAAAAAAGTGTCGCATATGTGGCTCACAAAATCCACAAACAGTCCTCGAAAAACCATTACATGACAGCTGGCCAAACAATTGAGTTATTGTATTTTGGAATGTGATGACGTATAACATTTTAGAAACGTTACAAATGTGATGTTTCGTTTGAAACTAAATAGTCATATCTCAAAGTTAACGTTACGGAGTTGTGTTTAGTAGTGTTGTACCAGAAACCTTACCAGTTGAAACATATCGTAAGAAACACATCATACACGTTTCGGTGTGAACGTTTTAGATATGTATCCAAAATACATCTCTGTGATGTATTTTTTGGAATGTGATAACGTATAACATTTTAGAAACGTTACAAATGTGATGTTTCGTTTGAAACAAAATAGTCATATCTCAAAGTTAACGTTACGGAGTTGTGTTTAGTAGTGTTGTACCAGAAACCTTATCAGTTGAAACATATCGTAAGAAACACATCATACACGTTTCGGTGTGAACGTTTTAGATATGTATCCAAAAATATATCTCTGTGATATATTTTTTGGAATGTGATAACTAAAGCTAGGATGCCTTTTTTTATAAATGGACAAACATAAGGCAGACCCTATTTAAAATCCGTTTTAGGTGCAAACTTTATTCTGCCTTTTTTGGTTTCTGTTAGTTTTATTGCGTTTTTTACCTTTTTTTCTGATATTTTCGCGTAAGTATTTAGTACCTTTTCTGTAATTTTTTTTAAGTTTTTTGAAATGTAAGTAAGTATTTTTTAATTTTTAGATTTTATATAGGTATATTTTTCTGGGTAATTTCTAAGAAAGCAAATTGTTTGAAAGGGAAAGGAATATGGTATACAAACTGAATACAAACTTTGTCTATAATATTTAAGACTCTTACAATAATAACTCGGATGGGTTATTTTCCTTACTTTGAAATATTTCCCATTGTATTATTTCTACCTGCAAGCTGCACCTACATACAGTCCTTGTTGAAATTGCATCATTTAGTCATTATGCCGAGTTAAGCGTATTTTAATTAGCCAGAAAACTTTATTGAAAAAGAATACCAGCAGATAGCATTTATCAACTGTAATTACTTTTTCAAATAAATATTTGTTTGTCTATACTTAAATTGAATATGTATGTGTTGATTTTATCTCGACAGTTTTCGCTTTTCCGTGCCATTTTTCTCCTTTTTTGTCTTTTTAGATGCTTTTTTTAAATTATTTTTTATGCCTTTTTCCTGCCTTTTTGCAACTTTCGTTTTGTCTAACTATCCCAACTTTAGTGATAACGTATAACATTTTAGAAACTTCATTAAAAATGTGATGTTTCGTTTGAAGTCATCTTTCAAAGTTAATGTTAGGTACTTGTATTTAGTAGCGTTGTACTAGAAACCTAATCACTTGAAACATATCATAAGAAACTAAAAATACACGTTTCAGTGTGAGTGTTTTACATATTTATCCAAAATTACAATTCAAATTACAATAGATTTATTCATCATAAGTAGATGGGTAATATTGCACATCTAAATGGCTTATTTGCCAGCGAGTCTGTAGCTCAGGTAGTTTGCGGAGCTGTTTTCTGAATTCCTAAACAAGCGACCGATGTTCGAATCCCACTTGAAGCAAAACGATTTTTCAGCATCACCGATCTCCTTCGAGTCTACACTAAGAGAATTTTGGGGGCCCTGGAGAACAAGCCACCGGAGTACATTGGGCCCTGCAGGGCGTGCGCACTGGGAAAAGAGCCCCTCAGAGCAGTTGGGGCTCTCGGTACCATAGTTTCTACCACATCTCAATTTTTTTATACTCAGGTATGTTTCAAATGAAACATATATGAGACATTTCAAATATTCACGTATGAAACATTTATAAGGACACATTTCTCCTACATTTCAATAAATTACTCTTCGATATGTTTCTTGAAACATATATAAAATGTTTCGATGTAACGTTTCTGTGTTGTTTCAAATCTAGGTTTCTGAAGGCGGACATTAAACATCTATGTTATGTGTATGATACGTTTCTGTCGCTGTTTCGGAGATGTTTCATGTTTCAGAGATACGTTTCTAAAACATTTCAGAAACGTTTTTTTGCACTGTGGGAAGTTAAGTGGAGCTTAAGCCACGAAGAGTCATTGTACAAAACTGGTTTAGCAAGTTTACTGCTCAGCTAAGCATCGGCTTTACATTAAGCTGCAGATGTACAACCGGCCCTGAAAGATGAAATTCGGCGCTGCGTTGACAAGATAAGCAAAGCTTTGTTACAAAATGCGGTTCAAAATTTTGTGAAAAGAGGTGGACATTTGTCAGACATTAATTCCCATATTTCTACTTTACACTGCTATCAATAAAACTGAAATTGTCAAAAAAAAGTGTGTTTTTAAGCCAATTTACTCCCTCACCTCAAATTTGCGCACCCGTTACTTACATGTTTCATTAAGGAAAATGATAATCCATATTCATATCGATCAATCCATCCTAAAACCTAAATTCATCTAAATATGTAGTTTATATCAAATGGATCAACGTAGTTTATTATTCCAATTTATTTAAATAACTTTTGATTTCCCAGTAAATACTAATCGAAATTATAACATACGTAACACCAAAGTGATGATCCCTAAACATAAAATAGTACGGGTGGAATATAGTGGGGAGTGTGTGGGGGGGTGGCGGAAAGAGTGTTCGGGAAGGATATGGAAAAGAGGAGATGGATTTTTGATAAGTTGTGAGGAGCGTGATGGGATACGGGGCGGAGATATGGGGGCGGAGGGAGTGGGAGAGTTTGGAGAAGGTTCGTTCAGGAGAAGTATTGGAGATGGACGCCGGGACTGGACAGAGAGACGCCGGGGTACATAGTGAGGGAAGAGGCAAAGTGGAAAAAGGCGGAAAAGAGAGCGCTGAAGTACGAGGAGGAGCTCAGGAAGAAGACAGAAATAATAATGGTGAACGAATGTATGAAGGAGATTAGGGGGAAACGGATAAAGTATGGATAAGAGGACCGGAGATTCTATTATGAGAGGGCGGAGTATGCGAAGGAGGAGGTGGAAAGAAGAAGGGAGCAAGGAAGAGAGATGGTAGAGGAGGTGGTTAGGAGGGATAAGGATGTGCAAGGTCAGGAAAGGAGAGAGAGGATAGCTGGGGAGGAGATATAATACGGGATACGGGGAGAATGTGGTAGATGGCAAGGCCAAGTACCTGTTGGGGGAGATGGGATTGAAGGAGAAAAGAATTGTGGCGAGATTTAGGTGCGGAAATGAGGAGAATGTAAATAGGTATTGGTGGGAGGATGAGAAAAGGGTTTGTAGAATGTGCAGAGAAGGATGGGAAAGCATGGGGCATATGTTGCGGGAATGCGAGGAGTTGAGACAAGAGAGAAGGGCGATACTAGGAGAGAAGGGGGAAGGATTAGGATGGATGAAGGAAGTGTTAGAAAGGAGGGAAAAGGTGGAAAGAAGGAGGAAAGACAGATGGGATTAGAAATAAGATGTTTTGTTAATGTAAATAAGAATCTTATATTTATTTATTTGTACGAAGGATACAATAAACTTTATTGTAAGAAGGGTGGAATATTACGCCTATATTTTTGATTTAAAAAAAATCTAGTAATAGCTTATTTTGTAGTCAACAACGAGGACCATCTTCTAAAAATATGTTTGTAGGGTGGTCAATTTTCGAGCACTATACCAAACTTATGTTTTTTACACGGTACACCCTATTTATTTTTATGTATTTGACTTCCCTGTTAAATGCTCAGCATCGTGAAAGATATCGCAGTGAAATTTTGGGATTTGTTTTTGCAATGTGTCTAGTATTAACAGGGTGGTCCTTTTTGTTCAATGTCATTTTTACCTGTATTTTATTACCGATTTGAACAGCATTTTCTACAATCATTAATAGGATAAGTTTGCCTACGTTAAGAAAACATAAAAAACTCCAGACTCGATTGCTATTTGAGGATTGCTTTCAATAAATTCTATTGCCGTCTCTTCTTCCAAATTCTGAGATCCCATTTACAAATAAAAGGTTCCGAACGACTCGTTTAAAAAATCCAATGTTATTGATCAAAGAACTACTAGAAATAGTCAAATCTCAAAAATTTTCAAAGGATTATACAGGGTGAGTTTTTTTTCATTATTTGTATGGGGATCTCGGAAACCATAAGAGTTACACATTTGCTTAAATGGGGAAAGATTTGCTTCTTTGGAAGACTAATCCAGATACGCTTTTGTTGATTAAAGAAAATGCATGGCTTACTAGATATTTGTAAAAAAGTAAAATTCTCCAAAATCGTTTCAGCCCTTTAATTCGTTTATTTCTAAAGATAGACAAAAATTGTTCAAATACAATTTGTAGATAATTTTGTGCCGAATAACGTCATCACCGTACTAGTTTTTTAATTTTGATTAGCATTTTGAGGTTATGAAGCAAAGTTGAATTTTTTTAAATGGAAACAATAGTTGGCTATGACGTATTTTAATAGTGCATTTTTTTCTGATTGTAATGATCTAAGGGTTGTATCACTTATTTTGATAAATAAAGGCACAATACACGTTTTCCTATTATTAGGTCTGCCAAAAATCACATCCTGCCATGGAAAACAAAAGAAATTTACAGTAAGTGTTCGAAATGTACACAATTATTATCGACACACCTTTAGACTTTTTTGTATTTGGAGGAATAAAAGATGCAGGAGCTGCAGGAAGTTGTTATTAATGCGTTTAGCGGATTAGATGTAAATGGGCGTAAAATTGGGAAAGCTGTTAACTCCATGTTAACAGCTTTCCCAATTTTACGCCCATGTTGAAAAGGTGTCACAATGTGTATCGATAATAATTTCTTTTGTTTTCCATGGCAGGATATGATTTTTTGTAAACCTAATAATAGGAAAACGTGTATTGTGCCTTTATTTATCAAAATAAGTGACACAACCCTTACATCATTACAATCAGAAAAAAATGCACTACTAAAATACGTCATAGCCAACTATTGTTTCCATTTAAAAAAATTCAACTTTGCTTCATAAGCTCAAAATGCTAAGCAAAATTAAAAAACTAGTATGGAGACGTTATTCGGCACAAAATTATCTACAAATTGTATTTGAACAATTTTTGTCTATCTTTAGAAATAAACGAATTAAAGGGCTGAAACGATTTTGGAGAATTTTACTTTTTTACAAATATCTAGTAAGCCATGCATTTTCTTTAATCAACAAAAGCGTATCTGGATTAGTCTTCCAAAGAAGCAAATCTTTCCCCATTTAAGCAAATGTGTAACTCTTATGGTTTCCGAGATCCCCATACAAATAATGAAAAAAAACTCACCCTGTATAGGTGATAACTTAGCAAAAGATTCCGGCCACGAGGTACTGAGTATGTCACCTTATTATTGCGTCTTCAACTCCATTGAATCAATTTGGAGCCAGTTGAAAGGAAACATTAAAAAGATAATATAATTCCATATCATAGTGATTTTGTAATTGAACTTATAAAAAATACACTGCTCCAAAAAGGAAAATTAGGGGAAATGTGGTTAAACATTTCTCTACATATAGAAAGTTCGCCAAGAACTCATTATTCGAATTAAAGCAGGTGCTTATGGGATATTAGTGATGCTGTGAGTAGGTATTAATTGTGTTTCTATAGGATTTACTTAACAAATTCTTAATATATTGACAAATTTAAATACCCTACCTAAAATACTTTCTAATTATAAATTTTTTTCAGTAAAAGACCTCATTCAAATAATTATACTAAATTGTATAGGTACACGAAAATAGCTTTGTTTACGTTATAATAGTTTTAGAATTCTGTAGAGTAGTACGGTTCTGTTTTTTGTTTTATACTAATACGTATAAATACGCATAACAGAATTTTTTTGGATATACTATTGTAGGTACACTAAAACGTATAAATTTAGTAATGCTTACGTTGGAATTTAGACCTTGAAACATACCTCATTTTAAACACATTTTGTTCCATTTTTTTAAAGTTATTTTTTAAGCAGAAACAGCAGACTATTCTTTTTGTAATTATGCATGTCTTATCTGTCTACTGACAGAAGAAAGATTTTTTGTAATTTCTAAAATACCACTTTGCGGTATTAAAAAATCTAAAGCTCTATTTTACATTTTTTAATTTTCAAATAATATTTATAAAAATATGAATACCGAAAAAATCTCTGTGTCAATAGATGGATATAGTCACTCTCTTTCAAACGCCATAAGAAGTATTTTTTCAAAATTCAAAATATTCCGGAAGAAGTGGAATTAAAATTGTAGAAACATCGGAGAAATTTTCAGTTTACAATTTAGCACGTAGGCAAGACAAATAACAAACAATTCCAATTAGGAGAAAATCACAAAACCATACCCCATGTATAAGTTTAATAACGTTGAATTAAAGTTGATAATTAAAAGATTACAATAACTTCACGAGATTTACAATAACATAAATACACATAGGTAATAATTTTTATTTCTTGTAATTATGCAATATTTTCAACATCAAATAGAAAAATGTTTTAGGTAAATCCCAGCCTTTCTAATGTTGGTAACGGCTACTTTCAATATTCTTCCAGTTGTCTTGTTCCATGTAGATTTATTCTTCATTTAAATTAAGCTTGGTCGGATAAGTTATCGCATTTAGGCTGAATTTTATCATGACAAATTCCTCTCAGACTTAAATAATACACCACTGGCAGCTTAAGCATTACATTATCCTGTTTGACAGTAATCAATTTACACAAAGATGATGTATTGCGTATAGGTAATGTAAAATTCATTTAATTCTTTCAGTATGTGTTCGTCAGTTCGTGAAACAATTAAATTGTAAATTGGGGTAAAAATATTTATGCAATAACAGCGAATCCATAAATTATACTTTAATTCAATGTAATGACTTGCCCTTTTAAGTTTCAACAAAACAAAACGTAACATTATACAAGTTAAATTCGTTTTGTGATTTTAATTGAAATAACAGGACTCCTTTTGCCCGTACTACCTAATTAAAATGGATTGAAATTGTATGCTATAGAATAATTCAGTTCAGTTATTTTGTTTTAAATACATTAATTTATTTCCTCCGAAAATTGGTACGTAATATCATTTAATGTGAACCAAATAATTAATGTGATTCATCAAAATTTTCTTACAAAGTTTTCATTCATGCTCAATGGAAACGACGAATAATGTGAGATTGGTGAAACGTGACGATGAGTCTAATCTTCATTATTTTGTAAAATCGTTTATTAGTACTCATTTGAGAATTAGGTGCATTTTGAGAGCTTTAGATAACAAAATGAAAATAAAAACCATTGTTGCGTGGTCGCGTTTAAATATTGACATGAAAAGATAATACAATACGTACACTAATTTGGTTATCATATAATAAACATATAATAATTTCTTTTTTAGGTACTGCTGAATTATAAAATAAAGTGAGGTATCGTTCTTTTTCTTCCGCGCTGTTCAGCTATTCCAGTGGTGAGTGGAATACAAAAGGAGAAGAAAAATAGTTATAATGTGTTCAGTGCCGGTTCTTCAAATTTGAGTCATATACAACCCAATCTATTTTTTTTCTCTACCTCCGTTACTTTTGAGACGATAAAAGTGAGAATCATTCAGACTATTGAATAAATCTCAACTCAACGAAATTGTGGCAATAAAAATGTTGTTCCATAATTGGAATGTTTCACATTATTATTGAAATGAAAATGAAACTTTCAGTTTGCAATTTTTTTTAAATACGTATTACAGTAATTTAAGAGGAATGTTTACGAAAATACAAATATTAGTGCCGTAACATCCGGGCCCCATAAACCTAGACCACAGGCCTTGATAGTTACGCCTCTGATTCACAAACACGTTGCGTCGGCATAATTAAGTAGGCCCAAAGGTTATTTACTTAGACAGAGGCGGGGCAAGACCTAAATTTGATGTGGGCAGGATACATTTTGCGAGGCCCTCTGGTGGAGCAAAAGGGGCGAATTTTATATAGAGACAAAAAATTTAGTGAAACTGTCAAATTTTTATTCATAAAAATGCAAAGATCTTCACTTTAACTAATTTTATTAAGTAATAAATAATAATTAAAGAAATATACATTTCCTGCTTAGACAATACAGAACAATAAAATTCCTAAAGATTTTAAATATTTTAGACAGAGAAATTTTCTGATTGATGCATATTATTTATAACGCGGGATAAATGGTTGGTGTTATGGAATTTTACATGAAAAGCAGTGGCGGAACTTCAAAATTTTGGCCCCCCACAAGATAATATTTGGGCCCCCATTTCCACAATTAAAAAAAAGTTTCTATTTTACCATTTATTTACGCATTTTGTAAAATAAAAGGAAAAGCTTCTTTTTACATTTTTTTTAAGAAGAGGATTTGGGTGGATCCCTAAAAACAGGGCCCCATGTCTGGGACCCAGAGATTTGACTCATTTGTCTATGGCGCCTAAGCTATCGATTCCTGCGCGGTGCGGCGGCGGCGTGTCATACCGAAGGTTTCGTCTACGTGACCACTCGTGACAAACATACTCACGCATTGAACGAGCTTGCGACTTTGTTGCGTCTGATCAATAATCAATAAAAGTCGATTTAGCGTTTTGGCAGAGCCGCAGTGGGCGACGTTAACACGAGCCGAATGAAGGAGCCTGCATACGTTCGGCTCTAATTGGTGAAATAGGCAAAACTATTTTTAATCGCTACCCAAAATTTCTCAAAAAACGGACCCCCTTTGAGCTTCGCCCGCATTGCACGGTCTGCGGCATTGTAGTTCCGCCACTGTAAAAAGGGATTCAACATCTGTTTGGAATATCTAAATTGAGATGCCCTTCATATTTTGTATTATATTACGCACTTAGGGAAACGCTGTAAAGGTGTGGTTTCGCTGGAGCGTCTGGCGGCGGCGACTCGCGACTGCGTCCCCAACGTTTTAGGTGCGGACGTTTTCGAACAAGTCGCAGCATCTGCGTCTCAACTGCCCGATATAAGGTTGAAAGTGATAAGTCGCAGCATCTGCGTCTCGACTGCCCGATATACCAGTCTAGGCGCGCAGCTGTGCGACTTATCACTTTCAACCTTATATCGGGCAGTCGAGACGCAGATGCTGGGACTTGTTCGAAAACGTCCGCACCTAAAACGTTGGGGACGCAGTCGCGAGTCGCCGCCGCCAGACGCTCCAGCGAAACCACTTTGCCAAATGACAAGCCGGTGGGATTTATCGTTTTATAATGAGTAAAATCTTTACTGGCGGTGCCGGTCACGGTTTCAATGGTCCTAGCTAAATATTTTTCATGAGTTAAAGAAAGAAAGCTGCATAAACCTCCGAGACGCGAGGTCCCTCGGACCGCGAGGCCGTAGGCGGTGGCCCACGTCGCCCACGCCTTACGCCGCTTCTGTACTTAGAAAGGGACGAGGAAATGTTCAATCTGCAATAAACTATTTTCAAATATATGACCAGTAATAAGTTTTAAACTTTTCTCCGTTAAATGGAAAAACACCTCAAACACGTTAAAGGATGTGTTTTGAGATTTTAACTTTCCTGTTATTTAACATTAATTGTTGTATCTTACAATAATCGTGAGTGAAATACACCTTAATTCCTTAATATTAAATGCATTGATACCTGTAAACTTCAAATAAATAAATAAACTTAAAATTTCAGATTTGTCCGGGTCCTACGTGCGTAGTGTGCGTAATGTATAAACCGGCATTGAATGTATTATTCATTTGTAAGATTTTTCCAAATTGATGATGGCAAAGTCTCAAAAGCTTAGCGCTGTATAACCTTTTTAAATTGTCCCATGAGTAAGGTTTTGCATTACAATATTAAGACCATATTATGGACTAACAGGGTAGTTTTCATGCGCGCCCATTTATTTTACTTTTGTTTAACGTGTGTTTTACTGCGAATATTTGCATAGCTATACGGTTGACAATTATGTATTGTTGGTTTGTAAGTAACTTAGTTGGGACGATCATTTATGTTACCAATGGTCATAAATTAGAAGGAAGGGAATTACGATGAAATTGCGATTGAAAATACTTGAAAGCCTAGGAGCAAATATTGAGGAACATGGCGGTGGCCGAATACCCTAAGGCAAGGGCAAAATTAATATTGACAATCAATCCATCTTTTATATGTATACACATAAAGGATATCAAATAAAAGAATGATGAGTCCGGCGGGTTTACCAGAATATTTCATTTCCTGCGATAAGTTTAAACAGTTAGCCGAACCGGGCCATAACTAAGGGATAGGTACTGAATTTGAAATCGATGCAGAATGGAAAAAATTAGCTGTTATTATCCGGGTTGCCCAAAAAATTCTTGTGAACTGCTAGTAACACAAATTCCCATGTGAAGTCTCCTGGTGCTAAAAAGTATGTCAAATGTTATACATATAAACAAAACCAGTGTTTCGAGTTACAAGCAAACAAAAGTTGTAGGGACATGAAACTAAGGATTAGTGGCGCTTTTAGTGCCATTTTTGTGACTTGGTATGTTGATTTCGTTTTATTGGTAAATGAAAAAATGACTAATCCTTACACTCCGGAACAAATTTGTTCGTATTGCAATTTTATAATAAATTGATAACAGCAGAAAAAACTAGATGTAATTTTACTGGTTTTTGGAGGTTTGTAGCTGTATCAATTTTAAAGGATGTCGGAAGAACAAAGTAACAGCTGAAAAAATGTAGTAGATAGATGGTTTTATTTGACGTTTCGCCTATAGTTTTTAGGCTTAATCACTGTGTTCATTTTAAAACTTACCACCCCTGTAACTTAAAAACCGCAATAACTTTCAACATTCGCGGGGACAAGTCGATTTTTATTCTAGGGGGGAACGTTTTTGACAGCCAAGTGGTCTTGATATGTTCATCCCTCTAACCCCTAGCAACCCCAATTTTAAAATCTCAAATGCAACTACCCCACTTGTTATACATCATTTGAAAGCCCCTTTCAATACCAATACAACAGTGTATTCCATTTGAAAATTGGGTGAGATTTGATAAAGTTATGGGTCAACAACCAATCATTGTATTTCGTTTGGCATTGCATACTGATCCAGATTCTTTAAACTTTTGCACAAGTTGTAACACGTAAACATGCGAAATATTTTTATTTGGATGCCTCTCGTTAAATATTTGCGCTGTCTGTCGTGCACATTCATTACTAGCACCGTCAAAAAAAATAAAAAAAATAAAAAAAAAAATAAAAAAAAATAAAATCTCACCCAATTTTCAAATAGAATACACTGTTGTATTGGTATTGAAAGGGGCTTTCAAATGATGTATAACAAGTGGGGTAGTTGCATTTGAGATTTTAAAATTGGGGTTGCTAGGGGTTAGAGGGATGAACATATCAAGACCACTTGACTGTCAAAAAACGTTCCCCCCTAAAATAAAAATCGACGTGTCCCCGCGAATGTTGAAAGTTATTGCGGTTTTTAAGTTACAGGGGTGGTAAGTTTTAAAATGAACACAGATGCAAATTTGCATGAACAGATGAAAATTTTGTATCTATTTTTTTCAGAGGAAGTTACCCTCAATATAATTAATCATTGTAATTTAGATGCTAAAAGGCAAGATGGTTGAATGTGCAATTTCTTTCCCATCTCTTCATACAAATTTGGATATTTATGATCAAGCCTAACGCCAAATAAAATCATCTACTACATTTTTCCAATTATTTAGCTGTTACTTTGTTCTTCCGATATTCTGCTAGCGGTTCGATTTTGATGTGGGCCTTGATGCAAAATTATGATCTGAAGTAGTCCACACAGCGGTATATTCTGGTATAAAGATTAAATAAAACCTACGCGTTTGCTGGACAAACAGAAAACCAAAATAATCGACGATACCCAACACATCGCGATGTTGACTATACAGGGTGTCCCACTGCTCCGTAATCGGTCGATAACTCAATGTGGGTTGAAGATACAGAAAAAAGTTTCAAATAAAAGTTGCTTTGATTTGAATTGCGCATTTTTTAAAAATATTCTTATATCTACAGTATGTTGCATTTTCACGTGGCAGGAAAATGTCACTTTTTTTAAATGGCACACCCTGTATTTTTTTCTCTTAATGTATCGACCAACCATATTTATATCACGCCTGAAATTTTTTTTAAGATTGGATTTGCGGTTGCCAAGTTATTAATTATTTTGTCAAAATTTGGTATAATTCAAGGTCGGACTATAATATTCATAACTAAGTTATTCTTCAAAAAAGGAAAAATTTATTTGACGAATAATATTACCCTAATGTCGTGTTACTCTACAAAAAAAAACTAATTGATTAATTTTATACCGAGTGTTTAAAATGAGAATTCAAACTTTGTGAACTTTAAATAGAATTTATACGAATATTTTAAATGGAACACCCTGTATTTTTATTTACCAACAAATTCTCGACAAAAAACCCTATTCAAAGGTGTATTATTTCCTGGTATTATTTTTTCAACTTTTGTTAATATTTACGATTTTTAAAATTTCACGTAAAAAAATTTGTTAAAAGTAATTTTTATTTAATTATTATTACAAAATACCGTTTAAATAGTTGTTATCAACGCAAAAAAACAAAACTCAAGTCCTGTGACTATCTTAATTTGTAAATAATTAAAACAAAATTTTTAGTAAACGGTATTTCTCAAATTTTTAATAAACGGTGTTTCTCGAAAATTAAAATAGAAAATAAATACAATATCTCTCATTAAAGTAAATGTTCAAAATGTCTTCCACTTTGATCAATGCACTTTTGAAGCCTAACCCTAAATAATCTCACATTGTTTAGTCATAGGAGTAATCGGTTGAAACGCCTCTCGAATTCAAATTTTCATGTCATCTCGAGATGTGGCAGCTGTTGATATATTTGAAATTTAACAGTTCCCCAAAGATAGTAATCCATAAAGGTAAGGTCCGGTGACCTTGGCGGCCAAGGAACAGGGCCTCCTCTACTTTATTAGGGTACAGTAAATCCAATTCTCGCGCGCATCTCTGACTGTTGTTTTGCTTTAATTATTTAGAACTTAAGATAGTCACAGGACTTGAGTTTTGTTCTTTTGCGTTGATACCAACTATTTAAACGGTATTTTGTAATATAATTAAATAAAAATTACTTTTAACAAATTTTTTTTACGTGAAATTTTAAAAATCGTAAATATTAACAAAAGTACAAAAAATAATACCAGGAGATAATACACCGTTAAATAGGGTTTTTTGTCGAGAATTTGATGGTAAATAAAAATCCAGGGTGTTCCATTTAAAATATTCGTATAAATTCTATTTAAAGTTCACAAAGTTTGAATGCAACATACTGTAGATATAAGATTATTTTAAAAAAATGCGCAATTCAAATCAAAGCAACTTTTATTTGAAACTTTTTTCTGTATCTTCAACCCATATTGAGTTATCGACCGATTACGGAGCAGTGGGACACCCTGTAGAAATCAATGTGAAAAACCAGCAGGTGAGCTGCTTTAAAAAGGAAGTGGCAACACTTTCAAGCTTTTAAGCCTCTTCCCAACCAAATTTTCGCTATTGGCTGAACTATTAATCTCACCTTTGTTTGATGGATGCATGTGAATCCGGCTTTAGGCGAACTACGTAATTTATATACTTAATCGAAGATGTTCTCACATACATAATATTACTTTGATGGTAGATGATTAAAATGGTATATCAAGTATCCTCAATTATCATTCCTAATGAGTAGTAGTAGGTTTACGTAACCGAAGGGAATAATAACAGAACATTATGATACAGAAAACGCAATAATTACGTTTAATAACAGCATTTATATCGCCGTTTATTATTGCTTCGGTAGCAAAGTCTCGAGAAACGGTTTGCTATAGTGGAATTAATTTTATGTAAAGTTCTGAAATAAAGCCCATTACATTCCTGCTCGAACATGTTTGTATATGGCAACCCGTTTTACCATTTATTCATTTTAGACGTTAATCTGTCCTTTTAATTCAATTCTATTTCCACGTCACTTGTGATAATGAATATTACGCTATTTTCGTTAAAAAGAATGCAATTTTTAAATAAATATATCGTTAGAACATGTTTACTTTTTAAATTAAAATGAAAATGCACCAATGTCATAGTAAATTCAAATAGAATTCAAATGGGAAGTTATAACGAATGCGAATAGAATTATCATAACAACAAATCAAAAGACATAAAAATTCATGTTCAATAGAAATTAATATTACAACTGTAGGACATAAGAAAACATTTTAATTTTTAAATTAAAATGGAAATACACTATATTATGTCATAAGAAATTGAATTGAAATTAAAATTGAATTGTAACAAACATGAAGAAGATAATTAAATTAAAAATGGAGAAAAGAAGCTTACATCCCATGAAAATGAATTTTTGTGATTAGATATGTCTTGAAAACTAATATGATGTAAGAATATCATGACAAGTGGCTACAAGAAAATCTTTAAATCTTTTCATTTTAATTTAAAATAATTTTTGTATATAAATTTTAATTAAGATTGAAAGTTGCATTCTTCTTAACGAAAATACCGTAATTTTCATTATCCCAAGTGTCATGGAAATAGATTTGAATTAAAATGACATATAACGACTGCAGTCAATAAATGGTAAAACGGCTTGCCATATTTGTAGGTAAATTAATCCTTAAATGAGAAAGTTCAATATCTACAAAAACTCTATAGTAGTTAAAGCATATTATCAGTTGGAAGTACTGATTACTTAATTTATTCCTTTGGTTGGAATTTACAATCAAGTGTATATGCTAACTTTCCAAACTATCCCTTGTTTAATTCCCATTTGCAATGCACAAAATGCCAGAAACATGTACTTCGCTTGTTAGTTTAATTTCACTTTCGTCTTACGGAAATGCGGGATTAAGATGCGCATCTCTTATAAGACAGACAAGTTAGTAATTGCACGGATATGTAAAATTTTGCATTCAACTGAAAGAAGTAATGTTTACCTTCGCATCAACACTGAGGAGCGCAAACATTTTTCATTTTCATTAACTAGAACAATAGCAATTTACAGGATCCATTTCAGTTATAAACTCTCATTTCCATTTTTATGATCTCGTTGTAATTACACTGCAAGTTAACAGAATTACGGGGTATTAACGGATTACTTTCATCGCCATCTTCATAATACATTGTTATGCAAACGGTTTTCACGAAATCTATTGACGAAACAAAGTGTTAAGAAAACAAAAAATAGGTTTCTCTTCTTTACTGAGCACAAAATTGAATAAAACTGATATTTAAATTAAATTTGTAATACAACCTTATTTTCATTTGATCAGAAAACATTTTGTCGTTGTTGAAATACATCCTTAAGCAGGAAATATTGATTAATGTTAAATAATTTGATTACCCACATTCAATATTTTTCGATATTTCGCAGCAGAGCGATTAATTAATTGAAATTTGGAAACCGAGAAACTTGTAATAAAAATCGACAAGAAATGTTATTAAATTGAAATCTCTATGTGGAACAAACGACTAGAACTTGTGTGAACTGAGGGAATTCCGCCGTCAGCACGGCATCTTTAATGTGGAGAACATTCCGCTTTAGAAAGATTGAAGGCTTGGTTTCATACCCTCGGGATCAGAGCGAAAAGTAAATGTAGGTACCGATTTTTAGAGCGCTAAGGTAGAGCTAATGTATTGTCACTAGAATAACGTTTAGATCCGCTTTATTGTAAATAAATGATGCTGATGTAGCGATTAATCTTTATTTATCTGCCGTATTGCGAGGGATCGATTTTATATTACGCCCAAACTAGGCATGAAAACAAGAGACTAGAACGAGAATAACAATTTATTTTTTAATGTAGCTTGAATACTATAGCATTATACCATTTCAATAACTTTAATCCGCACTTCAATCATTTTAATTGAATGAATTGCAAGGGGACGGAGGGGAGGGGAACTATCAAGAAAAGGCCCACTGTTGGCAGTAAAACTTTTAAATTTTCCGCCACCATAAAGACAGAAATAGTACACTGCTCAACATTTGAACTGGTACACTTACAAGAACATATCACAATTTACTACTTTTTGAGCAACACCTGCTTGCTTAATTGATAGTATATGGTTCTGGGAAACACTTTTAGGGCGAAGGATTAAAAGAATAAAACTGAAATAACGAATTTCAAATGTTTTAATCGAAAAATAACAAAATCTTCATTTTAGTTGTACAGAAAACTTTGCGCTGGAAAGAAATGATAACCAAACCCTTAAAGGTTAATAATGCGTGGGACCTCCTCTAGCTCTTATGACCTCTTGGCAACGTCTTGGCATGCTGGAAATCAAATCCCGAATGTAATTCTGAGGAATATTTGGCCCTTCTTCCAAAACAGCAGTTCGGAGCTGATGGTGATGGTTTGGATCCACTTCTCGTGACCATATCAACCTTTTCAAGTAATTCCATACGTTCTCTATGGGATTAAGATCTGGAGAGTTCGCTGGCCAATCCATGCGCGTAATATTGTTCTCTTCAAAAAATGTAGGTATTGTTTTGTCTTGTTCTATGAGGAAGAGCGTTATCATCAACAAACACGAAACCATTGCCTATTTCATTGCCAAATGGCAATACTACAGGTTGTAATACCTCATTAAGATACCTGACACTATTCATTGTAGCATTTCCAAGCATAACCAATTCAGTACGAGTCGCAGAAATACCTCCCCCAACGGTAATTGAACAACCTCCATAAGCTTGATGGTTACCCACGTGGTTCTTAATATCACGTTCTCTTCTGTTTCTCCAAACTTTCACTCTTCCATCTGAGCTATCGAGGCGCATTTTGGTCTCGTCACTGAATAAATAACGACTCCAATCGTCAACATTCCAACTTGCATGGTGGTGTGCCCACTCTAGCCTTCTTCTTTTGTGGGCTCTGGTCGACAATGGACACGTTTTAGACGATCTGGACCTTAAATTTACCACATGGAACCTTCTTCTTACTGTACTCGAGTACCTGTTGCATTCAATAACTGAATTTGGAGTGTTCTTGCAGTAGAAAATCTATTCCTTCGCCACTAAACCGTAATAAAACGGTCCTCCCTGACTGTTATACTGCGATTTCGCCTTCCGCCGTGCCTATGTTGGACAGATCCAGTATTATTAAAACGCATTACGCGTTTCAATATACTACTGGTAGTAATAGGTCATTTTAATTACTGTACCTATTTAATATTAGTGCTATATTGCACTACAAGTTTTGAATTAGTTGAAATGCCATTGCGTATAATAATTTTTCATAGTTCCTAGTTTCCGTTATAATGCACTGAAACAAGTTAAATCGGCTTAATTTCCGTCTAACATTGTACAAAAGTTTTAATGGATAACTGGAAAGTTTAAATGTAATCAATCGATTTTCCGCGAAATGGAGTTATATCTTTTAAAACATCTAAAAGTGTGGAATTCGATTTAGATAAATGTAGAGATCTACAACAACGACGCCGATGTCTCTGTGTCTCATTTCGTCTAATCTCTAAAATATATTTTCTTCTCTATTCACGCGCTTTCCAGATATGACCTAGTTAACAAACTACTTTCGTCGACCTAACTTTAATTTTCAGTTTTGCGTCACGAAGGAAGTCTTGCGTCGCTGTAAGATATTTGAAACTTAGTTTTCTGGCAGTTTGTAAACATTAGATTAACTGGTTTCGTGTTTACATTTGAACGTAAAGTTTTCAGTTCTTGCGTTGACTGAAATTTTCAATCAACGGTTCTTGTGAAATATGAAGTTCGGCGCTTTTCCACGTTACTAAAGGAGGTCCCTAAAGATGGAGGTGCCACATGACGATATCCAAGCTATTGATACGTTATAATTTTGTACTCATTTAGTATCTACCAATTTTTGGCGTATAATATGCATTTTACATTCAAGCCGAACGTAGTTATCCAAAATGTTATATCTCTACCTCCAATTTCAAGGTGTAATAGTGCCCATTTTGTGTCAATTGTTGCCCTATAATACAAATTTTGTGCTCAAATCGTAACAAAGATTTCCAAAATTTTAGGTGCTGTAATGCCATGGTTTTGTTCTCATTTAGTACAATTTTTGCCGTATAATACATATTTTGTGCTCAAAACCTAAGGGAGTTGTACAAAATTTTATACCTGTGTTGGTACAGTGCATTCGAGAATGATTGAAGTGTGTTCAAACCAGCTCTGTTCTGTTACTTTTTCAAATAATACTAAAGTTTAAATGTCAGTTACTTGTAGACCAAAATGCCAACCCAGCTCAATATGCGAGAATGGATTAAAAAATTATTGTAAAACTACATCAGTGAAACTATTAAGACGATGAGATAGGATGGATAAACGTCAATTTATTTCGATTTCTGTAAAATTCAATTCAAAAAGAGTGTACAGCGTATCGTTTAAAATGTTGTGTGTTATGTATGAATCACGATGAAGGCTAAAAATTCAGAATTTATATGCTCATGTTACAGCATGCATGAAGAATGCAAATGGTGCTATTAAATTATTCCAATAGCTGTTTACCTCTTTATCGCTCTAAAATCACAGTGGCATAAAAACGCCGACAAATTTCATAAATTTTAATGCTGTCCTTGCATGCATATAATTTGTAATAAAATAATATAAATTTTGATGGAAACTAAACGACATTTATTTATTGAAGGTGGTTAGTTTATTGTGGAAACTGAAGTAAGCGAAGGGCAAGGTCGCAAGGATGATATAATATCATAATTATTTATAATTAATTTTTTTTAATGAAACACTATAATAATAATAATAATATTAATATTAATCCGGTGGTCAAAGTACATGATATAGAACAAGTCAACAAAGAAGTCATCAATAAGTAGTCTAGTAATAATAAAAACAAGCCAGTTTTTATTTTAAATTCACCCCAACGCGTTTCGACACTGTGTCACGATCAAGGATAACAAATTGTGGCTCATTAAAATTGAACAAGGGTTGCCAAGACACAACGTTAACGAAATCGGTTTTTTTATTTATTCTCATAAAGAATGCAAGATGAAGGTTTTTAGTACATAAGCCACTTATTACATCATTGTCTAAAACAAATTTTATTGAAAGTTTTCGTTAAAGAAATTGCATGTAACAACAATAATTATAAACCAAACATATAGAAAAAAGCTAAGAACAAATACTGAAACTAAAATTTAAATTTATCTGTATCTATTTATAAATTAAGCAGTTAGTTTTAAAATGCAGTTGGTATACGTAGGTCAAATAATCCAAAATTTTAATATTACCATTGAGTAATAATGATATTACATATAAACATAATCACACAGATAGGTCAAACTACGTTTATGACTTCACATATTATCTAATGTTTGAATTTTTCATGGAAAAATCTAAATCAGGTGTAAATTAGAAATTAGAATTCTTTAAAATCTATAAATATAGTCATGTGTATGAAATACCATTAATAAATGACTAAAATTTCAGGATTCTATGGTGTGGTATGTCTAGATCTTTAGCTGCATTTTCCCCAGACTATATCTAACTATTATTATGAACTATTACGAGTTTGAAAATTCAACAAGATACACATAATAATTGCAATTGTATGGGAACGATACCAATAAATTTTACAAACTGGTAGATTTAGTGGATTAGACAAACAAGTCAAGTACAGCCAAGGAAGAAGTAAGAATGATTTAGGACAATCGAATAACCTACAAAATTACTAGGAGGATTTTGGAATGGGCGTGGACGACAACACGGTTAATGGAATGTAAAAAAATCTGTATTCTCTGGACACCTCACCGTGTTACAGCGGATCGAATGGTCTAAAGCAACTATAATGAAATAAGGCGAAAGGAAGTCCAAAACAGTTTACATCATCCCTTGTGATAAAACCTGCATATGTGTCCTTGAACCTGAACCAAATCGGCAATCAGCTCAACCATAGCTTATTTCTTCCCTAAATTAGAACCGATTGAAGTCATTATGCTTGAAAGCAAGCTCACCGTTAATACAGCACACATGTACTTTAAGCGAAGCTTTCCTTTGCCACGACAATCACACATGCCGTATGGTCCCAACCTCGTACTATGTCAGTCTTTTCTATTTATTTATTCCCGATGTTCGATTTTAAACCGTAGAAGAAGATGTAGAAGATTTTAAAAAGTGATTGGAGTTTTTATATCAGCGTGTAAATTAAAAAACCTACCAAATTTCAAGTTCTCTCTCTCTAAGTAGCACACAATTTTGGATTTAAAATGGGGAGATATTGGTCTAATATAGATATGTTTTGTACATCGAACAAATCTATGGTTAGGCAGACCATAATTACAAAATCTTTACAAAAAAGATCCTCATTCAAATTTATGTAGAGTACGGTTCTGTGTTTTTGTTTGGTCTGGTTAGATTTCGGTGCAACAGGAAACGGCTTAAGTCCCTTTGTGTTCAAGCAAGAACCGAGTGAATTACTAAAGAGCTAAATTTATGTCTCAAATTTGCTACGCAGTGGCGTACCTACAATTTTTGTCGCTCAGGGCGGACCCCAATTTGCCGCCCTTTCTAAGTCAATCAAATGGTGGTTTTTATAAATTAATAAACATAAATAAATAATTGCAACTGAGTCAAACTATAGGTAGGGAACTTTTTTACCATTTGATTCAATATTTAAATTAGGTAGTATTAAAGGAAGTTGCAGAAGGCATAAATTAATATACCTATAAATGCAACCTTTATAAAAATACAAGATACCTACTTTTTTAAAGGCCACAAGAAACTTAGGGAGGCCGAAGGTTCCCCACCAATGAGACAAAACATATACCTAATTTACAAAAAATATTTTTTATTTTATATTTATAAATGACCGCGTACATTCCAAGCACCAACATAAACAAAATGCCGTTCGCGCACAGAGACCGAGAAGGTATCCCTTGCTGCCCGATGCGGACCCCCCCCCCCTAGGTACGCTACTGTTGTTACGCCATTTACCATGAAGGCAATTATATACTACCGTACAACCCTCTTGTTTCTACGATTTTTAAAATAAAAGCATTTTTATAAAAACAAGTAATAATAATAATGATGTTTATTGCCTGGCTAGCATAATACAGCCTACAAAGGGATAAGGGTTCGCCACATGGCGATCTTCCACCCCTCCCAGTACTGATCTAATTAACTCTAGTGTATTGGATTCAGAGAAAAAAAATTAATAACAAGAATAAAAAATAAGTGACTTGTAGCCATTGGGCTCGCTGAGGAATTAATACTGATCAGTTAACTGAAACCGTTCAATTACGATGACAATTTATTTTGCCTAATTTATCCCATTAGCTGGTCCCCATGTAAGATTCTCGTTTGTGTTTGTCCATTTGTTAGACTTTGTCCAGAAATTGAAGTTCTGTGAGTTCTTCTCATTTTGGTTTACTCACATCGAGAAATCTTAATTTATTTACAGAATTCATTTGTGATCCCATTTGATGCTACTACTCCGACTTTATTAAGAGGGCGCAAAAGGCCAATTTTTACTACAGGAGAATAATATTCTGATATACAGGGTGATTCATTAAGAATGTCCAATCTCTGAATTGCAGATTCCAGACCTCAAAATATGATGATTCTGCCCAAAATGCCTTATACAAATATTGCTAGTTTCCGAGATACCGAGTGTTTAAAGTTTAAATATGAATTTTGATTTTCGCAATAACTTTCTATTTTTTCCAATTTCTTTTTGAAAATTGGCAGTTTTACCTTTTTTTTGCATTTTTGCATATTAATTAATTTTAATTAAATTAATTAAAATTAATTAATTAAAAAACAAAAATAAAAAACTTCAAAGTAAATGTTCAAAATGTCCACCATTTACTTCAATACACTTTATCATCCGTTTTCGTAAAGATCTCTTCATATCAAATAACACTTGTCTATTATTTTTAATCACATTAATTAATTAATTAATTGTTATTGCGAAAATCAAAATTCATATTTAAACTTTAAACACCCGGTATCTCGAAAACTAGCAATATTTGTATAAGGCATTTTGGGCAGAATCATCATATTTTGAGGTCTGGAATCTACAATTCAGAGATTGGACATTCTTAATGAATCACCCTGTATATCTTTTTAAGCTGCATCGCGGAGGAGAACGGCAAGTAGCACCTATAATATCGCACAAAAACTGATTTTTTATAAAGTATTTCATGTTCATCCGCAGTTCATAGATGTGTTAACGTTTGTTAAGGACACAAAGTAACTATCAAAATTTTCGGGATTAAAATTTCTGAATAAAGAACCCTTCAAGTAAAAAATGTAGTCTAAAAACTACTATGTTGTAACACTCATGTCATCGTATGATTGTCAAAAATTATATGAACTGTATACGACTTACTAAATTTTACTCTGAATTATAAACATTCACAAAAAGCAAAATTAAAACTGCCAGTGTATGTAAACCACGACATCGGTTTAAGGAGGTAAGGACATTTTATAGAAACATTGACCCAAATCTTGAGCACCGACAAACATTATTACAAAAGCTCCTTACCCATATCAAAATTGCTTACTTGTCAACTAACCTAAAAGGGTCTGTTTCAAAACAAAATTAAACCACAGCAGCGAAAAGTTTAAAATTGAATTTATTCTTAAGCACTTTAATTAACGCGAGATTTATGGAAAAAACACTTAAAAATATCAAATTTGTTAATGAACTAGAAAATGGAATCTTTTTGTAATTTAAGACTCAAGTTTAATTAAGTTTATGTATAATATAATGTATGTCAAGAGCACTTTGACTTGTTTTATAAGAAAAATTAACGTAACCACTTTATCCCTTCGAATTTATGTAAGTTTGAAATTATGCCCGAGAACTTAATTTGAAATGTTCATAAAAGCTACAACAATGTTACGGATTTATAGAAAGTAAGGGATTAACATGTTGCATTAACTTCTTTTATGCCGTTAGAAATTATATTCCCTTTCAATTTTGTAAAAGCTTGACCTATTCCGATGTAATACTATAATTTCACGTTCGTAAATGCTTTTAAGGGATAAAAATTATAACACCTAACTAGAAGTCAAATTATACGCTGAAGAGGTTGGTGTAAAATAGCCAAATAGGTTCTTCTGTGTGAGGCTTCTAAAATGTCAAACCTAAATATCGCGTTGCTACATTTGAGAATTGAATGTATTAAAACCATTCTACATTATTACTCCATCGGCGGTTACTACTTTGTGTTACTTGTACTTTTGTTAGACTACGTGCTTTATCGTCGTTGTTTTAATATTTAAGAACTATAATAGTGTAAGATATCAAACTATTCGAAAATGTATTATAATTTTTACACATATTGTAGAAGGGAGATTTCTTAAGCAAATTAGATTTCACAAAATAACCATCACGAGCAACGTGAGGTACTGTAGTAATAGTTTAGACTTAAATCAAGGAGCGCACACAAAGAAAACGTGACTGACCAAAATACTCCAACAGACCAATTGCATATTAGAGTAATTAACTCAACGCTAGTGCCCTTTTCGGATAAAGAACTAAGCGTGCTAGACCAAGATTCCTACACTAAATTCGATTTTGAAATCATGAAACCGAAATTGGAAAAATTAGGGAAGTACCTACTCCAACTTTAGTAAAATCAGACAAACGTAAAAAAAACGTAAAAAAATATTGCCGTTGAAAGGAGTCATAAATACTCTCATAAGTCGATCTGGAAAAATAGTTAGAAAAACCGGCAACGACAACATTAACAGATATGATACCCAGCAAACACACATATAAAATATACATTATGATTGCATATATTGTATGGTCGAAAATAAAGTCCGTTTCTATTTGCGCCACATAAGTAATCGAACGCGCGTGTTTTCTACAACGCCAAAAATTGTAGTTTACGTACCTTTAATATTAGATCCGTATCGACTAAAATGCGTCTAATTTATATAGAAAATAAATAATATAAAATAAATTAAATCTTGGTCATTTTTAACATAAAGTTAAAGATAGGTATAATTATTGAATAAGACTTCACTCAACGGTATAATCAAACAAAATTTAAACTAATAACGCGAAACAGCGCAAAGTTACGAAGTACAAAATAAAAAAAAGGATGTTACAGATTAGCGCAGTGGTACAATGTCGGAGACAATGAAAACACATGTCGGATTTCGGAATTTGCAACGCCCACTCCCAAAAGTCGAATCCGGTTAAGGGACACTTTTCAAGCAAGTATATCATAGTAAACTGTCGGCTTTCAGTTCAGGTAAAAACGGGTTCGTGCAAGAATTAAGTTAAATATAATTAAAAGTAGTTGCACGTAAAATGTAGTTTTTCCATTTTTTGTATGGAACTGCTTAAATAATTTTTTACATTGATAATAATTACATTATGCTCGAGTAACTGCCATTTTGGTCATCGCAACGCTTTTATAACTAATATTTTTTATGTAAATATTACATAAAATATACATAAAACGTACATAAATTCATGTAGAAGAATTTACATCTAATAGACATATATATTATTTTGAAAATTGCTGACATCCTGACATTAAATATCTCTTATTTTTCTTCCAGTTTTATATAAATCTAAAAAGCTATTACATAATTTATATGTATTTTATATATAAATGTGTTTGCTGGGTAATGTATATAACCTAATCGCAAAGAATCTTAGGTCGCCGTTGATGAAGGGTCCATCTCAAATTACATAAAACCCCATTATTGGTCGTGGAGGATATCCCTTTAAAACCTGTAATTTCCCAGATCATTTCCCTGATTTATAAATTATCGATCAATTCAAAAAGCTTGTTAAATTGTTTAAAGAATCATTCTCTGGTCTTAACATGGGTGATTGTTTGCCTGCCTTACTAAACGAAACAGGTATGTACGAATTGCTGTAAAGTTTGTGAGCCCAGGTGCAAGATCACGTTTTTTTCTTGTTTTTTAAGCTAAAGCATTAAGTAACAGAGAAATAGATTCAAACTATGCAATTGACTTGCTGAAAAAGGGCACATAAGAGAGTAATAGTGATTGCGTATTCGTGGTGGAACATTCTCGAGTGCTAGAAAAGTTGTCAAAGGCCGTGTGAGAAGTATTGGAAGTAAAGTATGCGAAACCATAGACACGTCATTATACGTTCATATACGAGATGCAAAAATAATTAAAAGAATTACAGGATAAATTGAAATCCTAATCCAATGATTAGAATTTGGATTAGGATTTCAATTTTTCCAATCCAATGATTAGGATTTGCACGAGAAATTTATGTATTACGTACATTGGTTTCCACTCGCTTGGAAAATAGTGACTCCATTGTGGACTGCGTTACTGGAAGAACTGGAAACCTTGTGTCAGTTGAACACAAAAACCGACATAATAACTTTAAGTTGAGAAGATTACGTTAACGAATTATTAGAAAAACTTTTGCATGTAAATTAGAGTGGGGTAAAACAGTTTTTTTTTAATTTTGGAATACAAAAATACAAAAATTGACTATCGTTATTCCAATAAAAATGTTTATTTACTGTTTTTTTATTGTAATGCGTCTTCTGCTCCCCAATCAGAATTTTCAAAAAATTTTGAAAACGCATAATTCCTGCATAGCCACATGTTTCGACTTAAAGTGATTTAAATGATATTAGTGCTACTTAATATTTGTTTTACATAACGATGAAATAAACAAAACAGGATGTGATATTTTTTTTAGTGTTTTAGTTTTTAATGTTACCCACTGTCATAATCCATTTGTTCCATCTCAACAAGTTTCACCTTTTTTAATGTAAAAAATTGTCATCTATGTTTCCATTAAGTATCACTACCACTAAAGCCTGAAGATGGCTGTAAGTCGAAACATGTCGCTACGCTACAAGTAATTTAATTCGATCATTAAAGCTTTCATGCCGCACATCTATAGTCAGTATTAATAATATTGAATAAATAAACCAATGAAGGGGGAGGTTTTGTACCTTATTCTTTGAATGTTCCTGCAACCCTCTTTTTGAGCTCTATATACGCAATCAACGGATTCCTCCAAATCGACTGAGTGGTGTACAGTTCAGGTAACCTCAAGAATCTGCTCACAATGATGATTGTACGAATATTGCAATTTTAAATAAAACCGGTAATTATGTGCAAAATTAAATAGTCTAGTAATACCACAGACTACATATATAATTGTCTGTGGTATTACTAAGTTTCTATTGCACGCGCAGACATTTTTAAATCACGGTTGCTACCATTTCTAATCCTGCAATCACAAAGATTTTGACTTGTTTTGTGAAATAATACGAAACCACTTTAATTGGATGCCTGTATAATTTAAAAGAAGTAGGTAAGTAACTAAATTAGTTGATGTCACAAATAAAAGTAACATTCATCAAACCGCAGTGGAATAAAATAATTCCTTTTACAAAGTTATGTTAATGATGCTTAAGAAAGCAAAGAAATGCTCTTAAAATAAAGATCAATATTACTCCATTAATGACAGTTTCGAAATTTTGAAATAGACAATAATTATCTTTTCCCATTAGGTCTAAAGTTGGTTAACAAATTGTCGATAATAGTTGAATTTAAAATTATGTTTAGAATGATTAAAATTACATTAAATCTAAATTCACTTTGTTCGTTGATTCAAACGGGGTTATAGATTGGTTTTATTAAATTTTCAGCTATTTAGTACCAAATTGAATTCATTCGTCCGCGAAATTAAAACGTCACGTTGTTATTATCGAGCCTATCAATAACGACGACCCTTACGATATGAATATTTAACGGTGACGTCCACAATAAAGGAAAAACTAAATTAGTCTGTTCCAATTTTTTTTGGAGAGAAAGTGTGGTAATTATAAGAATTGACATTGCAGAAATCTGCTAATAAATGACTAACCCTTGCAATAAATAGCGATAATAAATTTGAGATTATTTTGACTGGCGTCCTCTTCAATTAAGGATTAAAGTTACAAGTGAAAAATAGGTGTGCCAAGTTTAATTTTCGACTCTTCATTGTAAAAGTAGTGAAGCGTAGGTGACGTGGTCATTATTATGCTAACCTAATACATAATTTCATAATATAAAAAATGAAATATTTTGTTACACTCTCCACTGAGGTAATTTCGTAATTCGCTTAAAATTAATATTCAAGTCCCTTACCAGAAATTTGGCGTTTCCAATGAAAAGCGTTATGGAAACCTAATTGAGGAATTGCAAAAAGAATTCGAGTTTAAAAATGATTAAATTAAACTATTGTATAATAAAGCGCGTTTAAATCCAAGAATTCAATTACTTTATTACGTAATTTTGGATAAATTACCTTTCAGTTAATATTTACCCCATAATTTGGGGTAAAGGGGGAGCAAACGCGGAGATATAAATGATAATATATTGTAATGTAACACAAATTCATACGTGTCCTTGCATTAAACATTTTCTTGCAAGATATTTAGTCATGTACAGTAGTATGGCATAATTAGCCATTATTTAGTGTAATTCGCAGCTAATTTCATAAACAATATACGAGTACGAATACATAAAAATCAACTTTTGGAAATGAAAAAAAAACTCACCGATATAATTGTCGGAATGTAGGCAAGTGCAATTACTCACCTGAAACAAATAAAAATTGAAAATTGGCAATTTTTCCAAAATGAAATATAATGTATGCATTTGATTACTAGAGCTTTAATTAAACCATCTTACCTCATCCAAATGGTAGATAAATATGCACCACTTCTAGAATTTTGGTAACACTCGCGAAATCGAAATAACGATCACTTTTGGAACCGCTTCACTAAGAATCATTGCCGAAACTAAACTGAAGGATTGGTAATAGAATATTGCAATTATGTCGGATGTTCATTAGTCATAAGGCAAGGTATGCGTCGATATCCGCTTCTTATCGCACCGACCAGTTTTGAATACTTCCCAATTGTTATAAATCGTTTGAATTTATTATATCACGATAATGAATATTAAACGTTCGTTTTTCATTAAAAAATAAGGGTAAATTCAAAAGAAGTTTTCACTTTTATTCATGTTCCCATAACTCATTGCCATTTTTCCTACGAGAAGATAATGGCAAACTTAGTTGTGGATGTCCATTAAGTATTATATTTATAATAATAGTTTAAAGAATGAGCAAATTGATCTCATTAATAACTTCACATTCTTGACCATAACAAAAATTCATAATCTTTACAATTCGTTAATGAAGCTAATTGCACCTCATTTCCATTTTATGCTTTCGCGGATAGAGGAGTGATTGGAAGTTGTTCTTTTTTGTATTTTTGATGAGAATAAATAAACCAAAGATTTCTTTAACGTTGTAGAATATTTTGGCAACTCTTAAGTAAACACATACGGTCGCAGCATTTCAACTAAAGTCTTTAAGAAATGCAAGCTGATTCCTTCTCACTTTGCTATTTGACCTAGGAATGTTAGGATATTATGACTCGGAATTAAATAATATAAAGCTGAAAATAAGCACAGGTTGTTCATAACATAATATATGAACAGTCCCCTAACTGTACTGTTACTGTGCCTTTCCTGGAATTTCAGGATCTTGAACTGCTAGAAAAGTGTGCGAAACTGCAGAAAGTGATCTCAGGACGAACTAATTAAGTTCAGGTATTATAATCAGCGATACATTAAGTTATTAAATCAATTATTTAGTTCCTGGAAAGCTTGAATGGAACAAAACTGATCGATGATCTATTGCATTTGCATTCAAAGAGCCGTAGTCAAAAAATACTTGTTCTATATAAAATAAGCTTTAATTTCACGCCAGATTTTCGTATCTGCTGCTTTTTTAGATGCATGATATTTTTTCTTTGTCCTTTGTTTGCACATTGCTCCTAGAATATGGCCGTAATGTGCAATTGCAATAAAGTACAAAGAGGTAGGATATATTTTAACATCATAAGGAAGTCCGAGAATCTCTAAAGGGGGATCAAATTGATTGGTAATAATAAGACCCTCAACCATCCCCGTCAACAATAGTTTAATTATATCAATAATTGGCGTGATTAATTGGTTAAAACGTAGGGCGACATGTTTCGGGATAATCCAATTCCATTTTCGAGGCAAGGTGTACAAAAAATTATCTTAGATAATTACAATAGAAGAAAATTATAGCTGATGGGAAACCATTAGTATAAAATTACATAAAATTCATAGTTGGAATTTTTGTCAAATCACAAGTAAAATTTATAAAATTAAAAGGGTTCTCTAAAGGAGAAACCCGAGTTCGGTTAGAAGAGCTATGATTAAAAGGATGAAAATGAATAAAATATGGAAAAATTAAATGAGAGCAAGTGTCAAACAATTTTAATAACTGAACATGGATGGATGTCATACTGCTTTAGCTATGATAACACAAAAGCTCAAAGCCTCCCCTAAGTTTTTTAATGTAATACGAAGTGAGGTAAAGTAATTGCTAAGTGCATTATTTCACTTCGTATTACAAAAATTAAAGGGAGGCTTTGAACTTTTGTGTTATCATTCCGACTACCCCTTTTTGGAGATACTGAGCTATACCAAGATGCCTGCTTTAGATAACCAATACCAAACAAAAAATATTATTTAATATTATTCTCATCTGGTCTTATTTCAAACACATTTAGAATGCTATTGTACAATATATTGTAGACTTTTAACAGCGTAGGTACTATAAAAATCAGCCGAAGAGCGTTCAAAGTGCTTGTACTTATACTCTTTGAAGTCCTTGATGATTTTAAACATCAAAGAATAAAATACGTTTTCTTTGTATTCTTGCATAAATTAATTGTGTTAGAGGTAAACAAACGTATTATACTAAGGAATTATTGAAGAGATTAGGATTACGACATAATACATTTACACGATACCGAGGCAGTTTCGTTTATGGTGCGGTAAACATATTAAATGAAATATATCCTTATTTAAGACATGCGTTTTCATATTATTCGAACATCTAGCAGACACCGAACGTAATATTTAGAGCCCTATATTTACAATTAAAAAAGGTGTGTCTATACAGGGTGTCTCACGGTGACCGTTGGTTAGAAGTATATCAACAACTGTAAAAGCTAGAAATTTGAAATTTTGCACATGCGACATGCCGTGTTTAATCTATTAAATAAAAATATTTTCCAAATGGCAGCACTTCCGGAAATACCGGAAGTGAGCATCAACTTCTTTATTTTAAATACAAACCAGGCAATTTTTTTTCACATTCTGATGTGTCATAAAATGTTTAGTAAGTATGCTTAAAATAATCGGCGTATCAATTTTGATTGTTGAGAAAAAAAAATTTTTTCGCTGAAAAATGTCAAAATCTTGTTTAGGAAATAAAACTGAAAGTCGAAAGTGGTAAAAGTTAGGGAAATGGGATTTTAGGTTCTCAATGTCAAAAGATTGAGACACATTGTCTGTAATGGATAATAAAAAATTGCCCGCGGTTAAGTATCTATTTGACGTCATTTCCAGACTTAAGAAAAACTTTAAAATGTCTATTTTTTTAAATGGAATGCCTATTTAATTATCGACCCATTCGATGAAGAAATAAATTTCCTTTAAATTGATATACCATGTTCCTATACCTAAAATCAATGATTACAGAGTTGTTTACATTTTTCTAATTAAATTTATAATTACATACTTTACAAAACATGGTTGGTATTGAAAATGTTCCAAAAATTTTTATTCAAATGTTTCTTACGCTTTTATGATTATTTAAAATTCTATCTATGCAACTTCTTGACTATCCAAGGTCTCTTTCCGCCGAACGAACTGAACTTTCAGGGAAAACATTAAAATATCCCAATACATTGGTTTCTGCAGCGTGATTGGGGACAATTGGTTTTGCCAAATTTCGTGGTGCATTTACTTCGCCCAAATTTAAAAAATTCTTTTCAATCATCCTGATTTTTCGTTCTGTCATTGTAGGTAAATGCGGATATCTTTCGTTAAAGTGTTGAGTGATTCTTTATTCAATAGTTAAAGGTTCTGCAGGTCCGAAAAGTAATACGAGCAGACTCGCCATGAATGTAAAACAAATTTAGAATATCAGCGTTTGTGTATTCCATATTTCCCAATTAAAAACAAATATTAAGCGCAAAAATCAAAATTCAAACAGATAACACTGATAACAAACGTAAATACTTACTTGTAAATGCATTTTATAGCATAAAGGAATTTTTAAACAAAAATCCAAATCAAAACTTCAATGGTGATACTTCTACATAGTACCTATCGTATAGTAACTTTAAACCAGCTCATAATTTTATTCTTAGTTACCATTCTTGTAAGTGACGTTTGACGTTTGTAAACACAATTGTGTATTAACAATAAATGAATATTATTATTATTATTATTAAAAATGTAGCGTAAACTTTCAAACTGATAGCTAACTGACAACTGTCATCATAAGAAACAATTTAATAAAAATTTTTTGAAAAATTTCAAAGCCAACCATGTTATGTAAAGTATGTAATTAAAAATTTAATTAGAGAAATGTAAATAATTCTGTAATCATTGATTTTAGGTATAGGAACATGGTATATCAATTTAAAGGAAACTTATTTCTGTATCGAATGGGCCGATAATTAAATAGGCATTCCATTTAAAAACTTTTTAAAGTTTTTCTTAAGTCTGGAAATAACCTCAAATAGATACTTAACCGCGGGCAATTTTTTATTATCCATTACAGACAATTGTGTCTCAATCTTTTGACATTGAGAACCTAAAATCCCATTTCCCTAACTTTTACCACTTTCGACTTTCAATTTTATTTCCTAAACAAGATTTTGACATTTTTCAGTGAAAAAAATGTTGTTTCTTAACAATCAAAATTGATACGCCCATTATTTTAAGCATACTTACTAAACATTTTATGACACATCAGAATATGAAAAAAATTGCCAGGTTTGTATTTAAAATGAAGAAGTTGATGCTCACTTCCGGTATTTCCGTAAGTGCTGCCATTTGGAAAATATTTTTATTTAATAGATTAAACACTCCATGTCGCATGTGCAAAATTTCAAATTTCTAGCTTTTACAGTTCTTGATATACTTTTAACCGACGGTCACCGAGAGACACCCTGTATACTTTGTTAACTCTTTACAATTTGCAATGATTAGATAGATAATTCTTATTGTATAATACTTACAGATTTATTTGAAAGGCATCTGGTGGTCAAAAGGCAATATTTTAAAATTATTTTCGTATATACAGGGTGATCCAACAGTAAGGTAGACAAACGACTTACTTTTTTTCAAATGAAATGACCTAACTTTTTTTACATTTTAAGAATCTCTCTAGTCACTGTTTATATTTCCCTTAAATATTTTTTTACTTCTCCACTCGTTCCGGAGAAAAACTATTTTTTTTGACAAATATGGGAAAATCATACTCCTCTTTAAGAGTCTCAGATTGAGTGGTGGAATTTTGAAATTTACAAATTTACAAAGCTAAAGGACACAACTTTTTTTTACTAAGTTTTGAATTTTTATATTGTATAAGGTGGTCAAAAAATAATTTTAAACTCTCTATTTTTCCAACGAATTTTTTTGGGTTTTTTCAAATGGAACACCCTGTATATTGGTGCACCAATGGAAAATTATTCTTTTGAAACTTGTAAATATTAATAATTAATTTACGTACTTATCAACTATCCACTACTCAGATTATTCAATATTATCATACAAAGAGCTTTCAGTTACACACGCTTACAGTACTTTCAATGATTTAAACGAAATTGCTCTAAAAAACACGCCTTTTTATTAATAAATGTCAAATTTAGTAACAAGGTAAATTTATACAAAATCAAGGTACCATTTTCGAAATTTGAAATCATACATAGATACTTTTGCATAAAAACTTTTAGAACTACCTACTACATTCAAGCATATCTACGTATCTCCCGTTAAGTTTTCTCTAAAAAAATAGGGTTCCGTATATTCCCACCCACATATCGACTTTAGGAGAAGATTGGTCATTTGTGCCTTCTGCCCAAAGAGGATTTTTATCCGCCCGAAAACGATTGTTGTATCTATTGAACGTTCCATCGAGATAAAGAGTTGATTCGTCCAAGAAGCAGATCCTGTGTGGAAATCTTGGAGTATTTCTAATTTGGCCTAAAGCCTACTCACAAAATGTCCTCCGTCTTGGTTTGTCTTCTTCCAATAATTTCTGAATTCTGAAAAACATTTATAAGCATTTATAAGAGAAAAATTTACTCCCAGTTTCTTTGAATTTATTGACAAAATCATTTATTGTTCTCAAACCTATTCCAATTTTTGGATTCTCTTCTCTAAACTTTCTAAAAGTTTTGTCGCCAATGAACACTTGCCGTATACAAAAATTACGTTAATTCTATTTTCTAAACTCTAAAGTTAATCTAGCCTATTTTGCACAATTAATTATACTTTTAATAGCAAATTGAAAAGCAAAATTATGAAAAAATTATTTTTACAAATGTCAAATTTTAATTTATAAGAGATTTTTTCATAAAACATTAATTTTGAGTGGCAAATTGCATGTAAAAATTAACATTAAAAAAGTCTATCGTCGAACTTGGCTGCATAAGAATATTGTATAATTAATTTAAGAACCAGCGTAATGGCTAGAATTCTTACATTTAACGTTAGCAATTTATAACAAATTTAGACCCGTAAACCCATTTAAGCTAATCAGTTATTGATTTTGCTCAGCTAATTGAAGACAATAACCGTTGACAGCAAGCAGGACACAAAATTTAAAACGGACCTGATTTAAAAATATTATTTGCCGTATCAAATTGATTGTTTCAAACTTTTGTTTAGTACCGAAAATAAAATTTTACTATACTGAAAAAGAGGAATTGTAATAGAGCACTTACTTCGAAATAATAATACAGCAGGTGGACCGTGTCTACAAATTGAAGTCAAACAAAAAGAAGTCCTTTTCTTGAAAAAAACAAAATACTTAGCATCATTTTTTTTCTTTTATTTTTCTGTTCGCATTCTTCTAGGATCTCAGTAATTTTCTAAATAAATTGTCGTCTGACTTTTTTGCGTCGTCCCTCTTAACACGTGGAAAGTAGTCTTAGAGACAGTAAATAATATGGCTGTTTTCCTGAATAAACAATAACGAAAGACAAGCTCATTTCTCGAAGAAAGAAATATAAATACGTAATTCCAAACGAAAACCGCTGGAAGGTTGTTTTGTGTTCTGTCGTGTATAACGCAGTAGTTTTCGCAGAGAAAAATATGAAAAACATTATTTTATCTCTAACAAAAAAATTAATTCGCGAATATTTTACTCTATCTTGTTAAGAAAGAAATACGGCTCGTATTAGTTAGTATTATAGCGGATGCGATTTTTTCTTTTATTTCTAAATTAGTAACAATTCCGCCCTGTTTTTACAGGAATTATATTGGATATAAAAGAAGATTTATAATTGGCGCAACCGGTAGAATGAAGGTAACTTACTGTAATGGTGTAGTAGAAATTATTGCACTACGGTTACAGATTAATCATGTCATCATTTGTCAATAATTTTGAACTCTCTTTGTACCCTGTTAGTGCTAGGCTAGGCCGTACGGTAATATTTTAGTCGAAAGCTACACCGATATTTATTAGAACAATAAAGGTACCAGAAAGAAAAGAGAAAAAGACACAATTATCAAAATAATGAAACTAGTGCAGCAGCGAAATCAGCCTCACAGGAAAACATGGTAACACTGGTCATAACTGGTCAGAAGAAAAAATGTGCCTTTAAGTCGCTGAAAACTGAGAAACTTCGGCATAATACAGAGAATTTGATTGGATCCATATTCTTGGTGTAAAGTGATTTTTCTCCAAATGGGGTGAATAATGATAATAACCAAATAATCACACAACCTCCCCCATGAATAATGTTTATTTTGATTGATAAATCGAAGTGGATAAAATTAATTAAGTTGTTTAAGGATACGACATGTTTCGACTACCTTTTGGTGTCATCATCAGACTACAAAACTAATAATAAGGTATACTTACTTACTACATTACTAATGCCCGTTTTCACCATACAAATTAAGTAATACTTAAAGTTAGGCAGAACTTAAATACCATAGCAACCATTGTCTCAATAATCGTTGCCATGGCATTTAAGTTCTGCCCAACTTTAAGCATTACTTAATTTGTATGGTGAAAACGGGCATAAGTGTAATGGTTGAGTTAGGTATAAGTTGATATTAAAATCAAGTAATGGGCGTGATGCGTAATGTCATTATTATCACATATTTCACGCATTCTGAAATAAAGGGCAGTAATGAACTTTACAAAATATAACTTGTAAAATTCGAAGTGAAATTGGTACCTACGGCATTGTTTTGGTGCGCGTCAGCAATTGTTGAGCTTTATACCGAATATTTTTGTGAAATAATATTAAAGTCGAATTCCACTTTTTTACAGTAAACTTTTGAGGTATTAAATATTTTACATTCCATTTAATAAATACCGGCATAACCAAACTTGTTTTGAACCTAAATAATAAAACTCACTCATTCTAAAATTTTACCGATACAGTACCGGTGAGTATACCTATTTATAAAATAACAGGAAGGTGGGTTTTAGTTTCTTCTTATAACAAAAAACTTTCTCATTCACCCTAACTCTCCGAAAGTAATATCTTACGTAAAGATGAAATATGAAAAATAAACCGCTTCCACGTTAAAAGCCGCCGGAGTTCGAATTTACTTATAATAAAAAGCTATACAAAAAGTAAATATGTCATTGATCAGCTATGTGGAAAATACGGACTACATTTAAGTTTACAAACTTAATATAAGTCTCTGCATTTATCTAAATTGAATTTTACTTTTGTGCGTCTTCTTAAAAATTCAATTAAAGTTTGTAGGAAATCAGGTAATTACATTTAAACTTTCCTTTCAATCATTAGTACGTACTTTTCCGCTATACTTAAATTGAAAATAAACTGTTACCTACATTCTCTTTGTCTAGTCTAGAAAATTAAACGCAAAGGTGTTCAAGTTATTTACACCCTTTCAGTAAAAGAGACCAAAATACGAGTGCGGTAATTGGAATGACGGTAAAGCTTCTGGGGGAAGTTTTGGGGCTTTATATCTGCTTTTGGTTTCCTTCGAGGTTAAATACACATTCGAATGTGTATGCAAAATGAAGCTCTAGTACTTTTTCGTCAAACATTCATTTTACTAACTATATCTATCTTAAATTTGTCAAATTGGGGGGAATTACATTTATATAATACTCAAAATAGCATTGTAGGTAATATAAATATAATAATGTAGTATGTATATACGTTTCGTTGCGAAACTTTCACCGCTTTCCTTTTCACTTTCTCTGCCTTGTTCATGGTTTTTGCTGCATTTGTTCTTGCGGTAGGTGCTGTAATGGTGTTCGTCATGTACAATATTGTTGTTGTTAAGATTTGATTGAGCGCCATTTTCTATGTGGGAGGGACCTTAGAGCGTCGTCCCGAGTATTGAGGTCGTATTTCTCTAACTATGGGATATCAACAACATCATCAACGGACAAGGGGAACGCCATGGTAGTTATGGACAGGGTAGGTTATGATAGAAACATAAGCGACCTTCTAAAGACCCAGCGTATCAATCGATCGCTACAGACCGAACTATTTACTTGGAATACACTACTAGAATGAAAAGCAATCCAAATAAGATTAAGGACGTTACAGACTACCAAAAATACACAAAACTGGCGTCCAATTAACACCAATCGTTAGAACAATTGGGTCTCCACTACAAAAACTGGTAAAATATCTAACGGAACAATTTCAAACGTACGCTAAACAACCACAAGGCCCTACGTGAAGAATACCAACCACTTCATTGAAATACTGAGACAAAATTGTGAGTTTCGATGCCGTATCCTTATTCACGAACGGTTAATGAATGGTTGAACATTATTAAAAAGAAATGCCAAATTTCCAAGGACATCTGTATCCCTAACAGAGCACTGCCTAAGAAACATCTACTTTATGTACCATGTACCACCAAGGACAAAAAGATCACCACTAATAGCCAACCTGTTTATGCGGAAACCTGAAAGCACGACCCTAAACACTGTCAGTCACAAACCTAGTTTATCGTTAAGGTAGGTATGTCGACGACACCTTTGTAATATAAGTACACGGAAGAAAACAACTCGACAGCTTCCTCGAACATCTAAACAAGGCCCACAACGAGATCAAGTTCACAATGGAAGTAGATGAAAACAAGAGGTTGGCTTTTCTGGACGTGCTCATATGTAAGAAGGAAGACGTGCACCTCGGCCACATTACAGGAAAGCCACGCACACCAACAGATTTCGAATCTCCAAATCACATCAACATCCGGCACAGCTACAGTCAGTCGTGAAAACGCTGGTAACGAAATCCAAAAGAATTGAGGATCTAAACAGAGATGTCAGTGCTTACAACAGCACTTATCCAGAATGGTTTTGAAAGGGAGAACATCCGAAACGATCTAGAACTAATAAAACCTAAGCCAGGCGCGGAAGAAACGCCAACAGCCAAAACGTGGTTTTAACTCTCATAGTCACGACTCACGACACGAGACAACGCTCCAAGAAGCACCTTAGCATAAATGTAAATAATCCATATTACATTACTATACTTCGTAACAAAATGAAGTATCAATCAAAATATAAAAATTCGTTTACGGAATAATAAACTACCATGTTGTTTTAATTTGCATTCGTGCGTAATTAATAAAGTGCGGTTTTCTCTGTTCGCTTGAATTAGGATTTTCTTACACCAACGCTTTACCAAGAGACGTCTTATGTTCTGAGATCGTATGTACAGATGAGGGCGTTAGACTGCTGTGAGCATTACACCACCGCGTCTATTCAATAATAAATAATAAATAATTATTGTTGACAGCAAACGATAAAAGTAAGCGATCTTTTGGAAGATGTTTGGAAGAATCGAAGCGAGAAATTAATTGTAGGTCTAGGTATAAGAATCCGAAATTACCATTATTTCTGCCGTAAGGATCAGTTTAATTACTTAAGGGTGTAATACAAGCAGGAGAAAGGTGAAAGGTCTTAGATGGTGGGATTACATGTTAATGAGATTTAAAGTGGTACTCCGGTACATTAAAGTAAGCTTAATATAATGTAACTTTATGTATTTCTTTTGATTATAATTAAACCTTTTTAATTTTAGCATCTATCCGCTTCACTAATTTTCCGCTTTTGTTTGTGTGGTAATGTCATGACCCGATTCGTTTTAACATTTGTGAATTCTTTGATTAGCGCATTCCGATATGTATGTACAAGCTTATTGTATTGTATAAGATCAGAGAAGGATAATTGAAGAGGGCGGTGAAGAAAGTAGAGATGATAAATTTGATGTTACGCTTGCTGGAACAGTTTTCACAAACATTTCAAACGTTTTCATTAACGTGTTCATAAGCTTAACGAAACGTTAATAAACGGTATAACTTACACTAAATTAAACCAACAGAGTATTTAAAACCTCCTTTTATGTAGTAGAATAACGCAGATAACTCCAGAAATCACGCATTGTGAGTATAGAGTCTTATAATGGGCACTTTAATAAGAACCTTTTATTTCTAAATTGGAATTTTAGATCAAAAGGAAACCTCTAAAATATCTTTTTGTAATTTGCTTCCATTTTGATTCTTTAATAGACATATTAACGAAGGTGACGTTATCATCTGTGATGTGCTTATCCAAATTAATTCACGGAACATTTTACGAACATTTTTAGGTTGACAATGCTTTTGATGCGGAATTATCTTGTCATGCATGAAAGTTTAAAGTACACAATGTGTCAAGAACACCAAAATTTCGTCCTGATTTTTGAAAACAATTTTTAATTAGTTTTTACATCAACGCTTCGGTAAAGAACAGCGAGCCTATGGCAATTAATTATTGTTTTCAAAAAACAGGACAAATATTAGTTTTTGGAAGTTTAATGCTTCAGCGAATTACTATTTCCCAGAATGCAATGTGCGATAAAATCTTCTTTGGCGTCTACAAAAATCAAATTTTGATAATAATATTTTAGATTCGTATTAACAAAGGTTGTACAACATACTAAAATTTTGTACCATTTGAGCCAGTAGTTTTGTTTTTAGCACCTCTGGCTCTAAACTTAGCTATAGCGTCGCAAACTCCAACAAATGGGTACTTTGCATCATTCGGTGGTAGAACTGCTCCTAAAAGTGCGTTAAAAAAAGTTGTTAAGGTAGAAATAAACAGACTTTTATTTGACAATAAGCCCATTCGAATCGGCCCAATTGTTATTTTCAACTCCAACAAATGTCAAAGATATTCACCCTCCATACAACTCCACAGGAAATCGTGATTAATAACAAACCCATCACGTAATGAACAACTACGTAACGAATTCGAGATCCTCACCATACAAACTTACATTAAAAAGTGCACCAAAAAATATACCTATAAATAAAGTTAATATGTATTCCGGCGCGGTAACTTACGAACTGGGAAAAAAATCCATCCATAAAAGATTAAATTGCCTGCTAACCTGCTAACTGATGAAGAAACTAGTGAGTGAGGACTAGTTTTAAACTGCCCACGTTACGTTAATATAGTCACAAGTATTATCAAATACCAATTTTGTGTATAGCTATTTAGCTGAGCCGAAAATCATATAATAAAAAAAACATATACAACAGCAGATCATCTGTCTATGCTGCACGAATATGTAATTTATAATTACAATTTACATGAAGATTAATAAACAATTGGACAGAAATTTTGTCTGATCCGATTTGTGAGATTCCCATTTAGATTAACTAATGTTACAGTATATTGGGAGCTTTAATTGTGTACCGATTTGAAATGTACAAGCAGAACGTAATTGTTATGTATAATTTGAAATTGAAATGTGGTTACAGTGCACTGTCAGAGTAAAAAGCTTTTTAAAGGCTCATAGTCTAAGATACGTTATTAGAAATATATACCCTCATCTGTTATTTGACGATGATAAAGATTATAAGTTAGATAATATATAGGTCGATAAATTGCAAATGGGTTGCCTAGCTAAATCGGGGCCCAATGCTGTTAAATCCGCTTTCTTTCAGAAGAATGCTCTGCATCCCTGTCTGCTACATGGAATGGCGGGCGCAGCGCTCTCTGTCACTCTCCACGCTCGCGCTGAAAAGATAATATCTAAAATCTAGGCAACCAGGAATGTGATGGTAGTGACGGAGAGCATTGCACACGCCATTCCATGTGACAGACAGGGATGCAGAGCGTTCTTCTGAAAGAAAGCGGATTTAACAGCATCGGGCCCCGATTTAGCTAGGCAACCCATTTGCAATTTATCGACCTATTTATTATCTAACTTATAATCTTTGTCATCGTCAAATAACAGATGAGGGTATATATTTCTAATAACGTATCTCCTACTATCATTTCTGAAAATCGTTGAGGCAGATTTGATAAAACCGCGTAACAATCGATGAATTGTAATTATAATATGTAAATTTCAAATATTTTATTCGGCTATTGAATTTTCTTTACAAAAAGGTGCTATAAAGAGTATGATTTTCAACACGATTGAAATCAATAATGCATCAATAATGCATACAGGCCTGAGTGTCTACAGAAATTGTTATACACCGGATTGTTAAAAGAGCAAATTTAATAATACAGGCATTCTTGCATGGTATAATTTACTCAGCTAAAGTGGCAGGAGGATACTAACAACAAGAAAAATAATCTTCCCCGTTGTGAAACAAATGTTGCTGAAAAGAACTCAAGTGTGTTACACCATTCTCTATGTATGATAATATCATTATTGTAGAACAAGGCAAATTTAGAGCAACTATATAACATCGTCCGGGAGAGAAATCAAACATCTCCATTAAATTCCAGAAAACGGCAAAAGTTACGATTACAAACTGAAGAAGGGTGGAGGGATTAAGACATCTAATCTTCCAAAGCAAAACATACATATAACAGTGGCAGGTGGATGATTCTGCACTGTGCAAAAAATGGATGGTCGAACTGTTTACACCAAAAAAGCTACCCTCAACAGCTCCCAAAATTAGCCAATCAGCCCAAAAAGTAAAACGTGAAATTTTTCACTTATTCCTGTAAACAGTGTAAACAAACTTATATTCTTTTTATTTGCATACCTTGTAAAAATACATGTGAGATGTGGTGTTTTATGTGGTTTAAAATATCTTGTTTAGCAAGAGATAGAGAGAGATATATATAACCGCTACGTGCCATAAACAACAAACACTGTGTTTCTGTTTTGGCGCGTTACTTTTCTATAAGATACACACTTTCTCCTTAAATATATTTGTTAGTGAATAACCACAGTAACACCCATCACCCACCACCATAGCTGTATTACTTACTTATAATACCTCGGTTGTGTGAAGGTAAAGCAGCAGTTCACCTTCACCACCTTTACCTTTACCTTCAGAAGAAGAAAATGCCCGAAACATATATCTGCCGTGTTTAAAGAGATTGTTCTGAGGGTAAAAACGTACTTATAGAGGAACAATGCAAAAAATTAAACGGCTGCAGAGGGTAATTCACACAACCTGAATCAAACGACTCTCTGGATCTGAACAAAGAGTAATTTTATTGGACATCGGAAACAAAAACGTTTTTAGCAGGTTTCACCAAATGCATTGGGAAAATGTGCAGCAGATTACCATGACGAGATTATGAATAATGGTTGGGAGTGACTCCGACAATAATCAATGCTAGATCGCGAATTTAGAAATACAGCGACCTCCTGGAGAAAAGCAGGTATAATTGAATTGTTAAACAAGATCTATTATCAGAGCAACTCGGCGCCTTCAACCAATTGACGAGGGCTTCACTTTTCAAATTTATCTCGACAGCACAATTATAAAAAACAATATTGGTAATGATTGTATACCTATGGGTTGATTGATTACTATGAATATAAAAATTTTTGCACAAGCAAATAAAAAAAGCGTTTCTTGATTTTGATCATTTCATCCCAATTAGAGCACCAAAAATTTTTGCACAAGCAAATAAAAAAAGCGTTTCTTGATTTTGATCATTTCATCCCAATTAGAGCACCTATGAATATGTTAATAAAGTAATAAAGAAAAACACGATTATTTCAAAAAACAGCAGGAGGACATTATATATTTTGCAGAATGAAATGGCCGCAACAGTGCAGTTCGTGGGTTGAACGAATTGGAATGAAAGCGTAGTGAGCGGTTAAACACACTCGGCCTTGTGCTACAAGCTACGCTGTTGCGGCCATTTCATTCCGCAAAATATATACCTAATGTACTCCTACTGTTTTTTTATATTGACAAATAATCGTATTTTTCTTTATTACAGTGGTGTTATTGAAGAATAATGATTTAATCCTGCATTAACATCTTATCAAAGGTGTATTTTGCTATATACGAATATTGTATTCCAGTGTTTATTTCATTCTTAAAGATTGTTCGTCTCAAATTGACGTGAAAATTGTCTTTTCTGGAACGCAGTTCGCTATGCTATTATAATTCACTATATTCAATAAAAATGATCAAATTACACATAAATAAATAGTGTTTTATAAACGTTTAAAGTGAGGTGACTAAACATTTTGCAAACATCTTGCAACCCGGAACCCGATACCGATACCCACAATATCGTCGTGCGAAACCACCCTAAGAGGATTCATATCATATATAATTATACATAATACATTGTTAGGTATGTAACTTATTCCACACTTAAAAGCTTGAATTTCACTGCCAGTAAATAGCTAGAGCATTTAGGTACTTATACATATAATATATGTAAATTAGAATTTAATACTTGTTTATAGTTTGCTAGTGTGTGTGTTTTGTTTGTCGTTGTTTTAATGTCATATTATTTAGATATTATCAGGAAAATATTTTGACATGTACAGTGTGCTTCAATAACCTGTGACAAACAAACAAAAATTTTGTTTAATGGAACCCTCTGTATAATTTTACATATTGGGAACCACCTTGGGCTCCTATATTTATTTATTCCTAAAATATTATGGTTTTTAAACGAATAGTTTAGCAGCAATAAATTATTTCTTAAAAAAAATTTAATTTTCATTACTTCCTCTAAAGGCGCGGCATTACCATAAATCCAACTTTCATGTCAAATTTGGATTCAATTCTTGTTGTAGAAGGTTGTCAGATGTTCCAATTCGTTTATGATGCTTCATCATATACACTATACAGGATGTTCAAATTTAACTCACAATTTTTAGAAAATTCAAAGCAGCTTTTTCCAACTTTTTTAAATGGAACACGCTGTATGTTTTCTGCTTGATCGATCAAGAATTAAAATATGAACATTTTTTGTAATCGCGCCTTTAGAGGAGCTAATGAAAATTAAATTTTTTTAAAGAAATAATTTATTGCTGTTAAATTCGTTTAAAAACCGTAATATTTTAGTAATAAATAAAGGGGTCCAAGGAGGTTCCCAATATGTAAAATTATACAGAGGGTTCCATTAAAACAAATTTTTGTTTGTTTGTCACAAGTTATCGAAGCACCCTGTCAAAATATTTTCCTGAAATGCACCCTTAAGGGTAATTAACAACTGCGTTTGAATGAAACGTCAAACTTTTTTGGTCTCGGTGACACCCGACGTACTGTTGAAGGAGAGTGTAATATATACAGATATTATCGTATATCAGAGGAATATGGACGATTTATTCCATCCATCGGCTGTATTATGTGTATGGGTTTGAGAATGTATTTTTTATCTTTCTTGAAACGTTCTAAATAGTTAGTTCTGAATTTATTTTCTAAATACATGCGATCCTTTCCATTTCATAAATGTATTTTCGATATTGGTCCTTCAGTTCTTAATATTTAAACTGTATATAGATCACTTATATTCGAAAATCGACAAATTAACGTTCTATTGAAGAAAAACGTAATGGCATTTCGGTTTCAACGTTCATGATTTATGACCAGTATATTTGCGTTAATTGATGATTTAATACGCCCAAATCGTTGATTGAAATATACTAATATTTCAATCAACGCCCACTTAGATGATTTTATGTTAAATTTTTGCACAAACGTCAGTGATTCATTTCGTAGATATTGCCAATTATTTTTTCAATCGAAATTAACGCTTGCCACTATAAAAGATGGTACACATTTACAATGGAAGATTTATAGCAAACGTATTAACAAATATCGGTCAAAATGCATACAGAGAGTTTTATCAGATCAATATAAGCATTCTTAGCAATGTATGTGCTATACTGCTTCTCACCCTCATAATACGGCGGGTGCCATATCATCTTTTGAGAGTGGAATACACTCGATTGCTATCTTATAGACCTATTAAAAGCTTTCAATTGTGTTCTGGTTCTGCTCTTGAAACTGAAACATTTCTACAACTTTGACGATCTCAGTACCCCACTTATTAGCTCCTATCTTGAGAATAGACTCCAGTGTGTTTCTTTCAACAATTTACTCTCGGAAAATCGCCCAATGAAACATGGAGTGCCTCAGGGATCCATCCTTAGCCCTCTACTCTTCTTGGTGTACATCAATGTCTTACCTTCCTTTCTGAATGAGGAAGTTGATTGTATATTGTATGCTGATGCTGCTACCGTTCTCTGCAAGGATGAAGATCTAACCACCTCTATCCAGAAGACCAGTATAGCTACCAATATAAAGTCAAAATCTGGTGCGATAACAATAAACTTCAAACAAACAGTAACAAGACCAAAGTTATGCACTTGACATTAGAACAAAAAGAATTAAAAATCGGCACTGACAACATAAAGTTTCTGGGGTATTACATAGATTCTCTTTCATAACCACCAAGTAAATCTATTTTTCTTCTGAGACGTCTGTATGTAAGTACGACTGTAAGTACAGTAAAAAGTACTAATTTCGCATTAATACATAGTGTATTAGCCTATTCCATTACTAGTTGGGGTTATTCGTCACACTGGAGGGATGTTTTCAAGATCCAGCGTAGAGCAGTACGTGTCATTGCTGGGCTTAGATATAAAGAAGACTGTAAAGCTGCTTTTGTAGAACATAACATCACAGTATATACACGAACATACATATACTGTGATAACATCCTAGCACTGCCCAGTGTTTCTATTTTAGAAAGTGTGTGTAGTGTGAAAGAATAATTCAAACTTTACATGTCATTCGACGTACATCATTATAATACTAGACCTAGAAACAATATCCGTGTCGATTTTTGCAGATTAACAAGGTCAAAAAATGGCCCTCAGCATTAATCTCAACAGCTATTCAATAGTCTTCCTGTAGTGATAAGGTAATTACCGATTATCCAATTTAGCAGTGGTAAATTGGTACGTAATAAACGCTGTAAGGAAATTTTTAATATGTGGTATTCTATGTTTTTTTGATGAGTGTAAATACAATATTCAGTATAACTACCACGAATAAATTTTATTATTATTATTACTCTAGTCTAGTGTAAATCCGTGACCAAAACACACTTTTCCGTGGCAAATTTGGAAGGAGTTGCGTTTACAACGAATTTTCGAATAGGGACCCGTCCATTTCATCTTGGTCAAGAAAGTTAATTGGAAACCGTCAAGAAAACAATTTTTACCGCCTGAATAATGCAATTTTTATATCTCTGGTAAAGTATGAACAAGTTTTATATAAGTTATTAATGTTTTATCATTAGAAAAGCCCTTTTTCTCTCAATGAAAACTGCGTAATGAAAACCTAATTGCTAATGTCATTCTAATTAATATTTAATAAGTACTAAGGGAAGGTTGTGAGTTATATTTTATTATTTCCACCTCCTTTGTGAAACTTGAACCACCACCACCACTCATGAGGTCTAATGTCATTCACTCATTTATGAAAGTTTGGTATCATTACTTAACGAGAATTAATTTAGAGCTGTTTCTTTATGAATACCGTACCTTGCTTAATATCTTTGAATAAAATCAAAATCAAGTCCGTTATTATAGGTGCCTACATGAACATTTTGTAATGCTTTTATAATTATTTACAAGATGATTGAATATCAATCTATAAAAAAGTGTCTACTACTACTGGAAGCTGTGGACTGCAACAGTAACGTCGCCTTTATGATTCTTAGATTTTGTACAAAATTTTGGTTTGGTGTGTCATTTCCTCAAAGATTTGATTGGAAACTGAGGTCCTAAAAAGCTCTAGGTGGACATAAAATTCTAGCGTGATAACACGCACGAGTCTCCTGGGAAGTTGGATTCTCTTAATACTGTGTTAGTCAGAGGAGCTTCGATTGAGCTTCTACAACTAAGGATAAGAAGGATAATCCCAAATCAGGCCATGTTCTAAGATCTTTCGATGGCACTATCGACTAGGTTAAAAAGGAGAGGGTTACGTGTCACGTCAGCTATAATTTAATAGGCACCCACATATTTTACTTATAAAAAAATGCGTAAGTTATGAAGTTATACGTAGTAGTACTATTAGACGCAGGTTTTAACGTTACCAATACAGTTTCAAACTAAAATTAATGCAATTGTATGGCAGTCAGTATAATTCTCTTGCCAATTTAGTTTTCCGCCCCAATTTGAATATTTATTACTTAAAACGGGTGTAGTAATTTACGACTCAAAAAGTTCTATGAAAATTTGCTTGTAACTACTTTTTGCACAAGAACGGTCACTACGGAATTTTATAAAAATATTGATTACTTATGAACGCATTATCTTTTGAAACATTGACTCAAACAAAAATTTACAGTCAGTAATTAAATGTAATTAATTTTATCTAAACTGTGGACATCCATAATTAGTATATTATACAGGGTGTTTAGAAAAGATGCGGCAATATTAAAGGGGGTGATTGCCCAGGTCATTTTATACAAAAAAGTTCCTATAAAGGCTTTTCGAAAACGCTTCGTTACCGATCTACAGCGTGTTGAAGTTTAATTAAAAAAAAGAGTAAAAATTAGATTTTTCCAAAACGGCTTGAAATATCATAATGAAATTTTAGGCGCGTTAATAGCTGTGGGAGACACATACTTTGCAATACAACACGATGTTTCAGTCGTACCGGTTGCGCGCGTATTGGCACGTCACAGGCGCCTATTTTTCAAGAAAAATATGTTTGTACGCATGATAAATGGATATGCACTAAAATGTTTTTTTTTTACTAAAAAACGGTACGTCGTACGATAAAAAGTTAAGAGAGCTTTTTTCTTCACAATTGAACAAAGAATAAAAACATATTTTTATTTTTAGAGAAATCAGCGGCGTCCTATTTTTTTCTTGAAAAATAGCCGGTGACGTTGCAATACGCGCGCAACTGGTACGACTGAAACATCGTGTTGTATTGCAAAGTACGTGTCTCCCACAGCTATTAACACGCCTAAAATTTCATTATGATATCTCAAGCCGTTTTGGAAAAATCTAATTTTTGCTCTTTTTTTAATTAAACTTCAACACGCTGTAGATCGGTAACGAAGCGTTTTCGGAAAGCGTTTATAGCAACTTTTTTGTATAAAATGACCTGGGCAATCACCCCCTTTAATATTGCCGCATCTTTTCTAAACACCCTGTATATCGAGGGTCCAAAGTGCAGCATTTAATCTCGCGAGTGGAGTTTGTTACCTCGAGGGCGAAGCCCGAGGGCAATAACCACTCAAGCGATTTAGGCACTTTGGCCCCGAGGTACATACGCCATTTTTTCGCATTTCCAAAGTATTTACTTTTTATGTACAATAATTCCAAATTTGTTCGTGTGAATGTGACAAACTTGTATAAAATTATTTAGAAACCTTGCTAACCGAAAAAACAAAAACCAGTCGGTTAGCATGGGAATTAGTAAACAGCGGTACCCACAAAACATCCCCACTGCGGTAGCCGTATTTGAAAAAAATTGTACAAAAGAGTAATAAATATGTACGACGAATTTGATCTAGAAAAAGCCGCTGAGAGGCTTTAGAAGACTTACTGTCTTCCAAATCTCGTAAAATTTATGAGAAAGAGTATGATATGTTTTTAAAGTGGTGCTGTGAAAAGAAAATTACAAATTTCAACGAAGATGGTTTGCTGGTATTTTTTAATGAAAAGGTAAACAAATTTGCTGCTTCTACATTGTGGACCCACGTGGCTTCACGTTAAACATAATGTTGATATAAGTAAATTCCACAAATTGATGACGCTTCTGAAAAGGAAAAATTTTGGTTACAAAGAGAAGAAGTCAAAGGTACTAACTATAGAACAGACTGATATGTTTATGAAGGAAGCTTCAGATGACACATTTTTAATGAGAAAAGTGAGTATGTTGTAACGCCCTGCGTTGTTTTCCTAATTTAGATTTGAAATATTCTAATTTCTTTTACTTTAATGACTAATATTCTTAAAATTTGCTACATTACATTGTATTATAAGCATCTGTCCTTATGACGAATCATCTTAGCCCTATGTAACCTGAACCTTTGGAATTCTCTTTGTTCGCTGATGACTAATTTGTTTTGCACTCCAGATGTATTCTTTTTCTTTGTCCCTTTGTACTAATTTGCGACGTAGAACCCGCTGATTCATTGCCTTCAGGGTCTAAGAGCCCCTTTCCTCTAGTCATTTTCTTCAGTTAACTACTCGCTTCCTTTCCAATCACTTCGCTTCATTTCTGTACGATACGATTTGCATTTACTAAAACTCGAGTTATTTTCGGCTTTGTGCTCATCTATCAACAATTTAGTGAAAGTTCTTACTGCTGCTTTAAGAAATCACTGAAATCGTATTTTTACGTATATTTGTACAGTAAAGAAAAGTGTACGTGAGTTCTTCTTCTTAAAACTGAATTTTCTGCTTAATGTAGTTACCTAATTTCGCTTTCCCTTTTTATAGCGGTTTTACACCAGTAAAAAAAAAACTAACTCAAATCTACTACCATTTTCCTACATCTTTCTCCGAAATCTACTTCCGTTACCGACTGCCGACGTGGGAAACCAACTGTTTCTTCAATCCCTCGATCGCCGCTACGAAAACTCATCTAATTTCATCTTTACTGTATATACCGTCGCTAAGTGAAAAACCAATTTTAGTTTTCCCCTTTACTCCTTATATTGAACTTTTTATACTTTAATTTTACCTACTTAGTTATTTTTTTCCCCTACTATTTTATTTAAAAGATTCTGTTTAAACATTAACCATTTTACTATTTAAAATTTGCTACATTTGCTATTGCTGTAACGTAACTTTACCGTATTATTTCCTTTGAATTTTCTAAAGTAATATAGTTTATTTGCTAATTTAATTTTCTATTTGCTAAATAGTAATTTGTTATCGAATTACCTTTAACTTTTTCTTTTGAATTAACGTAACTATTTAAATTTGAACCTAATCTATATTTGGTATCCGATTTTTGAATCACAGGATAGTACTCTGGTAATATTATTCCTTTCGCCCTTGTGTTTTTATTTTGTTTAAGGACTTGGGAAAACTGTGCACAGGAGTTCCAACATCCGACTCAACTTTAACAAAAGAAAGGTAGGATTTTCCATTTAACCACCGATTACTGTCTATTGGCATTTTTAAAGTCGCATCCCTATATCTCAATTTGATTATTAATCTAACGTCATTTTACTTATAATTTTTGCTTAACTTAAAGGTAATTTAGACCCACGTATTTTGTGCTACAAATTTATTTTGTCAAAACTCATACAATTATCATTTTCTTGTATTTATAAAAAAACTGATTTTATTTTGTATATTTAATTTGAATTATTCATTATAATAACCTTAAATTTATTTAATTCTCTTTTTATTGCCGAAACCACCCCGTTCTCTTTCAGAATTGACATCGTTACTGTTATAACTGTTAATACCTTCGTAATTCGGATTAGCAGCCTTATTTTTCTAGAAGAATTACGTGGCGCCCTTTTCTTTACTTATTTTTCTCCTATTTTACTACCACAATTTCTTACTTTTTCGCTCATTATTGCTAACCTACGACCACCTGTCTACTAGCACTGAACTACTGCGGCCGTTGCTCCATTTAATTTCGTTGCGACCCAATTCTTGTCGTAACAATGTCCAAAAATCATTGTACCTACTTTTAAAAATGATTTTTTTGTATGTAGCACTCATATTTAGTGTGGCAGGGGCTTGTAGAGGACTTGTCAATTAATGACGTGACTCATTTGGGCAACAGAATTCTTGTTAAAATTAGAGCTACCAAAAATGAAACAGAGAGGAACTTGGTTGTAAAAGATTCAGATAAAATCATACACATACAAAAATCTGCAAGAAATATATGAGAAAAGCCGAAACTCCCCATTCAAGGTTTTTTGTTAGTCAAATTAGCAAGCAGTGTACAGTGCAACCTGTAGGAAAGAATATATTTGGAAAATTGCCCCATAAAGTTGCAACATTCTTAAACCTACCAGATGCGTTGTCATATACAGGACATTGTTGGCGGTGAACCTCTGCATCTTTGCTAGCTGATTCAGGTGCAACTGTTGACGTTTTAAAAAGACATGGGTGATGGAAGTCTGCAACGGTTGCAGAAGTGTATGTGGAAAACTCCCTGAATAATAAGAACCTTATCGCCGACAAAATTTTTGAAGGTGAAGGCGATCAAAAAACACCAACTACCTCACTTCCAGGACCATCGTACCAATCTGAATGGTCCACAGGCACTGATTCATCTGGAAATGTGTTCAACCTTACATTCAGCCTGCAGTATCGTTTCGGAAATCAATCGTCCGATATTTATTAATTGTAATAATATTAATGTTAATGTTTCGTACAAAAATGAATAAAAAATATTTGAAGTTTGACATCTGTCAATGAACTCTCTGGGGAGTTCAGTTCATATTTAATCCTGAGGGAATAAATGACCCACTTTAGTCCCTGTAGACAGAGACTAAAGTATCTATTTTAGTCTTGGAAGTGCAAAAAATATTTTTGTGATGAAATGTAAATCCCCTTTGAATATTTATTTTAAATACAGCTCAATGAGCGTCGAATATTGTCAAAATATATATTTAAGTGGGATTTACATTTCATTATTATTAGGTATTTAAGCAACAAGGAATGTAAAGACATGATAACATTCAAGGCAAATGAGTACGAGCCGTGGCGGAAGCCGAGGCTTGTCACTTGCTGAGAATGTTAACAGTCGATACATTCCGTGTTACTTATTACTTACATTTTTACCGCTGCCGTTAATAATATTGTGAGTAATTGTGTTTATTGAATGGAGTTTTCCCAGATGCCTGGAAGGTTTCCTCAAACCATTAGCAAAAATGAGTAACGTCAATGAATTTTCTCATCTACATCGTTGATTGAAATATTAATAAAGATGGGCAACTCATGTTATAAGAATCGAAAAGAATGCAATTCATCCATGTATGTTTAGTTGCGTTTTTGTTGTTTTTTTTTGACTGTAAAGTAGCGCCATCGCCAAATGTTATGGATAATAGTTCAATTTTCGCCGCAAATTAGAATTGGCGCTTCGAAAATACAAGTGAAAGCTATTTTTAGTCATGCAATGTTGCAACATTTAACACTAATTAATATAAAAGTCACTCTACTCTGGAACTTAAAGAATTCTAAAAAGCAATTAATTTCTATTATAAAATTTCTATACGATAAACATCGTTTTATTTTCATTAGTTATTCCCCCCAAAATTATGTATTGAACGAATCGCTTTTACAATTTCATAATTCATTTTAAAATAATTTACAAGTGCGTATATAACTTACTGTCATTTAATCCCACAGTAAGAAATAGGTATAAATAACGCCAAGAATTTCACATTAGAAATGGCCATTGCTAAAAAACATATAGAAAATCAAAAACCTTTCATTCCTTAAAGTAGTTAGTGTCGACTGTCCTGTCGATTACATTGTTTTGCATCATCCTCAATCCTCATTTATTTTGATATTAAAAAATACCTCAAAATCAGTTAGAATGTCATTGTACAGTATAACATTTAATCTTAGGGATTCATGCGGATTTCCAGTCACATTTTGCTGACAAGGATTTGCTCTTTTACACATCGACTTAGTCAGCACATTCTTTCATAAGTAGTATGTACGTAATAAACAAAACATACGTGAAATTATGTCAATGAGATAGGGAAGTAAAGTGTTTCTGATTGTACAAAATGAAAAACCGCAAGTTTTGGCCTTTTCAAGTTAGACGCCGCTACGTCGCTGTCGTACCTATCTCGTATACAGGGTGTCCACGGCTGAATGGAACATAGGGAAAATACGCACGGTCTTTGATAATAATAATAATAATACATAATAATAATAATAATAATAATAATTTTTTATTCATTTGTTAATAGAAAAAACTATTTTAAATACGTGATTCTTAAAAAATACTGGAACCACCTAATACATGAAAACTTGTAAAAAGAATATTTCTTACGTATAACCAAAGACTATCCTTCCCCCTTAGACAGCTCATCAAAAGCGAATACTTGATTTCAAATTTCTCGTTTTTGAGGTGTCCACTAGGGGGACCTGCAGTTAAAATTTTCTTGACTACAATCGTCCAAGATATTTAAGAAAGCGTAAATACATTGTGTTATTCATTTGACCCACAAATTTGGTCGGCTACCTGCAGTTACTATAGAATTACGGTTTTAAGATTTTACTACTTTAATCCGTCAGGTACCAATAACTGTAAAAATTGTAAATAAGGAGGCTGATGTGGGTGTAACAATTACAGTAGGTACCTACTATAGGAATAAACTTGATTGTTGCAGTCATACTCGAGAAAGTTCCTAGTTCATAAATTCTTTATTTTATACGTGATTATCTTATTTATTTTTGATATACAAGAATATTATAAGCCAAGTTTCTCCCAAAATCGGCCTTTTCTACGAATCTAAGCCTAGCGATTTGATACAATTTTGCATGCGGCGCCGTATTCGGAATTCATCAGAATCGCGGGGGGTCCCGTTCGGACTGTTCAAGTGTTCAGTCGCGTTAGTGTCAAAAGGGCACTTTTTTGTCCAAATTTCAGCGATTCTGAGACGGTTCCGTGCACGCCGAGGTCGCCGCGACGGCCCTCCTTCGGAAGTTAACATTCGAGGACTCGCGCCCTCCTTTCGACGGAGCTTTCCACCCCCCTCCGACCCCGTTCGGCGTCCACCATAAGAGCGCTCTTTTTCAAAATCTCCCTTCTTGTCCTTCTAGCCAGAGCCACTAGGGCGTCGGCGTCGTCGCGGAGCTCGGACCGCCGTCGGACTGGCCGACGACGGGGCTTTCCGAGGGCGGCGGCGAAATTTCGCCGAGCGTCCCGAGGTGGCGTCGGCGGGCGGGCGAACACTCCGCATTTAAATTATGAAATGAATGTGGAAAAAAAATTGAACAGTAAACACAATTTGATTTCCACTTTTCACATCTAGCATAATCTTCATAAGGAAAGGTAAACATTTTTAAATTTTTTGTGCGATATTTACTATTAGGTACCGCAATTCGCGTAGACGCATTTATGTCTAGCAGAAGACATGCTTAAAAAGTTAAATGGTTAAAACGACCCGAAAAATAAGTCAACTAGAAGAATTTCAATAACAAAGGCCAACAACAACAACCACCAACTAATTCTTCAAAAGTGGATGTCATAATAAGAATAGACATACTGTGAAATTCTTAGTAAGAGCAGTAAAACTTACGACGTCTTTCGGAGTTTGAAACGTACCTTCAACAAAACGAGCGAAGCTACTGAACTCTGTCGGACACATCAAAAAGTACACTTTTACTGGTATACATTATGTAGCTGTCTAAGGGGGAAGGATAGTCTTTGGTATAACATATTGGTGTATAAATAAAATCAAATAAAATCAAACCGTTGCGTGAGAATTTCACTCAACGATCAAACATTAAAACGTCAAAGAAAACACGTTTACAATTTGAGAATTAAGATAACAAAAATGATCAGGTGCTCTTAAGGTTACATAATTTCCAATTGTTTATTTAATTGAATTAATTCTGTTATTTACTATCATGTTAGTGAAATTGTAAAAGGCAGAATAAAATCATAAACAATCATCCTTAAAAACAAACAACAAAACTTCATTTTCTGGCTTTACAAAACGAATTTTTTTATATCGAATTGTACATTGTTAGCCCAGTTGTGTAATACGACGATTGAATTTGGATGAGGTAGTACTAGGGAGATAATATTCACCAAAAAACGGTTTTGTGTGTATTCTCCCTATGTCCCACTCAGCCGTGGACACCCTGTATAAATTTATTTTAATTGTTGTAGTTGTGGAAGTAAATAAATCACTAAACGACTATTTGTGAAATATAAAAAATAACTTTTATTGTAAAAATGTAAAGGTCTTGTCTCGATACGAGACGCCAGGTAACTGACTGCCTATAGGGTAGTTTCCCTTTGTATTGTGGACAAGATTTGCCGTTAGGGTCAACAATAATATTACATACTTGGGTGCACACGCACCGATATTATCGGTGTTGTGTTATCGGTACGGTATCGGTATCTGACATGCTTTTCACGCACACCGATAAAAAGTATGTCGAAATTGGAATAGCGGTTATATCTTTGTTAGCATCACCAGTGTCGCTGCACCTTTTGAATGCCAGATTTGGAATCAGCAACCCAAAAAACCTACGGATGAAATGTCTAGAATCATTTGAGAGTGAATATCAGAAAAAGCTTCGCAGATGACGTTGCTCAGTCTTGCTGAGCTTCAGAGGGGCGGTGAGTCAATTTGGAGGTCATATTCGGAATCAGCTACCTCGAAAACCCCCTTCAACCCGAATTGACTCGATTCTAGAAGTTTACAACAAAGGTATAAATGTTTTCTATGAAAATGCATTTTTCAGGATGCCTTTTCCACTGCACAAATGCAATTTCGAAAAAAAAACATGATCAAAAGTAGGTACAAAGTTTCCTATTGAATTTAGGAAGCGAATGAAGGAACTCCATCTCAATCCGTCTTACTAAAAAAATTTGGTAGGTTCAGTGCTTTATTATTTCCTCGTCTATCATGCACTTTTCGCTTCTGTTCGTTTTTGAGGCCGGTGCACCTGTGCGACAAGGGTGTCGCCAAGGAGCCCCCCTAGGAAAAAGAAAAAAGGCAAAAGTTATTAAAAATAAATATAAATTTTGTACCAAATCTTGTAAAAACGCCAGAGCTACGAACCCCCAATAGTGCTTCCCCCCCCCCCCCTGGGAAAATTTTCTGGCGGCGCCCTTGCTGTGCGATGTTGGTGTACAAGCGATGCATTGCTGCAGACCTACATAAAAACCACTTTCTTTCGCAAAATTGTTAAAAAATAGTATTTATTTCAATAAGAAAAATAATTATGTTATACTTTGTACTGCATGAAAAAGTGTAAGATTAGAAAACTTTATAAAAAAATTTTATGTTATCTGTTTTAGTCTTCAACAATACGAATTAATAATTTATGTCAATAGGTACTAGCGAAACAATTAATACCTACAAATATTAACTTAAAAAATCGAAGAAAAAAGAAGAATTAACACGCGCAAACGACAAATGGAAACCGCATAAAATCGAAGAAATATGAAATGTGACGCAGAACAAAATTATTAAATTTTATACGACGCGCAGTGACGATTGCAATACGCACAATCCGTTCAAATTTGGTGAACGCCACAAACATTTTATTAAAATGTACACAAAGTTATAGGTAATATCTAGCTCGGTTTCAGCTTTCTAATAGGTGCAAGGCCGTAGACAGAAAAAATATTCGGGGGGGGACCAAATTTTAACAATTACACGCCACCCGATGTAACTACAAATTACGTAATGTAATTTACATTTCGTTTAAGAAATTGTTATTTTCCACTGAGTTTCGGGGGGGGGGGGGTCCTGACCCCCTTGATCCCCCCCCCCCCCCCCGGCTACGGCCTTGAATAGGTGTGTACTAGAGTTGAGTCGGACAGCAAATTTTTTGCCCGAGACCAAGACCGAGACCGACATTGTCCCAGCATGTTTGCCCGAGACCGACTTTGTCCGACAACTACTTGGCCGAGACCGAGCCCGTGACCGACATTGTCGGTCAATGATTATCTGATCCCGACCATGTCCGACAATGCGTGCCCGAAACCGAGACCGAAAAACACTAAAACTTTTATGAGTAGCCACAACTCACACCATGATTCACTATTTTCATAGGCGACGCTCCTCGCACTTACTAGAGGAGTTTTGTGATACATTCAAATCGCGTAAGCTCAAGATTGGAATGAATTTTGCGAGTTCTCGGGCAGTGTCGGACAGTCCGAGACCGACAACTCTTGTCCGAATCCGCGCTCGTGACCGATAATGTCGAACAAACTTTGCCCGAGACCGACTGTGTCCGACAAGTTTCTGTCCGAGCCCGAGACCGACAATTGTTGGTCATGGACGGGCAGTGACCGTCCAGCAATGTCGGGCGACCGACTCAACTCTAGTGTGTACTTAGGACCGAAGATGCAGTGACGATTGCAATGCCGCAATGCGCGCAAATTTGTGGTTTGTCCAGGGCGATCGCCACCAAAATTGAATACTTACATTCAAATGTACACCGAGGTCTAATATCTAGCCCACTTTCAGCTTTCTACCTAGTCCCATAATAGTATTATGCTAGTCCTTATAGAACCAATTACCGAAGATCAGACCTCCAAAGATTTTAAACAAGAATAGTATATTCTTTAACGACTAACGAGTGTAGAATGGTAGCTATTATTCACGCAGATGAAGTTTCCAAAACTAGGGCGGCAGCCCAGCGTCATTTTAGGCAGTGATAAAAGCGCGTCTGCGAATCATACTACGTTGAAGATGATGTAAAATATAAAAGCATAAAAATGGTCGCAAATTCTGAACCTGGGGATAACATGTTCAAATTTGTGGATAAAAAATCACTGTTTTAAAGTGATTTGAGCGCGTCTGTAAATCTGTAATTCAGGTTAATGATTTATGTTATTGCGTATGTCACGAAAAAAAAATTGCATACCATTCGGATGTGGATAAGTACGTTAAAAACAATTGAAGTACCATTTTTTTTTAGCAAACTATGATTTAAATTGCAATATATTACAATACTTTATCCACATCCGAATTGTCTTCAACGTAGTATGATTCGCAGACGCGCTTTTATCACTGCCTAAAATGACGCTGGGCTGCCGCCCTAGTTTTGGAAACTTCATCCGCCCTAAACGAACGAGCGCAGCGAGTGAGTTTTGGAATCATCCAAGTGAATAATAGCCATTCTACACAAGTAAAAGACCTCGTAAAAGACTATACTTTCTCCACGACTATGCATAAAAAAAATTCCTCCATTGGGAATCGAACATTGATCGCCCGCGACTGAGCTATTTATCACATTTATATTTATTTACGAAAATTAGCGTGATTTCTGATAAAATCATAGAATGTGATTGGCTAACGAGAGTGAATTGTTTTTCATTCTTCACTGGCGTGAAGAATTTATGTCTTTGTTTAGCTAAATATGTAAAAAGAATTTGGCATTTTTATATAGTCGTGGAGAAAACGAAAACAATTTCAAGTGACAGAAACGGTGAAATAAAGACACGAAAACTCTAATCATCATAATTGTTCGGAATTTGCATTACTAAGCACTAAGGTCAAGTAATATTATGACTCAATTAGATTCTGCCGTTGATACAAATATTCGGTATATTTCAATCAATGATACGATACGGCCTTTAAAAAAATTATTTACACAAAACTAGTTCAAAGTACTTTTATAGTAAGTAATTAAAAAATGTAATTTGGTCATGGTAACAATCTATATTATGTATGTACGTTGAAATTGAATTAAAACTGTCGGGTGAGGATATCATATATATAATTTCTCCTGTAAAAGAAAATAAAGTTATACAATACTTATATATTCCTCAATCAACGCTTATATAAAGAAAGATCCTAACAATAACCGCATAACGCGAGTATATATTTATTCATTTAAAAGTCCCGGGTTCAAATATTCATTTACTGGCAACATTGTTAAGAATGTACACGAATACATACTAGCATAATTACAGAATTCTATCATAAAAGTCAGGTTACACACTACTTGAGTACGAGCGACCGCAACGACCCCTGATGCCTTGTACGACAATGGGGTCGTATATTACCGTAAGGTTGTCTATCTTTATTAATATTTCAATCAACGTCTACATCTAAACTTGCGGGGAGGTAGTTCACGAGAAAATTTTTGATTACATAAATTCTGTCGGTATTATTTCTGGCAATCAGTCGGGATTTAGAGTATATTTTAGTACATCAAGTGCATTGGTTAAGAGGGGCAATTCATTTTTGTAGTACCGTAGATGGCGGCACTATACACAATTTTCTACGTAATTTTTATCAAAATCTTGCAAAATTTAGACGGGAAAAGGACCCAGTGTGATAGTTCAGGTTGTCTTCTAGTGGTTGAAACAAATTGCTGTAAAACTTTCATTACAAATTAGGCGTAATTAAGAATTAAACATTGCAAAAAATTTGTTGAATTTAAAAATAAGAAATAGTTCAGCGGGTAGCTAAAAGTTAACTGAATCATATACTAAAAGGCCAGTATTTAAATACGTACCATAAGCCCAAAATTTTCGAAAAAAGTGTCGAAAAATGGTGACGTCACAATTTACTGGCATTTTATCGCACAATTAGTGCAGCTATTATCTGATAGATGTCGCAATCTCACAATTTAAGAGTGATCTCCCAAAACGAAAACTGTTCGTGAGTTTCATAAAGTTCTAAGAAAGACGAACTTATAAACATGGGATATACGTACGTGTAGATCAAATTAAACTGACGTGTAGCAACATTTACGAGAACCATCGGCGTTATGACATGAAACCTGATACTTGATTTTAAAAGACAAACATGCTTATTACAATTACAATAGTCATTTCATTTGTGTATAAAAGGGATGTCCTGTAGGTACTTTCTAAAGCGAGTATCTACGATATTTGAGAAACTGGAAAATTGTAATTGCTATGGTTACGAATTCATACTGCTATAGTTGTATCTAATTAATTATCATTGAACAGCTCATGTATATCTTCAGTAAGGAAATCAATTACTTATTGGCCATTGAAATTATTGTATTACAGGGTGTCTTTAAATTTTACGAATATTGATTATTCGTAGTAGTTCTATGTATTTGTAGCAGCTACCTCATAATTGAAATCTATGCATTCGCCACTTTTATAGACAAACTTGTAATACTCACTAACTCACAATCGCCGATATTTTGGACAAGTCCCCCATCGCACATTTTATTTATACTGCGAATGAAGTTACTGTTGTTTGTAATAAAATCGTTGAGTATTAAGTTATTTATTCAATGATAAAACAATAAAACATACTACATCTGACCGTTGGCGTTGATTGAAATATGACCGACAGTGGAGAAGCGACAAAGGCAATATTTGGTTATTGTTGGTTGTTGGTAATTCAAAAAAAAGCCTGTAGCTAAATAGGATAACCCCTCTGATAAATAGGGCCATAAATAAATTAGCCCCCTTGGATACACTGAAAGTGCAGTGTAAACTATGTTTGGGATTATTCGAGTAGGTACTTATTTTATCGAGTAAAGTAATAGCACGTATTGACGTATTACTATGTAGTACTTCAATTTTATTTTCCATTGTTTTCCAGTTTTTATTTAAAAAAAATCTGTCACTTTATTTTGGTTCTCCATAATTTGGCCGATCCCTAATTTATGCCGTCCTGGGCACCAACCCTTAAAGCCACCCCTACATTCGCCACTGATTACATGACCTAAGGGTAAAAATAAGGCGCGTACCGAAGGGGGGTGCCCCCCCCCCCCCCCCCCAAATAATCATTAAAGGCTCAATCACTGTTTCTAAACACAAAGAATAAGAATAATAATGTTAATTTTGAGATTACAGCTGTCATGGATGGACTGAGTGCCGATTTTTGGCTATATCTGGTTAAACATAAGTCCTACATCTGAATATACGTCCAAATAATAAATATCCTAAACTAAAACTTCAGGATGTATACGGGTCGATATAATAGAGAAACTAGGTAATAAAAATGATTACACAGTTCGAACGTCCGTAATAATCCGACACCCATTCATAAAGATAACAGTTTTACATTACATACCTAGTTTGAATAAGCGCAATAAAAATCTAATAATTTCATTTACATAGTGTCACTGTCAGTATTCCGGTAAATCTAGGTTATCAACGTAATTGTTAAGCACGTCTTGTCTGTCCATTAAAATCGATAGATCAATTAAAATCCATCCCGAAAAAATACCTAATCAATCGTCTTGCGCGTTCATCTACACGTCTTAACTTTGTTATTTAGATTATAATGGGGAAGGTTGCGAGTATTTGAATTCTTTCAAGATTATTATTTAAAAAAAAATGCTTCTTTTTATGTTGTTTTTAATGCTTGCATTGCAAATATTTTTTTAATTTAGTGATAATGTGCATTCATGGCGACTATAAATTACTGTAATTCATAACTGTTAGTAGATAACGGGCACCTCACCTTTCACTTTTGCCCACGTGGGCGGGGTTATTTGACCTTGGGAATTTCCAAGGCCACGTAGATGGTTCTGTTTTGACCTTGGGTTTTTCCACGACCTAGGGATGATTCTGGATGACGTAATTTATCCTTAGGGATGACGTAATTTATCTTTAGGGATGATGCTGGATGGCTTTTCTGGATGCTGGATGGCTGGATACCCTTTTGGCTTTTCTGAATGCCCTTTCGGCTTTCTGGAAGACGTCCTGGTTGACTTTCTGGATGCTCTGGCACGTAGATGGCGCTGTTTTGACCTTGAAATTTGACCTTGGGTATTTCCAAGGTAGATGGCACTCTGATTCTGAACTTTGCTAAATTTGGTTCTGAACTTTGCTAGATTTCGTTCTGACCGTTGGTAGATTTGGTTTTGAACTTTGCTAAGGTAGATTTAGTTCTGAACTTCGATATCATTGGACTTTCCAGGACTGATTACGTCATCGGGGAAAAAAGATAATATAAATAAATACGTACAATTGAGACTAGTTAATTAAGTTCTGTTTGAAGATCGTTGTATTTGGAAGATTATTATTAATTATCGAAAGTTTCTAGTTCTATTTGAAGTGTGTTACGTTTGTTTGTTTTTAGCCGTCATCCATGGAGTCTTTAAGTGCATTTGTCGATTTACAGGGGTTCCGCGGTGAGGATAAAAATTCATACCAAAAGAGTTTGCTGTTGTTACGGATGATTGTAAGTTAGTTGTTTTACTGATTAAACCGCCTACTACGTATTCGGTATTGTCGGCATCGGCAAAGAAAACTGTAAATTATCTCGAGAAACGTCACCACGGTATTCGTTGGAGTTCGGGATATGTCCCGTTTCAAGATTTTGAACGAGAGACTGCAAAAGTTCTGGAACCTTATCGTAAGATTTACGTAAAGGGTCTTGAAAAGTGTCAAGTGTTGAGATTTCTTAACAAAGCAGTCTTAAATTTGGAAGATGCTGGCTGCACATCGCTTACAAATCTGAAGAACGAAACGCAAACTTATCGGTGCGTCTATCATAATATCGAGGAGCCAGTGTGTGCATTAGAAAACGTTCTACTGCTTCAAGATTGGGAACGTGCAAATTCTCAAGATGTTGTACGTGGATGTGAAAATATATAGAGTTTTTGTAAATGGGTTTTGAAAACTGTATAATGATTGTTGTTGTTTTTATGAAATTGTAGCAAAATAAATTCCTTTTTAAATAATTGTATGAATTTCTAAAACATAATGCAGCAGCGGCTCCTACACATGTAAGGGTATTTCACCATCTCCCTTACACCCATTACTTTAAATTATACAAGATCCGTAATAAACAAAAAGCCTATAATTCTAAGTAAGCATAAGTGGGTACTAAAATGCAAATTTTGAATTTTGCATGGCTGTATATTTGAAATGTGGAGTTCTGATTGGTGGTAGATTCGGACGATTTCGATTTAATAAGGAATTGGTGCTCGTTAATTTCCGTCGATCTATGTATATACAGAGTGATGCATGCTCAATCTTATATAGAAATTTGAGATTTGATTATGAATAAGATGCTGTAGTGTCCGTTTAGATACGACTAGCAATTTGAGATTTGTTTAAATAAGATGCATTGAGATTTGCTTAAATAAGATGTTGTTAGTGTAATTATGTATGAGGATTTTTAATTACCTACGGAATTAGAAATTTGATTAAATAAATATGATATTCTGTACTGCCCTTTTAGATACGAATATATTGAGATTAAGTTCTGTAATGTTGTATTAGCAAAAAATGAGTGTTTCATTTCGGAGATTTTATGTAACTTAGGTGTATAATTTAGAGAACAGTATGGAAATGTTCAATTTCGTAATAACGATATAATTTGTTATGCCTAAGGGCAGGAATTGATTACATGCAATAAGGTCTAAGGCTAGAAAAAAAATATTAATTAGATTTGATTAAATAAATAAATCATTTAATGTCTTTTGGTTTCGGATGTATTTACAGACATGTATTTCAGTTTTTCAACTTGTACAATTTAGAGACAAATAGACAAAAAGAATTTATTTTGCTAAAAAAGTCTTCAAAATTGGTATTAGGTACTTCAATACGAAAAAAAATTGATCCAATGATCACAAAAGAAAACAAGGTATCTTTTAAAGAAAGCATAAATTTACTGTATTATCAGAGATGTCATAAAAATACGACTAAACACATCCTTTGATTTTAGCGATTCATTAAACAGTGTACGTGTATGACTCATTTCGGTCTGTATTTGCAAATTTTTGTTTGTCAAATTGTATTGTTCACGTAGGTACCTACGATGCGTTATTTTTATTTATATCTCTCTCTATCATTATCTCTTATATACATTACATATTAATGAGCGTAATGAAAATTACTAAATTTGTATCATTATAAAGGCCTTTTTGGTCTTCCTGGATGACTTCCTCAATGCCCTTTTGACTTTCCTGGATGTCCCCTTTGGATAACGTCCTTTTGGCTTTCTGGATACCTTTTTGGCTTTCCTGGATGTTTTTCTTAATGCCTTTTTGGCTTTTCTGGATAATTTTCTGAATACCTTTTTGGATTTCCCAGATGATTTCCTGAATGTCTTTTTGGCTTTTCTGGATGCCCTTCTGTTGCAAAACATTTTATGCTTTTGTATACACTTTGTCATTTTTGAAACAAAACAAAAACATCGTATCTCCTGAATTAGTTTTCTTAGAAGTATGTCCACGAATCAAAACTAAGAAACAAAAATACTTAAGTCGGAATCTATTTCTATTTTCACCTTAAATTGCGAAATGTTTGTAATTCTTTACGTTGTTGCATACTCCCTTTTTTCTGAAAATGTTGTGAGAAAACAATTTTTTAAAGTGTCTTGATCAGCCATTTTTTGTAAACAATGTTCGGTGCGCACGACAATATTTACGTTGCGCACAACATAATTTACGGTGCGCACAACAATATTTTCGGTGCGCACAACAATACTTACGGTGCGCACAACAACATTTACGGTGCGCACGACATAATTTTCGGTGCGCACAATACCATTTACGGTGCGCAACACCAAATTTTCGGTGCGCACGATTAGCCATTTTACTTTTGGTGGGTTTTTTGATTTTTGCAGCCATTTTTGGTTTTGTCGGTCATATTTAATGGGCAAGCAAGCTGCTGCATACGTGAACTTTGGAAAGAAATACAAGATTTAAACTATAAACAATTGTTGTATCAATCAATCAATTGAAGGAGACACATTATGGTAAGCGCGTGTGGCCAATACAAATTTCCGATGATCGTTTTCTAATAGCGGTATTGGTAAAATTTCGTACGAATTTCGTAACCTTTTTTTGGGTTTGAGGAAGCGCTTCCTCAAACCCAAAAAAAGGTACTACACGATTTATTTAATCTAATCTATAATCTAGTAACGGATTAGGTCATCCAGGAAACCCGAAAAGTCTTTATGGAAGTTATCCGAAAAAGCCGAAAGGGCATTCATAAAGCCAAAAAGGCAAAATGTACCTAACATGCTTCAAACATATGATTTAGTTTATATTTTTCACATTGTACATATCAAAAAAGCAGCCAAACTTTACGAAATTCGTACGAAATTTTACAAAATTCGTACGAAACTTTACGAAATTCGTACGAAATTTTACCAATACCGCTATTAGAAAACGATCATCGGAAATTTGTATTGGCCACACGCGCTTACCATAATGTGTCTCCTTCAATTGATTGATTGATACAACAATTGTTTATAGTTTAAATCTTGTATTTCTTTCCAAAGTTCACGTATGCAGCAGCTTGCTTGCCCATTAAATATGACCGACAAAACCAAAAATGGCTGCAAAAATCAAAAAACCCACCAAAAGTAAAATGGCTAATCGTGCGCACCGAAAATTTGGTGTTGCGCACCGTAAATGGTATTGTGCGCACCGAAAATTATGTCGTGCGCACCGTAAATGTTGTTGTGCGCACCGTAAGTATTGTTGTGCGCACCGAAAATATTGTTGTGCGCACCGTAAATTATGTTGTGCGCAACGTAAATATTGTCGTGCGCACCGAACATTGTTTACAAAAATGGCTGATCAAGACACTTTAAAAAATTGTTTTCTCACAACATTTTCAGAAAAAAGGGAGTATGCAACAACGTAAAGAATTACAAACATTTCGCAATTTAAGGTGAAAATAGAAATAGATTCCGACTTAAGTATTTTTGTTTCTTAGTTTTGATTCGTGGACATACTTCTAAGAAAACTAATTCAGGAGATACGATGTTTTTGTTTTGTTTCAAAAATGACAAAGTGTATACAAAAGCATAAAATGTTTTGCAACAGAAGGGCATCCAGAAAAGCCAAAAAGACATTCAGGAAATCATCTGGGAAATCCAAAAAGGTATTCAGAAAATTATCCAGAAAAGCCAAAAAGGCATTAAGAAAAACATCCAGGAAAGCCAAAAGGTATCCAGAAAGCCAAAAGGACGTTATCCAAAGGGGACATCCAGGAAAGTCAAAAGGGCATTGAGGAAGTCATCCAGGAAGACCAAAAAGGCCTTTATAATGATACAAATTTAGTAATTTTCATTACGCTCATTAATATGTAATGTATATAAGAGATAATGATAGAGAGAGATATAAATAAAAATAACGCATCGTAGGTACCTACGTGAACAATACAATTTGACAAACAAAAATTTGCAAATACAGACCGAAATGAGTCATACACGTACACTGTTTAATGAATCGCTAAAATCAAAGGATGTGTTTAGTCGTATTTTTATGACATCTCTGATAATACAGTAAATTTATGCTTTCTTTAAAAGATACCTTGTTTTCTTTTGTGATCATTGGATCAATTTTTTTTCGTATTGAAGTACCTAATACCAATTTTGAAGACTTTTTTAGCAAAATAAATTCTTTTTGTCTATTTGTCTCTAAATTGTACAAGTTGAAAAACTGAAATACATGTCTGTAAATACATCCGAAACCAAAAGACATTAAATGATTTATTTATTTAATCAAATCTAATTAATATTTTTTTTCTAGCCTTAGACCTTATTGCATGTAATCAATTCCTGCCCTTAGGCATAACAAATTATATCGTTATTACGAAATTGAACATTTCCATACTGTTCTCTAAATTATACACCTAAGTTACATAAAATCTCCGAAATGAAACACTCATTTTTTGCTAATACAACATTACAGAACTTAATCTCAATATATTCGTATCTAAAAGGGCAGTACAGAATATCATATTTATTTAATCAAATTTCTAATTCCGTAGGTAATTAAAAATCCTCATACATAATTACACTAACAACATCTTATTTAAGCAAATCTCAATGCATCTTATTTAAACAAATCTCAAATTGCTAGTCGTATCTAAACGGACACTACAGCATCTTATTCATAATCAAATCTCAAATTTCTATATAAGATTGAGCATGCATCACTCTGTATATACATAGATCGACGGAAATTAACGAGCACCAATTCCTTATTAAATCGAAATCGTCCGAATCTACCACCAATCAGAACTCCACATTTCAAATATACAGCCATGCAAAATTCAAAATTTGCATTTTAGTACCCACTTATGCTTACTTAGAATTATAGGCTTTTTGTTTATTACGGATCTTGTATAATTTAAAGTAATGGGTGTAAGGGAGATGGTGAAATACCCTTACATGTGTAGGAGCCGCTGCTGCATTATGTTTTAGAAATTCATACAATTATTTAAAAAGGAATTTATTTTGCTACAATTTCATAAAACAACAACAATCATTATACAGTTTTCAAAACCCATTTACAAAAACTCTATATATTTTCACATCCACGTACAACATCTTGAGAATTTGCACGTTCCCAATCTTGAAGCAGTAGAACGTTTTCTAATGCACACACTGGCTCCTCGATATTATGATAGACGCACCGATAAGTTTGCGTTTCGTTCTTCAGATTTGTAAGCGATGTGCAGCCAGCATCTTCCAAATTTAAGACTGCTTTGTTAAGAAATCTCAACACTTGACACTTTTCAAGACCCTTTACGTAAATCTTACGATAAGGTTCCAGAACTTTTGCAGTCTCTCGTTCAAAATCTTGAAACGGGACATATCCCGAACTCCAACGAATACCGTGGTGACGTTTCTCGAGATAATTTACAGTTTTCTTTGCCGATGCCGACAATACCGAATACGTAGTAGGCGGTTTAATCAGTAAAACAACTAACTTACAATCATCCGTAACAACAGCAAACTCTTTTGGTATGAATTTTTTATCCTCACCGCGGAACCCCTGTAAATCGACAAATGCACTTAAAGACTCCATGGATGACGGCTAAAAACAAACAAACGTAACACACTTCAAATAGAACTAGAAACTTTCGATAATTAATAATAATCTTCCAAATACAACGATCTTCAAACAGAACTTAATTAACTAGTCTCAATTGTACGTATTTATTTATATTATCTTTTTTCCCCGATGACGTAATCAGTCCTGGAAAGTCCAATGATATCGAAGTTCAGAACTAAATCTACCTTAGCAAAGTTCAAAACCAAATCTACCAACGGTCAGAACGAAATCTAGCAAAGTTCAGAACCAAATTTAGCAAAGTTCAGAATCAGAGTGCCATCTACCTTGGAAATACCCAAGGTCAAATTTCAAGGTCAAAACAGCGCCATCTACGTGCCAGAGCATCCAGAAAGTCAACCAGGACGTCTTCCAGAAAGCCGAAAGGGCATTCAGAAAAGCCAAAAGGGTATCCAGCCATCCAGCATCCAGAAAAGCCATCCAGCATCATCCCTAAAGATAAATTACGTCATCCCTAAGGATAAATTACGTCATCCAGAATCATCCCTAGGTCGTGGAAAAACCCAAGGTCAAAACAGAACCATCTACGTGGCCTTGGAAATTCCCAAGGTCAAATAACCCCGCCCACGTGGGCAAAAGTGAAAGGTGAGGTGCCCGTTATCTACTACTGTTTGAGAGTCCTCTTTTCACAAAAAGCTCAACCACGAAAAGTACTCAAGCTTTAATTCAAATTATAGTGACATCTGTTATGGGAGTAGTTTGAGGGAAAAAATAACCTTTATTTCTGACAGTGATATTATAAGCTTATATTGTCATAGTTACGATACCAATAAAGAGTGTCATAACTCCCTTGGGATATAAAGACGCTATAATTCCCTCTACGGCTCTTTTATGAACCAGTAACCTAGCAACAACCACAACTGCAATCGACGATACCTGAATCAAATATACCGGAAATGAACAAATTTTATTAAACTCGGTCAGAAATAAAATTATCTATGTATCACGGGAATTAATAGGTCTCAATTACCTCGGGTAATTGCTGTCCCTCGGGCGCAAGGCCCTCGGGACGCAAACTTTACCCTCGGTAATTAAGACCCTTATAATTCCCTTGATACATAAATAACTATTATTAATTGAACCGCCATCTCATGTAAAACCTTACTAAACACACTTTGAATTGCCCCTCTTAAAGGTAGGTACTAACGATTTATTCGCAGCAATGGATCATAATAGACCGACTCTGGACTTGTTTTACTTGATTATTCCAAAGCATTCGATACAATTAATCACGAATTATTGTTTTACGAGTATTAATTATGAATTTCAGGAATAGTCATTGCGCTTTATGAAATCTTACCTTAGCGGCCGTGAGTTTAAATAATAAAATATCAAAACTTAATCTTTTAAATACAGGAGATCCACAAAGATCGACTAAGTGGAAGTCGTAGAATATTTCAGATCATTGAACTTCAAAATAGTCAATTCAAAGTAAACTAGAGTTTCAGATTATGTAATAAAATAATTTACTTTGCATAACGAGAATTGTCAACTTTAACCCCCCTACAATAATATTTTTTCCTTAGTCTTGATTAATGCCTCCACATAACAAAAAATGTCATGGTAATTTATTTTCAAGCTTATCAGTACTTTCGCCATTAAATAAAACGAAATTTGAAAATTGTTGACATAAATTCTGCTTATCAAATTCCTTCTGTTGGAAAATAAAAGATTTAAAATGTTCGTCCTCAAATTTGTTCCATCTTCGTTTTACGACCGTATTGAGCTGCGCTATAATAAAAGATTTAGATATTTCCGTATGTGCTAATGTAGGTCGAACTTTGTCATTTATTATTATTTATATGCCATTACGATGAAACGGGACATCAACATGTTACACACTACATTTGCCGAATTGTTCAATAAATTTACTTAAAGCACCCCGGTGCTTAAAGTAATAATTCTCGGTTTGTAATATAAGCCACGTCAGGTTAACATAGTAATCAATCATACACACAGCTCTAATAGGTTGTGATATGGATGTCTGGTCCTTTATTCAACGGAACCGTTTCATTATTTACGCATCATTTACAATAATTTCAACGGAACCTTTTCACTACCTATTAGTTACGCATCATTTATAAGTTCAATTTGAAGCTTTGGGTCAGTCTTTTCCAATACAAGCGAAGTATGTTATGAAATCTATACAATATATCTTTCACCATTTTTGAGATACTAATAAGTAATAACGTTCCGTAATAAAGTTTGGGATAAATGATATGATACCTCTCTCATTACGTTACCAATAAAGTTCGACAGGAAGTGTCATATTTAGCGTATTCCTTGAAGAAAAATACCTACATTTAATTCGTAAACTTGTTTCGACAACGAAAGATTATTTTCAGGCTTAGAAGTTGATACAACTAACATCAAGTTTGACACCTTCACCAACATGGTTTGGAAATTTGTATCTGAGAATAAAGACCTAATCTCTTGTAATAACCTCATTTTAATAAATTCGAACATACCATGCCTTTTCGCCCTTCCCAACATCTACAGAACTAATTATTATCTCGTGCGCCTCAACGTTTTCTTCCCAAATACACGGTTTCTAAAAAAATTAGGTGTTACGATTGCCTTGCTTAATACATTGGACACACCGGTCGTAGTTTGAATACTAGAAGGTTGCAACACACCAAATGTTCATCAAGAATCTGCATCTGCTAACCACATTTTGGGTTCAGATCATTCCTTTAATAATGATAGCTTTTAGATTTTTCATTTACGTGGTAAGAGTATCAAGCTTTATGTGTCGGAAATCAAGGAGATTCATCGGTTTTATAAAGGAAATGTCCAAGTCTCCCTTAACGAATTCATTAACTTGAATAAAAACCTAATTGTCTTATCACTTTTAAAATTCGATTCATATTTTGCCCTTTAATTCCTCTCGCAGTTGCCCCTTAGTTTTCTTTCCTACTCTCGATCTCGCGTTGAATTCGTAATGTGAACTCAGTATACCTTTCGTTGTCATGCAAATGAGAAAAACGGAAATCAATTTACAATCTGTCATCCAAGATTGATTGTTGTCACCGAAATGCTTAAAAATGAATTCTATATGTTAAATAATGTTTGAATAAAGGTTTTGAATTTGTTAGTACCATACCTGCCTAATATTTTATTTGACGTAATAAAGTAGTCCTGTCAGATCAATAACCAATAGAATGCACGTTTTTCAAATTGGTGATGTTATCATGGTAACTTTAAAACATGCGCGTTTTTGAAAGTGCGATTTAAACACGTTGGGGATACCAATAAAAAAATTAAAGGGGAGGTTTCGCGAATATATTTATCTAAATATTTTGCAACCATCTTTTGGAAAATCGCATGCATGTATCCTCTTGTATAGACAATACGAGAACTGCAGTTCTTATAATAGAGCAATAAATATGTTGTAAGTTGCTTTATATACATTATTTCTTCGGTTGTGTAATTGTGTGCAATTAAGTAATAAATTAGCACTGAAATAGGTATTTATGTATCAAGTATGCAAAATGGTGTTTTAGCGGATGAGTCTATGTTTGTCGGACGAGGCTTTAGCCGAATCCGAAAACTTCGACGAATCCGCTAGAACATTTTGCGTACATGATGCATACAACATTTTTTTGCATGAATTCTCTAAATTATCAAATTAATTTCATAAAAATTTATTTTGGTGCGTACAGAACAGTTGTAAACATCATATTTAGGTTTGACATAGTTGTTATGGCAACAACAGATAAATACGTAAACACGTCAAAATCAATGAAAATCCAGCATCAATTACTGAAAAGAATATATTGAAAATATTGTTCTAAATTTACTTCCTGCTAAATCTCGAGAACAATACGAGAAAGAGTATGTCTGTTTTCATGTGTCTAAATAGGTTTTTCTATTCAATAATGTATCATTAAGGGGGGGGGGGGGGGGATTCAAGAAATTTTTTCGATCCAATATTGAGCCTGATTTTTATCGCGTTGAAGGCCTCCAAAGCTCTCTTACGTCTGCCCAGTGTGGTGTTCTTCTTAGCCACCTTTCTTTTCTTTCACCTGCACGCACCGATCTTGGTTTACGCTGGCCCATTCCACTGAAGAAATATCTACAAATTTGTTTGATGAATTCCGAAATTTTCGAATAATGAGAGCAATTTACGAGGAAATTTAGCCTGAGGAAAAGAGTTGTAATGGAACGACAATTTTTCCTGCTAGTACGCCAAAAGTTCACTTGCCATTGGAAAATACTCGGACTTCATTTTTTGGAAAACTCGCTGTGACCACTGTATTGGTCGGATTGATGACTTTTATATCTGAAAATGACCCCAATGAACCCTCACGGCAGTTATGCCTATCGATATCGCATTGGGGTATGCTATTTCTATTGTAACTTTGAAAGAATCGCAAAATATCGCAAGAAAACAGTATCTGTCTCACTTTGACACATCGTAGACAGCTTGAAACATTATACTTTTTGGTAAAACTAGGCATAGGAGCCGTAGGGTCATTTTGAGATATAAAACTCCATGATCGGAGCAAAACCATGATCAGAGCGAGTTGTCCAGAAATGCATGCCAAAGTCCAATTTTAACATGGCTCTTATATGGGAGTGCGATTATGAAATTTTTATTACTTAGGACAATTGAACCCCTCCTTTAGTCTTCTAAAAGGTTGTCATAGTTACTTTAGCGTACTTGTCCCCTAAAGATGTATTTTACGGAGCATAATTATAGAATCCGCAAAACATTCATTTTAGAGAATGAATGAAAAAAACTATCATATTTTAAGTATGACGAGGGCGCCACTGTTAGATGAATTGCAAAATAATAATGATGAAATATCTTATTTGAAAAAAGAATTTATGTAAGCATAAAATGTAATAAACTTTTTTTCAACTTCAATCAAAAGAATTCCTATATTTTTACATTTGGGAAGATTTCCAAATTGGTTAGTTAAAGATACAGATATTTTTTATTAACATATTTCGTGCAATAACTTGTATATTATAATTAGTAAAGTTTTCTCCAGTTAACTTATAAGGCTTTTTGTAAAAAATTCAAGTATTTTTCGCAAAAATCTCTGATTTAATTTAAATGTATTCGTCATAAAGAATGCCATGTTTTAAACATTCTGTAATATAATTAAACTCTCAGATGGCATAATAATGGAAATGTAGTACCAAATTTCATAAAGGCATCTTTTGCAAATTTTATTTTAATTTTATTTATCCTCTATTCCCCTATAGTCCGGAGGCTAGTGTTAAAAACGTGCATTTTATAGGTAAAAATATGTAACTTAGCAAGGTTGTAATATAAACCACAACTGACCTTTTGATCGTTGTAGTCATCGCCGAAAATACCCAGGAGCCCCCATATTGGATTTTGACCGGAAACACTTCCCGTACCACCGCTTGTAACTGTTGAACGAAGAAGTGTTCTGTTTGGTTAAAAAGTTTGCTTTTACTTTAAAACATTAAACGGAAGGAACAAATAATTCAGGAAATGATCTCGTAGCAAAAAACAAATTCCTTGAAATGTTTTTAAAAATATAGTCCTGGTCACAGACGTCACATAAACAAAGGTGAGTACATCGTAAAGCAGATTTTACCCATTTACACATTCGCGAACAAGAAACTCTCGCGAATTATCTGCGGCTGGATGTTGTGGGATCCATACTCTGGTTGCCAAGAATCAGAATCCGAACGCCGTGTCCATCCAAATACCCGCAACGCTGCAACCTGAGTTGTTGCGTGAAGAGCTTAGGCCCAAACGTGGCCAGCTTGGTACACAACCCTTACGACACGCTGTTTTAAGGTATCTAATTCCAGATGCCTTAAAACAGTATGTCCACGACCATGCTTTTTAATGCATAATAACGTTATATCAATAACATTTTGAAAAATGCATCCGTTTATTTTTCACAACCATTTCAAAAATGTAGGATTGACTGCCACTTCACTTAAAGCTACACCAGTACTCTTAAGTGTCTTTAATGAATTACTTACTTCACTCGCCACTATTTCTTTTGTATTGAGGATAAGCAAGTCTGTACTCGTATCAACAAACTGGTTTCCCATTTCCCGAATAGCCCTAGTGAGACTTTGAACTCTTGTGGCAAACTTCGTCTGCTTTCCCAGTGTTTCGTCATGGTGGGTGTTTGGAATATTTTCGGATTGTTTGGTTTCACTTGTGAATTCATCAACAGTACGTGCAACTTCCGATCCGCAAACCATCCATCGTAGAAGCGCATCCGGATTTTCAGTAAGACCTATTATAGCTTCCCCAGTGCCTTTAACTACTGCACTAATTTGCTCGTGCGCTTCGTCGATAGGCATACAAGAAAAATACCGACCAGTTTTGTTGACTTTAAACTTTCCTTTGAGAAATTCTTCATATAGGTAGGTACATCAGATGATAGTTCTTCAGAGTAATTCTTCTGTAAGGACCAAACACACTTCTCGAAATTCCCTTGGTGAACTGCTTTAAATCAAGTTGTGTGTCGTTCTCCTAAATCTGTACGATTTACGAGTACAAAGCGTTGAATTGAAATCATTGAAATAGGGACACTTCGTTCAAATGTTACAAGCGGTCAAAGTGCTCCCGGTCGAAATCCATTATGGAGGCTCCTGGGTTGTTCCGGCAATGCCTACAACGCTCAAAAGGTCAACTCTACTCTACACAGGGTGGTTTGACTTGCAATGTCCAGACGATATTACCTAAAGCAATAACATTAGGAAAAAACATTTAAATTGAAAGTTATTGAGTAGGTATTACGTATTATATATTATAGGGCAAACAAATTTTTTTTGTTGAGCCATTTTTGGTAAACGAAAAAAATTTTTTTTTAAATAGCGACAACAATTTTTACTTCCCGAGTACGAAGTAAAAGGGAAGTATTGCATTAGTGTTCCAAAAAAAAAAAATTTGACCTATGGAAATTTTTACATATCTTTGCGTTTCTGAACACGTAGATTCAAAATATGAAAAAAAAAATTTTCCGTCTGTCGTCTGTAGTCTGTAGTCTGTCCGTACACATTCCTTGCAACGCTCTACACTCAGAAACTATTAAAGTTATCGAAATGCGGTTTTCGCCAATGGATTGCATTCGGGCCAAGGACGAAAATGCTGATATTACCTTTGATGACGTCACTTACGGTATAAGCTAAAATGGCGGCAATCATTTTTTTAATAATATAAAGTTGCAGTTTTTTTATGCAGTTTAAAAGAGAATTTTTTTCTGAATTCAGCAATATAAATTTATTTTTTGAAAAAGGTGCTAATACGAGGGAAGTCTCGTGGCAACTTGCCAGAATTATTTTTTTATAATTTCAAAAAGAGAAAACTTTTGAATTCAACGATGTATAAATTTCAAATTTTGACATGAGTTTATTTCAATAGCAATAGAAGAAATATTTGATTTCATTAACATAGGATGCTATGAAGACAAAACGGCACATCTGTCAACAAATTTTTCATGTTTTAAGTAACAAAAACATAATAAGTTGATTTATTTTGTCGATTCGATCGCTATGGTATTGAATTTCACAAATAAGGAAAAGGCTGATATGTTATTAAAACATTAAACTATTGTTTATTTAAATAAATTTCATATCAAAATTTGAAATTTATACATTGTTGAATTCAGAAAAATTTTCTCTTTTCGAAATTATAAAACCAATTGTAGCTATTTAAAAAAAATTTGTTTCTTCACCAAAAATGGGTCAACAAAAAAAAATTTCTTTTGCCCTATAATATAGAATACGTAATACTCAATAACTTTCAATTTAAATGTTTTTTCCTAATGTTATTACTTTAGGAAATATCGTCTGGACATTGCAAGCCAAACCACCCTGTATTACGAGCTTGCAAAGTTGCACAATTTTACCTATAAAATACACAAATCTGGTCAAATCCGGACTACTACACACCTATTTAGCGTAAGTATTGAATTGTACGGCGGTTTTGTGAAGATCAGAGAAAAAATTGCTGCAAAACGTATAGGTATGGTTGAAGGCAGCTTCCTTATTTTTGTTCAAAGATCGCTCAGTTCTATTTTGTCTGTGCTACATATTTATTTATTTATTGGCAGAAATAACTGAAATACTTTCCATTGAACTAAGATATAGATACAGCCACGAAAACCGCATAAGTAGATAGTATTTGCTGTATTGTTTCTTTGAAATATTTGTTGATTAATTCGATCATCTGCATCTCTACGCATACTTGAAGCTAATGTGTAATAAACGTAATTGAAAGGAAAAGCTAAAAACATACTAATTGCATGACACAGAGAATTGAAAATAGAACAAACATTTCAAAACAATATTGTTTGTTACCCTACTTGCCATTATTGGCGAACGTGCGCTTTCAAAGGAATCCGCTTATATAATAAAGTGACACGGTTCTTGCCTTTCAGAATTCAGCGACAAACGAAGTAACTACACACACGCAAAACGCTAAGCTAATCTACAAACGTCCTTAAAAAAACACGCGTAAACAAGAGTCCAACATTAAAACGTCCATTTTTCTTACTTTTACTATTAATTTTCCCCTTAATTAAATCTGGAAATTAGGGCATTCAATTAACTGGAGGGCCGCATTCCGCTTGTGTTTCGTAAAGACGACGTCTTTCTTAAGATCTTTTTTACAATCGTAGGAAATGAAAAATATTTACTCTAGGAAAATGTAGAACATTATTTAGGTATACTAACGACGCAATTTTTATCTTTTGCTCCTTTTGCGTCTATTATGACACTTTAATGTAACAATGCGGAACTCAACAGCATTCTCCACCACCCTTCTGTCAAAGAACGCCTATTAATCTTTGGCTATGATACTTTATTTTTCAATGTACACGGTTTTCACGTTGCAGTGTCTATTCTGAATTAAATTGACAAATAAAATTGCAATACCTGACACCTGACGCTTGCATTCATTTTGGACGTCTACGCTCTACTAATCAATTTATCTCTGGAATGCAACTATGCTATCAGTTTTCTTTTGCTACATAGTTTCGAACTACGTGGAAGTTTTTGAGATGATTGCGTAAAACTGATTGATTCTATGTTGACCCTGATTATGCTGTTAAGGGATATTATAACCCTAGTGACGCCGCAAGACTTTCGATACTTAGGAAGGAATCTAAAAATATGAGTGTCTCAAATATTACATAGTTATAATATACAATGAATGCACTCACACGACACAAGGGTAGAATTTGCTACACTATCATTTATTTATTTATTTCTGAGAAAAATATATCCATAAATACACTCAAACATCCCTACATTTCCAATACCTTTACAATTTTTTTCTAAATGATATCTTTGTGTAAAATTCAGAACACAAACAATCGATAGTAAAAATTGTCCTTGACATATTAATTCCTAATTTTATATATCAATTCAATTGAAGAGCGCCGAGAGTCCCATGGGTCTCGTCCCGACGTGACTAGTTGGTATCACCTCGAAAAGTCAGAACTTTCGGAAAGAATTATTTTGCGTATCAATAATAATCTGCAAAACTATATAAAAGTAACAAAAAACTCAATTATTATAATATATTTAAGTGTCAGTGTTTTTACTTAAAAAATTTGGTTCATCGTTTAATGTAAAACATTTAAAAAAAGTTTTCTGCTTCTTATTCAAAATCAATAAAAATTATCTAACAGTGATGTAGCTTTTACGACATAATTCATAATAATAATTTAGATAAAAGCTCTCGTATATTTTGTGTTAGAAAACATTTTACGTTGCTATTTTCTTCGTAAAATAATCCGCAATGAGACCTTGTCTGTGTTACATTGTAACTAAACAGGGATCGAATTGGGTTAAAAAACAGATATTTAAGAGGTCACACAGCTGTTGGAAAGAAAATGTTAAAAGAAACATTAGATTCAATTTCAGTTAATTACGAAACCGAGATAATAAAAGGGAATCGAGGCGAAAGTTAGTGGAAAACTGGCGGGCCGTCAATGTTCAATTTTAATTGAGAGAACTGGCTGGTCCGTGAAAAGCACGCGAGTTTGTTAAAAAAAACCTTGCTTGGCCGTGTGAGCCGGAAAGCACGCGGTTTGGTAAAAAGAAAACTTGAGTCGTAGCACACGAAAGTGAGCCGCCGGCGCCGGCGCCGGCTTTAAGTTTCGAGCAGTTGAAGGTAGATGGACTATTACGTAGGAAAGGAAAAATTTTTTTAACCAAGTTAACCAATTAACCATCTCTTTCAACAAAGAGGAATTGCATCTATTAGTAGACAAAGGTATGAAACTTAGCCCTCGTATTACTTTAAATTCCAAATTCGTTAGTAAGGACATTTCTATTCATTGCGACGCTATCATTAGTTCCCTCCACATTCATCAGGATCCTAATTTTGTTAAATCTGATACATATTTTGAGAACTCTTAAAAATTATGTTCATGATAACCAGAATAAATCCAAATCATTTCAGGGCTATTATGGCACTAACATCATTCATAAAAACCTTTCGAAATTGTTTAATAAACCCAATTCTTCTATCATGTGTACAAAAGCAGACAAAGGTAATTGCTTAGTTATACTCAGTAGGTCAGATTATATCGATAAGGTCAACGATTTTATTTCAACCCTACCCTACTTTTTCGAAATTGAATTTAAACCCCATCAACAATTTCATCAACATGATTAATAGGGTAACAATTTTTGATTCCAAATATCCTTACAATTTTAAAAATTATTGTTATTAAACGCGAAATATGTATTTAAAAAATGTTGTACGATGTTGCTTGTGCTTCCACTCGTCTCTAAGTCACCTTTTCTGTGGTATATTCAAAAGTCGGCGTCCGACATTATTAACTCGCGTTGGTGCTGCCTTTGTACGTAAATGATCCCGATTCCAAGGTGGGCTCAACGGCATCTCGTAGTATAATTAAATAGAAGGACATAGGATATGCGTAAATTGTTGTGATAACTTAATAAAATAAATAAAGAACGAAGTCGACAAGGCAATAAAGGCGAATAAGAGGTTGAGCCACCACTACGGAGAAGATTATATCGGAGTTTTTTGATTAACAATAATCTTGTTTTGCAAAATTCAACTTACATTCTATTTCGATCCAAATAAATTAAGGAACGAACATTGCAATAATGTAATAATTAACATTAAAAACATGGTTCTACCACCTTGCACGTTAGAAGTTTCTTCACTTCTCACTTACCATACCCATGGCCTTGCTTTTTTTGTAATTTCCCCTATTTTCATATGTACCTAATTAAGATATTGGGGTGTTAAATGGCAATCTCATTAAGGTATTGTAGTAGTACTCAGTACTCTTACTATATTCGGCAGACTACGTGCCTGGTCATAACGTTGTGATACTTCTAAAGTCTGCCTCACTCTCAGTTAGTCCTTCTTATAGAAGGTTTTACAACTGTGTTGCCGGTTCTAAAAATTCCTCTAAATAACATAAGTGTGTAAATATTTCCTGAAGCTACATCATAAATTACTGTGAGGCGAGACATGTATTTCATTCTACAGAAAGACTTTTTTTAATATTTAACTTGCAAAGGTCAGTATGTGAATATTTATTTAGAGATATTATTTTGTGCATCCTAGGAATTGTCATTCTCACCCTAAGAATTATTATTTTTACCCCAAGAATTATTTTTTCTACCTTAGCTTTTTAATTATTTTGGTCCCAAGATTTTTGTTCCCAAGAATGATTATATTAGCCCCCAAAATTATTAATTTAGCCCACATATATTCTTTTGGTCACAAGATTTTATTCATTTTACCCCAAGGTTTTATTCATTTCACCCCAAGATTTTATTTATTTACATATTTTATAGAAGTATTGGAAACTAAAAAAAAATGCCACCCTAAACGTATATTGCCACTCAGGCGCTTATGTTAGAGGTAGGTTTAGTATTTTTTTTCAATTGATACAAAAACGGGAATATGATACTACACAGTATTTGAAAATTTAAAAAAATGCCAACCTAAACGTATGTTGCCACTCAGGTGCTTAGGTTAGAGGTAGGTTTAGTATATTTTTTCAATTGAATAAAATGAATAAAATCATGGGAATACAATCTTTGGGCCAAAAGAATGATTCTGTGGGTTAAAATAATAATTTTAGGGGTTAATATAATAATTCTTGGGATCAGAAATGTTGGGACCAAAATAATAAAAAAGCTGAGGTCGAAAAAATAATTCTTGGGGTAAAAATAATATTTCTTGGAACCGCGAAAATTACCACCCTATTTATTTATATTACATAATATTATTGGGAAACCAAACAGTTAAGATACGTATTTAAGATGAATAATAAAAGTAAAAATGATGAACTGAAAGTACGAAACAAGAAATCCTTTAACTCTTTCGTTACATTTATAGAAGATTGAAAATGTTTCAACAGTAAAATAAACGGGAGAAGTTTACTTAATGTCTTTCTCCGTTTATGCGATTGTTCGTTTATATTTTTAGTTTATTTGCACTGAACGTAAAAGAGAGCAACTTTCGAAAGAAAATAAACGCGCACTGTTTGAAATGTAACAAAATAAATTGTGGATGTTCTCGAAAGAATAATTTACCCTTTAAATAAATTAGTATTACAATCGCCAATGAAACAGCTAAAGAGTAGAAAAACTTCACGTTCAAGGGATCTAACTAATGACGAAGCAGCAAGAAGTAGAATTCGTACTTTTACTAGACTTTTAGTGGACCTACACTGCATAATTGGAAGAAGAAAGGTAGGAAGTACATTTTAACTGAAAAAGAGTGAATTATTTCTAAGCCATAAAGCTCAGATAATGATTGAAATTGAAAATAATAGGGGTTGATGGGTCAGATATGTTTTTCGTTACAAACATGTACATCTTGCTTGCTGTAGCCCGTGAAATTCTGTACCTACTATAAACTGAAATTGAAATTGAGTATAGCACGTTTTGTTTTTCGTTGCAATTCACAGTTGTTATTTTCTTCGAAACAACTTTTTTTATATTGAAGATGGCTTATAACTCATAGGGTTGAATTTCCGAGAGGAATGCCAGATTGACAGCACGGTATTCGTCGAAATCCTGTCATTGGCGAAAATTTGAAATATAATGAGATCTAACCATATTAATATTAACTTGACATATACCAAGACGTCAACGTCGAATTGCCGAATTGAAAACATCTATTTCTTGTGTTATATATTGTCACTGCATCTTGATCAAATATGAATTATTACTCTGAAAGTTTTATTAAAACCTATCAAAAATGCTGGATATATCATTTTTTTTGAGAGGTAATATACGTTATATCCTCGGAAAAGGATATTATTCATTATTCATTATTATAAAGTGACTTGGGAAAAAAATGAAAGTTATATGAAGACCAAACTAATTAATTTCAAGTTTAAGCGTATCTAGTTTAATAGTAGTTTACGTAACAAGTCCCGAAAGTGACCTTTTACTGGACAAGTAGGCAAATTACAGGACGAGCCGCAGGCGAGTCCTGCAAGTCTGCGAGTCCAGTAAAAGCACTTTTGGGACGTACTACGTACAATATTTTTTTTTAAATCGTCCAGAAACGGGAAGAACAATTGACCATTCTAGGCCGGAAAGTAAAAAATGAGTCCCGTAAAGTAAAAATAAGTCCGGTAAAACTTTTACCGGACTATCACAATGACTTTCCGGCTCAGTCCGTCAAAATGACATTTTCTAGCCTAAAAATAATCCGGAAACTACTACTTTCTGGCCGATTTTAAAAAAAATTAATTTTACCGAATTTAAAAATAAGCAATTGTAGCTATTCTAGCTTATTCATCGTTGCCTCTACTTATCGACTTGTCGCTAAATAAGTAACTTACAACTAAATTGGTTCAAGCGAGAAAGTCACATTTCTTTTCGAAATAGCGGAAATGATCAAAGTTTATAAAGTAATATGAAATGTTATATCATTTTGAACATTATTCCTTGGTTTCTATTCGATCTTTCGAGTCAGATGATCTCTAAAACAAAATTTAAAAATCCTTTCCGCCGCATTCCCCGAAACCTTTCAAACATTACATTTTCAAAACTTTATTTTACTTCAAACAGATTCATTTTCGATTTCAATAATATGTCTGTTACACATCGGGAAAATAATTTTAAGTAAATGATGGAATATTTACATTGAACAAATAAATTTGATGAAATATTGACATGGAATAGAACTCGGGGAATAGCATGCTTCAATTTACACGAATTATTATTGTCTTCACAAGCGTAACATTTTGAGGAATAAAAGCATAGCTGTTTTTCAGGATTCCCCAGTATACTTAATTAAACGTAAGATTAAAGTTTGTAGTGGTTAAAAAAGTGCACATTAAGATTTCAAAATGCTGTCATCATTCTGGTCTGCAATAACATATTTTTCATTCTCCTTGTGAAGGAATTTAAAAATCGTGCTAAAAATAAGTCTCGAAGATTAAGGTTATGTATCATGCTACACACTGTTAGCAAAGAGTATATATAGCAAAGAGTATTACCATAGAGAATGTAATTATTACATGCTCTATGGTATTACTATACTCTTTGCTGTTAGTCTATCGTACACATAAACTGAAGATTTATTCTTCAATAGGTTGCACAAAAAGCATAAATATTGCAGTAAAAGTCTCCCTTCTACTTTCAGTAACAAGGAACATCTGAATAAGAAATGTCTCTTGACCTTTTGTCCTAAAATTAATATTAAAGGTACTATCGAAGAACGAAGGGTAAGTGGGCAACCCTGTATACATGTATCATAATAAGGATTCTATTTTTTACGTTTTCGATTTTAACCCTATTCTTACACATAAATTCTTTCTTCTGAGAGTTCAAAATCTGAATCATAAGCACCATTTCTACTTTGAGGGCAATACTTTATGTTGCCTCATGAAAGCATGAAAGATGCTGTAAATGGGACCTGATCACAACGGCCACTGATCACAACGGCCACCTAGGTTATTGTTATTTAATAACAGCCACTTTGATCACATACGGCCTCTAATACTATTTGATCATAACGGCCACCTTGTTCACGTTATGATCAAATAATATTAGTGGCCGTTGTGATCAAGGTGGCCGTTATGAAATAGCAAAAACCGGGGTGGCCGTTATGATCAGTGGCCGTTGTGATATAGACCCCTGTAAATAGTATTTGTTCAAAAAAACTATTATTACACGCAATACATTTTTTTATTCGCCGTTTCCAGCGTTTGAAGAACTCGCGAAATTGCTTCCCTATTACTCCTGGCTGTGCCTCCAACGGTGCCCTTTAATGTCTTCCAGAAACTGAAATCGTACCCCTTCAATTTTTCTCTAATTTTAGGAAGTTGGAAAAAGTCACAATGGGTTAAATTCCTTGAATAGATTTTTTAGGTTTTCGCTAAAAGCTGCTTGATAATGACAGCTTTGTGGGCGAGTGTATTGTTATTGTGAAGTACCCACAACTGATCTTTGCCACAAATCGGGGGTTTCTGTGAACCCGTTTTCGCAAACGTTGCATTTTCCCGGTAGTAGGCAACATTAACTGTCTGACTCTGAGGAACATATTCTTGGGCCACAACTCTACACGGAAGTCGAAAAGCAATACCATGGTATTGTACCAACGATTGTAATTTTAGTAACCATATCAGTATTTCTGACCATGAGGTGATGATCTGCGTTGATGCTTTCATCAATTTTCAGTACATACATCATTTCAAGAAGCGATGACGGAGCTGCAAGAACTTTTGGTTATGGTTATGAACCATTCGTTTTTTACACGATACAGAAGCAGAGCTATCTGAGCTTAATTGCGGGGTGAATTCCTTGTACCAACGATTGAACGACATGAAAATCGAATGGGATATTTTTTCTATACACTGCTACCATTTGATTCCCTTACTGATATTTTTGGAACTACTGTTTTCTTTCGATAGAAACTTTATGACGCTTCTATGTTCAAGATTCGAATCATTTTCACTTATTTGAGCTGATATAAGTATGACATATGTTAAGGTACTAGACATCATAAGATGTTAGCAAAAGCGTGATATAAGAAAATTACGGCGCCAGTATACTACTGTTTACATAGCTAATGGGCAGCACGAGAAACTGCTATTGTATATTACAATATAATTTGTGTAAAAATACAAATTTACCAAGAGATATTATCGAACGTTAATTTAAAACATTGTTAAACTAATGTTTTAAAATATTCAGACTGCGATATTTGCGTTAAAGTGTCGAAAACAACGGACGACATTGCACTCAACACAATAACATACCGTACAAAAAATATTAAGAGAGCTCTTGAACACAATGAAAGTATGTGTAAAGGTCGCCCCATCACTCCCAAGGCTTCCTAGCACCAAAGCCAAAAGAGAGCCTAGGCCCTAGAGGAATATTGTGTTGAGCATGAGTTATTTAGATTTATTACGTAAATTTCAGTTCATCATTTACAGAAAAAAACATGTGTGGGTTAAATTTCAAAGTATTTATTAAAATCCTTGTATTATTGATTCTCAAACTAATAAACGCCTTCGAAAATACGCATACAATTAATAATATTAAATTGATATATCAGTTAAATGCGAAGGAAACTGAAACAAATGTTAGATTAGCTTAAACTTCTACCAATTTTAGTTGAAATAAGCAACAGCAATACTTAGTGGTGAAAAATGAGAGATGCTAGGATAACGGGATGTGAATAGTTGTGTCTATAATAGCAACTGTTTAATTAAACTTCATATTGGGTGTAAACTAATTTCTAACAATTAAGAAGAACAGTTTCGCCCAATAGGTTTAAAGGGAATGTCGGCAAGTATATTCAGTTATGGAACAATATTACGCTGAGCACCTTTTGTTTGTTACGCGGTTCAACTCACTTCAAACATGCCAATATGTACCTCTTTTACCACAGTAATTTTTTGTCATTAATTAATTTAATTTTCCCGTACGTATTAAGTGATTTTTATAACAAAAACTTGAGGTACGTTTATAAAAGATCACTATACATGTTTCATATAGCTGATAGGTCGGTGCTGTTACGTGGTTAACCTGAAAAAAAACACATATTCAAGCACTTTTGTTCTTTTTCACATAATTAAGGGTATAATTACCCCGCCTGCTCTATTCAAAAAATGTTTTTCGTATCAAGCAGATACAATTTGTAATAAAATTCCACGCAACTTAAAATCGTATCCGATCGAAACTTTCAAATTTAAATATAAGGCTATGTACACATGAGGGCGTTAGACGCCGCGTTTGTCAAACGTACGTTAGTTAAGTACCAAGAAGCAAATTGGATCGTTCACATGCAACGTACGCTTTGAACCAACGTCGCCAAAACGCGGCGTTAGTAGTTTTCTCTTCAACCGCTGCGTTTGCAGCGCGCTTCGAGTTATTAGAGTAAGCATTGGACCGTACACATGATAACTCTACAGCGCGCTTTTGCCCAATTCACATCATTATAGTAAATAAAATAAAAATATATAAAAAATAAACTAAAACGGCGCGTCTACCGCTCTCATGTGTACAGTACCACCTTTAACGTACGTTTGACAAACGCGGCGTCTAACGCCCTCATGTGTACATAGCCTAAGGATATACTCTTTGCCACGTAACATGGTTCATAAACTTCATTTTAAATTTTGTGTTTCCAAACACTGATTAATTTTTTTTTTGTACATTATACATTATACGCCAAATTTAATCTTAAGTTACTTAATAGTTTTAGGCATATACAGGGTGTCCATTTAGTAGCCCGTTCTTCAAGTACGGCTTTATTGTTAAATTTACTAAAAAATGTATATACGGGATTGCAATTAGGTTGGATGAAGCACATTTGCAAATTATTTAGACACATACAGGGTGTCCCCAAAAAGTATGGCGCATAAAACGTATATTTTTTTAAATGGAATGACCCACTTTTTTAAGCGCAAATGTGGGGGCCTTGGGTGAGCTTTTCAGTCGTACATTATTTTTGTATTAATACACGGCGTTGTCAAGTTATTAATTAATACATATTTTTTTGCTAAATATCAACCCTTCCATTATACGCTTGTATTTTTTTAACGTCTTGTTTTTGTTTTTACGTAAGTTCGGTGGTGGACTTGGGTTGAATCAGAGTATTCAACCGTGACGAAACATTAAATTATTTCATACAGGATGTTCACTTTTTCTTGCTCCAAACATCGACATTTTCAAACTAATTTTTCTTCATTTTTTTAAATGACACACCCTATTTATTATTGCATATTTGGAATCCCCGGTCAATTTTAGTGCAACTTTATTAAGCTTACCCTATACTTAAGTGCGATAGTTTTTTCGTAAATTGAGGTTTTCTATTCCTTACGGCAGTAGATAGTGGCGCGATGGTTAAGGCGCGTGGACGAGGCAACGCATAGGCTGAACACTCGAATCGAGGATGCGATGAAATAAGGTTCTATTTATTTTTTTAAATATGTGCTGTTTACGGACGAATTCACGTTCCATAGAAATGGTTTTGTAAACAGACACAACTTTCACTTTTATGACACGCAAAACCCGCACATTATCCGCGTTAACCATTTCCAACATAACTGGAGTCTCATGGTTTGGGGAGGAATCGTGCATAACTACCTATGTACTTGGTCCTTATTTTTTTGAAAATCCAGTAACAGGACAAATCTTTTTAAATTTCTTGACAGAAGACTTTCAAAATTTAACTCAGCATCTTCCTAACTACATTACGGAGATAATGTGGTTGCAACTGAACGGCACTCCGACTCACTTTTCCATACGCGTCAGACAACAAATTAGTGAATACGTTTATCGTAATGGTGCCACTACTAGATAGAGCATGATGGAGAGGATTCAACAGTCTTTTTACCACATTACTCCAGATATGTTGAATGAAGTGATGAAATCTTTCACCAAAAGAGTAAACTCGTGCTTAATACAAGATGGTAAACATTTTGAACGGTATCCTCGATTCGAGTGTCCGGACTATGCGTTGCCTCGTCCATCGCGCCACCATCTACTGCCGTAAGGAATAGAAAAATCTCAATTTACGAAAAAACTATCGCAGTTAGGTATAGGGTATGCTTAATAAAGTTGCACTAAAATTGACCGGGGATTCCAAATATGCAATAATAAATAGGGTGTGCCATTTAAAAAAATGAAGAAAAATTAGTTTGAAAATATCGATGTTTGGAGCAAGAAAAAGTGAACATCCAGTATGAAATAATTTAATGTTTCGTCACGGTTGAATACTCTGATTCAACCCAAGTCCACCACCGAACTTACATAAAAACAAAAACCAGATGTTAAAAAAGTACAAGCGTATAATGGAAAGGTTGATATTTAGCAAAAAAATATGTATTAATTAATAACTTGACAACGCCGTGTATTAATACAAAAATAATGTACGACTGAAAAGCTCACCCAAGGCCTCTACATTTGCGCTTAAAAAAAGTGGGTCATTCCATTTAAAAAAATATACGTTTTATGCGCCATACTTTTTGGGGACACCCTGTATGTGTCTAAATAATTTGCAAATGTGCTTCATCCAACCTAATTGCAATCCCGTATATACATTTTTTAGTAAATTTAACAATAAAGCCGTACTTGAAGAACGGGCTACTAAATGGACACCCTGTATATGTCCTAATAACTTGTTGCTTATATTCAAGGTTTTAGTGGAAGAACAAGGGCGGCTGGATATTCTCCGTCTGCCATTTGACCTAACACATTGGGGTTTTTCAATACATCTACTGTTTATGTCGCATAATATCGCATCACTAATTGTATTGATGTAATGATTAATAAAGACTATTATTATTATTATTATTATTATAAATGTTTAAAATCCAAAAAAACACTTTCGCAACTTGCTTTTATTTATCGATTATATTGCAGACCTTGTAAATCCTCGCGCAAAACTTAAATACTTGCCAAATGCGGTGCTGTGCATACATAATAAGTCACGTACTCAATAATAATTTATAAATGATATAGGTAGATTCCCTAAAGAGCATAGTTATGAACTTTGACATAATCAAATGAACATTAACTTTACGGATCTAACAAGTAAGATTCCCTTTCTCATCTAATATTGTTTTAAGTGAAATAATTATCAATTATTTCTAAGCGAGATTGCTTTGGCTTGTACAAACAGTGGTAATTAACATCTTTCATTTTGTTGGTTACGCATTTAAACGATATTAATAATTGCTTCTACATATTGAAATAAATTTTGAATTATATGAATCTAAAGATGATACAATTTTGGTGTTACAAGCAGCCAAACATAAAACTTTTATCAAAGGTGACTTGAATACATGCAATGAAAGAGTGAAGAAGGAATGAATGGAGAAACTGGTACTCCTCATGAATCCATAAATAGAAAGAGAGTTGAGAAAAGGAAAACCGAGGAAATCGTGGTTATATGATGTTTTGGTTCGAAACGGAAAGTAAATCCCAGAAGACAAGGAAGAAGAGGAGAATCTTGCTGAAAATGCTCATGTAACATTGCTTGTTGTGCAGCATAAGTTATCATTCAAAACGGCAACGTTTCGGTAAGATCTCATTTGCCATCATTTACTTCTGGAAATTCGAACTGATCTGAAGTGCTCGTTGTTTTTTTCTTCTGGATCAACGATTGTTGAGCTGCAGCTTTCACCTTCCTCTTCTATTTTGTTTGAGTTGTTACATCAACCTGTGTACAGTGATGAATTATGCACTATACGTCTATGCATACATTTTTAATTAACTACCAGTTTCTTTAATTTTAAGTTCGAATTATAGAAATCGCACTAACCACCAGTACCTATTTATAGTAACATTTTCCACTACTTTTGCATATACTGTACTTAATTGGCTCAGTAAATGGGTACCTTTTGGTCAATGAAGCCTTATAATTGTTCCAATGAAAACGAATGGGAATGAAAAACGGAAATAAATTACAGTAGTAGGGAAGATTAATTAAAAATGCATCCTATGGTTACAGAGTTATGTAGTTGCTGAATATTTATATTTTAATAAAGCAACTGTAACATCTATTTAAAGTAAGGAAAAAGGATTAGTTATTAAATAAAGTTTGTATATTATAAGACCGAAGTAAAAAACGAACTAAAATGGTTTAAATACAGAGCAAAGTACAGTTGGTACACTGACTGATTTAATACGACTTGGTAATGGAAATCAGTGTAGAACCGAAGGGAGGAAAAATGGTAACTTTAAAAATGATAAGGGATGTTTCCCCATCACATTTTAATCACAAAATCATTAGATCCTAATCTAACTCATTTCTTTGTTGCAGGAGACCTAATGGACATACTTGCGTTGACCAATTCCGCCATCAACTTCATCTTATACTGTTCCATGTCAAGACAATTTCGTTCTTCGTTTCAAGCGGCATTTCGACCAAAATTTTTGAATCAATGGATTCCCATCAATCAATATTCACCAGAAGTGAACGCGACGGATACACAAGTGACGCAAGTATAGCAAATGGTTGAATTTAGAAGCCGTAAGGAACCGAACAACGAAGCGTTTAACTTATTATAGATTTAAATAAGGCATTTCGACAACTTTTATATTAATGTTTTGTTGCTAATTGGTGTATTCAATGTAATATGTCCTATGTATGAGCCCTGCATAGGAACATAATGTTGTGAATAATGTACTTAAATAAATATGTCAACCAAACAGTTGAACACGTACGCCACGATTAATCATAAAGTGTAGTTATTAAAAGTGTAATTAAAAGTTGCCTGTTTACATTTAATTAAAGTGTCAGGGAATGAAATAACGTTGTGAGTACGTGAGAATTCAATTTAATGAGGCAAATTTAGGCAGATTTCAAAAGTATGCACGTCTCTTCAGGAAATTGAATTCAAGAGTAGATGAGATGAATTAAAAATTTAACTATGCTGTATTTCATAATTGCTCGTGTGATATTAAAAGTAGCTCCCATTTACCTACAGAAGGAAACAAATACTCTACACTTGGTTTAGAAAATAGGGTAAGAACAAGCTGCAAACATAAGGGCTATTTTAGACGCTTTGTCCTAAATATTTGATCACAAATGTGAGTAGACACAACAAATTTGGTTAAAACTAAAGTAATGGATTTGGGAATTCAGGTGAGGGGTGGAAAGATGTCTTATGCGATGCGAAGTATTCCCTCTTGGAGTGAGAATGATGTGTTTCACAGCATTTGTTAATGATTGAAAATCCTTAATTCAGGAACGCCACCCTTTTATCATCCGAATGCGAACGATCATGCATTTGGCTATAATTTTTGCGTGGTGTTGTAGTGGTTCAAAAAACGAACTCGTGCAATTGAAAGAAATAAGCATTTCAGAAGTAGACGATTACATCAACTTACTTCCGTATGACTGAAGAAGAAAAATAAATTATTGCAAATGACCGAATCGTTTCTACGTAGAAGTAATAGTAAGCTTAACTCTTGGATATTTGGCAACTAGTAAAAGCTTGAGGACATTAAGTTTTCTGCTGTAATTTAACTATCTTCCATAAGCACGTCTGCTCTGGAAATCTGTCAAGTATTAATAAAACATACTGAGCGACTATATGAAAGTAAAATTACTTTTTGTATTTAACATTAGAATTTGTTTGCTTCACCATAAAAGTTTATCGTAATGCTCTTCTATCACATAAATCTACTAAAGAGCAAGTTATCACTTAGGTAGGTAACGTTTTCTTTTCAGTTTTCCATAATAATCGAAGGGTCGTCAAATATTAGCAATGATTTTGGACCTGCTAGTTATGGAACTGTGCAGCTTCAATAGACCGATAGCACATCCAGTTATCCAACCTGTAAATTCTGGTATATAACTATAAAGGATTTTATGCTCACTAGTGAACGCTAGAAGAATGGTTATCGTGGCAGAAGGACGAGTATGAGGCGACGGAGTTGTGTTTTATTAAAAGTTTTTCAACAAAATGCTTTAAATTTATCAAAAGTTAGTCCATTAGCAAATTTCCCTGCGTCATTGTGGGAGATGAAACGTTTTCTTTGCAACGACATTTATTATAACCCGACAAGAATTCAATAAGGAACTGTCACGAGGTCGAGTTATTTTAAAAAATCCGTTTGAAATATTGACCTCCATATTTCAAGTTTTCCAAAAGGCAAAATGCCACTAAAATTACATTGCATGTTATTAATTTTGTGCCTAAGGAAAGCAAACATAACTTTCAGTTTTCTAAAGTAAACACTTCGGGAAATAACCTGTTCGACTTGCAAGATTCAATAAGTAGAAACAGTACCTACCTATACTTTAAATGCAAAGGAAATTCGAGAAAAATTGTGTTATTATTACAATAAAGAAGGTAAATTGCAATGATTTTAATGTAATGTATTAACGTATCATCAAAATAGCATTTTTTGCTGTAATTTTTAGTTATTAACTTTTTAATAATAACTTTTTATTTGTATGTGTTCCGTTTGTGATTTAGAATACTTTTTTTGTGGGGAAAATTATGGAAATTTGTTTTTTATAAACAGTTTTTCTAAAAAGATAAAAGTAAAACAATTTGTGAATAAGAATACATAACCCGTCTCCTCAAATTACTTCTCCAAAAATTAATTTTTCTCTTGCTTTATTATTAAATCAAATAGTCATAAGTTATCCTGAATAATTGGAGTTGATTGTTTGCTTCGTTGAAAAACAGATTTAAACGCGTTTTCCCTTTCCCTCTTTGAGTGGCTACATCTTTCTTATTTCAGAATTTTGGGCAGTACTCTATAATTAAGCGGACATTAATTTTGAAACTTCTATCAACTCGTAAAATACTTGCTTTCTTTTTTCACCTATCTTGTATCGTCGTGCAGTAAGAGGTCTTAGTGAGCTTACATTTCTTACTAAAAAAATGTTATTTAATTCCCTTCCAACATATGCACATGTTTCTGAAATACAGTAAATAGCAGAAAAGTAATTAATTTATGCTACCTACTAATCCAAACTACGAAGTTATATAATTAAAAAAGTTTGAAACTAATTTTTTGCTTCAACTTTTTGTACGAATTCCCCCTTTCCATTAGTAGATGGTTAAACATGGGAATTACAGAGTAAGTCAAAACAAAAGTAGTAATATAAAACATATTAGAAATATAAAAGTGTAATCTTATTTTCGGTAAAGTTCGTCGGTCTGGAAAGAATTGAAACATTTGAATAAAATATACGAACCTCTATTTTCGACTTTCTCAGGCGTAAAAATAACAATTGTTAATTCGTGCATTGTAACCTTAATTTTCTTTTACTGAAAATGTATAATTCACAACAGCGGCCTGTTTTAAAAGATGTATTCAAGGTTTAGTTTTCTCCATTTCAGTGTACCCAATTCGTTAGAAGTATTTTCAACAAGTAGTTAAGTCCATCTTAATCCTGAAAAATATGAATAGGTGGCAGATAATTAACTAGTCGAATTACTATTTCAGTAAATATCTACTTAAAAATAAACGAATTCATGGAGCAAATGTTGAGTACAATCTGGCTCAATACATTTCAATAATTAGGAGGGGGGAAGGAGAACTTTCCCTTATTTTGAGCTGCAAACTGGTGTAACTGAACTACAGAATTATGTTAAAAAAAAGTGTAAATGATAATCTAATAGGAAATATACCACATCTTTCCACAACTTTTATCAACATCTCAAAATGGATTAATAAGATCCCTGCCAACAGGACAAAAAAATAAATAAAGTACCTATAATACTTGTTCTAGTTAAAGATATTATGATAAAACGATAGATTTGTGTTATAGGAATTTGAATCAACCCTTCAATAAAGGTACATCAATTGACCAAAAAGTTAAGTCGAAGTATTCCCGTGAAGTAGATAACTAATAGAGAGTAAAAAAGGAGTACCTAGAGTTTATGAATTTCTCCATATTTTTTAGCTTATGTAATAATACTAATAATATTGAAATAATAAATTATTAAGCAAAGTGTTTTTTTATTCGTTTTTCTGTTAGCGCAATCGATTTCGGTCTATGACCATCATCAGGCTCGGCGTCAATACAATTATGATAATAAACGATGTAATGGTATGTGAAGAGCGAAACAATGTCCAGTGCTTAAAAAGAGTATGTGTAAAATTTTTAATTTTAAATAGGAGTACGCAGCGAATTGGAACTACCTGTGTAGGGCGAAGTGTGTAGGCGTACATGTGGTGGATAAGTTGGGTTAACGTTAACCCAACTTATCCACCACACAAAGCACTTCCTTCTTCATTTTGTGACAAATATGAGTTACGTACAATTTTGATACAACCATTTACTTCTGTTTCCAAATTGTTAAATAACTTAGGTACCTCAAAGATTGTATCCCAAGGAATGTTTGTACCCCTTTAAAGCTGGCCAAAATAAACGTTTTGACAAAAATCCATAAACATGGCGATGATATCAAGGGAGATCAATTTTAACACCCTCCCACACATTTTTAATTAAGACGGGGGGGTTAAATGGGTCTTAAATTTAAAGGGAGTTTCATTAGTTACATTAATAGAAATTGAAAAACGTTCGAATGACATCCACCAATTTCCATACAATAATACAATCTAGAAATATACATACATTCCCCAAGACCGTTCTAACAATACCAAAAATTCCCCAAGACCTTTGGAGTTAGTTATTCGACGGCATTTGGCGATCATTCCTTGTTGCAGTTCAAGGTGCTACTAACTAAAATTACTTCAAAAACTAGGATCCATGGTCTTTTGGCAATAGTTTTAGTCCAATGAGCATATATTAAAAGATCGTAATGTTTAATGGCATGTTATTCTTTTTGACAGGGGGTTGTTTATATGTTTTTCTTCTCTTGTCTCATTATCTTGATGTCACCACATCCGCGATCCGCAAATATACACCCCAAGAAGAAAAGTCCTCAAATATTCGATGTGAAACTCAACATACCTATATGCAATATCACAGATTTTATCTGTGGCAATAATATATAACGAAATATACGCTTAAGACAGGTAGGTCTATTAAAATTAAACAGTGACAGATCTGTCACTGTGACGTATTTACACTTTAACACCTTCTAAATGAAACCATTTGTAAAGTTAAAAACTTATTGATGGTAGAGATCCTTTAGGTTCAAGAAAATGCTATTTTAACAATGAACATTTTCTAACGGTAGTTTGTTAACTGTCATCGATATCAGTAGCTTTAGAAACACATCACGTAGTAAGGTAATAAATTCCTCAACTCTAAACATTCTAAAAATATACACATGGGTACTCAGGATAAAAGTTGTCAACTTGGTACACTATCTTAAATTCCTTTCCTTGACAATGACAATTCCTAACTATTAGCAAATACCTACTCGCTTTAAACCCGGCAGAGAAAGCTTTTGAAATGGTTACAATCTACATACATTAGTTGTAATAAACAGCGATAAAGCCTATACAGCCATTTTCTTGAGATCTTGACGTAAAATAATTAACATCGTACATTTTATAAAACCTTAGGTTCCTAGTCTTAAACTCCACAACATAAATCGTTGCAAATCTAATTTACAAAGGAAACCGACATTACTTTACTTTTCCCATCAGTATACGTCATTTAACTTTGTTAAACTCCGCCTTCAAAGCACTCGCGTTTCTAAAATGAGGGCAAAAGCGGCGACAATATTTAATATTTTTTATTAGCAGGAATTACGTATTATGTACGCACAAAGTTTGTAAAGTTCTTCTAACTCAGACATAATTCTGCTAAAGTTCTACGACTCTTATTGCACACGTAGGTATTTCCCATGAGATTTCAGCGTGAAATCGACGATTTGGAATTAGTCGACCCTTTATTTGAAATATGATATTCACAAAAATAGAAACTGCGGAAAAGTAATCAATCCCAAGTTCGTGCCCTACTCTTTTTTTTAAATTTCCGTCCCTTTTATATTAGAAAAGTATTGAAGTTTTCTCATACATACGGGAATTAGTTATTGATCTGGAATTGCAATGCATAACCATAAGAAGCCTGTAAATTTTAAAGGTTGGTGGCCATTTTGACCGACTTCGCCTTCAGAAGATGTGTTATTCCGCCTTCACAATTTTTCCATCTGCTCTCCAAGATATTTAGGAAATGTAAGGGGGAATATCGTAAAACATCTTAGACAAGGTGGAATATTAAGTAACAGTCAGTAAAATGATATTCAAAGCGATTTAGCATGAACTATTGTGAAAATAAGATACAGTACTGAGCAAATGTGCGGAATCAAGTAAGCATCGACGAAGTTTTTAGATATACATCGGACAGTTAAACGGCTCCTGGAGTAGGCAGCTGATGTATTTTCACACAGCCGTAAATGTTCAACCTGTAGGGAGACTTCAGCATGAGCAACTCGCCAGGGTCGATTATGGACTGCAACGAGTTTGCAAATATCGAGCCGTTGCTTGAATCTTAATCCAGCAGTCTCGGTTAAGTAAAAAAACCATTGGTTTTAAGTACATGAGTATGAAGGAATGTTATGTACAAATAAATTAGTAACACTGCTTTTGAGGAAAAAGACCTAAAATATAGTCTTCCCACACGTGTGCAGCCCTGACATCGCCACAATAAAGTATAGTTGCAACATACTATAGGATAAAGTTGAATTGATTGTTGGTCCAATTTATCTCCCAGGAGATTCTGTCAACCTACCTCTCAGCAATAAAATGGTACAGTTGATAGAACAGTGTGAGGAAAACAATGAACATCTTATTATAAGGTGTGATTAAAACCACCCCATCACGTGGATGGCATTACAGTCAACCCTCGGAGTAGATCACAAGAAAATGTGACAAACAGTAATCTACAGATACCCAATCCCAGTGGTCCCTCGTGCGTAACTACACGAAGCCCGACTGTGGTATGAAATCAGTGTATAATGAACTGGAAGAAACTTAGAAAGCATCCTTTTGAGGGACGTTTATTGAGTCCTACTGACTTGTAAGACGAAGTCGATCTCTCCAACTCCATTATGGGGCCACTTGAACATGTTTTCCAAAAACTGCTAAGACACCTTACAACCACTCCTGGTAGTGCAGGGCGCTCAATAAGCAGAAACCCAGCTGAGCAAACTGTTCAACAAAGCAAGGAGGGATAACGTATTGCCAATTGAGAGGCGCATAAGGCAAACCTCAGACGATTATAATAAGGATAAGAAATGACAAAGAGATATGAAAGAGCTTTTGTGGCCCTACAGAATTCTCCTGCTCTACGTATCGTCTAAATAAAATCTTAAACCAAAGTCTACAGCAAAATCCAGCTAGCTTCAAAAAAGGCAACCTCTCATAGGCAGCATAGATAGACAGTTGCTAAAAGATGCCCACTTTCCTTGAACCCCCATACACTATCTAGTAAGAAGCAATCCCCTTGACGTGAGCATGGCCTTAGAGGTGCTTCCCCTTCCAGCATCCTGAGGTAGATGTGTGTGGTGAGTTGATGGTGAGGGTGGAACGATTCTAATCGGGGAGATAGCACAAAGGGCCTGGGTATGAGACCTACGTGGACGATTTCCACCTTATTATGAGTGGCAGCAACAATATGAGCAGTTTCAAACCTTGAAGTAAAAGCTCCATGTCGGAGTTTATAAGGCGAAAGGTCATATTAAGTTTCAAATGAAATGTAGAGAATTTTTGTTGAATTGAAAATCCGCGTCGCGATGCTTAGGTCATTTTAATGTATTTTTTAGAGATGTCAATCACCTATCACATTACAAAATTGGAAGCAGGTATAATGAAAATGTTTCCCTATACTATTAGTTAAATATACTTATCTATTCTTTTTCCACGGATATTATGATCAATTTCGCTTGAAAGAATTTGTATATACAAGAGCTTTTTACATTTTCAGTGGATTGTATGGTAATAAACTTAAATCATAATAGAGAAGTTGTTGACAGCAACAAAATCCAATTTGTTCTTACGACTATAATGTTTGCTCCAGATATATACGAAAGAATCGTGCAGCTGAATGGAAAAGAATCAAGTCTTTTTAAAGAGATTACGTCCAGAGTTTCATAAAGTAAGAAATGAGAAATTGAGATTACGTTATTTACATCTCAAATACATTTATTCGGTCCTTTTCTTATTTACTTTTTATTTCTTATCAAAGGTGCGCACCAAAGTTTATTGTAAATTTGTAGGATGTGATAAGCTCAGAAAGTAGAAATTTTCATTGTCCAAGCAAATCTACACTTTTTCTTACAAAATACATCGTATTAACCTACTGAATGCAAGAATTTTGATATATACAGGGTCTTTCAGTTAACATTGTGCAGTCAATATCTGAGTAACTATTCGGTCTACCTGTATTATCTATAGGAAACTTCTTTGTTGTATACTTGCTAAACGTAGATTTCTATTAAATGTGTGGTTGGATAACGTTTAATTATAGGTACATTTTAAATAAATTATGGAGTTAATACTTATCTCGAGGGGTCAACCACTGACAAAATAGTGTACAGGTATTGCCAAATACTGCCAAAAATTGCGTTTACTGCCATGACTGCCAATAAATAGAATTAGGTACTGCCACTGACTGCTTTGACTGCCATTGACTGCTTTGACTGCTTATGATTTCCATTTATTACTTCTGACTACCAATGACTGCCAATTACTGTCACGGGCTGCAATTATTAATATTGTTTGGTGTACTGAATATATTAAGATCACAGGAACGTTGTTTGGATACCTCATTTCAGAAACAATATTATAGCTGATTCTAAAAAGTAAAAAACAACAACTTTTAAACTATAGTTATACTTTTATTATTCTTAATGTTAATGTAAAAAAACAATTAGTTCCCTCTCACTATATGAGTCAGTATACTTATACAAAAATATAAAAAAATAAGTTCAAGTTTCTTCAAAATTTAAAACAAAATTAAATGGTACCCGAAATTCGTATTAAACGTGTAAACGTCTGAATTGTTTAAACTGTTTTATTATTATTAATCTATCAGTTCTTTTAATAGAAAATGGATTATTTCCTAAAAGTTGAATAGGTCCATGATATATATATTTATTCTCCACTTCCTGAATGTCATCATTCTTTGGCCACACGAATGTGTCCAAATCTTCTTGTAGAAATTTAATGGTGCATGATTGATTTTCGCTTAGTGCCAAAACTCGTCCTATATACCATTTGGTATCATAAAAAATTGCATAGTACGCTTCTTTAATGGGATCTATTTTATGTATATATTGAGATGTGGGATCGTCCAGTTCGTCTTCGAGACTTGTGCCAATGATATCCATGTCGTCGTCACTAGTGTCATTAATCTCATACGATTGTGTTGTGTTGTCACTATCTGTATCATCGCTTATATCCGTATCTAGAGATCTGTTTTTTGATTTTCTATGGGTCTTTATATTTTTGTTTTTCATAGATTTAGAATTTGCATTTTTTGTGTGTCTTGCCTGACTTTTTATCCCGGGTGTAATTTCACTCTTAGTTGGGTAATGAGTATTCATTCCCCTAACTCTCAAAATCCTGTCGCTTGAAAGTCCTTTTTTCTTTTCACTAAAGAACCAACACAATGAAGACTTTCGGATAGTTTTAGTTTTACCGTTTTTTAGTTTTATAGTTATATATGGTGTTTGATTGTCTGTTTTGATATCTGTACTCTTTTGGCAATAATCTTTAATGTTGAGGTCTTCTAAATTAGCAAATATTGAAGAGTCATCTTGATAATGACGAAGAGAGTCTTCGTAAAATTCATTATCAGAAACCTCCTGTTCGCCATAGGTTATATCTCCAGCATCCGCTGAAGATACATCTGAGGAGTTATCCTCATCATATTTGGTAGCAACTGAAAGTTTGGTAGTTAACGCTTCAAAATTGCTCTCATATAGCTGCTCATTCAAAATCATTCCGAGAGCAGTGGCGTCCTGTCTAGCAGCCTGTTTGGCATTTTCTAATGTACAAATTATTGTAGAAGTGGATGGAATTTCATGAACAATATTTGCTCCTGATCCTAAACGATTGTTTACTTCACGGGGAAAACAGAAACGGTCGCCTGAAAAAAATTGCTAATTTTATGTAAAAGCCCAATAGTTATGTTGGTTATCTACCTAAATCATTGGTAATATCATTAATTACTTTTATACGGTTCAATCTTCTTAGTATATCTGTCAAACTATAGTTAACCATGGTAGAGTATGTAGTCGTCATAGATCGGGTTTGTCTAAATATTTTTTCGCATGGCTGTACAACCATGGAAGGAACATATGGCTTTCGTGAAGTTCCTTGCATTTTTCTAATTGAAGTAAAAGACCATGCCCGTTCAGCTCTATACATGCATAGGTAGATTGAGTTATAAAATTCTTAGTTACACTAAAATTATTGCAAGCCAACCACTGCTTCCATAATCTCAGAAAGAATATAGTGTACCAGTTTAAATACACTCTTTTCAAAACATCTATTTCTTTGTCTAAGAATGCATCCAAAATATATCGTATAATGAGCAAAAATTGTCTTGTTGCTTGGCTTTCTGGTAAATTTTCTAATAAATTTGTGACGCGATTAGCACTCAGTTTTAATACTGCATCGAAATTCATTTTATCGTTACCTGAGAGGAAAAAAGATTGGTTTATCTTTATATTATGGTCTACAAATGTCTTACCTTGCAAATCACTTTTGCACAAAAAGTGTTGATCTTTCGTGTATTTCTCTATAAGTATTTCAATATGTTTAGGTGAAACATACTTCTGACCCATTGGAAGTACAATTCCATATTTTAGGAATCTGGTTTTTAGTTTTGTACCAATGTGAACAGTGTCTTGAATGTACGTTGGTTTATGCAAATCATATCGCAACTAAAAGAAAATATTAAATAAAAGTACTATTTAGGTACATTTAGCTTTTAAAGAGTAAAACATACTTTAAAATAAGGGCCGTAGGGACAATATTCCTGTTCTTCCGTCTCTGCATTGACAGTGTCATCTCCGATAGCATTTTGTTTAAACGCACAAAATTTCATTGCCTTCAAACAGCGTGGATCAGCATCAGAAGAGAATCCTTCCACTATGATACCAATTTTTCTTGCTTCCTCTTCAATGTATTTCCATCTTTTTAATACATGTTCACAGGAAAACTTGTTATCAGACCCAAATACTGTTAAACAAAATGCTGAAGATTTGTCAACTAACGGCTGCGCCATGTAGACGTATGCATTGCAAGACATGTTTTCTTCCGCAAATGCTGCTTCTACATCTTTTAAACAATTAACAGTAAACTTTGTTGTTACTGGAAATCCGTTTTTATGTAATGGTAATACAAATCCAACCATTTTGTTGTTCTTCGGGTCATAATCAATTCTTTTCAATATTGCGGTTTGGTCTTCGCTTATGTAAACCTTTAACGGATAATTTCGTTTAAGAAGATAGGTTTTCAGTTCCGCAAATTGTAGCTGTCCTTCTGTTATATTCGCATCCGTATGTAACATTCTATTAAGTGTGGTTATGGACGGTAATGCATTTTTGAAATTTGCATATAGGGTTTCATACAGCAATCGTCCGCCAATGAGAAACGTATACAAACAAAATAGTTTTATTGGTTCGTCAAATCTATTACCATGTAATTTAGTTTTGCTATTTTGTATGGCAGTTTCTTTCAAAATGTCAAGTAATTGCACACGCACAGTTTCTGTATTTACCGAATTTATCTCGGAATTTACAAATTTTTCTTCAAACATTTTAATATTTGTATTACTAGTAGTTGTAAAAAAGTTTTGTATATTTTTCACTAATTCATAAAAATCTGTCAGTTGGGTCTGTTTTTGGTCCAGTGCACAGTTTTCCAGCGCTCTTAAATGACGCTGATACCGACAATTACTTAAGTCACTATTTTTGTTCTGGGTTACTTTCTGTTTATTTGTGACAATTGCTTCAGTTTTCTTCATATTGGTAGCAGCACTCTCGGATGCATCTTTAACTTTAGCAGAAATACTGTTCTCACCAAAATTTGCATTCTGGGTAATCGACGGAATTGTTATGTCCTGTAAAATAACAATATTTTTATTTTGCTTTTGGGTGTCGTATGAAAGATCTTTAGTTAATTTGTCGTTTGCTCCGGTAAACTTTATAAATGAAAGTAACTTTGTTTGAGTTAAGGATTCTTCGCCTTCCTTTTTTCCTAAAATTTCTTCGTTTGTTTTGTAGTGAGTCTTGAAATGTCTGTTATAGTTTGATAGAATCCATTTTGTTGTTTTTGATTTTGTTTGAGAAGATGAAATTTTACATATGAAATGACACAAGTGACAGGTGACAGGTACCGTAGGAAAGACTATCATCAACTGAAACGGGAATACTGTGCTCGGATATATCTTCTTGGTCACCACTTTGACCTACTATTTTTTTTATATAAGATAAGACCGTTCTTTTGATGTGACTAACAATTTTTTCTTTTTGGGTAGCTTTTTGGTCAGTATGTGTTCGCGTATCTACAGTACTCGGGACATTTGATTCATCTCCTCTTCTTCTTTTAGTGATTGAAATTTCCCGGTTAGTTTCGGCTGCACAGGTGCAAACGCATCCACAAAGTTTACGTTTTGTCTGATTATTTGTAGCTTTAGATCTTAAAATTGAATAACATTTTTCTATAAGAGCAGTTAATTGCATTTTATGCCCTGATTGTATTTTGTAAAGGTTTATATTTTTCGTGTAAATTCCATAAATTTCTGTAAATTCACTTGGTTCTAAAATATTTGATAAATCATCCCGTGCAAATGTTTCTAGTTGTTTAAAGTTTTTATCATTTTCTTTCATAAGAGAAAGAGAGTAAATATTATCAAACCCGCTATAAGTAAGCAATTTTTTTAAACCTTCTGGTATATGAAATTCCACAAACAAAGTTTCTATGTTTGGATGAGTTGAAACCATCTCAGTAACATCTTGCTTGTCTGCTTCTGCATCCATTTCTAATTCCACAGATGGATATGGATATAATAATACTACAAACAATTAATCAAACTTACTACAACATTCATTTAAGACATTAATAAATCGAATATAAACAACAAAACTACCGCTGTAAACATTTCAAAGAAAAATGAGCCGGCAGATTCGCAATAAAAATGAAATGATAATAAGCACACTATTTTGATATCACTCCTAAGTCATCACCCTATCTTACATGTATTTTAATCAAGATAGGCTTGTGGGACCTCAAGTAATTGCCTAACTTTCCTAATTTATAGCACGCCACTGAGTAATATGTACTTTCGTTTTCTAAACTTATTTTCTCGGAATAAAGACAATCGGGATTTATAAATGAATAAAGGAACTGCTTATGAGTAAGTAATACCTACCCAAAGTCATAACTCTTAGTACTACGTGACAAAAACAAAAATAATTAAGTACACTGCACTTAAACCACGGTAACTTAAACAGATATAATGACCCTCCCGTTGTGTTGTGCGCTTAAAAATTATGCATAGACAAATCACTAAAATAATGTAAAAGTAATAGTATTAAAGACAGCAAAGAAGAATTTCAATTACCCAACACGTGATTTAAAACTACCGGTTGCGGAGTGCATCTATCGGCGTATGAAATGTATGCGTATTTGTACTTAAAAATAAATTATCGGACTCATTTCTTTCTATTACACTATTAATGTCTCTGATTATAATACGAAATTTTACTTACCTAATATAGTACCAAAAAGGCACCAACTGCACTACATTCACAGTCTTTATTTCATGCCCATTAACGCATAAACATAAACCATAACATAGAGCGCAAGTGGCAACTGCCGAGTGCCGACTCCAAAAAAATTGAAATAATCTATGTATATGACACCGTACGACACAGACGTAGAATTTCTCTCTCATTTAATCGTGACTCCCACTTTACTGCCACAAACTGCCTGGACTGCCCATGACTACCACTTACTGCAATGACTGCCATAGACTGCTAGTGATTGCCAGTGGCTGCCATTGACTGCTAGCAATTTGTACAGGTATTGCCACCAGTGGTCGACCCCTCGACTTATCTTATATTTTCCTACTCATTTACAAACGTGTCTTAGAATTATACGATCAAACGAACTTACCTGTGAAGTTCGATCGTAATTATATGAAGCGTCCAGTCCGAATATATTATCTTGATTATTCACTATGTAGTACGCTTTCAGCGTCATCCTACCTGCACCTTTTAAATAAGTAAAGCTAAAAATAAGCTCCCGAGTCTCCCCCGCCCAGTCCCGTCTACTTACGACGGTACTTAGTCAGTCATTCCTTTAAAGAGTGTACTGTTCATTATCAGCAACGAACGGGGTTATAGGGCGGGAGGGAAGATAATATATTCGGACTGGACGCTTCATATAATTACGATCGAACTTCACAGGTAAGTTCGTTTGATCGTATAATTATATTTGCGTCCAGTCCGAATATATTATCTTGATTATTCACTATGTAGTTGTTCAAAGAAATCGAATTGCTGATAAGCGAACAGGCAACAATGTATCGATAACCCCAAAAAGCAACAGGGATAAACTAATGTATTGAATTGGGGATGTATTTTACATCAAACCATTGAATACGTTCACTCAACGATCAAACTAACACAATAGTGTTGAATGCGTCATCGTAATCATAAGAGTACGGTAAAACGAAATAAGAAACTCTTTTAAAACTGAAAGAATTCGTCCTTGTAGTAAAATATTGCAGTTTGCATTCTATAACCGCGCTATAACGAAGAAAAACAAACTAGAGCCTTGTAAATATACATAAGAGTAATGTATCATCACAAATGTATACAACTCGTAAAATCTGTGGTATCATATTACTTAGCATAATATAGTATTGTTCGTAGTGACTAATATTAGATTTCAAACTGTGGCAAGATTAAAAATATCTTTGCCAAAATCGGTTTCGTTTGAAAGAGGATGGTTATAGAATTTCGCAAAAGTTGAAAATCGTTGCGACCAGCCGGCTGTTTTACATAATGTGTATAAGGGTACACTTTGTCGAAAAACAGCGGAAGTAGATGCGTGTCTCGTGGAATGAGGCAGAAATTTATAGTGCCGATAACAGCTGACGATAACAGCTGACGATAACAGCTTCCTAACCTATTTACTCAACGCATGCTTATAGGCATACTGTATGTGGCTTTTTTATTTCCGAAAAGGAAAACCTTATTTTGTTTCCCTGAACTCCTTTGTCGCATCGATATATTGGTTTAAGGTCATTGCCTCGCATAGATTGGGTTTTGTAAGGTTCAATTTTGACGTTCCTTTCATGAAACCTTTTATATTGGGTCTGCAGCTAAATTGTTGGCAAGAATGAGATTAAGGGCTGGTCGATAGGAATTCATTAGTCCCTATCTGCAACTATGAACCTCATAACTTTTCTGTAAATGTGTTCTGCTTCGTATGAGAAAATCAAAATTCGGTTTTCTTTACAGAAGTCCCACCAAAGACAGGAGGTTGTAAAATACTGCTTAATTGTTGATGTGGTGATAGATGAAAGAATCGTTGAAAGTTGAAATACTTTCTTTAGGAAGGCCTTTTGCTAACGTCGAGTCCCACATGATTTGCTGGACACCAGGATAAGTTGACGAGATAGCGAGTGAATCTTCCTGACGGCGAAATTAACAAATTTGGTAACGGAGAAAACGATGGGTACCAGGGTAGTGTGACCAATAAGGTACCATCATAATTCCTACAGATTTGTCCGTGAGTATTTTTTGGAGGACCTGTAAGATGAGATTGAAAGAGGCATAAAAGCTAAAGGCATCCCATCACAAAAGTAGCGCATTAACGGCGCTAGAATCTGGATCCTGTCGCCTCAAGATACATATTGTTGATATTTGTGAGTAAGATAAGAAGCAAAAATAACCACCTCAGGTACGCCAAAATGCTCCGTGATAGTAGATATTGTACCTACTTATACTACCCATGCGAATAATGTTTTGATAGCAGTGTTGTCGCATTTGATAAGAATATTGCAATTCGAGAGATAGCTGGCGAAATATTTTAGACCGTAAGGTATACCTTGTAATTGTAAGAAGTTAATATGTAATTATTTATCTAAGCTCTCTCAGAAGCCAAGAGTTCTTTCCTTGCCACAATACCCACAGCCTGTTAAAGAGGCATCAGTAAACGCTTCAGTTTGAAGGGTATCAGATTTAATGTACTTGAATGATTCAGAAATATTTTGCACCCACCAAAGTAGGTGATCATGGACAAACCCCGCAATATGTACATTGTACGGCGTACAGCCACCCCATTTGATGGCTTGGCAAGCTAAAATGCCAATGAACTTTGCGGTCTTGTTAATATTCTGAATTTTTCCCCGACGATAAGGTTAATCCCATTTCAGATGTGGCAAAAAGAAATCCTAAAAATTTTTATTTCCTAATCGGATTAAGAGCCCTCGTGCCCCTGTTTATGGTGACACCTAGTGACTCCAAGAGGGTAATTTTCCGACGTTGTTCAAGGATTTTCCCGATGATAAGAAAATCGTCTAAAAGGTTCCACCCAGAATGCCCTGTTGGTGTAAATTTGAAAGCACTGACTTCATTAATTTTGTGAGACCAAAATTCCAAAGGGCACGCACGTGAATTCATAGAGACCGCTTTCCCATCGGGCTCTACCACCTCAATGACGTCACGAACAGATGCGTATAGGCATAGCTTGTCTGATTGTACCATGCTTTTACCTAAATTGTGCTAAAACTGTCTATAAAAGTTAGGTATACTTATACTTACATGTATGCAGTATTGTACCTAAAACTGCAAAAAACACACGTAGTTCGACGAGTGCGATCACAATCGACAGCAGGATAGGATGCACCAAAAACGAATGACTGACTAAGTACCGTCGTAAGTAGACGGGACTGGGCGGGGGAGACTCGGGAGCTTATTTTTAGCTTTACTTATTTAAAAGGTGCAGGTAGGATGACGCTGAAAGCGTACTACATAGTGAATAATCAAGATAATATATTCGGACTGGACGCAAATATAATGAGGACTAAAAGAGTGAATGCTGAGGAATGAATAATTAAAATAATGTATAAATAAGGAATACGACTTGATTGAACGAGTTTAAAACTTCCACTCGTCTTATAATTTTAAGGAGTTTAAAGATTTCCTGTCCCGTTTGTACAAGAGGAATGTGCCATAATGCCGCTCGAAGGTGTTTCTGACCCGTTCTAATAAAACGCAATTACGCAGAATTGGAAAGTGGTAAAGTTTTACAGTGAGGTTCATTCATTTATTGTATAATTATACTTTTTGTGTACCGGTGACCATTAATTATTTGGAAAAATTGAAACACTCGTACTGTGGTACACCGTCTCCAGTAAAAAATATTTCTTTAATGTATAATAAATAGCTTTAATTACAAAAGTGTTTCATTTCTAACTCAATAAAGCACACGCAAAAGAATACACAATGCGATCATTTTATAAATAATTAGTTGGCTCTCAGGGGAATCTCGAACCCTTATAAACCTGTAAGCAAACATTCACCTCCAAAATGCGACATTGCTACATGAGTAATTTATGAAGAAAGGAAACTAAAATCACAACAACCCTCAAAGTTTTGCGCATTACGGACGTTGCAGTTACACAGTTCAATAAATGGAGAATATACTCATATACCTATTGACGTGTTACTATTGTGTTACGCTCGAATTCAACTGCAATGTTCGAACAAAATCTTCATAACATTAGGTCACAGCATTATAATTTATAAACATAATAATGAAAGGATTGGCGGAATTATATTGAAATATTGTCATCACCGGTAATTTAATTCAGTATCTACTGTGAATTCTAAGAACAAAGGAGACTGCAGAAACGTCTAAATGATACCTTTAGCGAACTCAAAGAAAGGGCGAGGGGAAATGTCTGGAACATTATGACAACATTACTCCATTTTCTCGCACTAAAACCAAGGAAATTCAGTTATTGTTAATCTCTTATTAGGTAATATGATTTTTCTAAATAAAGAAACATTTTATTATATCAAGTTCTGCGAATTTCTCTATATCTACATGTAATTAACGTTGTTTCATTTGATATCTTCAAGAAAGAGGGTCAAAGGGTTGAACATTTTTGGACGACACTGCCCGCATGAAGGAGTATAATGATTATAAGGGGCAGGTATTGAGTATTTATACAATTTGATGCAGAAATACTCAATATCCGCATCTGCCCCTTTTACCTGATTAATTTTGATTTATCTCATCGTCAGGCCAAATAAAATTATAAATGAATCCTCTTACAATAAAATAAAGTTAATTACCTTAAAGGATGAAATGTATAATAGGATGTTGAAATTACTTTTCTTATTAACATATTACAAAAGAAAAATATAAGTTACAAATCTTAATCAAAATACAGGCTATTATGTTTTGGTTTATTAAAATTTGTAGCGATTAAGAAACAGGTTCGCTGCAGAAGGCAAACGTAGTCGGCATGATGAAAAAAGAAATGGGGGGTGATGTAAATTTATGGGACTATTAAATGACGCATGTGAGAACAAATGGGTGTGAACGTGAACAAAGGGCAAACTTCTGAGTGGAACGAGTGGAGAAACCAAGGCAATGAATCAAAACTGAGAACTGGGTAAAAAATCAGATCAGAAGGAACAGATTTAGAGTGGATGGCGGGGGATGTTTAATTTCGAGGAAATATGATTTTTTACCTTGACAGCAATAGTATAAGGTCTGAAAGTTATGAGTATGATAGGAATGAATTGAATCCAGAATGTGTTTAGCGAAAGCAGATTTTTGAGGTGGTGCATTAGATAAGGTTCGCACCAACGGGTTTTAAAATTTCGACCAGCTTGGGCAAAGTAAATGGCAGGACAATTTGTCGCACGTTAATTTTTACCCGTCTAAGAGGGAGTAAGGGTCAAAGGAATCTTTAGTATTAACCAGACAATGTGGAAGAAAATGAAATATGTTCGAAATTGTTAATTAGATGATGAAAAAGTAAGATGAAGAATCTCTGTAGGGGTGTAAATCAAATGGGGGACTTGACATTAGTGTATAGTGAAGAGGTCAGAGTGCTAGTATATTAAAATACATACATTGCACATATTTCAAATACAACCAATTGTAATAATCTTTTGACTGCATACATCCATAAAAATCACTATTAATGTTAATAAAGTCTAGCGGAAGAGTTATAACATTGTCCAATCTTAGTAGTGCTATAATAATTTCCACTACCTACTCCATTATTCATGTAATTACTGGGCAGTAGCCTACGTCCCTTTGATATCTACTAAGATACTAATAGTATAAATTGCGTGGTTAGTTCTAATTAACTTTCGATAGTAATGTACAAAGTATTTAGTAGATAAATTTCAGATATAAAGATATGTATAAAGGTATATAATTGAAAATCAATAGTAATATCCCTAGTGGACGTAAAATAGTCGATAAAATTTTGACGTTTCTACAAAAATGTTTTGCTAGGAAATATTTTGAGTGAATTTGCACGAAAAGTATTTCCGTTTAGCAAAGCATTTCAGTCAAGGGAACGTCAAAATTTTATCAAGTATTCGGCATGATTATTTTTCGAATAGCAATAACAGTAGAATCATCTCCAAAACGCTGCATTTTTAAAAAGATCTTCAATCAAATTACGATTTATGCAAACTGTAAACGAAAAGTCAAAATTTACTCGCGATTTAAATTTTGACGTTTCGTTTACCCGCGGGTAAATTTTGACATATTCATTTTTTCACTTATAATTGCACAAGAGGTTTTACCGAGTAAATTTGGGTTGTTTAATAAGAATCTGTTGCCTAGCAATTAGACGAGAAAACCTGGCAACTAATAAAAATGCGACACCGAAGGTGGAGGATTTTTAAGTTGACAGTTTTTCGAGTCAAATTGCTGAAGGAAACAGATTAGAATTTAAACAGCACAAATTTACTCGGTATAAATACAAGCCTCGAGTGCAATTCGGCATTTAACGAACAAGAAATTTACAAATCCGTTCGTAACTTTACAAAATCGACTCATTTTTAAAATAACACAATCATCATACAATCAATTATTGACAAATGTCAAACCGTGTCAAACTATGTATTTATACGGCCACGAATACAGGATAATTGATTAGAAAATGAAAATGAAAAAACCATTAGTGCATTTGTCGCTGTAAAAGTGACAATTGCACTGCGACTAATGCGATTTTTTATACATTAGTTAAATTGTCACTGTAAAATATCTGTTATTGGATGAGAACGATGTAATAACCGAATTCTATTGGTTAATATTATATGAGTGAAATAATCATTTTCAACCAACTTCAAAAAGTTGGTTACTAAATTCGTCCGGATGTCTGTGTGTCTGTCCGTCTGTGCGTTGGTCGATGTTGCAGGGTTTAGAAAGCTGGAAGTGGTGTCATCTTATAGGAAATTCTTCACTGATTCCAAATCGCTGGTAAATTTTTTGATCGGATCACCCGTTCGCTGTCGGGACGCCATTAAAGTCATAATATACACCCTTTAATATCTCGAGAACGACACGTCCAATTACAAAAAGAAAAAAATACGTTTCCTTTTTTTTTGAAACCTATATTGAGTCATGATACGTAAACATCAACCTCGCTCCCCTGTGGGGTGGAGCGGGGGTGAGTTTTCAAAACTTACATGGGAACACCTATTTTTTATTATACTTTTGTATTCTCCATAAAAACGATCCTCAAATTGCAAATTTCACCCCCAACTGCAATCCCTTTTTTGGGAGTGGAAAGGGGGAAAATTGCACGTCAGCAGAAAAACTATCTTTTTTTACTTTTTTTCCCTCTAACATTCTTTCGTGATTTAGAAATTGTCAGTCACCATCTCCGCTCCCATTTCCCTTAAGGGTGGAAAGAAAAACAATGACTCATTTGTGCAGAACCCGGGATGCTTGTGTCTGAAGTGGTGGGGGGGGGGGGGGTTATATACACATATATATGTGCCATAATTAGTTACAGATTTGAAGTTGGTTGAAATTAGAATTCCATAAGGATTTGCGCCTATTCTCTAAAATGAATGTTTTGCGGATTCTATGATCCGCAAAATACATCTTTAGGGACAACTACGCTAAAGTAACTATGTCAACCTTTTAGGAGACTATTATTTATTAATAATACATTTCAATAGAAAATACTTATTTAGACACATGAAAACAGACATACCTACTCTTTCTCGCATTGTTCTCGAGATTTAACAGGAAGTAAATTTAGAATAATATTTTTAGCTTTTTCAGTAATTGCTGCTGGATTTTCATTCATTTTGACGTGTTTACGCATTGATCTGTTGTTGCCATAACAACTATCTCAAACCTAAATAATATGATGTTTACAACAATTACTGTTCTCTACGCACCAAAATAAATTTTTATGAAATGAATTTCATAATTTAGAGAATTCTACTTGATACATAAATACCTATTAAATCCATATAAAGGTCACATTCAATAGCGTTTAAAACTTTTTTCTCAAAGGTTTAAAACGTTTAGTGACGTACATTATTCACTCACGTACAAGTTTTATGAATTTTGAGTATGAAGTATTATGAAACGCACCACATAAACATAAAAGGACATTTATTTTAAGTTCATTTAAAAAGGATACTTCGTCGAGTACCATAAGATTGAAAACTAATCCACTGGCCACCTTACGCAAAATAGGTTTATACCTACTACACCCAACAGTATTGTGAGATTATAAGATTTCGGTATAGGTACTTCAACAGCGTGCTACAAGTCTCGGCAGAGTGACACTGACAAGTCAACATTGATTAAGTATTTTTAAGAAAAACGTGATCAATCAACGTCCTATAAAGAATTAACTATAGTATAAATACTAACAAGGTATAAAATGAAAATGATATTACGTGTACTCGTTTCCTGCATCCTTTACATTTCTAGACCAATACACAGTTTCACTTGGTAATGTTGAAAGAATTATTGTCATAGTGGTTGATCAAACTTGAATTTCACACGTGGCGATATAATTCTTTCGGACACTAAATTGGATTAAGCCAGATTACTAATGTTACTTAGTAATTTGGGGACCACCCTTAGGGGTTGCTTGTTTTAATTTGTTCAACTTTTATTGTGTTTTTTTCCCCTCAGTACAAAATTTTGTACTTTCATGTCTCATTGTAACTATTTTTAATGTAGCTCCATTCATTTCTTTAGTGTCACATGTCCGTGTGATTTTTTCGGCTTGATAATGATGCCCGTAGGGGTTCGAAACATGTTGCCATCTACCCCCCTTTATTTGTAATCATTTAACTATTGACCTTCTGTCACAGTTTGTTATTGTTGTTAATTTTTTTCGATTGACCTCTGGCTGCAGTACATAGGCCATCAATGTATAAGCTGCAGACTAAGTCTCCTCAACATTTTACTCTGACGTTCTTGCATTGACGCCAGTTTCAGTACTCTGTACTTATTATATAAAAAAATAACTTCATCACCCTCATCTCATCGTCAATAAAAACTGTTCTAAGGGGAGGTTCTGAGTTTCTCTGAATATTTTGGTTTTCACGCGACCTTTCAATAGTTAATGCAAAATAAGTCGAAAATTATAAAAACATTGTAATAATATTGTTTCTTGAAAAATATAAGTTCTTATTCTTTCGCTTAACAAATCGATTATAATCACTAATACATACACTAAGTACAAAATATTTATAACGGAATTCAAAGCTACATTACAAATTAACCCCGAACGAAATTAAATTACCGATGTCACACACTTTTACTATGATATTTATTAATCAAATAGCGCACAAAGAAGTAGGTAAATTAAACACATGAAAAAACATGTAATATAAGTAATTGATTAATCAAGTAAGTTATTTTTCAATAATAAATAATGGTAACAGTGCGGATAAATTTGATGGATTTTGATTGGTTCGTGCGATAGTCTGATTCAAAAATTGTTCAATTTCACGTAAATCACTGGTTAAGTCAGTACAAACTGACCTCTTTTTACTTAAACGTGAAAGTAACCCTAACCAGTTTTAACGCCGTTCTATATAACACTGTCAGAAGATTATATCGATCAGTATAGTTTTGTAGTGATCGGGAGTTTGTTTAAATAAATTTCCAAAGTGGCTGTCCGCGTTTCGCGTTCGTGTTTTTGAATTTAAAAATTTGTGACTGGGCAATTACTTAATTAATTAAATCACATAAACGTTGTTTAATTAGAGTGTTGAATTCCAGGAGAACAGTTAATAATGACGTCACTAAGGGTAAGTGACTGATACTAGACATTCTTCAAAATTTGCTAATTTCTACCTTTTTTTTGCATTTTAGATGGGGCAGTGACGTAAGGTAAGTCAATTTTTGCTATCGCCGTTATATTTTTTGAACCGCTTGTTAAATTGTAACGAATCCATATACTGAGGGTGCGTAGAAAAGAATACAGTGTGTTCAATTTCAAAGACAGATAAATAATTCATTAAACGAAAATGGGAAAAAAGCTATTTTTTATCTCAACGTTTTTTTCTAAAATCAGACGATCATAAAAAATCGGACCTCATTGGCATTATTTTGAATAATTAAAATATCCATTGGTTAAGGCAGTTAGGTTTATACTGATAGTTGTCTAGATAAATGTTAGTACTTCTCCTTATAAACAATAATCGGTTCAAAATATAAATTGATCGTCAAGTTAAAATCTTTAATTGTACAACCGTCACTGGACACACTGTATATGAAAAGTTAACACGATTTAATTGCTTTGCACTCATTTGAAAGCACAATGATCGTTTATTTGGGCATATCGCTGTTTTTTGTATATTATTTGAATGACAATTTGTGTAAATTTTTGCTTTACAGGTAGCACAAGGTAGGTCATTATTTTTGCTATGTTTATAGAACTGCTTTTTATGTTGCTTAGCCCAAATAAATATTGTGTGTAGGTACTTATACAAAAATGAATATTTGAAAAGTTACAATTGAAATGATATTTGAGTGTGTTTTTGTATTACAGGTTATACAGGGTAAGTCATTTTCTTGTATCTCTGTATTTTTTAACTGTTCTTCAATTTGGGTTCATAGTATTGAACTCGAATAATATGCATATACAAAAATGAATATTTGAAAGGTTACAATTGAAATGACATTTTTATGTTTTTGTATTACAGGTTATACAAGGTAAGTCGTTTTATTGCTATAACCTCTGTATTTTTTGAAATCTTTTAAATTGGGTTCATTGTATTGAACTGAAGTATTATGGGTATACAATAATTAATATTTGAAAGGTTACAATTGAAATGACATTTTTATGTTTTTGTATTACAGGTTATACAGGGTAAGTCATTTTCTTGTATCTCTGTATATTTTAACTGTTTGTCAATTTGGGTTCATAGTATTGAACTCGAATAATATGCGTATACAAAAATGAATATTTGAAAGGTTACAATTGAAATGACATTTTTATATGTTTTTGTATTACAGGTTATACAAGGTAAGTCGTTTTATTGCTATAATCTCCGTATTTTTTGAAAACTTTTTAAAATTGGGTTCATTGTATTGAACTGAAATATTATCGTATACTGAAATGAATATTTCAAAGGTTGATATAGGCTAGAATCGAAATGATGTTTTGAGTACATCGACAGTTGAACAAAGATCAAAGACAATTTAGGATTTTCGATAATAGTATGAAATGGATGTTTCCGCGGTATTTCTCATACTTACAAACTAAACTACACTGTATTAAAATTCCGCTCCATGATATAAAGGTTTTCTTAACAAAAGGATTATGGCTGTAAAAATCTAAACATTGATCATTTTTGTTGGTAATTTCTCTCGATAAAGGTATCTTTTCCATTGCATTACTCATGTTCCGCGCTCTTTCTTCTTAATTAATTCAGTGTTGGATGCATTTTTTCCACATCATCAATTGGTAGATGGTGTTCTTCTGAAATAAATGATGCATGGAGCTCGTGGATTAAAAGTGCGAAAATTGAACTAACACTTTAATCACGTAGGGACACAATTTAAAATTATTTTCGTGTCAAATTACGGTTTTCGCGTGTTTGTACGTCGCATTTGACAAGTGATGTGCGATAAGTGATAGAATAGAAGTTATTAATTAATGACTTCTAAATTTAGTTTAATCAAAGTAAGTACGGATTACAATATTATTTAGCGTAAGTACCTATATTAGTCGCGTCAACCGTTGCGGAAATGGGGATGATGCTGGGAAAGTGGTGCCAAAGGTCGGATCGGGATGCGGTTTTCTGCATTCTCTTCCAAAACGATTATCACGAAATGTACCTCGGTAGAATTTTCCCTCCCATTTTTTTTTTTTTTTCGCGTGCACTTTGGCCTGCAGCGATGCAATTTTCGGTGGGAGGGGAAATTCTACCGAGGTACATTTCGTGATAATCGTTTTGGAAGAGAATGCAGAAAACCGCATCCCGATCCGACCTTTGGCACCACTTTCCCAGGGGTTCGCAAGTCAACCGTTGCGGAAATGGGGATGATGCTGGGAAAGTGGTGCCAAAGGTCGGATCGGGATGCGGTTTTCTGCATTCTCTTCCAAAACGATTATCACGAAATGTACCTCGGTAGAATTTCCCCTCCCACCGAAAATTGCATCGCTGCAGGCCAAAGTGCATGCGAAAAAAAAAAAAAATGGGAGGGAAAATTCTACCGAGGTACATTTCGTGATAATCGTTTTGGAAGAGAATGCAGAAAACCGCATCCCGATCCGACCTTTGGCACCACTTTCCCAGCATCATCCCCATTTCCGCAACGGTTGACGCGACTAATATATTGAATTTTGTTTATTATTACATTTAATACCGAACAGGAGGTTAAAAGCAAACTCCCAAAGAAGCCTTCCACCTGTAGATTCCGTTAGTCAGATCTTGGTTGCTGGGTTGCTATGGTTTGTATATGCTCCATGAATTGTTTTGGTTGGTAAGCTAAGGGGTAATAAGGGTCGGGCGAGTGACCTCGCAATTCTGTTGATTGACAGCTCTGAGGGCAAATTCTTTTTCTATTCGTAATAGTATTTACGTGTAGAGGTCGCACGCGTTATGAAAAGCTGAAACTGGAGGTGTTTTGTGTGGCGTTTGCTTGCTCTCAGAGCTGTCAAAGTCACGTGATTGTCCGACCTCTATGGTGTTGGTATTTTCAGTACGGGTGAACCTAATGTTGGTATGGGTTTCTACATTGTAGGTATCTAGTATATTACGTCATTTTTGATCATTCTAGTGATTCTACATTCTTACTCTATCTGTGATCATTTCATTCTCTTGAGTACTGTCTTGCAGTTATGTCAACGGCGTATCTAGAAATTTCTAATTTTTTAATTAAATAATACATAGGTGTTTTCTTTTTGCACGTTGTGGTCGACTTAAGTCAGCCCTGTCAATAACACATCATTCGTTTTATAAAAATAATTTGACACAGTTCTCATAACCCTATTCGTTTTAAAAGCTTTATTTAAGTTTTATATTAACCTGAGGCAGACATGTCTACATGACGCAAGGCACTTCAATCACGTGATAATTGTGACTTTCACTAACTCTATGGATGTCCAAAAAGAAAACACCTACTGTTCCAATTAAAAAAGCTTTACCAAGTAAACCTTTCCTTTGTCCAATTATAATAGGTAATATTTATTATACTAACGTAACTGGGGGGGGGGGGGGGGTAATTACCCCCATTACGCTCCCCTTACTTACGCGCTTGAGTTATGTTGCTAATTGATAATGCGCACGCATATTTTAAATTTACTTTCAGCTAACCGGCGTATTAATACTACGTTGTAGAGATTATTTGAATTTTCTACACCGTTTGTGATTTCGGAATTTGTCTGTTTTTCCATATTCGTAATGTCTGATTTTTTCCAATTCTTAAATTTTGGAAATAAAGAACTTTTCGCAACCAACTGATTTCTTTGGTCAGATTCACATGACCAGTTTCCGGTAGGCTTAAAAATTGGATTTCCAAACAATGCCAAGTTTTGCCTTAATTGAGCCGCTACCTTCAGCAACTGATCTTTAACGTGTCGAACGAGACATATGGTTTTATTTTCTACCGAAAAGAATGCGCCTTTCAAATTTTCTCTAGTTTCTTCAATTAGCAAGGGATATATTTTAATACAAATAAATTTGGGTTGTGGGTTGCCAAAGATTGAAAATGAAAATCTTAAAAACAGGCATCTGTGCAAATCAATTCTTTTAGATGCTTTTCTGGTGGTTCCCAGACCAGAAAATTTTTAGACTTCGCATAGGTATTATTTTCTTATAACTTACTTAATCTCGGGTCTACATGCCTTTCGCCCTATAGGCAATATTGAATTGAGATTACTCCTGGTTTTTACATAATTTCTGCAATGATCTTTTGTCTGGTCTCGCAGTTGTCCTAATTTATTTTTCTTCTAAGCTTTCGCCTCTGGGTTCCTAGGTCTTCCTCTTCTTTTCCTTTTCATGCTCCTAGACTCTGCATTAAATTATGAAAGTAAAAGATACTGAAAATGAACGTCATCCACCTCCATAGAACAGCACAGCAGCTATCAAAGTGGATTTCGACGATACTAAGAATATTTAGGGTAATTTTTTGTCATTCACTTATTATACTGTTTCATAGTCATTTTATGATTCAGGTTGAATGGTACAAGATGCACTTACGAAAATAATTCGAGAAGATTCAAGTGAATAGTCTTACAGATCTGAAAGCTACATACAGGTAATGCATAATCAGGAGAGACCCCGTCTTGACATCAGTTTTTCTTCAGGTACTACCCTCATTCGTTTTCCGTAATTTCGATCAGCGATGGATAAACAACACTCTTCGACAGGACCAAATTTTTTATACTTATCTATTTAAATTTGCCCGTAAGAAAAATTGTCCAATTAAACGATCACTAAAAATAAGTCAAAATTTTTTATTTGTAGGAAGTCAAGTATGTACCTCGTGGTGGATCCTTGGATTCGTATCGGACCAACTTGATGGCGTCATTGAGGAAATGGGCATTTGTTCGAGAAGCAAACGTAAATAAGTCATTATCGTCTTAATTCAATTGGAGTTGAATTTTTTACATTTCAGAAGACTGAAATCTCTTTATAGTAGTCCACGCTGATGTCTTCTCCTGTCGTTCCAGTCGTGCAACCAACGGATCTTATGGTGCAACAGTGAAGTAATCGTTGCGAGGGCACACGGCCAAGCGGTTGCAATTGGTGATCAAGGTTCATCGAGTGATTCAAAAGGCAAGTTTTTTGAACATTTACACTTTACATAACAATCCTAACCGCCACTAAATGCACCTATCTAGCTCTGTTTCCACCTGTATCTCCATTACCATTCACTCTGTTGAAAACTCTCCATTGTGTAGCGTAATATCTCAAAAGCTTTTACCTCACTAAGACCCACACAAAAAGAATGTTCCATAATCATTGGACAGCGTTACAAAAACTAGACGGAACACATACTCACTGGAAGACCATAGTTCCCACTTCAGCTGTGATCGACTGACCTGGCCATTCTCCGTACCTTTTTTGGCGTACATGGAATATCCATATGCGACCACATCCTTTACATGGAGCTTCTGTTCCATACCTTGTAACAGATTGCTGGATTCAGAACACCTGGTAATCATCTCTGATGGTAATAACCCGAAGAGACTTCCGTAATACCAACTGGGAGATTTTCCTCCAGGAGGTATCCACAAACATCATGGCCATCGATTCCATAACTACCTCAATCCTCAACGCAACATAAAGACAGAATATAATCGTGTCTACGTGATGGTAAGGAAGGATACCACTTGGAACAAGATACTTCACTACCGAAGCGAACATTAATCAAGTCAGAAATATCATCCCGGCCGAACAAAACAAGACCAGTCTCGTCGCCTGGCATTTTCAAGAATTGTTCCAGTTGTTTGGAGCTTAGAATAAATCATCGTACAGCGTCATTGGAATTACACGGAAATAATACACACCCTTCTCCCTCTTATCTTGTGATTTGAGCGAGTCTGGCATTCGGGACTAATCCACAAGTTACAATCTATAGGAACTCGCGACATTCCATTTCTTCCTACCCCTTGGACCGCGCGCGTTTAGTGTTAACACTGAATGCGGCACTCCAAGAATTCTACAGCTGGGATCCAGCTAAAGAATTCGAATGAATCCCTATAAAACAATCCAAAACCCTCCAGTACACGTAAAAAACCCTGATGCGACTGCTCATCTACTCTATTTAGCACACACACTTCCACCCAACTAGAACAGATCTCCACCAACCGACTACACTACATATACTCATCTGACTTTACCATCTAACATGCAAACATGACGACCACTAAACGATGTCCCATACTACAATACAAATCTTGTTTCAGCAACCTCATCATAGAAACCATCAGCACAACCCCAAAAAATCCAAATACACTCCGACCAAACTCTCCCAACTGTTTGGTGCCCCCCCCCCACAATCTATATTTTCGGATTATTACCGTTGTGATTTGTGTTTCAGAGCCAACGAGCTTCTGCCGACCACCCTCCACAGCTTGCAACTCCTGAAGCAAAAGACCAACACGAACCCATGGATCAAAATTCAAGACCATTCAATTTTACTTTTTCCTCTTTGTACTGAAATCTAATTTTGTTCTCTTGCAAATGTATTAAATAATTCAGTAAACTCCGCCAAATGTTAGGGATGTACGTTTTAATTTGCATGACTTCCATTAAATAAAATTTTCATTAATCTGGCATGTTCATTAATTGTTAAATGCAATTAATCGTTTCCACTGTCTCCTCAATAGGATAAAACTGTGTCTGATGTACTTTCCGATGTGAACCAGAAAAATGATATTTTCCAGCCCGAGGAAAGTTCCTGACTGTTTGTAGAAAAGGCAGTTTTATGCACGCAAGCATTAAGATGAAAGGTCCAACAAAATGATCGCTTTCAAGCATATTTGGCATACAGCGAGCCTTAAACTTTGATGAACTCTTTCTATTGGACCAGCTTGTGTATCATTGCCAAGTTTATCTGATATTTTACACCAGCTTTATTATTAATACAACCGTCTCTTAGAAAAATCATCATACGTTAAAAACTGGCATATATCGCAGTTCTTGTTTAAAAAATCAGCAAGGATTGATTGGAACAATAACTCACGAGAATACAAAATTGGTATAATTCTAGAATATGGCCGTTTGCACCGTTTCAGGGCTGAATACGGATTAATTACGAACAGCTTAAAATTTTAAGTAGAGTTTAGGCATTGTGGTTTGCACCCACCGAGTTTTATCTTAGTTTTACGAAATTGGATATATGGCATCATTGTAATTCTCTAGTGCCATTTAAAATTATTGCTTCAACGCCCGATTTTCTAACCCACTTATACAAAATTGTCGAGTACCTATTCTAATTCTAAGGAAGGCCCACGCCCAACCATGTTCCCAAAAAAGAGACTGTTTCTTTATGTAGGTAACCTGAATCTTTGATAAAAATTGAAATCGTCTATTTCAAAATAATTTTGACGTGTATAAATTGCGCGCGGAAAACCAACCTCTATAATTTCGAAAATATCGAAATCTTCAAAAATGCCGTAAACGTTATTCATAATTGACGAAAAATTAATCTTAACGAAACAAAAACAAACATTAACGTTTTTAAAATTTGAAATGCTCAACTTATCTGACTAACTAACTAAGTTCGGCTTAAGATCTTCTTAAAAGAGGGGCGCAACGATTTTTACATTTTTTAAGTTCATCTTTGCCGTTAAGCGTTACTTAAACCTTACGGTGCAAACGACAATAAGACAATTACTTAAGAAACGAACAGCTTCTGACATATAATATCCGTTTGAACCAAGAACATGGAGTTGGAAGGCTTATTAGGACTGATAATCGCTTATGAAGAGTTATGATCAAATCAATTTTCGGTGGTACGAAATTCGCGGGTCATTTAGTTACATAATATAAATATTTTAAGTATTTTTATATGCCCAATACGTATATAAATGATTAAATTAATAACATAACATAAAACTTTAATTGTGCTTTTGTACATGTTTTAAGGATTCTTCGCGCCGCCACTGGTAAGTGACTTGCCGATCGTTCCCGAACGCAAGAACATATGTATACTGCGCGACCCGAATTATCTCTGGCTGCGCGATGTTACTTAATTATATGTTTATAAAAGCTGTAGTGACGTTTTTAAACATTTATATGGTCATCAAATAAATCTTTTTTAGTGTCTAAATTTCTATAACAAAACAAATGGTTTAACATTGTTAAATTACATTCTAGGTTGTGACACCTGCATCGGTGCGATAACGAAACTCGCCAAATGTTTAGACATCTGCCTATACGCGACTGATAGAACCTGATTTTCTTTAGTAACAGACACTGTAAATGTTGATTTAAATTTAGTTTATACGCGTGTTACAAGTGAAGTGGTTCGTGTTTTACTTGTGTTACCAAAGAAAGGACTTCTCCCCATCGGATAGTACGGGCTCCACGATGAAATAAAGGTAAATTATTCATGTCTGCGCTTTGTAAAACAATACGATTTTCAACAATTGCGTTTTTTTTATTTTAGGTAAGTGCTAACCATCGCCACAGAATACATTCTGGATCATTGCTTTATTTTTTGAAGAGTGGAGATCGGTGAGCGTTCTTTAATTTTAATATTTTTTGCCGCTTTGGTTTTGAATTTGACACTATTGTGTTGAATAATAACAAAATAAGCGTTTGCATCTGTACAACTACAGAACAAGGTTTTTCAAAAATAAAGATGTAGGTAATGAAGTGAGTACGATTCCGCTTATGAACCCAACTAAAAAGCGTTAAGACCATTTTTGTAATTTCTTTAGTTTAAGCAATGTTATTGCATGTGTTCCTTGCCAATATTTATTATTATAACAACCACTTATTAGTCTTAATTGTTGCATTCAATGGTGGAAAAACACCAACGTACAAACCAGTAATCTTTATTATCTATGTAATTTGTATTATATGAGCGACCATGTTTTTTTTGGGACTAATGCAACAGAAGTTTCGCAGGTCATGATGCCAAGTGCAGCTCTTCTATCCATTAGCGTCGTTGCCATACTTCTTATAAATACATAACAATACTCTTCCCTTAATTATGTTATTACAAATGTAATTTTTGTGGTGTCCTTTTTGGTTTCGAACCTGACTCTGTGGTTGTTCGGGATTTACATAAATTTGATTAATTATAATAGGTGCTACCTTGATTACACTCAATTGGCTTATTTATAATATTGTCACTTAAACCACTATTGTTATTGCACTTATAAATTTGGTCTAAATGCCGTTTCCAAACTAAACCAAAGTTTTCTATCCTACACCAATACCAATTATACGATCTTGGTCTACCATCGCCCTTGTAATCCTTTATACAGGGTGTTAATACTAAGTTGTTCGGATTACAATATCCTTCATATGTGTAAAAAAAGGTCACCTCCTTAATATTCTCGAAATTTACGAAATTGCTAAACAGAAAAACAAACCAGAATTGCTAAATGAGATCACAGATTTTCACAACGATTACATTAGTCTCAGTTTCATTCAATAATTATTGTTTTATCTATTTTAATCATTTTTACTCACCACTCTGTATACTAAAATTGTTGTTTACTTTTCACTCAAGGTTAATGTTCTAAATTTCTAAGCGCCATCTATAGTATTACTACATTAGTCTTATCACTTTTGCCATTTACAAGTGCTGGTGGTTAATTCTTTAATCTGTGTAATCAGGCCCCTACTGTATTCCCTATGTTTGGGGATGGTTCCTAGTCGGTCTAAGACCTTTTACCATAGTAAATTTTGTTATTACATTTTTAAGATGTCCCCTTAAGGTGAGTTTTAGGTTAAGTAGGTACCACTTATCATGTGCGCTTTAAAATCATACCTTCATCCCGCTTGATAATGAAGCCAGTATGGCTTCAAAACGTGTAGGATAATTTTACCACATAATTTCATATTTAAGTAAGTTTGTTAATTTTCGATGATAGCCACAATCCCAAGGGTATAATGTTCGCAGTTGTTTTTCTATGAAACTCTGGTATTCCTCAAATCTATTGGTCAAATTTTATTGTTGTAAGTTTTGCATTGCTTACGTGTCAGGCGCTAAAAGTTCTTTTAGCACCTTTTCCAAAAAACAAAAAAACAACCGTTCTTCATCTCATCGTCACAACAAATTTTCGTATCTCCTGCAAATCATTATTAAATTATAAAAGGGGAGGCTTTGTGTTTTTATTATTCGAATTTCTCGTAAGTTGTAACACCCGAATATTTAAAAAATACAAAAACTTCCAACATTTACTTTCGGTTTTCTATTTTCTTTTTCTATTTCATTTATAGTTACAATGATTTTCTATTTTATCAAATAAGAAAAACTTCAAAACACGATATTTTGAAAACCACTTGATCGATTTTTGAAAATAAAACATTTATAAAATCCTTATACCATCTACTAAGAGTTTTGTCTGAAATATTTTTTTCGCATTGTCCAAAACAAGTTTTTATTCCACTTGGATTACCAAATACATTTTAACAAACTGCAACAATCATTTAAAACAAAGTAGGCTTACTGTCATTAAACAATAAACAAACAAACAAACGAGAAAAATAAAACAATGAAACAACAAGGAAGGAACTAAATTTGTTTTTCAAAATGGTGCAGCAACGCAAATGCGGCAGCGTGTTGTAATATTAAAAGAGACACTTACAAGAGCTGCCTGCTTTTCTTTTATATCTTCTACTGCAGCTACTATTCTAGCTACCTGTTCTTACTGGATGTTTACTGGTGTTTCATATACAGAGGTCGTGTTGCATTACAACCAACTTGTGTTGCAATTACGCGAAAAGATACTCCTTGATTTTTTATGCCAATTATCTTCCCCTTTGGGCGAGGGGGGGGGGGGGTGGTGCGTAGAACGTTATGGCCGTGGAGCCTAAACTACTAGAAATTGGTCAAAATTTAAACATCGATTTTCTCAAAATCTGATACGTGTATTTTTTACTTTTTGAAATGTTAGTTCATGAAAAACTATTGGCACCAGAAATCTTTTTCTGATTTTACAACTATACTACACACTATATATTTCTTTTTAAAATATCAAAAATATTTATGACATATCCTGTATAAATTGTTTCAGGAGAAGATCAGAAATCGTTTTCTGATTACAACTATACTACACACTATACATATATTAATTTTTTTGAGTTATTACGCAAGAACTATTTTATTTTGAGTTATTATGCAAAAAACTATTTTATTTAATACGGGAAAGTTGTGTGCCAGTTTACTGGTCATTTAATTTATCTCTACCCTTCGTAATATAATGGTTTTAGTTACTATTTGAATTCTATTATTTTGAGAGATAAATAAATGATGCGCGATATTCTAATAAATAGCGTGAGGCTCCTTTTACACGAGGATACTATATCTCAGATACAGTCGCTTGCGAAAAGTCTGTCGATCGACTGACCAGGTGCTGTTGCCATACTTTTTTGGACATGCGTGATTACCAAAATTAAAGCACGAATGCATTCAGTATAGTGGCGCCGGTTATAAGCCACACAGTGCTGGATGTTGAGGAAGCACTGTTGCTTAGTGTTTTATTCGCGTAATTATCGTCAAAAATGTCCCATAGACTATGACGAGCTTCTATTAACCTTCGGATGACCAAGGGGGGTCAATTTTGACCCCAATGTATGTTTTTCTTCAATAAATTCAGAACTAGTTTCAATTTTCAACTAATTATTTTTTTATCTGATTATATTATCATGATTTGCATCCTCATATTTTGTAGTAAAAAAAATTCCCAACATTTAACAAATAAAAAATATTTTCTGAATTTGGGGTCAAAAACGACCCCCCTTGGTCTTTTGTCTTTCATTTTGAAATTAGGTAAAATATAGTCTGAATTTGAAATACCGAGTAATTTCACATCTAAATGCGATAAATGGAATCATTTTATCTGCAAGGAACATTCAAAGATTCAAAAAAGCATAATTTGTAATACCTGTGGTAACTTTAACTAATGTATTTTTTTTTCAAATGTTTTTACTTTAGTAAGTTCAGACTAATATTTTAACTTTTTTTTCTGTTGTTTGGAATTAGAAATTGGATTTACTAATGTTTCTTACTTCATTTAATAAAACAATATAGCATTAAAGTTATGAATACATGCTTTTATTTGCTAAAACTTTATTTTGACCCCCCTTGGTCATCCGTGTATAAAAAAAGGTTGGTCATCCGAAGGTTAAGATAATCGAGCTCCTGCCAACCATTTGAAATATACGTGTATAATAGGTGAAATTCGAAATCTTTATGTGTTTCTGATTTAGTAGGTATCAATAACTAAAATTGGTCAACTTGAATTTTTGATTACAAAATTTAGAAAAGAATAACGTCATTAGGTACTTTCATCTATTTTGTCCTTGTTAAGGGGCAAACGAGATAAACAATCTGCACTATAATTTTGCTTACCCTCTGTATACTTAATATCAAGCTATTTAAATGCACAGCCCATCTTTGTAACCTGCCTGCAGCAGTTTTGTGGAATGTCCCGTTTATCTCCAATAATTAACGACTTGTGATCTATATGTATACCGCAAATTTGCGACCAATCAGGTAATGAGCAAATTTTTTTACTAGAAAATAAATTGTCACGATGCAAAGTGTGCCCTTTATATTCATTAGCGTTTTTGCCGTACTTCTTATAAATACTAAACATTAAGTAATTGCTACTGCCACCAACCGCCTTCACCCTTTATTATGAACAGCTTTTCTGCGTCTTTTGTTCTTTTCCTTGTCCTTTTTGCTGCCTATTAAATAGATTAAATTTTAAACTATTTTTTATTTCAAAGTAAAAAAGCCGAGGATAGTACGCTATTACTTGTTGGTATTTTGCGATATTCTAAAATATAGATAAGTGTTTGAATGGCTCAAATATGTTGAAGAAAATAGTGTGATCAATAATCAACTACTAGTGGTTCAGAACCCTTTCTATATATAAATTAACTTCATGTCATACGTTTAAACTTTTATTAGAATTCTTTGGAATCGCAAGGAAAAGTTATTTACAGGTTTTTAAACATTGCAACCAAAGGTTTGTGACTATTTTCCACCACAATTAACTTCTGATAAATGTACTGATGTAGGTACTCTTTATCTTTTTGGACATAACCCCCTTTGGTTTCTGTTAAATCTGTTGAGGTAACAGTTGATCCTGTACCAGATGGCTTCCTTATCATTTTGGAAATTGCTTTTCTGGAATTAAAGTAAATAAGTCAAGTCAACGTTTCCTCAATTTTGTTAAATGCAATACTACGATTTTGATTCCATAAGCACGTTCTTTAAGAATTTGCATAAATCTATATCTATAAAAATCAATGCCACTTTTCGTTGTAATTTTATAGCTCAAGAACGGGCTCAACTATCAAACCAAATGTTTAGGCTTTGTTCGGATTATTTAGTAGATGGTTTATGTGAAGTTTGCACTAAATCGGTCGAGCGGTTCTTCATTTATCACATTTTTTGTAACAAATGAATTCAATAAATGGCGGATCATTTTGGCGTTAATTATTGCATTGTATTTATATTTTTAAACATATTGTTGAGTGCATTCATACAAACGGTGAGTCTAATCTAGTATTCACACCGGGAAATAAGAAAATACGAATTTCCCAAGACCGCGGGCAAAGCTGCGGGTAAGCAGCTAGTTCGTAATAAATTTTGCTACATGGTTTACACGATCTAAGAATTTTTCGAAATTGTTTCTCGATCTTGCAACTGTCAGTTCAATTAGGCTTGAAATTTTATACTTGGGTCAGCTATAACTAGTTATTAAATGGGCTACAAATTTTACTTCACTTACATTAAATTAAGTTTCTTGGTTGTTGCCAAAGAACAGTAGATCATCAATATAGCATAAATTTCCAGATAATTTGCTTAAAATTTTTATAAAAAGCTAGTCCAGCCGGGCTTGTCTAGCCAAGTTTGAAATGTATTATGATTAACACATTGACACAAACATAGGTTGGTAAGACCCTCGCTCGGGTCTGGTGGTGGTACCCGTGCGAATTGTGAGGATTTATATTTTTAAGCGGGAACTGGCTGGCTGGTAATCGCATCGACCAATAGATTGTATTTTTTTAAATCACGTGAAATTTGCAATCTGCATTAATTGCTGTACAGTCTCAAATCAGTTTCTTTAAAATATCGTGTACCCAATTTTTTTAGCTTTCCACTTTGTTCTCAGTTTCAAAATAAGGTAAGCACCAAGCGCATCACTTTCACTGCTGCTACTACTCTGCATGATTACTTTATTATCGAGAAAAAAAACGTGTCCATTTAATCGGTGAGCACTAAATTATTCTTCAGAATGTATCTGGTAACAATACTTGCAATTAACTAGCCCAATATGTGTGTATAGACATGCTTGTCCCAGCCACCAGCCTTTGCGGGCCCTGCTGGGCTGGACCAGCCTCAGTGAAATGCGGGCTTTAGTGGAAGAACAAGTTCAGCGAACTTCTGCAATTTTGTTTATGCAAATGAGCTGTGTCCTTTATTTCCCGTATTTGTATTGGATTTTTTCTGCACATTTTTTCTTTACTTAGGCGCAATATTTATCCGATGATTGGCTGACCAATGTTTAGCCCGTTAAAATGAACGTACTTTGTATTTTATTTAAATGCGTTTTCTACTAACGAATATTTAATATTATTATTATTAATAATTAATGACATTTTTTGGTGTTTCCTTTGTCTTTCAAAATTTAAGCTCACGCAGTTCTGGCTTGATCTATATCTCTACACAAAGCATTTGTATTTTTTGTACCATTATTGTTTATCAATATCTCCTTTTTCTTTAATATTGGGTATACCTTCTCCGCTGAACTCCAGTGTGACAAGCATTCCGCTCCTTATCCTTAGCTCCCTATTGTTACTCCAGAAAAACCCACTACCACCTCCTTCTTTATTATTTCTTACTAATTATTTACATTGATAGTAACAACCACTTAATTACTGTAGGCTTAATTATTACTATTCGCGCTAAACCAAGGCCACCTGCTAAACACCATGTTATGCGCCGCCATCTTCTTATCGGAACTTTGCACACACTTGCTTTTATCCATGTTCATAACCACCTTTCTTTTAATCGTTTTTTTTATACATAAACCTTACAAAACACATACTATTTACTATCTATAGATTAGTTAATTTTATTAACAGATCTAAATTAAGAAACTCATTCTATAATTCAGATTTAATTAAATTTAGCCTGTTCCTAGCATTAAATGTTACTGGAACAGCACTTTCTTTAATCAATATTTTATTCTACAGTTTAAATTATACCTATTTTTTCTAAACTCATGTCTTTAAATTCATGTACTTACTGTTCATTGTCTTACTACTTTACCTTCATGCAATCAATCTTTCGATTAATTTCTGGCTTATTTTTAACGGTTTACACATACGTAATATCCGATTTTTGTTAACATTACCAAAAGTCTATAGGTTTTTTTTCCAAAATTTAAACGAGTCAGGCTTAGACGGATTAGACCTTTTTCAAAATTCTGTTGGTATATTTAAACTTACTATTCCAAGAATATTTTTAATATTTTTTAAACTAGCTTAATTTTTCAACTCTAGCAACTAAGTTATTGACAATACCAGCCGCATCAGCTCAACAAATTGAACTAAATTTTTCAAGATGTACATAATAGGTATATTAAGCAGAAATCGAAAAGTGTTCGAAAGATCCAAAAAATAACATATTTGTACCTACTCCTCGTTATAAATTAGGGATGTTGGTATGGCTGGTACAGGAAAAGATGAAGATGAACGAATGGAAAAAGATAAACAGTAAAAATAATTTGATACATATTATAGAAGAAAATTCATTATTTTGTTTTTCTATAATACTAAATTTTAATTTTTTTAAATACACTTATGAATGTACACGCGGTTTAAATAGTTTACGTGAAATTTTGGACGTAAACTATTTTATTGTTTACGCGTAAACAACGATCTAAAGTACTTCGGATTGTTTACGCACCCAACCGTGCTTGTAACCCTTTCTATCCTACTGCATGCTGTTCAAGCAGTTCGTTAATCCTGTGACCGCTCTGAGTGCAAGTTGTAGGGAACGGTTTAAAAATCGCTTTCAAATTGTTTCTGCACTGCACTGCACTGGCTTCTTTTCGTATTGCTTAGTATATGTACCTTAACAACGTCGTTAATTTTAGCCAGTTCGTCAGTTTAGAATCTCATTTAATTCATTTGAGTCGGAGACTAAACTCTCAAAACTATGATAAAATAAAGTCAAGCTACATACTTTCTTGGTTTTAGTATCTGTTTGCTACCGAAAAGGGAAATCGTTATTTACATTTCAAAATTTGATTTAATTGTCGTTTAAGGAAAGCAAGAGGATTGTAAATAGTAAATTTGTAATTAGTAATTAGTACTTAAATGATTGCTTAATATCGCTAAGGTCAGCAACACGTATCCTTCAGTAAAGTGTACATTTTTTGGAGACGCCGAAGACAACTTGGGCGAGTACGTGTTGTAAGATGTTAACAACACAAATGCTTGGTGACTGAAAAATTTAAAAACTAAAGCGATATGAACTTAATTATATACTTAGCAAAGCTCTGCTGCGCTTAAAATATCTTATTTTTTAATCATGTAAGTACTTTGTATTTCTTCCATCTAAGACACTGATGGATTACGCTTTATATAATACCACTTAATTAACTTTTAATTAGAACTTTTTCGAAACTTGAAACAAACTGTTCAGTTCATGTGTGAAAATTCTTTTATACTGAAAGTAGCTAATTTAATCTTATGGCGCAGTGTTTAACTTACTTAAGGGTGGTGTAGCAATTTGTCTTTATTCATGAGTAACTTCGTACGATAGAGTTATTCGATTATAAATATTTAATGTGGAATATAGCCACTACAGTTTTACATGTTAAAGTTACAGTGGCTTAGATAAATAATAAATATCAAGAATTTTATTGTCAATTTGTGAACATCTCCGAATACTGAATCACCGGATCGTTACTTTAAGAATCTGAGACTGACTACTCATACTAATTGTGAAATATCCAGGTTATTCAGTAGTGATCTAATAAACCTCCAAAATCTGTAAACCTTCAGCAAACTCGAGCTATACAGACTAGTAGCATATATGACTCTTTGCACATTGAGGGGGGGGGGGGCTTCAATCCAAGTTTAACATAATGTCATAGTACCTAATTAGCGTTTGGGGTACATTGTTATATTGACATACAGTATCTACCTATGCACAATTTCGTAAATTATTATTATTATTAGTTATGGCCCCAGCGTTTTATTTACAGCGTCCTTCTAAGCATTTTTATTTAACGACCGTCTGCGAACCTCGTTCTTCATAATGCCTGTCCTTTCTCCCACTTTCCTGGCCTGCTCTGTCCTTTTAGGGCTTCCCTTGTACTGGCTTCATTCACTCCTCTTACTGATCTGTTCTCAAATCACATGATGTTTCCTAGTCATATTAGTATTCCTTTCTCCACTTTGTTTTGCGCTGGTTCTGTCTGTAGTTCTTCGCTGAATGCAGTGCTTCTTATTCTGTCTAATTTCGTTCGAAACCCCATCCCTTATCATTGTCAGATCCAAAAATAACAAATGCTTGGTTTGTTTATGTACCCCCTTACGATTCAGAAAGATGTTCTTTATGCTGTTAACGGGTCTGCCTTTTTACCAGTCCTTGCCTTGATTTCTTTGTATACCTTTCTGTTTCCTTTTAATATGGTAACCAGGCATTTGAAGATATGCATTTGTTCTAGTCGCTTCTTCTTCTTTCAATATTGCTTATTACCATTGCCTTGGGCTTCTGCATGCCCATATTGATGTATATCGCTCCCAGATTTTAATTTATATCCTTTTTCCTATGTCATAAGCATACTTCCCTGGTGGTCCATTATCCACTCCTGTTTCGTGCCATTTGTTTCCTTGCCTCTTAAATAGCTTCATCACACTATTACACATAAAAGAGGACCTAGGATGCACTCCTGCGTTATTCCCAGACGGATTCCCATATAGGCGCCGTATTCTTCTTTCCAATTATCACCATTTTTGTCAGTGTTCTCCACATGGAGTTCACCCTACCAAAAGCAAATAATTTAAAAATATATAATATTATTAATTTACCTGGTCTCATGCCACAGTTCGCTTCTTTTTTTACTTTTATGATTTCTGCAATAGGTGTTTATTCCTGGTGCCCTACCCCATTTAGTACCTATTACTTCCCGCTCCGTTATTGAGCCCTCTCGCGTCTGTCGTTTGTAATCCACCGGTCCTGATAATACTTTTCTTCCTCTATTACGATTTCACCTTTATCCCGTTTCAGATTTTTGGCTTGGCAACTTGAATTCTTTAACATACTGTTAAAGGACGCATGTGGAAAAATTGAAGCCGCTCCCCGAACTTTATTTTTCCATACGTATCCATAACTGAACATTCAGCATATCTCTTTTTGCACAAAAAGCTGGACGTTTAACAAGTGAAAAAATGGACAATGCAACAAATGACGTATAAGTCAATAAGTTTAAACGCTCATAAAGCACACATCAATTTTATTTTAACATGTAAATAAACATCCATGATTTACTGTACAATATGTACAAACAAGTTTATATCTATGTGGGGGCCAAGCATAGATATTTTTTACATTTACACATTTCATAGGTATAACAATTATTATATTTGCACTTAGTTTAGGTGCTTCACAAATAAAAAAAAACATGTTTTACAACAACTACACGTAAGAAACACGAGTTTTAACATCCTTAATTTGATTAAGTTGATCAGAGTGCTTCCACAAACAATAAGTCTTCATTTTAAATGCCTCTCGAAACGCATTTCTAAATTGTCTCGACATGGTGCAGTACAGTATAAAGTTGATGGCTGAGTTGGTCAGTGCCAAAATGTCCATCAAATCACCTGTAATCAAATGAACGAATTAGAAAGTGTACACTCTGTAGAGATTTACAGTTGGAAGCACAATGAACGATTTTGGTTATTTGTACATTTTTTTTATTGGAACGCGATTTCTAATCTAGATTATTTATGATCCTAATTAGCATTCCTAAAAAAGCGTTTTATTCTTCCAATTTTAAATTGGCGCATTTGATTTTAAAATCTCAAATTTCCCCATGAATTGTTTGATGCGAAATGTATTACTTTTTAGCGGTATAAAGACGGTTTTTTGTATTCGTAAAGGAGAATCAATAGATTTTACTTGTTGCAGGCGTTACAGAATCAACCTGTTTTCAAAAGGAGTATAACTTGGGTACACCAAGAGATGGCATTACCTGTATTATTATGTGCACTATTTTATTTCATATTATGAACTTTTACTTCTGTCACAAATAATCTGTGCTTCTATCATACAGATTGGAAATATTCTGTTCTGCGCACTTTTTAGGGGTAATAAATAATCTTTGTTTTATCACATTTGTACGTTGTATCATATAGGGAAGTTAGGATATTTATTTGGAAAAATGAGGACACAATTCTGTAAACTCTTTTTATTTGCGCAAGGGTTCTTATTCAATTTTGTCTATAATAATACACAAATGATTATGAACTGGTTGTAAATGTGTTCATCTACTACTATTCATATACCTACACGGTGGCCCAACGAAAAGGTAACAGAAGTCATCCATACGTTTCTCTTCGGTAAAAGGTTCGATAGGTTGATTTTTGAACGTGTATTACTTTGCCTTATTTCCTTGGGTGTAATTACCTGAAAAATATTTGGAAGGTTTAGAATATGATCTGCAAAAAGATCTTGATGCTGTGAGAAAAAGTTTTTACGTATAAGAAATGTTTTCTCGATTTCGTTTTTGTAGACTAAAACGTGTCTTGTCTTTACAGTACACCCACAAATGTGATCGGTATTATCCTAAAGTGAACTACATTTACCGCTGTACGTTTCAACCTTTCAACCAATTTTTCAATATAATTACGATAACCCAAGGATAGGCGCTCCCCTATTTGTGACGTATTTAGGCGCGCGGGCTACAACTGTAGGCCAATTTGTATTTTAAATAAAATCAAAATTTGCTTTTTTCTTGGTGATTCCTTCATTACGTACCTATACTCAGTATGATCTACTGAATCATAAAAATATGAATTTTGTTTATTTTCAATATGTAACATGTAATAACTTTTAGAAAAAATATATACAATAGGTTTATGAAAATTTGTACATTAGGGGTTACTCTGAAGGCCGAATAGATGTAAAATATTTTCAAAATGGCAGCAGTTCCGGAAATGCCGGAAGTAGCTAGAGCTAGTAACCTCGTTATTTTAAATGGCAACCCCTATTTTTTATTGCACTTTTGGATTCTACGTGAAATTTCAATTTTATTGACACCCACATGTCGATACCTAAAATGTATTGTTTTTAAGTTATTTTGACTTTTTAGAAAAAAATGGCGGGTACAGACGGTACTTTGAGAATATTGATTACTTGAAAATAGTTGCAGTTATGGCAACCGAGTTTTACCAGCGCATAGAGAAAGTTTTGGTGTACTTAAAAAAATTCAGTTTATAGGGCTCCAAATTTAGGAAAATTCATGACGATTTTCTCACTATTGCATTTGATAGAGAATCAAAATGGGAATATTTTGATATTATATGTTCCTATACCTACCTTTAACAGTTACTGACTTATCCCCATTTCATTTGCATTGATACCACTTCTTTCGCATTTTTTAACAGTCTGTCATGATCTTATGACAATCGAATTTTAAACAAGTCTAGTGACACAAATTCATCACCTGTCATACAGTAACATAACTTTCCCAAAAAAAAATAGCTCGCAGTGGTTTTATAAATCAAGATTTTTGGAATCTAATCGTTATTTATGGCGAAATGGGCAGAATCGTGGCACGTGCTTCTCGTACGTTCATTGAGCGATATCCAGAAAGTCCGAATCCTATTGAATATTCCATCCGAACACTGAAACGAAATTGTTTAAATTTGGAAGCTTTGTTCCACCACAACATTTACCTAGAGGAAGACCCATTGTTGAAGATGAGGCTAATATTGTTAATTTGTTAATGTACTAGAACTAGGATATTTCACGACATACCCCACTAATTCGTTGAAAGACGCGAAAATTGCTTTGGGTTTAAATATTAGTTGCATCCAAAAAATCTTAAAAAACTACCATTATCGATCATTTTCTTTCCATAATGTAGGTACATTCGATACAACCAGGCGACCTCCCAAGACGAATTGAGTTTGCGAATGGCTAATGTTAAGGGACCAGGAAGATGATGATTTTTGGGGAACATTATTTGGTCAGACTAAGTCAAATTTAGTAAAAATTGCATGTTTAATCGCCATAACTCGCATCCTTACTTTACTTGCATGGAAATGTACACTTTCAAGAGTGCTGGAGTTTTAATGTACTTTGTGCATTGAAAAATAACAAGATTTTGTGTTTCCACATCTATCAAGAAAATTTAAATGCAGAACCTTATTTGGAAATTTTACACAATATTGTTGTTCCTACAACAGAAGATCTGCCTCTGAGGGAATATGATGCTATGCATTACCAACAAGATGGTGCCCCTGCACATAATGCAGGAATGAATTCTGGGTTTTTAGATGCCACTTTTGCAGAGAATTTGATCGGAAACCGCGGCCCATAGCTTTCGCCTGCTCGTTCCCCGAACCTTTCCCCTTTAGATTTCTTTTGTGGGGATATGTAAAAGACACAGTTTATGCCAGGCCCCCCACAATAAGGGAAGACATGACCTTGAGAGTAAGAAATGCACTCCAAGTCATTGAATCACAAGTAATATGAAAATTCAAAAAAAAATATAACAAAGAGTTGAATCTTGTTTGGAACATGAAGGCGCTCATTTTAAACATGTGTTGAAGAAGAGGAGGTATTGAATTAATTTTATTTTACTGACTCTGTCCAAGAATTTCATAATTGTAAGATTTCTTCTGTGATGTGCTTCTGGTAACGAAGATGCACTGCTTGATGCCAGTTATTTTATTAAGTTTGTGTTTTCCAATTACCTAATTATGTTGTTGCCTTTTTTATTAACCGTTTATTTAGCTAACAATCAAGTGATATTAAAAAATCTTTTCTTTTGCGACATTTAAATTTGCATTGTTGAATTCTCATGGATGACTATCTTTTTATTTGTGAATTTCTTTGTGAATAAATACTTCGTTAACGTGTTGTAATTTGTTAAGTTTGATACGTTAAGTACGTACGTATTTGGTAAAGGCTACTTACATAAGTTTAATTTTTCGGTCTTCGCGTTAAAAGATTAGAGCAAAATTTTCTGACTAATATAAAATTCGATTTCCATAAGGTCATGGCCGACTAATAAAAAAATGGAAAAAAATGGTATCAATATGAAAATATTTTACATCGATTAGGCTTCCATTCCAGAGTAACCCCTATGTACAAATTTTCATAAACCTACCTATAAAACTTTCCCAGAAACTTTTAACTAAAGTTCCAAAAAAAACACCCTGTCTGTACAAACAATTATTAGGTGTTTGGATCATGAAGTTTGGAACGAACTGTATGGAATCAATGATTCCAATCCGCAGTTAAATATATTCATTAATATATTTATACACTATACTTTCTTTTAATAAATAACAAAAATATGCATTAAAAAATGGTTGGGCTTGTGAAATATATATGAAATATGAGTAATGGAATAGAGATAAAAAAGGTTATGTACAATAGAAGCAATGGATTTATCGCCACTTGATTAGTAATAGTAATAATAACAATAATAATAATATATTTGCTATTACCCAGGGTTTACAAACGTCAAAGAGAAAAAAAAATACAAAACACAACAAGTTGTTGTCTAATATCAGAGATTGTAGTTAACACGACATAGATTTTCAATCCCTTTAAATTGGTTTAAGTGGCATATAAAATGATTAAGTACGTTTTACGAGTGATCAATTTCGTTTGATTCTTCTTTCATGTTTTACCATGTTCAAAGATGATTTTCGATTGTTTTCATGTTTTCAAGATAAAGCTGTTTATTCTTTTCATATTTTAGTTATTACAAGCACCTGCGATGTTAACGCTTTTAACATTTATTTTACTCATACATTTCGGACGCAAATTGCACGGGGAGTCTTAATAAGATCATCCAATAGATATAACTAAATTACTTCATATATTTTGGCTTTCATATGGAAATCTAAATTACTACTGGAAACGTACACAAAAAATAAGGAAAATAACATGGCATTCATGTTTTATTTTCATTTTTAGAATTAGGTAGGTACATGTATACATTATTCATCACCAATTCTTTCCTTTCTACGGAATATTACAAATATGAAAAATATGTTTTGTTATTTGCACTGAAACAAGATATGTGATCTTATTACCCTTTTAAATACATTGCGAAGTTCTACCATGCATTTCAATTACATTGTTATTGTCATACACGTTATTGTCACTGCGTGCTAGCAAATTATGATAGCTACGTTTTCTCGTATTTGGATATTTAGTAAGCATGTAAGTTAAGTTTCAAAATTGTAAAAGTGGAAATTTGTAAATTATTTGTATACAGGGTGTTTCAAAATTGCACGGCACTATTTCAGGGATGTGTTCTTCAGCACAAAATAAACAAAAAAGTTCATATAAGCATATGTCTTAAATTAATTATTGACGAGATATTGCAAGTCAAAGAGAAATATTTAAAAGGTCGAAGTTGACGTTTAGTTTAATTATTAAACATCTGCCAAACATCTGTCATCTGTAAATGCTTCATAGTATCTTCGCACAGTAGCCGTGGCGTTTATATGTACCTCGCCATAAATTAACAGCATGTCTGTTTGTTCAGTAAACGAGAACAAATTTATAGTGTCTCCCATGGCAATAACAATTTAAACAGTCTTCAAAGAATCACACCAAAACGAGCATAAACTAAATAGTAAAACCGAAAATGGTACAACTTTACAGATGTTTGGCAGATGTTTAAATAATTAAAATTAAACGCTAACTTCGAGCTTTTAAATATTTCTCTTTGTCTTTCAATATTTCGTCAATAAATTAATTTAAGATATATGTTTATATGAACTTTTATGTTTATTTTGTGCTGGAGAACACATCCCTGAAATAGTGCCGTGCAATTTTGAAACACCCTGTATGTAAAACCTGTATTGTATACAATAAGGTGGGGTAATGCAGAAACTCGCATTCGGTGTAGTACGTCAATAAAATGTAAAAGGCCAATCAACCTATCTTTTACATAAAAATAAATTATTATATAATAAGTAAGCCCTTCGGGATATTAAAGCATAGTTTATTAAAATCTTCATTAGAAGTACCTAATGGCTTTGGGCAGTAAAGATATGATCGCTTTTCTGAATTTGTCTAAGCACAAGATGTTACAGTTCATATTCGAGATTAATTAAGATTCTTTATCATTTTATCGTATTTTTATTTTAAAAGAATATTGGTTCGGAGACACATAGAGAAACGTAAAAGATCACATCTATTTTATGATATTTTTCAATGTGCTAAATAAATTGTGTTATTTTCCAATATCGCAGTCACATACAATGACAATTTGAATAAATAAATATTGAACAAGCAACGTATGGAAAACGGAAAAAGTGTTCACTTCGTACGAAAAATGGACGAGATAAGTAACATACTGTTACACGACTTGAAATGACTTCATCCATTTATTTGTAATTAGCGTAACAAACTCCTTATATACTCTCTGTTTATCTCGATCGTCTTAGCAATGCTTCTTCAATTTACCGTTAATAGCGAGATGTTCCAAATTACTCAAATGAATAGCAAATGTGCTTGTGTTTAATCGTATGTCACATAATAGCCCAAGACACTATTAAAATACAATAATAACACTAAATACTACTACTAGACTCTAAATTAAATAAATGAAAATAAAGTAGATTTTCCTCTCAAACAATTGATGTTGTAAGTTCATTTTCAAACAAAACAAAATTTGTGGATGTAGTAACCTAAACCGGCCTGGGAAATAGAGGAAGCGGCCCAAAGCAAATATTGATGCAGGCCGAAAATTTTTAGACTAATCGTAATAATGTTGATAATTATACCTAAGTGTTTTTCATCAGTAATAGTTAAAAATATTGTTACTTCGGTAAAAATATCGAAATAGAAAAGAGTTTCATTTTATTTAGGCAAGGACATCCATTATATAAATTGGTATAAAATTCCGAAAGTTGCTAAAAAATTAATAAGAAAAGTGGGAATGTTGAAAATCTACTCACTTCGTGGTGAACCCTATACGTTTGCGTAATTTTTTTTAATTTCTTTTTTGCACAATAAATTAGTTATTATTATGATTGCTATTATTATTAGTATTAAATGAGGAAATAAACTACAAAAATGAACTAAACCTTACAGAAACAAACCCAAAAAATTAGTAATAAAAATAAACATCTAAAACTAACAACTTTTTCATAGTGGAGACGTCTCAGCGAAATCGTTAATAACATTTTCGTTATCAATTGTACTCAAATTCGCTTTTTCTGTGCTCATCAACATAAAGGCTTGTAAATGATCATTGGACAATCTATTTCGCAGTCTGTTTTTTATAAATTTCAACAAATAGAAGGAACGCTCACATTCCCCTTGTGAAATTGGTAGTCAGAAGAAATTGGTATAATTGATATAAATTATATTTTAAAATAATTTTGTAGTAACAGGTCGCACAATTTCGACAATTTTTGTACAAAATATTTTTTCCTCAGAGTCGTCCAAGTTCGACATAAATTCTTCTGTGAATGTTTCCCAGTTGTTGGCGAAAGTAAAAATCTGTTCTTGTAATTGCTCGTGTGTTGCTAAATTATTGAACGGAATCATTTTTTGCGAAAGTTCTTCCAGAACATTATTTGGGATCTTATTCAGTTTTACATTTTCAAAGTTATTAGGATCCAAAAAAGAGAAGTTGATGCACAAATTTGTGTTTTTTTGAAAAGCGTCGTTTCATTGATTCAATCACTTCATCCTGAGGTCATCAAAATTAGGTTTTGTCGAATCGTCGCAACGCTTCATTTTCTATTCATTATAAATTTACTGCATTTACAGCAAGAACTCTTAGGAAAGAGACCAAACTGCATTAGGGTTGCAGTTGCATTTGCATTATACCTATTTCACATAATCAACCATTTGCCTGTATTGTAAATGATGACTACCTATCCTATAATTATCGAACTTTTTTAAAGATAAAGTAAAAATTATACAAGTTTCATTAAATTAAAATATACAGGGTGATTTCTAACCTCCTGACCAAACTGAAAGGACAACTGGGAGAGATCAAAATAAATTTTTTTTTTTAATAAAATTTTGATCAAATTGTAATAATAAGAAAGTTACAAGTGTTTAAATTTATTAGATACGTCCTGCGCGTCTTGCGTTTCCTTCTGTAACTCCATACGCCAACGCCATAATAATGTCTATGTATTCTTCATTACTGTACTTCACCATTTTAGACGAATTATTGATTTGACAAATAATTAACCTAATTAAATTCTGACATTTATGTAATATTGACGTACATGATAAAATTAAATAAATCAGCCGTTTTTAATAAATGAACACTCATAACTGCGCACTTTAAAGAACAATTTCAATAGCCATAACTTTAATCTTATAAAAATTTTAGTAAAATTGTAACTGAACTTTCAAGTATTTCAAATCTGAATTCAAAATGTAAATTATTACTATATTTTATAAAAAAAGCTCAATAGTTCCTAAGAACTTTAAACACTTGTAACTTTCTTACTATTACAATTTGATCAAAATTTTATTAAAAAAATACCTTTATTTTGATCACCCCCAGTTGCCCTTTCAATTTGGTCAGGAGGTTAGAAATCGCCCTGTATAATTTCCAGTAAAGATGCGGTATTGAACTAAACTGAGATATTAAGTATTCTACCTATATCATGTATTGATTTATTTACAGAATGCCGATAATGCAATACCTAATAAGGTGTTACAGGTAGTTTCGAATTACCCTTACCAATCGTCAAAGATGTCTTGACATCAATTTTTCTGTCGTGTAAAATATTAATTCCATTTTAAAATAGGATTGTGGTTTTAGATTCTACCGGCCCAATTTTTAAAAATTTTACCGGCCCAGGGGGAAAATTCTCTTTTTCCCCCTGGGCCCATCCACCCCTGTACAGGATTACGAGTTCCCTGGCCTGTTTGACGTTGAGGTTCACATTTCCTGTTGTTTAGCTTCCCTTAATGTCTGCCTAGTAAGAATTGAGGAATTATTGTAAATCTTTTGCCAGTAAAGCTTGCCTACTTTACTCAAAATGTGACTTCACTTAATGAATGTGATGGAATTATTGTTCTTAAATAACCGTTATTACTTTAAAGAATTAAGAAAGAAGGAAGATGGAGAATGGAAGAATTGATGATAATGAACACGTATTAGGTATCGACGTACATATTTTCACAAAAGACGAACTGACCCAAAGACTAAATTTGTAACGTGCCGGTATTCGCCGCTGCTCCTTTTTAATCTATTACGTGCTTAAACACTTAGTAATATAACTAAGTTTTATACGGAAGTTGTCTGTAAAGTCAACTATACATAGATATATATGTGGTGTAAAATGAGAGAATGCCAATGTTTCCAATAAAGATAGTATTATAAATCGAACCTTAATGTAATGTAGATTACTAACGAGGAATCCTCAAATGGCTCAAGGAGTTGGCATGCAAAGTTTGGTCCCGACCGGCTTAGGACACCCATCTAGGATCCCTTGTAAGTGTAAAGATTTTCTGTTTATATACCTACTATATGAACAACTGGAAGCAGTCGATTTTAGTTAGCGAAAACAAACACCAAAAGCTAAGTTATAATAATAATAATAATAATTCCACTAAATACAGCATTATTTTATTATTTACTTGTTACTATTAGATTAGAACTGTGCAAATCTAAGTATACAGGGTGTTCCAAAATGTCACGTACATACGGAAGGGGGTGATTCTTTGGCTTATTTCATAACTAAAAGTTCATTATAAACATAGGTCCACAAACGCTTCCTTATTATTATACAGGGTCTTGAAATTTGAAGATTTTTTTCGTTATTTCTTATAAAGTTATAACTGTTGGTGGAGGTCATTTTCAACAATAAATTGTTTTTACGTAGTTTCTTTGTTATGGATATTATTTAGCTTTGTTGTTGCTAATCATTTTAAAAATATTAATTTTATCTCGCCAATTACAGAATCGCTCTTAATTTTTTTCTCCAATAACGGTCGCAGATACGAAAAAACGATAAGAGACAAAAAAGTTTGTAAACACAACAGACAATTGATTTTTTATTATGGAGTCCAACAGCGGTGCACCGCAAAAAAGTTCTGGGGGAGAAAATGGGACATGACCCCTGAAAGAATATCTCCCTGTAGATTTTTGTAACAATTTAGGACACCCAATAATATAAGCCCTAAAGAGTAACCTGTGTTCCAAATTTGAGTTAAATATCTCAAAAACTGTAGGAGTTATAAAGAAAAAACGAAAAAAATCTTCAAATTTCAAGACCCTGTAGATTAGTAAGGAAGCGTTTGCGGACCTTATATGAACTTTTAGTTACGAAATAAGCCAAAGAATCACCCTCTACGTGACATTTAGGTACACCCTGTATAGTTTATGAATTCTAGTATTTTAACCTTATTGTTAAAGGTTGTAGATTTTAATAAAGATCCACTTTACCCTTTCCCTACTCAAGACGAGAAACTGACGATTTAAATGGAAGAAATTGATCATGAAAGAATACACCTTTAACTATACGTCGGCGTCGATGCATTTATATATCTATTTTTGTACATTTACGCAAAGGTTATAGCGAAAAATGGCAGACGCGTTTATTCGTTTATTACTTACAAGAGATACTTGAAAAATTTTTGTCAAAACAATTAGCCAAAACGCTTTTTGGTACATCGTGCAATGTTGATGTGTAAACCACACATCACATATTAAAACCGCAGGCTATTTTGCATGTTTTTGCGGGAACAGAATATTGGTTAATTTACAAAAAAATATATCCAAAGGAAGTTTTCATTTCCTTGATCTTATAAAAAAACTATAAAAACTTGTTCCTTTCATTAATAACTGCGTTGCAATGTTTTCTGCTGTTATTTACGCCAAAATTTAACAAGATAATTCTAAATTTTTTTCTGCAGTGGTTTCTACAAGAATTGGGATACTTTATTTCCAAAGTGCACGAATTTTTATTAAAAAATATAGTACAAATAGACCTACAAAGTTGAGCATTGCGAAAAATCACGCGTTTTATAGCACTTTTTTGTAATGAAAATTCGATCGATACCGTAAAAGGTCCTGAGAGTAAAAATTTAAAACTTACGAACTGTATCTAACAACAAATTATCAATTGATAACTACCGCATATTTCATTAAAAACGGCCGCACCAATTTTGAGATTTCAACCCTTAAAGCTATACTTTTTACTCCGATAGTAGGCATTTTCTGAATGCTGTTCTGGCCCTTCACGACAGTATAACAAAGCGCTTATTTGCCAGATAGGTACAACAATTAGGTAACTGCCATTCAATATCCAACACGTTTGAACCTAGTGCGCCACTGTTACTTGTGGGTCTTATATTGTATCCTAGAATCTAGATTGATCTAAGTAGCTCCACACTAAGTAATCCTGACAGTTTCATTTTTAATTCGATCAATTTATATTAACATTTTTTTAGAGTTACGTTCATTTACAATTTGTGGACGTTCCTTAAAAGTGCAAAATAACATTTGACCAACAAAAAGGAAATAACACTACATACTTAGTTGTTAAAATCAAACACCTTCTTTTCACAAAACCTATTACACATTTAATAATTACAAAAAAAACAATTCTGTTTTATAAAAAGTATATTACAAAAAGAATTGACTCTTAAATCATTACAACATTTGGATGAGCTTTAGATTGTAAGGATTTTTATGATTATTACTTGACTCCTTTTTAAATTATTTATTGTACAACTGTGAAAAAATAATGCATACAGTTTACGTTTAGTTTGTATTTGTGATTTATTATTACTAACGTCATCTGATGAAAATACATAGTATTTTTTGTTTTGTAGAAGTTTTATGTAACTCGAGTGATTCAATAAAACCAAAAATGTGCGTATTTGTTGTCTCAATATGATATAATTCTATTAAATGTCTTACCATTTGAAAGATCGGATTTGCTATTTTCAATTTAATTTCAGAAAGCATTTTACCATTAAATATATTATGTCAGAGCCGTAATATTCTGTCAATTACACGATATCAAAAGAAATATATGAATACGCGATTTTTGTCTGATTCCTTTTATATGAATTTTTATATTAAGTTAGATTTAACCTTCTCTCAAGGCATTCTACTCGCTTTAATTTGATATTTAAGGTAGTAACAGTGGAAGAATGAGCAGAAACTACGCTTCTGGAAAATTTTACCTTGGAAGTACAAAGTACAATAAGAATGAGAAAATATTTATGTATATTAATTTATCTACGTCTGCAGAAAACGAAGTAGGTAAATAACATGCTGAGGATTTATCCCAAAGTGATTCTTAGAACCAATTGAAATGACAATTAATACTATAACATATTTATTTTTCAGCGAAACAAAAATATAGATATACTTGGTGCAATTCATTATAGTATATCTACTGACAGTATCCAACCCCATATGTAGTGTTAGTAGATCTTTTTTCAGTAACTGCTCGTTTGACATTTGGTTTATTAATAATATTCCGTAGCTTATTAGTCATTGAAGTTGATGTTTCATTAATATTGTTCATAATAGTACATTGTTGTACTCTTTGTTTACGTGTTCCACGCAACTAAATTATTCTTCTTCTAAAAACCTCTTTCTTAAATCAACAAAATCCGAAGAATCTATAACTTTGTATGTTAAATTAATTCTTTAGAATTTTTGAACTGTTACGCCAAATTGGTCTTTGTAAGCCTATTACTTTCCCCAAACTTTGCCCTTCTCCAATCTTGATTCTCTTCACTTGAATCCCCAATATGTACTATTTATCTTTGCTTTCTTAGGGGCCCCATTCTAATCGAAAGCATCTTATAGAAGTGATTGTATGCCAGAACCCCCCATCATTGTTTTTCAAATACAGTTTGCACCATACTACCTACCATTCGGTTCCTGGTCATCTCTATTTCATCTACTCCCATACTGGATAAAGCTACTGTTTAGAACTTTCGTAAAAATTCACAAAACCATTCAGTTTAAACACGAGGCGTCTATCTTAACAAAAATGCTACACCCGGTGTAAAAAGGGCAATCCCGTATGAAGTAAAGAGAACACTAAAATGCATTAAGGGGCCATTTGAAAAGGTTACCTATTTATTTAAAACACCTTTTCTAGAGTACTATAATATACTATATAAAAGAGAAATGACGATTTCGGAAAATCTAGAAAACAAAAGCTTTTGCAAGGGCTTTACCACTAGTCCGAAATGCATTGATTTTATCTGTTTTAAATATTCTTTAGCATAGAGTGTTTTATGTCAAGATACGATAAATAATCTTGTTTGTAAATAAGAAAATTGTTACCAATTGTTGTATCTGGTCCTGGATTCTCGTCCTAGAGGAGTCGCTTGCAAGAGTTGATCTAAACAAGATCACCGACACCGAAACAATGAGAGTAGTCAATTGTAAAGACTTGTTATAAATTAAACTTTATATTCTAAATCGCGACGTATTATCCTTTAGAATTCGCACGGAAGGATAACTTACAAGGTCGATGTTTCATAATGTTTGCGCTATCTTTGGATATATGCCAAAGAACGTTTATTTTTCCGTGATTTTTTTCGTTTAAATTTACAAAAAAGATCTTTTTACTAGAATAATAAATGAATGAGAATAATGTAATAACTGTATAAAGATAAAACGAGATGGAAGAAATAAAAAAGTGTGTGCACGTACGCCCTTTCAGCAGTTCCTTTCGTAACAATTCAACATAACAAAAACACCTGTTGAATTTTAAAATTTAGAATGGCTGCAGTCGGCGATGCCATGAATAATGTACTTACATAAACTTTGTCTTGTGGTTAGAACTACTTCATTCCGGTCTACTTTTGCTCTGAAAATTGCGAAGTTAAATTGTGTTCCTGCGTACAAGCAGTAAATCACAATCACTGTAATTATGGGGTTAGTTCAAATGAATGATAGCTTGCTATTATTTATATCCTTTTATGGATATAAATTAGTTTTCCACTGATTAGTAGATTAAATGAACGGTAAACCCTAAATTCCAATCTTGCCATCTTCGATATATTTACAAAATTTTCATCTCAGAAATGAGCATCGCATCAATTCTTTCACAAATTGTCTGGGTCTCCTCTCCCTCGAAATGTTTCATTTATTACAAATTGTGCCTTATGCTACACAAACCAAAGGTTGTAACGTCACATACCTATTCTAAAAGTTAATCACGTAATTTACATAAAAATTACGTGCGACAAAAGAACGGTGGTCAAATACTGCTGTTTATGAGGCATCTTTTGGATTTATTACAGTTGATACAATAATTACAGGGGCGTGCTCAATGGGCAACATGTTAGTTGAATAAAAAGTAATAACCCCCAGTGTTTTTTGCAATTTTGTAACTTTTTGTAGATAAAGCAACTAAAAACATTTTTTTTTCACTGGATGAAAAAACTTTTCATCAACGTGCTAATATATAAATCTCTTTCGGCACAGTCATTGAGCATTTGAAAGGATACGACAATCCATGATTCCAAGAGTGTATACATTTGTGGAAGTAAGAGGAGGATACGTTCAATATTTATTACAAAGTTTCTGTATTGATGATACTTTGAAGCTGTAACTGAGGATGTGAACATTAACAACAGAAAAATTAAGAATGTTTGCGCATATGTTTATATTCTTGCCCCCAAAGATTCTAAAAGCATTTCTGAATCTCCATGTATAACTTGAACACTGCTTAAGTTTTCGTCCCTCGAAGTCAATATTGACGAATGAAATGAACTTTCTGAAAGCTTTAACACAATATAAAGATATCAACTTCAGAAGCCGTATCCCTGTTAATTTTTAACTTGAATGATTGTGTTAAAACGTTTCGATTAAGTTTCTACATATTTTACCTGTTGGGCGACCGACGCGGACGGGAATCTGACGTTTTTGCAATGGCTAATACTCTGCAGGTAGGAGAAGCTGGCAGCCGAATTACCAAGAATTAATCTCGCCATTCGATGCCGTTTCAGTAGTTATGGTTGAACATCGCATGTTTGCCTATGACGCCTATGCTTCTGGAATGTAATAGAGCGATATAAGCTCTCAAATACAATTATATTATTATTATTATTTATTGATTCACACTTACATGGTGGTACAATAATTAAATTTATGGGGGATAACATCTAACCATAAATTTATTCTTTAGGAATCTTAAGATTAAAACAAAATTGTATTATCTAATAAGTATTTATGACTATGAATGAAATTAAATTAATTTAGATTAAAGAATTTTCGGACAATGTGACATGTTTGTAATAAAACAGCTCGTTGTATTATTACAAATAATTTTGGATTTAAATTTAGTGATGTTAAATAAGATTCAAATTTACAAGAAATTACACCTGTTGCCGAAATAACAATTGGAGTAATGTAGATTTTAGTCAAATTCCAAATTGCCATCATCTCAATTGCCAATGCTTCATATTTTCTACGTTTCTCGTTTTCAGTTTTTATAATATTCGTGGATAATGGCACAGCAACATCAATGATGACAGCATGTTTATCTAATTTATTAATTATAACAATATCGGGTTTATTGTGTGAGACTTCCCTATCTGTTATAATTATTCTATCCCAATATAAGATGTATGAATCAGTTTCTAATATTGGTTCCGGAATGTATTTATAATAAGGTTTAATACTGTTTATTAACTTTAAATTTTTCGCTATTTGTTGATGTAAAATTTTGCAAACCTGGTTATGTCTATAAAGATAGTCAATCGGTGCTAAATTAGAACAACCAGCTATAATGTGCTCTATGGTTTCATTTTGGGAGAGACATTTTCTACATTTGTCAGAGACTTCCAGATTCATTATGTGTCTTTTGTAATTGTTTGTTGCAATGACACCATCTTGAATTGCGCATATGAATCCTTCAGTTTCTGAATGTAGAAATCCATCTTTTAACCATCTTATGGACATGTCTTTATTTATTTCTGAGGATTTTAATACAGTCGGATATTTTCCATGCAAGATTTTGTTCATCCAATTTAGTTCAAAATTTAATTTTGGTTCACAATCGAAACTTTTAAGTTTAAGATTTAGACCTGAATAATGTTTATCTAACCGAATGATATTATTAATGAGTAGATTTTCTAAAGAATAAAAATAATTTCGTAAAAGATTGATTTGATTTTTGCACAAATTAAATAAATTTATTAAACCGCGTCCTCCATCTTTTCTTTTGAGATATAGTCTTTCTACAGAAGATTTTATTATTATTTATTATTATTATTATTGTGTACTTCGATTGTTATCGATACTCAGGCCAAGCCTGGTTAACTAATCGCACGGATCGAAATCAAGTTACGATTAGTCCTAGTAATACATATATCTATACAATATAAATTTGAAGTTGCTGTTAAAAAGGAACATACTAAATACTATACACATATTATGTTCATTAAATTAAATGACGTTGATAAAACCAACGCTGATCACATTTTAGATAATGTATTTGTTTGAGAAGCCTCGGTGTATTTGATCCCAATTTGTAAAAGCCACGTCCCGTCGACCCTCTTTCCGCGAAGGCATTAACATGAACGCAGCGTCGCGCATCAATAACAAAAAGAGACCCTATATTCCTAGGCTTCTCCGTTGGCGTCACTTATTCGTGACTTAGTGACTTTTTATAGAAAAGAAAAAATGAACATAATATGTATGTTTTGAAAAAGTGTTATGGTTATTGTGTAAGCGTTTTTTGTTGTTTAGCTCGACGCATAGGTTGCACTCTAGTGGGTAATGTGTTGTTTGTGTTTTGTGTTAATTGCGAATTCTGATACTGTGAGTATATTGTGTGATTACGTTTGAGTGCATGAGAACGAGTCAGAGGTGTTACATGAGTGATTGTTGAAGTGTTGTGTGTTGGTAATGGACTTTCTATAATGTTATGTTGTGTATGCAACAGAGTTTCAATTTGTGAAGGGAGGATTGAGTGTTGTGTTTCATTTTGTGTTTGAATGATATTAGTTGAAAGTGTGTGATGTGGTTCTGAGTGATGTGCGGTATCTTCCGTTATGTTTAGAAATTTTCTAACTATGTGGCAAGTGTTGATAATGACTGCCTTTTGTAATTGTATGTATATGTTCTTATCTAACCCTAAAATGTGCAAACTGTGATGTATTGTTTTTGGTATAACTCCGGTTGCACTAAGAACAATGGGTACTGTAAGAGCAGTTCCCATTCTCCATTGCGCTTTAAGTTCCTGAGCTATATCAGTGTATTTGCGATGTTTCTCTGCGTGTGTATTGGCTAAATTGTTTGTGTTGGGAACGGCAATATCTATTATGTATATGATTTTTTGTGTTTTATCTATAAATGTTATATCTGGCCTATTGTTATATACAGTTTTATCTGTGAGTAGTGTCCTATCCCAATATAGTTTGTGTGTGGTGTTTTCAAGTACAACTTGCGGTGTATATTTGTAATAGGGTGTGTTATCAGTAGAAAGGTTATGTTTTGTGGCGAGTTTTTGGTGTATTATCTTAGCTACCTGATCGTGTCTGTGTTTGTATTCTGTTTGTGCTAGACGTGTACATGCTGATATAATGTGTTGTATAGTTTCTGGTCTTTGCGAACATTGTCTACAAAGATCATGTGTAATTGTCCTATCTTTAATTATGTGTTTTCTGTAATTTCGTGTGTAAATGACCTGATCTTGTATGGCAAACATGAAACCCTCTGACTCTGGGAAAATATCACATTTGGTTAACCAAGCATGCGTTGCTATAATATCAACACAGTCTTCGTTAATCTCATGTGGATATCGTCCGTGTAATTATTATTATTATTATTATTATTATTATTATTATGTACTTCGATTGTTATCGATACTCAGGCCAAGCCTGGTTAACTAATCGCACGGATCGAAATCAAGTTACGATTAGTCCTACTAATACATATATCTATACAATATAAATTTGAAGTTGCTGTTAAAAAGTGAACATACTAAATACTATACACATATTATGTTCATTAAATTAAATGACGTTGATAAAACCAACGCTGATCACATTTTAGATAATGTATTTGTTTGAGAAGCCTCGGTGTATTTGATCCCAATTTGTAAAAGCCACGTCCCGTCGACCCTCTTTCCGCGAAGGCATTAACATGAACGCAGCGTCGCGCATCAATAACAAAAAGAGACCCTATATTCCTAGGCTTCTCCGTTGGCGTCACTTATTCGTGACTTAGTGACTTTTTATAGAAAAGAAAAAATGAACATAATATGTATGTTTTGAAAAAGTGTTATGGTTATTGTGTAAGCGTTTTTTGTTGTTTAGCTCGACGCATAGGTTGCACTCGAGTGGGTAATGTGTTGTTTGTGTTTTGTGTTAATTGCGAATTCTGATACTGTGAGTATATTGTGTGTTTACGTTTGAGTGCATGAGAACGAGTTAGAGGTGTTACATGAGTGATTGTTGAAATGTTGTGTGTTGGTAATGGACTTTCTATAATGTTATGTTGTGTATGCAACAGAGTTTCAATTTGTGAAGGGAGGATTGAGTGTTGTGTTTCATTTTGTGTTTGAATGGTATTAGTTGAAAGTGTGTGATGTGGTTCTGAGTGATGTGCGGTATCTTCCGTTATGTTTAGAAATTTTCTAACTATGTGGCAAGTGTTGATAATGACTGCCTTTTGTAATTGTATGTATATATTCTTATCTAACCCTAAAATGTGCAAACTGTGATGTATTGTTTTTGGTATAACTCCGGTTGCACTAAGAACAATGGGTACTGTAAGAGCAGTTCCCATTCTCCATTGCGTTTTAAGTTCCTGAGCTATATCAGTGTATTTGCGATGTTTCTCTGCGTGTGTATTGGCTAAATTGTTTGTGTTGGGAACGGCAATATCTATTATGTATATGATTTTTTGTTATTATTTATTTTTATTATTATTATTATTATTATTATTATTATTATTATTATTATTATTATTATGTACTTCCATTGTTAACTAATCGCACGGATCGAAATCAAGTAACGATTAGTCCTACTAATACATATATCTATACAATATAAATTTGAAGTTGCTGTTAAAAAGTGAACATACTAAATACTATACACATATTATGTTCATTAAATTAAATGACGTTGATAAAACCAACGCTGATCACATTTTAGATAATGTATTTGTTTGAGAAGCCTCGGTGTATTTGATCCCAATTTGTAAAAGCCACGCCCCGTCGACCCTCTTTCCGCGAAGGCATTAACATGAACGCAGCGTCGCGCATCAGTAACAAAAAGAGACCCTATATTCCTAGGCTTCTCCGTTGGCGTCACTTATTCGTGACTTAGTGACTTTTTATATTATTATTATGTACTTCGATTGTTATCGATACTCAGGCCAAGCCTGGTTAACTAATCGCACGGATCGAAATCAAGTAACGATTAGTCCTACTAATACATATATCTATACAATATAAATTTGAAGTTGCTGTTAAAAAGTGAACATACTAAATACTATACACATATTATGTTCATTAAATTAAATGACGTTGATAAAACCAACGCTGATCACATTTTAGATAATGTATTTGTTTATTATTATTATTATTATTATTATTCTGGAAGACAATGAGGCGCATTTCCATTTGGATGGGGATGTTAATAGACCGATTTTACTGTACTGCTCTTCTGAAAACCCCCGTATCATTCACGAAAAACCTCTTAGAGCGTGTAACGATTTAGTGTGTAACTACTCCATTTGGCATCATTGGTCCCTATTTTTTTGGAGGACGAGAATGGTACAACTATTGAAGTGAATGCCGAAGTTTACTTTCACGTTTTGGCGACATCCCATGGCCTCCGAGACCACCTGACTTGAGCACTTTCTTTTGTATACTCTCATAGATCCCGCACATTACAAAGGTGAAGGAGTCAATCGGGGAAGACGTCGCTACAATCAATGGTGAACATGATAACTCGTGTGATGGCCATCTTGAAATGGCATGTAATGACAAACAATTTTGTGAATTAAAATGAAATTTTCCGTAGAAAATAAATGTATAGTGTTCGTTTCAAAAACGTCAGATTCACGTCGGTCACCCTGTACAGTGTACATACCTTTGCAATTGGTTACCGCCATTTGGAGATTTTCATTTTGCGTTATTACTGCTGTGTCGTCAGCAAACATTGCTAATGTTTGTGTTTGTGGTTTGTAGATCTTGTGCGTACATACTAAAAAGTGTTGGCCCTAATAGGTATAGATACTCCCTAACTCCCCTGTGGTACTCCAGAGTTAATGGTTCTTTTAGTAGATAGGGTTGCCTGTACCCGGACACCAATCCTCTATCTCTTCATCCTGTAAAAGGATACAGTGATGACTGACTGACTCACTGATCTATCAACGCCCAGGCCAAACCAATGACTCTAGAAACTTGAAATTTTCAGCGAACCTTCCCCTAATGATGTAGGGACCCACTAAGAAGCGGATTTTCGAAATTCATCCCCTAAGTGGGTCAAAATAAGGGTTGAAGTTAGGGAATTTTGATTTCATTAGTAAACATTGTAAACAAAAGCGCAATGTTATTACTGTCAAACTTAAAAGCTGTAATGTAGCAATACCTTTGTAAGTTCATACAACTTTTATTTGGCGGTACAAGGTTCGCCGGGTTAGTTAGTCTGTTATAATGAAGTGATGATGTTAATGAGATAGTGTGGGAGTTCTAGTTTTATCATTTTATAGCGAAATCCTTCATGCCACACCTTATCGAATGCGTCTTGAAGGCCAATGAAACAAACCACTGTATTTGTCTTTCGAACAATAATATATGAAGATGCCAGCAAAATTTACTATATACGACATGAATGCAATCAGAAGAAAGTTACCATTAAGTACCTTTCCAACGCATTGCTCAACTTTGATTTTCTTTGAGGTCTCATTTTCAGTTACCAGGTCAAAGGCTTCTCGATCTGCGCAAAACTTGCGCATTTTTTAGCGTACAATACGCAAGCTTTCTAACATGAAGTTGTTGGTGCAAAATTTCATCTCTAACAGGCTAGTGGGTTAATGTGCACGTTCACTTTAACTGTGCAGTTTCTTCAAACGTCACCCACGTAAATCTACTACTACTACTACTACTACTACTCGTATCTTACTTCTTTTCTAGTTACCCACGTACTTGAAATTAGATCACAAAACCTACTTTTATCTCTCTTCGTACTTATTCTCTCGAGTTAACGAAAAAGTTTCCCGAAATAGCATTCTCTTAATTTTACCCCAATTAGTTACAAGACTGTGGTTTCATTAGTAGATGATACCCCGCTGATAACATAGTTCATGTAGTTTAGTAATCCAATTTCAATCTAAAGTGGGGAAAATGATAACTTAAACCGTAATTATTTTAATGAAAGCTTTAATTTACCCATATGAATTATGGCATGAAATGAGTTTGAAGTGGATTTAGATAGATATTATGTTGTCACTATCAAATATTTGCGTTGGGTGTTAAAAAGCAATCACCATTGAACGCAACAAGTGTGTCGTTTCAATTACATCAAATCGATAAATACGCTCATATAAACACTCCAATAAACCCACGCATTCATATATTTTAGGTCAAATAACCGTGAAGATGTAGCAAATGAGTTTTAGCGGTATTATTAATTTTCTTGGACATTCTCAAGCGGTATTTTTGTTCAAAAAATTGGCATTATGGCATATAAATTCTGTATTACAGACATAAGTTTGTTGTATTGCTGTAAGTAGATTCATCATAATATTGAAAATAATATCTTGAGGAAAGCAAACACCCACACTTTAATAGTTTATTTTATTTGAAATAAAATGAAGTAAATATTCGTCCCACGAGGCTGGTGAAAAGGTAACCGCAGTAGTCCAGGTGAATAAAAATTTCATTTTGTTAGATAAAAGTATCATTTTAAGAGTAATTTTCATTAAGAATCTGGCGCGGCGATACCACAACCCTTATAATATGAAGTTTCAGTACATTAATTTTAAACAATATTGTAAAGTGAAAAATTGCACATTACGTCACATGGAAATGGAGACAGACAATAAAGCATTAAAATAAAAGAAATAAGTATCAGCTGGAATAGTTTTATTGAGACAGTAACGTGGAAAATGGCGTGTAAAGTCAGATCGAAAGTTGCATGCTGTCGTTAAATTGCTTCTTTTATCTCAAAATCCTCTTTATTTATTTCACATTATTATCTCTACTACATACTACGTTACTTTTTTAATTAGTGTCCCGAAAATGGCATATTACAGTATAGTTTTCTGGCAAAATTTGTAATAATTGGTAATTACATAGCTCGAATATTAAGAATGATTAAAATATGAATTAGGATAGTTGACATGCATCAGTACTAAGTGTGTTGGAAGAAACTTCTTGGTGTTGTTGCAGCACATATCTTTCCCTTAATGAGCCCTGTTGTGTAATTTTCGGCTATAGAAGTACCCTTCTAATCGCCGTGTCACTACAGAACATTAATACGGTCCTGGTATTACCATAGGCTAATAAATACATAGCCTATGGTATTACCCAAAGCTGACGTACCTACGACGAAAGTGTATCTTGTAGGGTGCTCCAACTAGCCCTTTAAGCAATGCACTTGCTTTGCCTGAATAATTATTCTTTAGCCATATTCTTGAGGGTTTGTTCCATTGCACTCATATGCAATTCATCTGGTCGATAGTTACCAGCAGTCCCTATGATTATTACTAGTTGAAACCGAAATTAAAGTTTGTATTAAAACGTACCTATACATTACTTACAAAAATATAAGACATTGTAGGTGCTTTCTTCCTAAACCGGAGTAAAATTGTTCTATTTATGTGGTTGAAAAGCTGTCATCTTGGAATATTTGAAAATAGAATTAATAATAAAAAAGTAATTCCACTAATTTTTTATTTCGAATGTAACGCGGCGCGTTTCGACACTACATATGTGTTATTAACAATCTGTCACGCATTAGGTTACCTACGAGGTTATCTACGTTTAAAATAAAGAATTGGTAACATTACTTGGTTTTACTACTACAACATTTGGAAATGTTTATACGTTTATATTAACCAACAACATGGTTTCTCAAATTATCAAATTATCATGGATCACAATATCAAAATTTTAGATTAACATTATTGGATGTAAGAAAGAAATAAGCTAGCATGATATTATGCTTTACTGTCCACCTTGAACACTTCTCGACAATCATAAAATAAATGACTCCTTTACGATATACCTTCCGTGCATTTTGTAAAAAAATATCACTAAAAAACCACCACCAGAAGAACGTACAGATTCAATTTTTTTATAAATACATGAACAAACAAAACAATCTGTGCGAAACTATGAAACGAATTCAAAAACGGTGCGGCGTAAGTTGTCCAACGGAAAATATTTGAAACCCACAGTCGGTATGAAATAAAATATTGACATATTATTGTAGTAAAACCTTTAAAAGCAATATTATGCATGTTACAGTTTTCGAAATGTTCATTATCTTAGGATTTCGAACACAGTCGTGTTTTCGTAGAGTCAGTTCACTTCTTGTCACTACAGGTTTTTTTTAAACGGTTCCAGTTGTCATTACCATCAGCTTCCTAATTACCTCCAAATGGTTTTTGCGTACATTTCTACATTTTAATTTCAATTTAATTTAACTTTGGGTTGATTATGTCCAGGGGCGCCATTTAGGGGGAGCTGAGGGGGTCAGGTGGGCTGGACTGTGAGGGCCATACATTAAACCACAATAAAATAAAATTGGACTGTGTGTACAAAAGAAAAAAATTAAGCTAAACTTTCGATTATAAAATAATTGTATACAACGTGTCCAAGATAAGGAAGAACAGCATGGGGATCTTGAAAACGGTAAGAGATACGAAGGCGGTTAAATTAGAGAAAAGTTGTATAATTTAGGGCATGTTCACATGTAGTTTGCAAAAGTTCATTATTGTTTATCGTTTCCGAGATTTTAAACAAAATGCGATTTTTGGGTTTTTCTTTTTTCGTAATTCCTTCCTTTGTTTTAAAAGATTTTTAAAAACCAAAGATACTTCTTCATTGTCACTTTTTTAATTCTATTAGATGGCGGTTTCAAATTTTTTATACGACGTTTCGTCTCCGAGGAACCATCATCAACTTTATTTTTTTATATCGCCGCAACCAACGAAACACCCTGTATTCGATAGTATTTTTTATTACGAATTTAACGATGTATTACACATTATGGTTTTGAAGCTAATTTTTAAGAAAAATTTCAATAAACACAGGCAACTTGTGCCCAGAAAATAACGGCAACCCATTTCAACAGTTATTTCAATTATTTAACTTTAATTAAATAGGTTTAAAAGATTGGAGTTGTTAAATTTGCACATAAAAAAATATTATCAAATACTACTAAAATTAATACGAATATTTCTTAAAAAAAATTTGCTTCAATACCATAATGTGTAATACATCGTTAAATTCGTAATAGACAATACTATCGAATACAGGGTGTTTCGTTGGTTGCGGCGATATAAAAAAATAAAGTTGATGATGGTTCCTCGGAGACGAAACGTCGTATAAAAAATTTGAAACCGCCATCTAATAGAATTAAAAAAGTGACAATGAAGAAGTATCTTTGGTTTTTAATAATCTTTTAAAATAAAGGAAGGAATTACGAAAAAAGAAAAACCCAAAAATCGCATTTTGTTTAAAATCTCGGAAACGATAAACAATAATGAACTTTTGCAAACTACATGTGAACATGCCCTAAATTATACAACTTTTCTCTAATTTAACTGCCTTCGTATCTCTTACCGTTTTCAAGATCCCCATGCTGTTCATCCTTATCTTGGACACGTTGTATACTTCGTAATACTTATAAGTAGGTGTAGTAGGTATATAAGACTCGCATGACACGAGACTAAATTTAGTACTAAATAGTACACAAGTTGTGCGCGCGCAGACTCAGTACGACCTGATACATTAAAATACCACCGATACCGATCCTAATTTTTCTTGTCGCAAAACAAAAGTCAACACTAACTTTAGTAGTAAAAAATTCGCTTTGGTGTCAAACGGGAGTTTCATATTTCCAAGCTTTTACAAAATTTTAAATCTGCGCGCGCATAACTTAGTACTAAATTTAGTCTCGTGTCATACGGGCCTTAGGTAGGTACCAATCTTATTGAAATAAAAAAAAAATAGAGAAAAAACTATTCGTTGCCTCCTCCAACAAAACACTGAAATGCCGGCCCTGCTTATTTCGATAACCAATACCTTATATTTTTGCGCCGATTTTGCTGGGCCTTCTTCCCAGTGTTCCATGTAACTCTTAAAACAAACATAAAATCGACTTATATTTTTCATCGAAAGTACTTTTCACAGAGAGTGGTATACGTTACGTACGCGTGCGTTCAAACTGAGCCTTTAATGAGCCAACCTATCATTAAAACCAGAAACTGACCTTTATTGCTGGACAAGCATTTTCCATTTAATTTAGATTGCCGCTTTAGTTTTAAGTTAACTAAAGCTCTATGTGATTATAAGTACTTGCTACCTAGTACGGTGCAATTAGACCCAAACCTCAACATTCAAAGTTTCCCTCCAACTCCAAATTGTTTTATACAGTCCACATATTATTCGGTAAAAAGTTACACTAATTTAATAATCTAGGTGCATTAAATTGCGAACAAAAATAGTTCTGTGCATAATATTGCTAAAGTGAACGGTTCTAGAGTTACAGAGGGTGTAAAAGTAGACATTTTTCTGCAGCTTTTGGCGGTTTTTCTTTAGAAAAAAGGCATATTGGCTGTATATTGCAACCATATTTTATTATTAACATTTTTGAGTTCAATAGTAGAATAAAAATGTAGAATGTTAAATGCGACCTTAATTTATTTAAAGGATTCATCAGTATTCAGTCCTCTTCAAACATAACACTCTCCTCTTCTAGATCTTCGTCTATGATGTTCGTTTCCCTGTTATCACATCCTAGGTATGAGCAATTACCGCATATACTTGAGCAGTTTAGACCACGCTTTCTGCACTCGCAGCTACGGACGCATTCGTCTTTGCAAGCGCAGACTATAAGGGAAAGTAAGTCCTGGGGAACTGCATTTATTAAAAACTCAAATTTTAATCCAAAAGCGATTTGGCAAGTGATTAAAGGCAAACGGGCTAGTGATTTTACAACTTCTAATTTAACTGCACAACAAATGAATGACTTTTTTATTACTGTTCCTCATGAAATTAATAGTAAACTCCCTGCACAGAATAATGATCCCAACTGCTATCTAAAAAAAATTGTAGTAACAACCATACCAGAATTTAACTTTCGGGAAATATCGTTTAACGAACTGCGAAATGTTGTTAGTAGTATTAAAAATAGTAATTGTAAAGATTCGTTTGATTTAAAAGTAGATATTGTTAAAAACGTAATAAATACGATCTGTATTCCACTTATAAAAGTTATAAATGCTTGTATCCGTGAATCCGTCTTTCCGTCTGAAATGAAAATTTCAAATTTCCATAAAAGCGGAAGCAAAGACAATGTGACAAACTATCGTCCAATATCGATCCTGCCTGTTTTTTCAAAAATTTTTGAAAAAGTATTAAAATTACAAATTATGGATTACCTACAGAGACATGAACTGATATCTAGTAGTCAGTTTGGTTTCCGTAATGGAATGTCAAGCAGTGGCGCAATTTTGAAGCTTACGAATTTGATAATTGACTGTTTCGAAAAATCCAAGTACTGTGTGGCAAATTTCTTAGATTTATCCAAAGCCTTTGATTGCGTCAATCATAGCATATTAAGTAATAAATTTGGAAAATATAATTTTAGTAAAGAAAGTGTAGGGTTACTGCAATCGTACTTAACCGATCGTCACCAGTATATTTCTCTTAATGATACTTGCTCTCAAACTAAAGAGGTGCAAGTTGGTGTACCTCAAGGGTCGGTACTTGGCCCAATACTATTTTTGATCTATTTTAATGATATTGCTCATCAAGCAGATGAAAATAATATTATTCTGTACGCTGACGACACGACATTAATAAATAGGGTTGATGATTTACATGCCTCTGAATCTACATGTAACTTAAATAAAATTAATGAATGGCTTACAGATAATAGGCTCCATTTAAATACTTCCAAAAGCGACAAATGTATATTTACACTAAAAAATAATGTTAAACAAGACAAATCAAAGAAAATTAAATTCTTAGGCGTGACGTTAGATCCGAAATTAAATTGGGCGGAGCACTGTAAAGATTTAAGCAGTAAATTATCAAAAGCCTGCTTCATATTAAGGAACTTAATGAACACCGTCTCCGCAAATGTTGTTAAGTTAGCATATTACGGTTATTTTCATTCAATTATGTGTTATGCACTTATAGCATGGGGTCAATCTTCATGTATGCCTAAAATCTTCAAAATTCAAAGACGCGCGGTCAGAATCAATACTAATTTAGAATTCAGAAAGTGTTGCAAAGGTCAATTTATCAATGAGGGTATATTAACACTTCCTTGTATTTATATTTGAAACTGCATACTATTGATGAAAAATAATTACCAGCACTATAATTCATTTTCTGATATTCATAACTACAACACAAGAAATAAAAGGGACCTAAACCTGGTTCAACTACGTCTTTCCACGTCTCAAAACAGTAGCAATTATTATGCTATAAAGCTCTATAATAAACTGCCCAATAGACTTAAAACAGCTTTCATATAAACGATTGCAGTCTTGCATGTGTCATTACTTAAAAACTCGGGCTTTTTACTCCGTGAGAGAGCTTCTAGATAGTAACATCGACGATGAGATTAAATGAATGACTGTGATTCTGATTTTTGTGATATTTTAATTATTGTAACATTCGTTCTTAAAATCTTTTAATGTTTGACTTTTATTTATACACCGTGTCCAAGATAAGAATGCACAGCATGGGGATCTTGAAAACGGTAGAAGATACAGGGTGGCTTAAATTAGAAAAAAGTTGCGCTATTTAGAGTATGTTAACATGCTGGCCGCAAAAGTTCATTATTGTTTATCGTTTTCAAAATTCTCAAAAAAATGTGATTTTTTGGATTTTCGTTTCTTTTCATTTTTTTATTTATTTTAACTGATATTAAAAAACTACCGGCACTTTCTCATTGCCACTTTTTAAGCTCTACAAAATGGCGTGTTCAAATTTTTAATCCGACGTTTCGTATCCGAGAAACCATCATCAACTTTATTTTTTTATATAACCTCAAACAAAGAGACACTCTGTATTCGGTAGCATTATTCATTACAAATTCAACGATGTATCACACATTATGGTTTTTATGCCAAAAAATGGGAAAAACGTGAGTTATAAGGTTTTTTATTTTTTAAATTAGTAGGCATTGGAATAATCGCAATATTTATGTTTTATCTGTCACATTATTGTTGAAAACGTAATTTGGTGTTGTGTAAGTTGTTTTTACGGGAATTTGAAGTGTTTTAATTTTTGTTCTTGTTAAAGTTACTTATTCGTTAGTTTGTTGCTTCGTGCCTTTAATTTATTTACAAGTGTTACCATGGAAAGAGAACGTTTCACAAACGAAGAAAAATTTGATATGTTGACGTGTTACATCTTGTGCCGCAAAAATTGTGTAGCTGCTGAACATATGTACTCTGATAATTATCCTGAACGAAGACAACCTGAAAAATCCATTTTTAGACGTTTGGTATCTAATTTAAAGGAATTTGGCTCATTTAAAAAACCTGTTGTATCTCGTAAAAAATAATCCAACGAAGAAAAGGCGACTACTGTTTTACAAATGGTTGTTGAAAATCCTGAAATATCAACAAGACTAATTGAACGTCGAACTGGAGTAGCTAGATCTACAGCCCATTTCGTTTTACAAAAGAATAAATTTCATCCCTATAAATTTAGAATTTGCCAGGGTCTTAGACCTGGTGACGAGAGAAGGCGAGCAAGTTTTTGTGAATGGTATACCAGAAAATGTGAAGAAGATCAAAATTTTCCTTTTAAAGTAATTTGGTATGATGAGAGCATGATAACCAACAATGGCATTTTCAACCGGCGTAACAAACATTATTGGGCAACAGACAATCCTCATTTAATAAAAGAAGCAAGGCATCAACATCGATTTGGATTTAATCTGTGGGTAGACATTTTGGGTGGCAAAATAATAGGGCCTTTTATTTATCGCAACAATTTAAATTCCGAACGATATCTCGACCTACTGCAGATTGATTTGGAGAATGCTTTGGATGAATTACCATTACTTATGGTTAACAACTGCTGTTTTCAGCAAGATGGTGCCCCAGCGCATAATTCAAGAAATGTGCGAGAATATTTGTCCCAGAGGTTTCCTGGAAAATGCATTGGAACTCACAGTGAAGTAGCCTGGCCAGCCCGATCACCTGACTTAACCCCATTGGATTTTTTCCTGTGGGGTTATTTAAAAAACCAAGTGTATGACGCCATTTTTGAAAATGAAGAACAGTTACTGGCATTGGTTTTAGCAGCAGTTAATACAATCACACCAGAAATGTTAGACCATGTTTTGAATTCTTCTGTAGACAGAGCATACTTGTGTCTAGAAAATAATGGCAACCTATTTGAGCAATTATTATAATTTTTTGACATTGTGTTTCTGTTATTGTACCAGCGCCTACTAATTTAAAAAATAAAAAACCTTATAACTCACGTTTTTCCCATTTTTTGGCTTCAAAACCATATTGTGTGATACATCGTTGAATTTGTAATGAATAATGCTACCGAATACAGAGTGTCTCTTTGTTTGAGGCCATATAAAAAAATAAAGTTGATGATGGTTTCTCGGATACGAAACGTCGGATTAAAAATTTGAACACGCCATTTTGTAGAGCTTAAAAAGTGGCAATGAGAAAGTGCCGGTAGTTTTTTAATATCAGTTAAAATAAATAAAAAAATGAAAAGAAACGAAAATCCAAAAAATCACATTTTTTTGAGAATTTTGAAAACGATAAACAATAATGAACTTTTGCGGCCAGCATGTGAACATACTCTAAATAGCGCAACTTTTTTCTAATTTAAGCCACCCTGTATCTTCTACCGTTTTCAAGATCCCCATGCTGTGCATTCTTATCTTGGACACGGTGTATACCACTTTATGTTATATGTATCAAATATTATATTTTTTTTTATTATGTACCTGGATATATTGTTCTCCAATGACGTGTTTAAAATAGTTATGCTATTAACAAATGAATAAAGATTATGATTATGATTATGATTATATGTTGTAATTGGTCTCACGTGCTCGTCAATCTTCTTCCACTACCAGCGGATTCTTCTTCTCATTCGGCCACTGCTATACCTGGTGGTAGGTTGTAAACTAATGCTACCTGGAAGTTGTTGAAGTGGGGAGAAGTGCAGCAAACTTCAATGAATGTATAGGCTGCTTTGCAATAGCCTGCAAGTAGCACTGGTACCGAAAACAATCTAGATCTGCAATGTTCTTGGCTCCAAACATCGCAAGAAGGAAATGCTTTCCTGCGTCAGCCACTGCACTGGGGTCAGCTTTGAGGTCGTTGAAGACTAGAAGTTCCGTACGAAGAGCGTTGTTGGTTTTCACTTTCCTATACGGTGTAACTTTTTCCTTTTTGTACATTGCTTTTTCCTAGAATGCCTTTCCTTGGTACCACCATTTTCAAGTTGTTCTCTGATGGTGCGTGGGAAGTCAACAAGACCACTAAGTCCGTGTGATCACCAATTGCACAAGCTTCATCTCCCTCCTTAGCTTCATCAAATTATTAATAAGTCAGCAACTCCCTATGCTTGGTGAACTGTGGAACCACCTCTTTACAAGTGCACTATAAGGAGGGAAATAAGGTCCATTTTGTTCTTAGCGTTAGCTAGAAATTTCACTTCAATGTTAGTGGTAAGTAGAACGTAATCTGCGTAAGTGTTCTTCATCTTTTGTGTTTCCTTGCTCGTATCCATCAAAAATAATAGTTGCTGGCCAATAATGAGTAATTATGTAATCTGTGTGTTGCTCGCAAATCTGTCTGAAGGTAGCTGGACGTTGTCGGTTTGTACTGTCGCCGAGAACGGGTTTAGATCGGTTCTCGTTCCCAATAATTTTACGCTTCTAACCCTCTATGGTGCCTCTTAGCCAGGGTTGGCAAAAAGCCGGCTTTTTCTCGTTTTAACCGGGTCAGTGGTTAAAACCGGTTTAAGCCGGCTTTTATGGTTTAAACCATGTTTAGCCAGGAGTGGCAAAAATTCGGCTTTTTCTAATTGTATTGGGGTCATTAGTTAAAGCCGATCATTAGTCCATTACTCTTTTAGTTTCAACCGGGTCTTTCTTTGCCGCTTATAAACAAAAATACGATTCTTTTGTAAATAGGGAATGAATTAAGTTTAGATATATTTTTTATTTTTTATTCGACAAAATGTAAGGCTTATTTTTCACATACAAGTATGTATGATAAGAAATATAATTAGCGATTAGCCTTTGCATCGAAAGAGCATCAAAACTTGTGCGCACGTACAAATTATTAAATATGAAGAACAAAGTAAATATAGAAGAGTGGTAGTTTTCTAAAAAATATTAATATTTTGTACAAGAGCATTATTTTATTTTACTGTTTTTAATATCTATGCTATTAAAAAAGTTGGCCATTACTTTATAATTCATTTATGTACGATATGCTTATTTATCTGGATAAATTTGTTCTAAATTTCAAAATTTGTCTACGTTCTACGTTACACAATATATTTTTTAAAAAAGCCGGTTTAAACCACTTTTGAAGCGTTTAGCCAGACCGGTTAAAACCGTGGTTTAAACCGGTTAAAACCGCGCCCGGTTTTAACCATGCCAACCCTGCTCTTAGCCTCTTTTGGGGTACAATACGATTGTACAATTAATATTACATTTTAATAAAATTGTTTTGTTATTTCTGTTTACATAGTAGTTACAATCTCATTTTTCCAAAAAATCTAATAAATACGAACAATGCCTACTTTTACACCTTCCATAACTCTGGAACCGTTGACTTTAGTAAGATTATGCACAGAACCATTTCTGTTCGCAATTTAATGTTGATTATTTTTGTATATAGCACTTTTCGCGCCAAACCGCATAGTTTTCTAAATATTTAAGACAAACTGATAAAAACTACTAATTTGCTTACTTCTCTCCCCTTCACCCGAGTCCCACGCTTAAAATGGTGTAACTTTTTAGCAAACAATATGTGGACTGTATCATTGATTAAGTATATAATCAATGACTGTATAGAACAATTTGGAGTTGGAGGGAAACTTTTACTTTGGATGTTGAGACTAGGCCGTTTTTTGGACTAATTGCAAACAGTTGATATAACATTTAAGATAGATAGGAATTTGATAATCTATATATATAAAAGAAAGTCGTGTTAGTTACTTCACTTATAACTCAAGAACGGCTGAACCGATTTAGCTGAAAATTGGCAGGGAGGTAGTTTAGAGCCCGGAGAAGGACATAGGATACTTTTTATCCCGTTCGACAGTATTCCCGTGTGACTTGACATGAAACGTCAGTCACTATAAAACGTGGTATAACAAAAAAAAATCAGACTTGGAATAACAAAACGCAAATGACAGCTATGTAATTGACGTATAATGACAGATATATGCGTTGTTTGTTTTTGCGCCTGATAATAAAACAAAAAATGTCGTGTATCACAAGGTACTTAAATGAAGAGCAACCTATGTACTAAAATACATAAATAATTATGAATGATATTTTTTCCAATTAAAAAAAAAAAACTGCTTATTTATTGCCTTTATTAAGGCGGAACAAAGTTCGCCGGGTCAGCTAGTAGTATATTAAAAAACAAGTTCCATAAAGCAGGTTTTATGGCACGAATCAAAGTTTAAGAATGGATGCCATAAAAGCCTTATGAATGAGTTTTATATACTATTTTTTAGAATTTGCGCCTTTTACAAGCAATTTTAAATAAATATTTGACATTATAAAAATCTAGGGAATTTTTTAGAGATTGGAACTACTACTTTTCAAATTGCCAATTCAAAATTTATTTATGGTTAACTACAGTATTTTGAGAAATGATACTAATAACTTTCTCAAAGCTACAGTATTTCCTATGAATTAACTCGGTAATACCAACTTAGTAAAATTAAATTATACCAGTTCCAAATTTCTATGAAAGCACGCAAATGAAGTATGCTCCCTTATGAATACATTATAGATATTATAAACGTTAAGGTTTACGTTCTAACATTTAAGCTACAAAGTTCGATTTTCTCTACATTTCAAGAACACATTACATAACAGAAATAGATCTTGAAACTTGCTAGTAGTAAGAAAATGCAAATTCGTCCTCAACTAGAGTAGGTATTACGTTATACGTTTCAGAAATTTAAATTCACCATTCACTACTCATCAGTGTTCCATTTATATTTCCGTTTTCTTTTTGCTTATACTTTATTTCAGTCGCTCTTTTTCTCTCTTATCAGATCAATCTGTATTTCTTAAGGAAGCAGAAACGGAAATAATGTACAAAGGTAGATGGTATCTTTGGTATAACAGCGTTCATTAACTTCCATCATAATTTTACACGAAAACTCCTCTTACACAGTATTGATTATGTGCCATGATAATTTTCGTTATATCTGCTTGTAATGGAAAAAAATGTTAAAACATCTATTGATTGAACGTTTATATTCAATTAAGGTTGAATTTTTGAGGTGGAGAAAATGAATCTTAATATTTTTGAATTTTCATGATTAACAATTTGTTATGTTGTCCAACAATAAATTTTCTATACACTTTCTCTACACAAAGTTGAATGGTGGTTTTTAATTAAAGTAAAACCAAATATTGAAATAAAATTCTGAATTAAGTACGATTACTTAAAGAAAACTCGTTATGTTTGGTATAACAAATTTGTTTTTGTGACAATTGTGTAATTTATATGTGTAAGTTTTCCTCACCAGTTGTCATAAAACACACCATTAATTTAAAGAACAAATAGGCAAAATATGAAGGAATAACAAGTAAAATATGTTTGTGTGATTGACCATAAATATTGCCGCTTTAAATATTTCAAATAAAATTCTTTTAGTTCACATATTTTTCGACTATCTTGTTTGTTTCGGTAAGCTGTATACTACAGGGTGTCCACTTATATTTCCCCCTATTTTAGCTGCCCATAACTTCTAAACGGATCGGGATAGAAATATGCGGTTTTCACTGAGATGTTTCATTTTAGTACAAGTTTTGTTTGAATGGATTAAATTTTATCCATCGATTTCGATTACGTGACTACAAAAATGGCGGATTTTTGACAATCTTTTTTGTAGGATTTTTTAATGGAACACTCAGTATATTTTTTGTAGTTTGAAAGAACTGACCTTCACCTATCCACCGATGCAAAACTTTTTCTAAATCGGTTCGAAAATGACGGAGTAAACACATAAGAGAACATCAATTTCATTTTACATAAAACGATACACAAATTTATATCTACGTTGGAGCAATATTGAAAATTTAATGAACTAACATTTGCACTTTTTTGTTTGTGTATCGTTTTATGTAAAATGAAATTGATGTTCTCTTATGTGTAAAATTCTATTCACTTTTGAGTACAAATACAGATTTCAAAATTATTTTAACTCTGGACAGCTTATCAATTTAATAAGAGGGATTCATCCAAAGAAAAATGTATTTCTTATAATTTATAAAAATACCTACGATTGTATACAGAATTGAAGATTAACGAAGCGTTAGCAGGAGGAACGATCGAAGAAGAAATTCGGAACTCATTCCAAACGAATTCACTTGAATATTACGGTTATCACGCCGATACCGTTGTCGAATATCAACTGTAGTTAATAAATCAAATTTACATTTTCAAGCGATTTATTATAGTTCATTACATTCATGTTGATCCGAGACTGAAATTTTATAAATTGTTCATTGGGAAAATTCAGCATCGACAACTTAGGAATTGAAGGGTTTCCACGTTACCATTATTCTCCAGCCGTTTCCACTTTATTTTGCATTACAATGTTGCTCTCAATTAGCGTATTACTGTCTAAAAAATAACGAGCCTGACGTTTCAAGCAAAATTAAATAAAACTCTTCTGCAAATGAACAAATTTCAAGAAGTGTAATATTCGTGGTCTTTGTCGAATTTCTACTGAGAAGCTTTTAGGTTTATTAATTATTCAATTCGGTAGGTAGCTCTTGTTAGTGATTAAAGTAAGCGGTCTCGTCAGAAGAACGCAAATACTCAAATTAAGTATATACAGTGTGACTCATTTAGAATGGAAACACACATGTAAAATCTGAAGTTATTTACCGATTTTAACCAATTTTTTTTTAAAATGTCAAATAATCAAAAATCTACTTTGGGACAAAATTTTAAATGTTTATTCCAATTTTCAGGGCATACTACGATAACTTTTTCGTACTCGGAATGGAAAATTATTGTTAGCGATTTGTTTATAAAAAAAATATCTACGCCACTGGATTCAGAATGCTTCCAAATAGCTATCACCAAAATTTTACAAAAATATATTTATTAATAACAAAGTTATAACAACTTAAAGTTCTGAGCTAACAGTTACAAAACAACACCCTGTATCAATAGATTGCCATGGAAAATATGTTAATAAGTCTTAAATTAAACTATCAGTGGAGAAAAAAATATTTAAAGTAACGTAATATTTAATAAAAGTGACGGAATCGCACAATTGAGTAAATACATAAGACCTAACATTCCATTTAAATCTTAGTTACCATGGAAATTATGTTACTGTTTAACAGTTATAATAGATTTTTATTAAATATTACGTTACTTTAAATATTTTTTTCTCCAATGATGGTTTAAATAGTTTAATTTAAGAATTATTAACATAATTTCCATGGCCATCTATTGATACAGGGTGTTGTTTTGTAACTGTTAGCTTTGAAACTTTTCGAACTTTAAGTTGTTATAACTTTGTTATTAATAAATATATTTTTGTAAAATTTTGGTGATAGCTATTTGGAAGCATTCTGAATCCAGTGGCGTAGATATTTTTTTTATAAACAAATCGCTAATAATAATTCTCCATTCCGAGTACGAAAAAGTTATCGTAGTATGCCCTGAAAATTGGAATAAACATTTAAAATTTTGTTCCAAAGTAGATTTTTGATTATTTGACATTTTAAAAAAAAATTTGTTAAAATCGGTAAATAACTTCAGATTTTACATGTGTGTTTCCATTCTAAATGAGTCACACTGTAGATGTACAGGGTGTACAACTAAGAAAGGAGACCGGCCATAACTCAGAAAATATTTGAGATAGAACAGTGAAATAAAAAATCTTATAATAAATGTGGCCAAGAGAAAATGCTGGAAATTATTTTCAATTTCCTACCATTGCCGCCAGAGGGCGTTTCACTTATTTCAATTTGAAATTCCCATTTTTTGGGCAATTTTCCTCAGTAAAGTATTTAAAAAAATATATTCGTTGTAAACTAGTGATCAATATGTAAAACTTTGTTAAATGAATTTTTACGATTGCTGTCAAAATAAAGGGAGGGGGAACTAAATTACGTGTTACTAGAAAAAATCGTGTAACTTCGAAACGGGTTGCTTGAATTTGTCAAGATTAGTCTCGATGAAAATATAATACTTGATATTACCAAAAAAATTCAAAACCACAACAATTTCTTATCTCCGTCTACCAATAGAGGGCGCAAGTTGATGAAGGAACAAAACGGTCGACTTTTCTAAAAAAATTCAAACGGTACCAAACAGTGGCGGCGTAAAGGGGGGGCGGTGGGGGCGGTCCGCCCCGGGTGCCAAGTACCAAGGGGTGACAACGTAGTGACAACCATCGACATATATTATATACTAATGGACATACCCTAGCGGCGCGAATTGTGTTACTCCTACAGAAATAGATAAAACGAATCTTCCCGCGAATCTCTATCTAATAAAGAATTCTTTACCATAAGTGTACTATAATGAAAAAGATAGCTAGCCCGAAACCATACAAATTTAAAGAGCGAACGGGGTTCTTTTTTGCTCTTTGTCGGGACGGCAAATTCAAAAGGCGGCATTTTGGCTTCTTGTGAAAGATGTTTCTCAAAATTAAAATTGATAAAATCGTACTTAAGATCCACAATGAGTCAAACGCGACTTACCAATCTTTCCATATTGTCCATAGAAAAAGACAGAAAAGTTAATTTTGATAATGTAATTGAACATTTTAGCAAAATAAAATCACGTAAGCACGTTTAGTATTTTTTGTTTTATTTTGGGGGTGCTCAATAGAAAACCGCCCCGGGTGCGAACCCATGCTACGCCGCCACTGGTACCAAATATTTTTTTCACTGCTATTGGAAGGAACATTAATAAGGGAATAATAAAAAAAAATTATGTCAATAGATCTTATAGTACCGAAGATATATCAAAAATGTGGTAATATGGGAGGTATTTGAGATATAAACAAACCGTAAGCTAAATATAAATAAAGTAGGCTATGAGAACTTTAATTTCTTTGAAAATTTCAGTGGTCCTGCAACAGTTGCATTTTGCATGCATTCAAAATATGCTGTAATGCTTCTCCATTGGGAATTTGCATTTTTGCTTATAATACAACAACCGAAATACACTTAATGTCATTTTCTTATCTAGTTTACAGCTTTGACATAAAGTTTTCATTTTAAGCGTTTTCATTTGTTTATGCCTCAAATTGTGTCTTGTATTACCACATTTTTTACTATAACTTTGGTACTATGAGAGATATTGACATAATTTTTTTTTAAATTATTCCCTTATTAATGTTCCTTCCAATAGCAGTGAAAAAAATATTTGGTACCGTTTGAATTTTTTTAGAAAAGTCGACCGTTTTGTTCCTTCATCAACTTGCGTAGACGGAGATAAGAAATTGTTGTGGTTTTTTAATTTTTTTGGTAATATCAAGTATTTTCTTTTCATCGAGACTAATCTTGATAAATTCAAGCAACCCGTTTTGAAGTTACACGATTTTTTCTAGTAACACGTAATTTAGTTCCCCCTCCCTTTATTTTGACAGCAATCGTAAAAATTCATTAAACAAAGTTTTACATATTGATTACTAGTTTACAACGAATATATTTTTTTAAATACTTTACTGAGGAAAATTGCCCAAAAAATGGGAATTGCAAATTGAAATCAGTGAAACGCCCTCTGGCGGCAATGGTAGGAAAGTGAAAATGATTTCCAGCATTTTCTCTTGGCCACATTTATTATAAGATTTTTTATTTCACTATTCTATCTCAAATAGTTTCCGAGTTATGGCCGGCCTCTTTTCTTAGTTGTACACCCTGTACAGTACATACATACAACACTGACACACAACAATATTTTAGTTTAAATTGCATAGAACTTCGTAACAACAGATCGGTTCATTTAGAATCTCAAACTTTTAAGTAAACTTGGGGAAAATATGTCAGAGGCTTTCACTGCCAGAGTCAGTAAGATAAGAACGTTTGCCGGGGTAGGACCGTGTCAATGTTGAAAAGTCAACGTTTTGTTCATTTTCGTAAGGGGCTTCATCAGGGCAAGAAAAATCACAAAATAAAATAAAATAATAATAACACAAATAAAATAAATTTATAAACTCTTAACAAATGAACCAACGGGAACTACACAAACTACTACACTAAACTGCACAGGCTGGAACACAGTGGGCGAAACGTTGACTTTTTAACATTATCACGGTCCTATATCCCGAAAGTCGTCTTCATCTTTGGGGAAAATACTAAATACCCTGTAATTTATATTAATCCTCGAATAATATCTACTAATTTTTGTACGCTTTGGTAAATGCCGTTGATCTTTTTAATTAATTTCAATTAATAAAAATTGGTTGATTTTCTTTAAAAACTTAATAACCGTCGTACTCCAGGAGTATTTTCTACCAATTTTTTAATAAACCAACAAAATGCCCAGCGAACTGTTTCTTTTAGGTAAAGTTACCGAGTTTTTTTCAGCAAATTACATTACATTTGCTTTGTCTATGTCTGAAAACTATGATTAATAGAACTATAAAATCGATGTTCCATTATGTGATTTTTTATCTCTCACTTTAAAGACGAATTACTCGGTCATTTTCGGTCCGATTTTGAAAAACCGCGCATCGCTTAATAGATGAAGGTCAGTTCTTTCAAACTACATAAAAATATACTGGGCGTTCCGTTAAAAAAGTCAACAAAACAATTGACAAAATTCACCATTTTTGTTGGGACGTAATCGAAACCGACAGAAAAAAGTTAATCCATTCAAATAAAACTTGTACTAAAATGAAACATTTCTATCTCGAACCGTTTAGAAGTTATACTACTAACTAAAAAAGGGGAAAATATAGGTGAACACACTGTATATGAATTATAAATTTCAAACCCTTCAAAACCTATAAGATTGTCCCCTGTCACTTCTTGTTGAAAGTCCGTGTCTACACACCCTTAACTCAAAAATTGTTGGTCAAAACCAACCTTCATCGTATCCTGTGTATCATAGATGTTGCAATTGCCTTAAATTTGGTGTAAAAACGTGCAGGTGAACTACAATTTGCAACCTTGGGTAGCCACACCTCTGTAGCTGAACTTGATATATGGATAAATAACTTGGAAAAATTGGGAGGGGGGGAGGGTTAGTCAGTGTTATGAAGTGTTTTATGAACAAGACTAGATAGTGGACGTTGTGAACAAAGTGGATGTTATGAACAGAGCTTACCATTTCAGTGACATTTTAAATAAAGTATGAGCAAAATAATCAGAAAATCAAATGGCCGTTATGAACAAGGTGGGCGCTTTGAACATGAACCGAAGGAGGAGCATCATGAACAAAGTGGACGTTATAAACAAAGTTTAAAAGTGGCCGTACGGTGGACGTTTTGAACACGGTCTATACCCGAGTGGGCATAAATGATTGAAAATGTTCTCTTATTTATTTTCGATATTTCAATCTATATACTTATTTCAATACTCTCTTGTTGAAAACTAATCATTGTAAAACATTAGGTGCTCCTCTCGATCATTTTGACATGGAATTTAAATTACATACTATGTAAAACGAACCGTGGCGTGATAACAAATTTATGATGTAAGTAACCTATATCGTGTTCTATTTGTCCATTATTATTGTTTTCAATATAATCGCAAAAAAAAAATAATTTCCATAATATATTCACATGTTTGTAGATGTTCATTTTGTGATTAAACCCACGCAATCTAAGTTTACCTATAATTCAAAGGGCAAAGGATATTATAAATTATCATATTATATCAACTCCGTATCATAATCGAAATAAATAAGATTTACTTAGTAAAAAATTCTTAATTAGATTCTATATAAAGGATCGAAAACTGGATCATTGTAATCGGTATTATCCATAAATAACGTAGGATTCTCCGTAAAATAAGGGTTCTTCTTACGAACGTTTAATATTGAAAATTGGATAATGTGAAATTCATGTGATCTAAAACAGATGTAAAATTATTTGAAAATGGCCGGTGGGATAAGAAAAAATAATTATCTGTCTAATTAAAGTACCTAATGAACATTCGATATAGTCTTTAATTCAGTTTCGACTTAGTAACAGCGATCGTTTCGTTTCAGTGGGTGTCATCTAATTTCTAGATTTTGTACCCAATTACTAAATGTCTGGACTGTCTGGAGTAAGATCATTAAATAAGCACTTTTGTTAAAATCAAATTCAATCATAGAAGTAATTACCTTCATATCTCTTTTTGGAAAAACACTAAAGTCATTTTTTTAATTCCAGTTGCCTCTTCTGTATTCTAGCAGTTATTAGTGAATTTCATGTTTATTATAAAACGTACAATTTTGTATTTGTTATAATACAGTTGGCATTCAAAGCAATAATATATCTACTGTTGAATAATTTGAGAAGAAAAAGCAGAGAGAAGCACTTAATTAATTGTTAGTAAATTAAAAATGTCTGGTTCAGCACTCATGCTAAGAAACTGATTTATATTTCTCATCTGTTTTGTGCTATAACAAAGTAATTGTAATTATGGCGTAAATATTAGCTTAAAAGTAATTTATCTTATTATGACAGCCCGAAATTACACCACGAATTTAATGTGATTCTACGGACAAGAAAGGCTTTGCGAAAATTTTTACACTTCAAAAGTGCGTGGCTTCGTAATACAACTTATCTGTGGTAATACCACAATAAGTAACTTATCTGTGGTAATACGTTAGGCACGCGCTTGTTATACATTTATTAAACAGGTGATTAATAGATTATTAATTAATCGAAGAGCGTTCGTTCCCATTTATATAAACCGTCGAAAATTCATAATCCTTAATATGGTTTTAGTTTATGCCCGGATGGAAATTTGTGGGCGCTTGTAACTTGGTTCTTGTTTAGATTTGATTCCAATTTTTCTTGGAGTTTACATTCTACAGTTAACAAATTTGATAAATGCCTCGCTATTTTCGTGACACTGTGTTAGTTTTAAAATTTTTTCTATTACAATGATTTTTTTAGTCCAGCCAGTTTTGTTATAGTTTTCACTCACTTACGATATTTTTATAATCTTTATCGATATAAAACTTTTTAAAAGATTAAGCAATCAAAGAAAACAAGTTCGCTTGGTAATTTTTTGTAAGTATAATTTTAATAATGAAAGGCTTGTTACCTATAGATTAATTGGATCACAAAGACGTAAATATCAACATTTTCATCAAAATTTGTATGAAAAGACACTAACTAACGAAATAATTCAATTAATAATAAGCACAGGCACTGTAAATATTACCCTACACACTTTTCTGCGACATGTTCCCATTATGAGTTTCGGTTTTTCGTTTTCATAGCTTTGTATGTCTCTTGGTTCTACATCTCTGTTTATGCTTTCAAAATGTTTAAGTATATGCTTTTTAAGTAGAATGAAATTTACAATGTTTAACGTTTAAGCGTTGATTGAATAACGGTTTAAGACTTTTATTGATTATAAACGGGGGCGATTCTCGCGTTTTGCGTGCTTTGGGGGGAGGGGGTATCTGTGATTGTAGGTTGTAATAGCTTTTGTTTTAAAATATCACACCTTGTTGAGCTGGCTTAGTTGCTTGAAAAAAGAAAAAAAAATTACGTTTTTGTACCTTTTCAGATTTTTGACCCCGTAGGTATCTGTAATTTAGCAAGTTATTAAAGTAACTAAAATAAAGGATTACATTTACTTACATTTGACGTAAAAATCACAAAAATGGGTTAATATTTGGTAATGATACACGAATTCGTTCCTACCTACTTAAATACGAAAATATAACAAATTCCGTGTGAACTTCATAAGGATAGTTTAGAATGAATTTTGAATGTAAAAGAACTCAATTTGGACACTGGCAGCTTTTTGGGAATACGAATGGCCTTAGGGAGAACGTTTTAACATTCATCTTTAACTATAGTAAAACTAAAAATACCATAAAACATAAAATGTACAAATAGAAGCTGGTCTAACGTTGCATAACATCTGTTTTATAGAAAGATCCTTCTCTACCTTAAACAGTTTCAAATTTTTGTTTATTTCACTAACTAAAGGCCACCATTTACACGTATATGTACAGCAGTAAATATGGATTTTACTTCCTCTTAATTACAATATAAGTTGTGTATTTAGAAGTATAGTCAAAGTATAGGTATTCTCTTTGGTATAGTATAACGTAACAATACACTTGCCACCTACTTTCATCAATAGATATTAAGTTAAATATGTAGACAAAAACATTTTTCTCGGTGAAAACATTCGACTATATATGTTACCTACGACATCGTTCATCGTTCAAAATCTCTAAATTCGAAATAAGCACACAAACATGTACATTTCGAAAGTTACCGAAAGAAGGTATCGGGACACATAAATTAGTCTACGATGAATGCTGCTATCATTTTAACCATGATAATGTTAACGCGAGGCATAATAGAATCATTTTTCATCATTTAAATAACTTTTCAACTTGAAATAATTAAATTTCCATGCTATCGAGAAAAAGTTTCCGATACTTCTCATTTTGAAAATTTTCGCGAAAATACTTTCTGGCATCGTTTTAATGTTCGAAATGGGTTAAGGACCTCGGACAGACAAACTTTGCATGTTTACACAAAATTTTCACCCAAAAATAAGCACAAATAGCGAATTCTATTTTACACGTAATCTCCATAAGGAAACTTTGAACGTATTTTCTAAGTAAAGAAAATATATTTAGACACAAATACCGCTTGAATAAGATGACGGACTTTTATTCTAAAATGTTTAAAACTTACTTTGAAAAAAATTAGTGCAGATATTTACGTGATTTGCGGGGTATCTATAATTGTAGCTTGTAGCATTAATTTGTAGGTTATAAATCATAAAATAACTATATGTTATAAATTTATAATAGCTTTGGTTTTAAAATATCACATCCGCATTCGTCAGGATTCGGCGACTGTCGGAAAAGTGCACAGCAACACAAACATATACACACGTCTCGGTTATTATATAGTGATTATTAACCTTTATGATGATGATTATAAAATGGATTCAGGTAGATTGACTTTTATAGAACTACCCTGTCCGCTTTATAAGGTCTGCCAGTATTGTCTTCTTATACAGAGTGGTCCAACGAAAAGGTAACAGACGGGTTTGGGCTAGGAAATTTTTTTTTTTTGAGAAATGCAAAGATACTAGATGGAGTTGTTCACCTTATGAAACCGCGATCCTCAAAGACTTTTGGAGAAGGAGTCTTTGTCCTATATAGTCTCAATCAGAGAATGTACAACGTGGACAGGATGACAAGCGGGTTACCACAACTGACGGCGAAAATGGGCGCTGCTCTCCTCCTGCTGACGTTGCTGGTAACCATGATGAGGCTGATACTCGAATCATCCTACATCTACAAGATATGGTCAAGAAAGGACTTAAGAAAATCATAATTCGCACAGTTGATATCGATGTAGTTGCCCTGGCTGCAGCAGCTACTCTTCCAGTAGAGGAGTTGTGGATGTCGTTCGGCACTGGGAAAGATGTCCACTACTTACCTGCACATTCACATGCTCGCATTCTTGGTGAAAAATCAGCCGCTCCCCCTTTGTTTTATGCCTTAACTGGATGCGACACAGTGTCAGGATTTGTAGGAAGAGCAAAGAAAACCGTCTGGGATACCTGTACTTCATTTACAGATCTCACGCCTGCGCTTCTTCGTGTGGCAAGGGTAACTCCAGGAGAACAAATACTTAACGATGACATGAGAGTAATTCATCGATTCATCATCCTCATGTACGATAGGACCGGCAGTTGTACAGATGTGAACCAGACTCGCAAGCACCTCCTCACAAAAAAAGCAGAGCCATTGATGGAATTCCACCAACTTCGGCAGCCTCAGATCAACATATAAAACGAGCTGTTACCAAAGCGTTCCCAACTGGGAACAAGCAGTAACTGCAAGGCCTTCTCTAACAGATTGGCGATGGGAGCGTGATTTAGATGGAAACTACCACCCGTTTTGGACGCCACTGGATGAGGCATCAAAGCACTGCCATGAAGTAATCTCCTGTGGATGCAAAGATGGACAATGTCAAGGAAATTGCAAGTGATTCAAATGTGGGTTACAGTGTACATCATTGTGCAAATGAGACGGACAATGCAAACACTCAAAAGACTTCCATTAACTTTCCTGCATTAATTCATTCATTCATTGTGCAAGCGTTTGTAAGATTTTAAGGATTAAATTACAAGGAAGGAATATTTTTCTGTATAGTATTTTGACTATAAATTATGAACATTAATCTAATTATGTTATTTAAATTGTTTATACACGAAATATCAACCTAAAACATACTGCTACGCTAAGTTCATAAATACACCATCGTCATTAAAATGTAATATGCAAATTATGCACGATACTTCTAATTCCAGGTAAAATTTGAAGTGGCCCCATTTCAAATATTGTTTGGCATAGCCTTCGGATGTAGAATCCAAAATTTTACGTTCCTATCACAAACCGAACTTTACTGCCCTACTAGAAAGAGTTTGAGGCATTTAAAAACCAAGAAAAGCGCTGATAGGTCAATTGTTTTTTTTAGAGAAGCTTGGCACTTTTACTGCAATTTGACAACATTTTTTCACCCCTTAGGTACAGGGTAAACAACCCTTAAATTTTTAAATAAAAACAAGGGTTAATTTTTTCTTTCGCTAATTAATGATGATATGTAAACTTCTCCAGCGGATGGGGCGGGGGTGAGTTTTGAAAACTCTTCTTGCTTATGGCACAAAATTGTTGGTATAATGTCGTTGCCTATCCGCGCATTAAGATCTCCAAATATTACTACGTATTTTGTGGTTGTCATTTGTTTTGTCAATGGTTTCTTGTAATACATGGTAGAAATTTTGTTTGAAGGTATCTGAAGAATAAGGTGCATAAACAAATATCTTTGCTTTATGTGGTATGAAAAGGAGCATCATTCTGGATAGCAACACAAGTATAGAACTAAACAGGAACGGCTAGTTAGCCATAACCCTCACGACATTGACACAAATATCCAATTTCTAGCGGTTTCCTGTTTAAATTAATGGAAGTGGAAGTGGATAATGGTTAATTAATGCTTAGACTTGCCCTACAACTAATTAAAATAACCTTTTCATAGCATAGAATAAGTGAAGAATAAGAATGCGAGACAAGTAAACAAGGGAAACATACGACAAATGTGCACGATCCAGGTAATTAGGATAGAAAACTAAGTAAAAGGGGGTTGCATGTGCCACAAAACCTTTCACAACTTACTTTACATCTATTACACATTGAACTTGTATGGTGAACAACATAAACTACAACCAACTATGTGCATGAATATTACATACAGGGTGGGCCATTGAAAAGGTAACACGCCTGTTTTGGGACACTTAGACAAGTTTCTTAAAAAAACGCTCGGACAAGTCGATTTTTTATTTTTGGGGGACAACTTTTGATGCCAAATTTGACCTTGTCAGGTCAACCCCCTAGCCCCAGCAACCCCTAACTCAAGAATTTAAATAGGGAAAGGGTGTCGAGCGACCCCTTATTTGAAGCGTCTTTTAATTCTCTATTCGACAGTATGACCGAAATTAGTTTTTTTCAATTTTTTTTCACCCTCATGAAAAATCCTGAAATGTGCCGATCAAAAGGTCAAAGGTGGCGTGGTTCAGGATTTTTCCTAAACAGCACCTCCACCTTAGTTAATCTAGAGCGTGGTTTTCATGGAGGTGAAAAAAAATCGAATAAAACTAATTTTCATTTGTACTGTCGAATAGAGCATTATAAGACCCTTCAAATGAGGGGTCGCTCGACTCCCTTTCCCTATTTAAATTCTTGAGTTAGGAGCTGCTGGAGCTAGGGAGTTGACCTGACAAAGTCAAATTTGACATCAAAATGTGCCGTTCAAAAAGTCAAAGGTGGTGTGTTTCAGGATTTTTCCTAAACAACACCCCCACCTTAGTTAATCTAGAGGGTGCTTTTCATGGGGGTGAAAAAAAATTGAATAAAACTAATTTTCATTCATACCTACTGTCGAATAGAGAATTAAAAGACGTTTCAAATGAGGGGTCGCTCGACCCCGTTTTCCTATTTAAATTCTTGAGTTAGGGGTTGCTGGGGCTAGGGGGTTGACCTGACAAGGTCAAATTTGGCATCAAAAGTTGTCCCCCAAAAATAAAAAATCGACTTGTCCGAGGGTTTTTTTAAGAAACTTGTCTAAGTGTCCCAAAACAGGCGTGTTATCTATTCAATGGCCCACCCAGTATATTTGGATTGACTATTCGGAAACTGAAAACTGTTGAGAATAAAAGTATGTAAAAAAAGTGCGCACAATAAAAATAATAACTGATGCATGGAGATAATAAAGAGGAAATTATACAAACACTAAATGAAGATCTGGACAATATGCGTAAGTGGATGGAAGTAAATAAAGTAAAGAAGATGTAATTGTAAAAATTGAAATACATACATTTGAAGACCATTCATGTGTACCGGCTCGAAAACCACTAAGGGCACTGACTCTGGAATGGACGGAGCTGCAAAATTTCTGTAAGCCTAGGACAAAAAGCGACCGTGTTCCAAGCTGAGGTATATGTGATGAGGACAGCGGCTGCTTAGCTATTAAAAGAGAACCTTACCAAAAGGAAAATCTTTATAGTTACAGACAGTAAACTAGCGAATGCAGCACTAGACTCATATGTGGTAAATTCAAGACTAGCCCTTGAATGCACACAAATGCTAAACGCACTAGATAAGTGGGCACGCGGGAATCGCAGGTAACAAGGTTGCTGACGAGCTTGCGAGAACGGCAAACGCAAACCACGCATAGGACACGAACCGGCCTGTGGGATTACATATAACACAACCAAAAAGGAGATTCAGGAAATACTCACGAAAGAGCATTTCAGACACTGGTCGAAAATCCCAGGACAGAGTCATTCCAAGATCTTTCTGGAAACTCCAAACGGGGACTTAAAGTTAAGCAGGACCAAGATAAAACTTGTGACAGAAATGGTCATGGGCCACTGTCGCCTGAACAAACACCTGCATAACATAGCCCGACATGCAGTGCTTGTGGTGAGGCAGATGAAACGCCCTATCACGTCATTTGCCAATGTGAGGCATTCATAAAGGCAAGGGAACACCTACTTGGAAATGAAAAGATTACACAAGAGGAAGTAACGAAGATTCGCCCTACTAAAATCCTGGACTTTGTTAAACAGGTATTCTGGAAGGGTAGACAACAAGCGGGGAGCACAATAGACCAAAAGGTCGCAGTCCAGGAACCAATTGGCACCACCCCGAGCAATAATAATAAAATAATAATAATTCATGTGTACATACACTATACATTTTATAGATATTGTTTGCTTGCAGCAGATCCCGGTTTATGTGCAAACTTATTCAAACTTCCAGAGCGGAAAATAGAAGTCTAAATCTAAATCTGAAAATGTAAAATTAACTCTCTACTCTTTTATTGCTCATGAAAACAAAAAGTCGTATTGTGAAGGTAATCGTAGGACCTTTATATGTATACCTATTACCTAGTATACAGTGTTGCCCACTTGCCCTTCGTTCTTCGATAGTACCTTTAATATTAATTTTAGGACAAAAGGTCAAGACACATTTCTTATTTAGATGTTCCTTGTTTACGACCTAAAAATTTTTCAGGCCCGCACTTCTCGGTTTCGTCTGTACAGGATCGTACTCGATTATTTTAAATTGAACACTCTATAGATTTTTATATTTTTGAAATCCATATTCGATTCTAGACCAAGTTTGTTTAGCCTTTTACCTACTTAAGTCAACTCATTTAGGAGCAAATAAATGTTTTTTAAAAATTGTCGCCGAAATCAACAATCAGTAAAAAAATCATAACTATTCAATCACTGGGAACAGAGCAACAAAATTTGAGATTATCATAAACAAAAGAGCGTTTTATTTCCCGATATGCTGATTTTGAACGAAATTTGTTGCAAAAGGGACGTACTGAATTTTTCTAACGACCATAGAAAAACTGCCAAAAGTCGACTATTTTAAATAGAACACCCTGTATATTTTTTCATGAATGAACTGATTTTTAAGTTAGCTTTGATTTTTGTTAAATATGTCCTATATCTAAAGGTAATAGTTTCCGAGATAATAACCTTAGTTTGAATTATTTTGTTTTTTCGCACAATTCTGAAAATAAAATTAAAGGGACCAACAAACAATAACAATATTTGTATCAGACATTTATTTAATATTATTTGCTGATGTATAACATTAACATATCTGTGCTTATCAAATCATGACTTCTATTAAAATACTCCATGACCATAAATAAGTCTACTTGCGGTAAATTTGAAGAATCAGTTTATTAGTTTATTATTATTTATTAGCTTCACACATGTTCTTCAAACAAACAATATATTATAAAATAGCCGCGAAATGGCACAACAGCGATCGCTTATGAGAATGAAAACGCGTTAAAATATGCAGCCGCAAGACTGGTGTTTAACGATTTCATATTCAGTGACGTCACAACTCTCAGCGTCTGTACCGAGAAGCGATCGTATTTAAAATGTAATAACTTGTGAAAGGCGTATCGGATTGATTTGCCATTTTCAGGATTATTTAGTGTTTAAGGATTTTATATGTTAAAAAATGTTGAACCATTTCCATGGTTCATTAAATGAGCCCATTGTCAACCATAACGTATTGAATATTATTTTCACCTTTAAATTTTAAATATTGACTTTTTTTAAAAGAGCCCCTTATAAGGGCGAAACGGTAAAATAAATAATTTTTTGTATTCATGTAACTTCAAAGGAAGAGATATTAAAAAAGATCGGAGAAAAAAGTATTCTTCTCCCATCAAAATAAAATACGATTCAAACTCTAGCTGTTTTATTCTCTTCCAACCTTCACAACATTATACCCTTTTATATCACACTTTTCACCACCAAATTTCCATTAATTTTGAAATAAAGTTAAAATCAACTTAAAAGCTTTGAACAACTTCAAATTACTCCATTAACTTTTAATTTATTTTATTAGTATATTAGGGATAATTACGTTCAGCGAATGTCCGATCAAGTTCTTTGAGGATGAATACTTTTTATTTAAAACGTTTAACTTTTTTATCGGACCAAATAAACAGTGAAATTATTTAACTAACTAAATGAATGAAATATGTTACAAAGTTAAAATGCCCTAAAAGCAAACACTAACAAAGAAATAAATGGAACTTTCGTACAAATGTCAATATCCTTTTGAATTTACTTTGTTCGCTATACTTTGTAGATTGGATTGTTGAATATATTTCATATAAATGTATTCATTCGTGTATACTTTTGGAGGAGCTTTACAATTACGGTGCCCACATAAAAGGCCTCTAAAATTAGTAATATTTGCGAAAATGGCGACAGTAGATACACAAGTTGTAATTCATGAATATAGCACGAAAAAAAGTTTATAGACTCTCTTGTTCATTTGTGTTACTTTCTATTTATTAACGTAGTTCGCACATTTTCAATATTTCTACTGGGATAGATATGTAAAATTGTGATTATAAAGTTACTTTATGTTATATATTGTCCTTCGTTTCTGTATTGTCTTGCTTCCGTCATTTTTTTTAACTTAAACATTGCCCTTCTGTAAGTTCTTACTCTTGTTATTAATCTTGCATAATTTTCTTGTATCAATATGTGGAAAATTTGATTACTATCTCTACTTTCCGGAATATTCCACGTTCGTTTATGTATTTATTTTCTTTGAAAATGGGTGCTCATTATTTTTAACCCTCTTAATAACCCAATTAAACTTCAATCCCTCCTCATTACACTTTTCGTGTTTCCTTCGTAGGAGCATGTACGTTTATTATTGTGATATGTTACTTTCTCTCCCCTCAATGGTAGCTAGCACATTCTGTTCGTAATTGGTTCACATTTGCTGATTTTAGCTTTCACTACTATTCCTGTTAAAAATCCTTCGCGTCTAGGTCGAGCACAATCTTGCTCTACATAATGCATGCGTCAACCAACCGATCCTTTAAGATAAATAAGAGCCCAATACTTGAGCTTGAAATTCGTGCACCCTAAGGTTAAACTTTTAGTACTAAGGCCTCGTTTGTCGTTTTGTTTGTTTTGACTCATTTCTTCTATCTTTTATTGTTTTTGCATTTAATAAAATAGTGTCTTTAGATGGAACAAAAGTTCATTGTTAAGGAAATAAAGAAAATATCAACCATCTTCGGCATAAACATGAGATTCTGAAGACATTCTTCTAACCTAAATATTTTCTTCTCTACACTCACGATGCAATTATCGTTAATGTACGATCGAAAAAAAGACGAAAAAACATTACCAAAATTTGATAACACTTTTTGGGTGTTTTTCCAATTCTCTCCAGCCACTCTATTTTAAAGAGTCAATAATAAACGAAACGAAAAATTATTTTTCCAGGATATAAAAGCACATAACTATCACACTCGTATGCACTCTTTTACTGTATCTTTCACAGTTGATAGCAGTTAAAAATTTAGTTTATTGTTGGTTATGATATTTAGGTCGCCTGTCAAAGCAGTTTTATGACTATGAGAGCGAAAGCCACTTAGACCCAAGGTTTATTAAGTGAATTAACCTTCGCCGTCCCGAAACGGTTTCACCGCTGACCCAGAAAAGACAAAAACGTCAATAGTTTTCAGATTGTTTTTAAATTAATTCTCCTTTTGAGAATTCGCCTATTTTTGTAAGAAATTTAATATATTTTTTTTTATTTTTTTTTTTTATTTTTTTGTTGTTTTATGGTTTGTGTCCAATCATTTATAGTAACTTTTTTTGTAGAATAAATTTATTGGTTTTGAGTTTGTTTGGTTTAATTCCATTATTAAAGACGAAAACATATAGAATACGTTGCAAAAGTATAAAATGGAAATACTTAATTCCAACATTTTTAACTTGGGTCAATTTTGACCCGGTTTTGGGATTCCATGTTTTAAACTTATTTTGGGACGGCGAAGGTTAATAAACCTTGACTTAGACCTGCATTAATATAATTTTCACACATTAGAACAGTATGGTAACCGCAGAAAGATGCTAACGTAATACAATTTTTTTTTTCTGTGACGAGAAAAAAGTTTGTCATTTTATCTCTGTTACCAGGTAACAAAATTGTAGGATATTTCTACAATAAAGATACTATAATATTAAGTTTTATTATATAATTATAATACTGCGTAACCAAAATGTAACAGTACAACATTACAGTTCATTGACATAAAGGAAAGATGTCGCTACGATGAAAAATAGCATACCCAAAGAATTAAGTCAATTGGGATGCGTTCAATTTCTATCACCCACCCCAGAACGCAATCCCATTCTTAGTACACAATACAAATGCTTATCTACAGTTGTACCCTTAGTTAAGATATCAGAAACATTTCTTATACCTTTTACATAACAAAATTTTAACTTTAAATTATTTACATGTTCCTTTAAAAAATGATATCTTATATCTATATGTTTGGACCTGGGTAGGTAACAATCATTAGAGGTGATTTTAATAGCACTTTGGTTATCACTGTAGATGACTAGAGTGTGATCACGCTGTCCACCAATCTCTTCCTGCAGCTGCCGCAGCCATAATGCCTCCTGCGCCGCTGCCGACATAGCCATGTATTCCGCCTCTGCAGTAGAGAGGGCTACAGTCTGTTGTTTTCGTGAGCCCCATGACACTGCACCACCCTGTAACATAAAAATGTATCCCGTACACGATTTACGATCGCACATGTCACTCGCCCAATCCGCATCACAAAAACCTGTTATTTCACTTTGTCCATTTTTAGTATAAGTAAGTTTATAATGTTTAGTACCCTGTAAATATCTCATTACCCTTTTCACGGCAACCCAATGTTCAGATTTAGGTTCCTTATTATATCGACTGAGAGCATTCACAGCGTATGAGATGTCTGGTCTCGTCCCTTGAGCTACATATAATAGGCACCCGATGGCATGCTGATAGGGACAATCGTATGGAACTTCCGTGCTATTTTCAAATTTCAAACCAACTTCTACAGGTGTTTTTGCTGGTTTACAATCTGTCATGTTGAATCTTGAGAGAATTTCATTTATATACTTCTCCTGGTCCAATGTAATTGTATCCTTTTCTCTATTTATACTTAAGCCCACACATTGCTTTGCTTGACCGAGATCTTTCATACTCAATTTCGAAAATAGGTTTTTTCTTCAGTTCTTCAATAACTGCTGATTGAAAGCTGAAAATTATTATATCGTCAACCCAAACGGCAATATAAATTCCTCTATTGATATCGTAATAAACACAGGGATCAGTCTTTGATTGCTCAATTCCCATTTCCTTCAAGACGTTGTTTAACTTAATATTCCACAATCTGCTCGCCTGTTTGAGCCCATAAATAGACTTCAGTAAGTGACATACTTGATCTCCTTCACTATACATCTCTGGCTGTAGCATGTATATGTCAGTATCTATTTTTCCTTGTAGAAAAGCCGACACAGCATCCATTTGTTCAATGTGTAGATTGTGCTGTGCTGCTATAGCAAACAAATAGCGAATAGAGGTGTATCTTACTACTGGAGAGTAAACTTCTTGGTAATCTATTCCTCTCTTTTGTGCATAACCCTTTATAACAAGTCTTGCTTTATATCGAATAATACTTCCCTGTTGGTCAGTTTTGGTTTTAAATACCCATTTGCTTGGTAATCCCTTTTTGTTTCTAGGTAGATCAACAAGCTGCCAAGTTTTATTTTCGATCAAAGAGTTAAATTCCTCATCCATCGCCTTTTTCCACTCCCTGGCATGTGGGGATGACAGAGCTTCTTCCACGCTTTGCGGATCTAAAACACTTGTGTATAAACAAAATAATCCCATTTTGTCTTCACGATTTCTATTACGTGGCCTTAGCGTGATACTACTTAACTGTTGGTTCTGCGGTGGTAATGGCCTCGGAGGTCGGTAACTATCATCAGGATCGCCTGAGTCAACTTCGTGCTCACTAGAATCTTCACCTTCGGATCCTATCAAAATAGGCTCAATAGCTGATCCATTTGACTGAGGAACGATGACAGACTCTTTCGGTTGCTGATTTTGTTCAGAAGCAGCATAATCTTCCAACTTAACTGACTCATTTTCAATAGGATTTACTGTTATTGAACATTCACCAGTTTCATTAATATTTTCAAAGAAAATAACATCCTTGCTCTTTGTGACCTGATGAGTTAATGGATTCATAATGCGATATCCTTTCGTGTTTTCACAGTAACCCACGAGAATCATCTCCGATGATTTCTTGTCCCATTTTTGCCGCCTTTCCTTTGGTACATGAACCATCACCTTTGAACCAAATATCCTAATGTGATGCAGTTTGGGTTCTTTTCCTGTCCACATTTTATATGGCGTAGTATCTCCTAGTACTTTAGTTGGTGATCTATTGACAATATATGCAGCTGTGGCAATAGCTTCAGCCCAAATCGGTTTCTCTAAATGTGCATAAAACATCATGCACCTAGCCTTTTCTACTAAAGTACGATTCATTCGTTCCGCAAGGCCATTTTGCTGAGGGGTATATGGGGTGGAGGTCTGGTGTATAATGCCACAACTTGTCAAATATAACTCAAAATTGGAGTTGCAATACTCTTTACCATTATCAGTTCTTATAACTTTAATTGTATGATCTAATTGATTCTCTACTTTCTGCTTATAGTCTTTAAAAACTTGTAATATGTTTTGTTTATCCCTTAGAAAATAGACATGAACCATTCTAGTATAATCATCAATGAAAGTAATAAAATATTTCATACCTCCGTATGATGCATTTTCCATTGGTCCACACAAGTCAGAGTGTATCGTTTCCAATGGCTTCGTTGCTCTGCTTCCTGCATGCTTGAAAGGCAACCTTGCTTGTTTTCCTTCGCAACAGGTAGAACATTGAATATCTTTCTGTGAATCTCGTGACAGTATAACCCCCTCAGCACAATCAGGCAATTTTTTAAGAGCTGAAACATTTAAATGGGCCATCCGAAGATGCCATAAATTAATATCATTCAAATTAACTTTATTAGCCACCATGTGTGCACTTTCATCGTCATTTGCATAAGTGTCTAATACATATAATTTATTTATTAAAGTAGCTGAGCACAATAATTTTCCCTCTGCATTTTTTATGTGACAACCCTTCTCATAGAATGACACCATATATCCATTCTTTGTAATTGTGCTTACTGACAATAAATTAGCCGCTAACCCAGGTACAAGAAGAACATTTCTTACCTGGATCCTTTCCTGTTGTGTAATTTGAATATTGATATCTCCAACACATTCTACAGACAACGGCTCCCTGTTGGCTACTGTGATCGTTTTTACTGGTGCTTCTCGAATATTGTACATTAAATCTTTGTTACTAACCATGTGCGCTGAACACCCACTATCGATGTACCACTTCTCATTTTCTTTAGTTGGAAAATCTGAGAAAACTGGGAAAGCTGCAACAAAACTTTCTTGCTTGTCATTCTCCTTGGTCACCGTTTTCTTTGGATGTTTACAAAACTTTGCAAAGTGTCCAAACCCATTACAATTATAACATCGGGGACCCTTATTTTTACAGATGACTTCGGCTTCTGTTGGTTATTCTGATGACGCCCCTTTTTTAGGTTAGAATAGAATGCACTGCTCGAATCTTCAGTTTTCACTTCTTGAAGCAACTTCGTTTTAATAAAATCTGCACTGATTCTTGCACCTGAGTTTTCTAACCCCATTATCATGGGTTTGTATTCATCGGATAAGCCTGCTAACATTAGAGTGCCAAGCCACTCATCATTCACCTCGAAGCCAATGTTTCTTAGTTTGTGAGCTGCAGTCATAATTCTGGTCACATAATCTTCTACACCGGTGCTTGATTGAAGTGAAGTATTGATCAACTCCTTCAACAAACCCACTTTTCTAGTTAACCCATTGTCATCGAATGCTTTATGTAAACTGTCCCACACCTCTTTAGCTGTCTTACACTCCTGAACATGGACATAGTTTTGAGTGTTTATTAACAAAATAAGTTTCGATTTGGCCTTCACGTCCTTCGCTGGGTCTACCCTTTTATCCGCGCTGTGTTCTATGCACTCCCATAAATCCTCGTGCTCCAGATATGTTTTAATGCAAAATTTCCATGTTGCGAAATTGTCTCGCCCATTCAACTTCTCGATATTAAACACATTTGAGCTCATCTTGTTAAATTTTTACACGTGCTATGCCTTCCCGCCTAAAGTATAACCTCGCTTTTTTTTACTGTTCGGTAAAACTTCAGAATTAATTCAGTTTCTTTATAGAGAACCATGCTCTGCTACCATGTAGGATATTTCTACAATAAAGATACTATAATATTAAGTTTTATTATATAATTATAATACTGCGTAACCAAAATGTAACAGTACAACATTACAGTTCATTGACATAAAGGAAAGATGTCGCTACGATGAAAAATAGCATACCCAAAGAATTAAGTCAATTGGGATGCGTTCAATTTCTATCAAAAATGTCACTTCATAAAATGACTTTTTTCCCGGAAAAAAGTGAGTACTTTTTTCACGGATATGAGTAAAGTAACGGTTTCCTTAGCAACGCGGGTCTAATTGTCATTATAATTACCTACAACAGCCGAACAGAGTAAAACTTCAAACTTTTAAGTCGTCGTTTTTCCAGTCACAGAAAAAAATAGTGTAGGTATTATACGCGGGAAAAATAGTAGATTTTAGCTCTCGGTTATTTGTCTCCCTCCGCTTCGCGTCGGGAGACAACACAACCGCGAGCTAAAATCTACTACTTTTTTCCCTTGTATAATAAATAACTATTATTTAAGCGATCTCATAACGAACTGTTTAGTTTAGTTAAATTGGATTTCAAAGTTATCAAACATATAAAAGGAAGTTAAAACGTAAATGGTCGTTCAGAACAAAATGGAAAGGAAGTAAAAGTAATCTATGAATCACCAACACTTAACACCCTTTTGAAAGAAGATGTATACGTTCTACAATAGAGTCGTGTAACTCTATTGATCTTATCTGCGTTGTCTCTATGGATACATCAGCGTAAGTTTTTTCTAACACAAGTCAAGTTTCTCGAGCAATTTGATATGTAGACATGAAAGATTTGTTAGGTTCTAGATCTATTATTTTAAGCGATTCATTACCTACATGATGTTGAAAACGTTAGCGTTTATTGGAGAATCCCCTAACGCAAATAAAAAAGCTTTTTTCCGGTTAACTTCCAATTAATTGTTAGTTACGTTCACTTTCTTCCTATTAAAAATTTAAATCGTGTTTTTTACATCTTGAGCGCGTTCCATTATTAAATTTCCGGGTTCCTAATTAATTAACTAACGATGCACTTAAACTTTTCTACTGACGTTTAATAATGAAACTTAATTTCGAAGAAAGAATTGTTTACGTAGGAAAAGTTCGTACAATATCGAAAGTGGTTCTACTTTCAATATCTGCAAAACATTTCATATAATTTACGTGGGCGAAGGGATAATTGTGTGGCGCAGGCTAATTGAGGCATGAATGTTATACCTATTCTATGCGTAAATGCTTGCCTTCCTCGCCGTTTACATAATATGTAATAACCAATTAGATGGTCATTATTAACTCTAACATTGGATTGTATTACATTTACTAAACTCTATGTTATTGTTCATTTGGATAACTAAAACCTGCACTTTTACAAATATTTCACTTTTCATAAATAAAATAATAATAATTCTAATAATTAAAATAAATACCATAAATTTCTTTAAAAAACGACTTATATGTAACAAACAAAACAAATAATAAAAAACAGCGAATTTAATTAGCAAAATACCTAATTAATAAAGAGAAATAGCAATAGATAGTTTTTAAAATTTCCCAGTAAAAATTAACAATAATCGTTCGAATAAACCAAATTTATTATTTCGTTATTTCGTAGCGCTCTTTGAGGGATTTTACTTTTTAATTCTTGTTCAAAATAAATTTTTGATTTAAAATTTCCCCATCATTAGGCAAAAAACGGGAGACCTTTGCGGGCGTGTTGATTTCCTACTTTGGACTAATAACTTTATTATTGAAACTGTCCCGTGAACATTTTCGTACTTTATGGTGACCGTGTGAAGGCCCCCATCCAATTGTAAGCAAATTTCTGGGTAGTCCAACAGCTTGTTCCTGAAGAAAATTCTTTCACAATATCTTTGACATAATTTCTGACCGAGGTTACATGCAATGAATTTTGATTTTCAGCCACCAAACACAAAATGTTGACATTTCTCTTTTTTATCGTTATTTTAAACGTCGTCGTTACATTTTCAATAGAATGGGAGAGTGACAGAACAATACAATCGCCAAAAATGGGGTTTTGAACTGAAACAGCCAACATAGTCTCAATACATTAACAGAGTAATAGACGAAAGAACATTACATAAACTGGCTTTATGAAAATTGGTAGCGTCAGTTACTGGCTGAGTGAAAGAACGATATAGAGGAGGCGCTTATAGTTTTGTATCGAGGAAACGTGAATCAATCACCGATATTGTAATTTTTTGATTTATTTTGAAGTTGAATGTAGTAACGCCTTCCTTTTGAACAGACTGTATACGCATTAATACATAATCTCCCTGTACATTTTGGATTTAAAATGGAAATAAGCGCCAATAGGAGAATAATGCTGATATATTTATTACTTGCACGCTTTTCGAAGCGGTCGGTCGGCACGTTATGAAATATAAAAATAAAAACTTAAAAACGTCGAATGTTGCATGACTACGCTAGGCTTCATGCAGCTTATAACAAATGTTACAATGCTTCAGGTGGGACGTCTTTGACCATCTTCCTTACAACCCCGAATTGACATCTACCTACTGAATTTAACCTTTTCTTATAAATTAAAAGGTTTTTCGAAAAGTTGTTTTTGGAAAAGTTGTAATATACGCAATTGTTCTTACTCGAAGAAGTAGGGCGCTTATTGTGGATGTTGAGCACAACACCGTAAACCACAATAATTAACTGTACGCGTTTCAACAACAAAGCTGTCATCATCAGCGAATAAATAGGTAGTTTTTTTATTGTCTGCTACGTACTATATTTCGAAATATTCATATCGTTTTTTTAATCTCTAAATTACCTTAAACTAGCTCAATACTTACAATATTTGTATATTTCAAAATCGAAAGCAATCACACGTATTTTAAAAGTTTCATTTTTCTTAGTAGGCGAATATTTTCATAATTTTCAATGAATTTAATTTTATATAACTGAATGTATGCCTACTTGGGTTTCACTTCCGCTTTCTTTCAGAATTCAAATAAGTATTTTTATCATTTTCAGTAGGAATACGAATGACTACCCGTAAATAATTAAAAACGATCGAAATGCTTTTTACGGTAGACATGGGAGACCTAATCGGGTGTACAAATGGACGGCATCTAACGTAAAAAATTCGCCTGAATTGCTAGCAATTGAAAGACATTTTACTATGACAACTTTAAACCTTTTGTTTAAATTAGGAGCTTTAACCGTTGATTCATTGTGTATTTTATTCAACAGTAAACAGTGCAGGTAAAATAATCGATACAATTTTGACGTTTCTACAAAAATGTTTTGCTAGGAAATATTTTGAGTGAATTTGCACGAAAAGTATTTCCGTTTAGCAAAACATTTGAGTAATGAAAACGTCACAATTTTATGAAGTATTTTACGTGCACGTGGGGATTCGGCATGATTATTTTTCGAATAGAAATATCGGTAGAATTATCTCCAAAACTCTGCATTTTTAAAAAGATCGTCACTCAAATTACGATTTATGTAAACTGTAAACAAGTTGTCACAATTTACTCGCGATTAAATTTTGACGTTTCGTTTACCCGCGGGTAAATTTTGACATAATTCGTCTTTTCACTCTAAAATATTTGTTAGCGTCTCTCATTCATTGGATGAGAACGTTACAATAACCGAATTCTATTGGTTAATATTATATGAGTGAAATAATCATTGCAAAACGTTTTTAATCGTACTGAAAGTACAAGAGTCCACGATCTTATTACAGGTACATAAGATTAAAGTAAGTTATCTTACCTAAAGAATTGTAGCACTGCTTTTCAAATTGCGTGCCAATCGAAACACTTAGTAGACCAAGAATCGCTTGAGGAAATTCAGTAAGTAGGAATAGAAATAAAACAGCCAATAACATTCTTGTAGTCCGATCAGCTTGCTGTTCTTTACTTTGTCGTACAATTGTAACCGTGCCGACTGTGTTTGTCTTGTTATTTCCTAAAAGATTTCTCCTTCTTCTTTTGGTTTCTAGTAAAGCTGAGATGATCTTCTGTGATAATACGGTTAATAAAATGCAAGGAACTAGCTTGATGACTACGCCGTACACCCAAAAGGAAATATCTTTAAAATTACCATAATCTAATACGTATAATGTAACTTCAGACTTATCTCCTGAGTAGCATTCCAACTGACTTTGTTGTATAATCCTTCCTTCTTCGGTCACGTATTTCACCTGTTCGGTTATTTTTAGTGAGACGAAAAGAGGTAAGCAAACAAGTGGGCACAATAGGTATGTTAGTATAATAACAAGCCTTGTTCTTTGATCGTTACACCACTCACTGTTCTGTTTCGGCCGCGTTATGATGATATAACGCCAAACGGCTAAAATCACTGTTAAACATATCGAAATGAAATGACACACTTGGGCAAACAAAGCGTGAAAAGCAGTAAAAACAGCCCAACCGTATAAAAAATAACTAGCTGTAAAGCGAGCATCGGGATCGAAATATACATGACACGCGAATGGTATATATTCAATCATTACTAATAAATCCGCGAACGCTAATCCTGTCAGGATTGCATTTGTCGGTGATCGCATCTCTCGTCTGCTCAAAACGCATATGTTTAAAATATTCGCGATAGATCCGAATACGCACACAAGTATACTCAAGTAGCCATGCACGCTTCTGTAGTTAACAGAAAATCTTTTTAAATCACAGTAAGATGCATCATCGCTTGATGTATAAGTAGAGTTTTTGGAGTGCATGAAAGTGGAATTTTCTGTTGAAAAATTCATTTTGATGGATCTACTCTTACGATTTGAGTTTTACACGAAAACTACTTAACTTCAACACTTTGAAAAAGAGATGGATTAAATTATGAATGCCCTGCAGTGTTTGAGATGCCACTTTTTAAAAGTCGCACTTTCACAAAAATTGTTAACCGCACACTTCGTAACTTTATTGAGAAGCGCATTCGGATGTTGAAGTACCGTGTTTAGAGGGTGTCGTTAGCAGATGAGCGTCGAGACGCTTGTCGCCAACATATTACCGTCGCGTAACTTATGGCGATTGATGGCGCGCATGCGATTCTAAACATTTTGGTTGCTCTTTTCTAAAATTTACTTTATTTCTTACACAAAACGATGCTAAGTTCATGACACGCAAATCTATTTCCAACAAATTTATATAAAAATTTTTCCAAATTCTGTATTCTATATTAGGGCTCGCTCCAGTAACATTTTTCAAATGCAAATTACGTAAATTCCCTTAAAGGTACAATACTAACAATAACAGTAAGTTCGACGACGAGATTGGAATGATGGTACTCATCCACAGATGAATAACATTTTAGAGAAAAAATGCAACACGAACTGCTTGGGGTTTTAATAGAGTCCTCGATAATGTTTAACTCCAGAGACACAATTTACTTCAAACAATGCAACTTGCTCTTAGGTACATGAATTTCAGATTGAGCAGTTTTGTTCGGTTTTCCATTATAAATTAAACGCTTCTGCAAGCGCAGAAATCAACCATCTTCAGTGACTTTAACGAAAGGAAAAGACCACCAAAGACACTTTACTGGTTTTTCGTATCTAAAATCAAAATTTTAAATTGTTGCGCCAATATACGTATAAATATCGAAGTGACCTATCTTTTGCATTAAGATGTTGGAAAACGTTATGATGTCAAGGAACAGCTACTTAAGTTCTAAATTTACAACCCTTACCGCATTGTCGAAAAGAGTTGGGCTATTTTAAACTAGGTAACATATTATTAGCAGAATTATGTGTTATTTTAATTATACATATAATTACCGTGTCTGTCCTTTATTTACATAAAAAATTTACCTATGGCGATAAATTGTTAAGGAAAATGTTCCTTTCGATAAATGTTCTTGTTCATGCACTGTTTTCAGTGCATTTTCCCAGACCTTACTATTATCAACCCGAATACGGGACTGACAACACATCACAACCCAAAATGTTTCGCACATAATTATTGACGACAAAAGTTATCGTAACTTTTTTGGGATGGGAGAGGGTAGTTTTAGGGATGGAGAGGATTACGTATCGAGAAAGATTACTGTTACTGGTAACACGTATGAAGTTTCCTATACTCTTTATCCTCTCCTCTACTCCTTTCTTATATTCTCTTTTTCTCTCTTCACACGCTCCTTTGTACTTTCTTCTCAATTCTGTGTACCCCTGTAAGCTCATGCATACTTTCTCCATTTCTTCCTCCCTTTTCTAGCCTCTATTTTTGCCTTTCCACATTTCCCGTTCCACCAATCTTTTCTTCCTACTCCTTTATCACATTTTCTGTACCTTCTCCTTTCCACTCCTTCATCCATTATTCTTACTATTCTTTCTACTTCCTCTCCCACCTCCTTCACGCTTTATTGCTCACCCTCCAACTTCCTTTTATACCTCTCTATACTGTCTTCTGTCAATATCTTTCTCTCTTTCCATTCCTCCCCTCCCTCCTCTCCCTGTTCTACCTCCTCCACCTTTAGGGACACTTCTATACGTAGATGGCTCGATTCTTCTTCCTCCCCCTATTCTCATTTTTTATATACTCCCAGGCTCTCTTTATTTACCACCACATAGTCAATTACAGACGCTCCTCTCCCACTAATATATGTATACTCTCCTCTTCTCTCTTCCTTCATATTTCCGTTTAAGATCGTCCATCCGCTTTCCTCACACATTTCTATTAACCTTCTTCCTTGTCCGTTTACCTTTCCTCCCCCTTTTCTCTTTCCTTACTGCGAATTGGGCTCTCAAATCAAACTCCCATGGGAGCTTTTCCTTCCATTCCTCCCCATCCTTCTCCTTCAACCATATTTCTACTACCCCTACCATCTTAAACTTCTTTATATAGTACCAGAAATCTCTTCCCTTTCCTTTTATTCCTGCCACATTCTAGAACAACAATTTACTTTTCCTTTTTCTTATCACATGCCCCTTCAGTTCCTCCCCCTTTTACTCCACTTTACCAACTTCCACTCTTTCTCCTCTCCTTTTTTTCAATAAACACTGGAAAGGGGAAAATTGAACATGTCCGCAGAAAAACGATCTTTTTTACTTTTTGTTCATCATCCTCTCCGCTCCCATCTCCCTGACGGGTGGAAATAATAGTATATTACAGTACAAGTGCAGAAACTAAGAATTTCGCTCACGTATATGCACGCATACAGTGAGCGAAATTGTTTCTTCACGCGTGCTGTACAGCTTTTTGTTCAATCCTGCTATTGAAACGTAAATAAGGTACTAAAAATATAAAATTTTAGTAGTTATTTATTGTACAAGACGATATGTTTTGCGTTGCTATGACTTGTGTAAACAAATTACATTTTTTCCCAGTAATGGTGTAATAATACTTTCACCCACTAGTGAGTGTAATAACACCTTCGTCCACTCCTTGCCATAGAAATAATTCGAGTGAGTAAAACAAAAGGTTACTAATAGGGTATCCAAATAAGAAACAACACATTTCAATGACAGGATTGAACAAAAACAATGACTCAAACACAATTTTATATACTTGATTGTGATTATGACTGTGTTTATACAATAGTTATTTACGTAACCAGTTATGAAAAGACTAACTTTATTTGACGAAATGTAATATTTGCCAAATCAAGCGAGCGAAGCGAGCGAGTTTTGCAAATTACATGAGTCAAATAAAATTAGACTTTTTCATAACGTGTTAAGTACAAAACTTTATCTAATTCCGTAATTTTATCTACCTTTTGATTTTTTAATGAGAACATTAATCTGAAATGAAGTAGTTTTAAGTTCATGGTTACTATGGAAACAAACATCGAATTTTGACAATAATTAACCAATTACTTATAGTTTCAAATTGTCAGTTGTGGAATATTATTACATAACTACTTTACATAACTGTGATGAGACAGTTTTGAAAAAGATCACGTTACCTAATTTTAAACAACAACGTAAACTATCACTTTTATTAACGGAATTAGATAAAAGCTTAAAAATAACCTAGGACGTATATTTGGATATTTTGATTACATTGGTTTAAAAACGGATGTTGCTTTCTTAACCCGAATATGTGAATGGTTGGAATGCATTCTTTTATAAATTATGATTTGTAGGCACGTGCTCACAAAAACCTTGACCTAATACAAACAACTTCAAATAACCCTAACCGTATCATAAAACAAAAGAAAAACTTAAATAGTCTCATTTTTAGCGAAAACGTTCATTTTTCATCATAACCGACTTAAATGTATCTAATTGGATAACCCGAATAAAATAAAAAACCACCTTTGATGTAAAACCAAAATTCTTCGCAAAAGACAAAACAAAGAAACAACAACCCGATAGCCTAAAATTATGAATTGTTTTTGATGTCGTAAAATATGAACCTTCTTCATAAATGTTTTTCATCGTAAATATCTTAGTTGAAATATGAAAAACACATTCAGTAATTTTTGCAAAACTGTTTTTAATGTATCATCAAATAAGTTCTCGCGATTTTTGTATACAGCAGAGTGCCTTGAGAATTTTGTACATTGTTGATCGATATAACTTGTTTGTTATCTGCCATTTACTTTAATATGAATCCTTCTTTTGTCTGAAACATACAAATTTGGTAATAATTGCTTAATTCCTAATTTGCGTAGTTTAAATGGCAACGAATATAACTTTAATTCGAGATTGTAACCCTATGAGCACAACCAAGCTGTAGTTGCGTCACATTCGAGTGATCAAACAGCACAGATGAAGTGGTCCAAGAAATTTTCTTCAGGAGATCTTGACCGATGAAGCACACTCTTTTCATTTTTCGTTGTATGAATCAGTTTCGAAACCAAAACCGGAAAACCTTTGCTTGTTTTTCGATCACCGTCAGTATTAAAAATTAACTTATGTAAAACTGCTGGAAACGTTTCATTCTTCTTCGTTTTCATTCACTTAATTGTTCTCTTCACTAATCTGATTTCAATCCAGACTGCTATGTCACACTATCCCGTACTATCCCGGACGAGCCTTCAAAAGTTGTGGAATCTTGTGATTGTCTTTTAGTTTACCTACTAATAATAAAATACAACGAATATTAATATGAAGTATATCTATCATATTGTGACATCAGCTTTTATAATGATTATATTAGTCAGATAATTAGCAAACAATAAATAGATTTAAATAGGGGATGCAGTAATGTGGGAATTTGTAATCGTTTTTGCTTAAAACGTCTCCTGGCACTCCCGAGGTGCGACTGCTCCCCGCAACTCGCGCACAAAACAACACCCGCCGACCACGCACTTAATACGACTCCCCATCCTACAATTGTTAAATTACAAAGCTTTCATACAATTCCATAACGTATACTTTACATTTACATTATAATGAGTTTTAGATGTAAATTGAAAATAAAATAATGAAAAGTAAGCTTTAATAAAAAGGAGTCTTTCAGTCTTCCAATTTACTACTTATATTTCTTTGTTTGATTATGTCCTTACATTACATACTTTTATTCCACCATTAAATAACAATTGTGCTACTAATACGTCTGTTGTATAAGTCTTCTTTGACAATGTGTCACAGCGATGTACAATGTATGTACAAATTCCGTAAACTCAGATAAATGAGCAGAATTCCAGGAGGGCCACTGAGGAAAAGTCAAAAACCAACCCCCGATTGCCCAATCTTACATCCTCGTTTTCTGGCCGAAGAGGTTTTGAAAATCTGAACAGCCTACGAAGTTCGTTGCCTTTTCCTTTTTTTTCTTTTCCACCAGCCGTTAAAGTTGCGCCATTGAGACGACCATCAGCGCATACGGTTGCGATACGATTACCACACTGTACTTCAACGTACGCCACCTCAACGGATTGTCAGCCGTTTGCTTCTAACACCGCTGCTGATGCGTTTAGATACAAGCACGCAGTTGGTAGAGCTTCGCATGCCGCTTCCTCGGCGAGGTATGGATTTATAAAAAGCAAAAAGCAAAAAATTACAAAAATTGTTAAAAATGGGAGACAGACCAGTAAATAAATGCACAAATTACACGACGAATTTAATCCACAGTTTGTAAAAGACAATCAAGGTAACGAGAATAGAATTCCACATCGATTCCCGAGGCATGCGTACTTTTCCGTTTCGATAACAAAAGACTATATCTCTATAAAAGCATTTAATTTAAAGTTCTCTAAAATGGAATGCTAATCTGAGACTCTAATCAATCGTTTCTCACGTTTTCACAAGCTTGCTTTCAGAAATAAAGATTAATAAGTTATAATATCACGTGTAATAAGTCACTATCGATCTTCTAAAACCGTTTACAGAAGTCCTACAGATCATTACCTTACCTTGTCATACAGTGAAATGGTATAATCTTTATCAAAATACATAAAGGAAACCTTTCACCACATTTCGAACTACAATCCTAATTAGAAAAGAAAAAGAATCCTTAGAAAACCTTATTCGCTATACCATTGTAGTAGGTATAGCTAACGAAATATTCATTTTGTAATTCCTGAATTCATATTTGCATAATTAGGGTGTTGGACCTCGCTTTAATAACTCACCCATTTATAATATGTATAAGGCCGCGTAGAAATGTTTTTACAATTTACGAATTAAAAAAGATGTTAATTAATTACAGAACAAGTCTTCCTTTCCTTTTGGAGGAATAATTTGTTTTTGTGAAGTTATGTTTTCGCAAAGCTTCGCTTTTAGAACGAATGCGTTCCGTAATTACAACATTTGATTTAAACGCCAACGCGGTTGGAACATCGCCTGGAAACGGTGGTCCTAATATAATTTTTTCTTTTAATATGCCTTTTATGCCAAATTGGCTAGTACATATATGTTAGTTATAACGACAAATAATGGAACCAAATACGGTTATTTCCGGACTCGGCGATACTCCTGGTTAATAATAACTCACATGTTTGGTTATCCTTTATTGAATGAATGCAATAATCAAGGAATACGGGAAGTGCAATGCTGAATCTTCAGCACGGTGTATACGTAGTCTTCAGGCGTTTAACCAGTCAACACTCTGACAGTGGTGTATCGGTAAATTAAAAAGCACCGGAACGCTCCAAAGAAAAATTTATTTTCCAAAATAAAAAAATAATTGCTATTCTCAGTAAAAACAAAATATACATTTTAAAACATATACATATAGTAAGATACTTATAAAATATTAACAAATATAATTTATAGAAACTCCAAAATAAGGTCACAATTTTCTTTGTTTGCCTCTGCTTTGTTTGCTGGTCAGTAGTGGATCTATGAGACCGCAACCAGGTTTCTATGTAAAATAATGGGTTCCATATTTCCAAAGGTGGCCCATGAAGTTTTATAAATAATTAATTTGGAACATGATCACTTAGAAGGAATGCGTAATGTTCTCCCCGTTATGCTTGCTACTGGAACCACGCTCGCATTCTGAAGAACTAAAAGGTATTATTTTGTAAAATTTTTTAAACAATCCAAATTTTGTGAAATGGTACGTCCATCCAGAAGCCAAGTAATCCCTAATTCCATTTACATTTTCCCATAAGGTAAATTAAAGTATTAGCAGAGAGATACTATTTCTTTATCGCCAAAAAAGGTACCGGAACGTATTCCGGTTGTGAAAATAAAATAACGGGTGCGTTCCGGCCCCAATACACCACCTCAAGAGGCAGCTCTAATACATACAACTAATATTATATTACAATTACGTATGTACTACACCTCACTTTTATAGTGAATGGCCTTCCCTATGGCCATTCGTGAAGGTTCTTTTGAAATAAGAGGCTACAAGAATAATAATATACGTTGACAATAATTAACTACATAATATCGATTAAATTTAATACCCACACCTTATCTAATTAATTATAACATACCTACTCGTAATTCTCGTACTTATACAGGGTGTCCATTTAGTAGCCCGTTCTTCAAGTACGGCTTTATTGTTAAATTTACTAAAAAATAAATATACGGGATGGCAATTGGGTTGGATGAAGCACATTTGCAAATTATTTAGACACATACAAGGTGTCTCCCAAAAATTTTGGTGCATAAATCGTATATTTTTTTAAATGGAATGACCCACTTTTTTTAAGCCCAAATGTAGGGGCCTTGGGTGAACTTTTCAGTCGTACATTATTTTTGTATTAATACACGGCGTTGTCAAGTTATTAATTAATACATATTTTTTTGCTAAATATCAACCCTTCCATTATACGCTTGGGTTGAATCAGAGTATTCAACCGTGACGAAACATTAAATTATTTCATACAGGATTTTGCTCCAAACATCGACATTTTCAAACTAATTTTTCTTCATTTTTTAAATAGCACACGCTATTTATTATTGCATATTTGGAATCGCCATTCCATTGCAAAAAATATACGATTTATGCACCATACTTTTTGGAGACACCCTGTATGTGTCTAAATAATTTGCAAATGTGCTTCGTCCAACCTAATTGCCATCCCGTATATTTATTTTTTAGTAAATTTAACAATAAAGCCGTACTTGAAGAACGGGCTACTAAATGGACACCCTGTATAACAGAAAATCTTATACAACAGTTTCATAACCTACTTACTATGTACATCTGTTTTACTACTATCTAAATGAACACGATTTTTGTGTACTACCTTATATTTCCAGTTGTCATCTGTAATGCAATTACAGTAAAAGGACCATGTAACCGAGGATCAAAAATTTATTGCGATTTTCATTCTTTATAAAAACGGGATCACGTGGCTTTATGCAAATTTGACACACTTTGGTATCTAAATCTCTTTCAATTTTGCTTAGCTTTTTCGAGGTATTCTGTGGACCGTTTTAGCGAATTTCTCCTCGCGTTCAGGTGTTTGTTTTTTTTATTGGTGTCCTATTTTAGTCTTTTAAGCCACGCTCCAACGTATTTAAATCGCACTTTCAAAAACGCGCGTGTTTTAAAGTTGCCATGGCAACATCACCAATTTGAAAAACGTGAATTCTATTGGTTGTTGATTTGACAGGAGTACTTTGTGACGTCAAATAAAATATTAGGTAGGTACCAGTGAACTCTATATATAACTGGAAGGATAACGTCGAATATAAAAATTGACCCGTTCTGTTAGAGCAAGATGGACGTTAGCATTGACTTTCTAAAGTCAATGACGTTAGTAGGGGGAAGGATATCCTTATCTTACTACATTTCTCTTATGGATATTAAAATTAATGTTTGGTTATGACTAGACTGCGGATTTATAAGCACATATAACAATTAAAATAAGCAGTATAAATTTTCAAATAAGCACAAAAATAATGTATAAATAAGCACAAATATGTATAAATGGGCATAAATAAGCATTTATAAGCTAGAAAAACACACAAACAATATATTTAAAATTGTTTTTGAAAGGTTACACAATTATCTAACAAGAAGGACAACTTGCTTTATTAATTTACTAATTTTTAATTACTTTAAATTGAGGAATATTTCTCACTACATAAAATCCAAATTAGTATTATATTTAAAAGTTAACTTACCTCCTTATTGCACGGATTACAAAACACCACCTCACCATCAGATGAAAAGTACCGGTAGTCCTTTATCCATTGTTTTATTAAAACATTTTTTGCACTTTTGACTTTTCCCATAACTAAATTAACACAACACTATGTTTCAATATGGACATACACGGGGCTTAACTCTCTGCTTCAACTGCAATTTGATAAATTCGGTTGTGTACCCACTGTACAATTTGTAAAGAATCCCATGCCGAAAATACTTGTTAAAAATTTAATCCTCCACAAACATCCAAAAACAATAATTTCAAAGGGATGGAAAATTCCAGACTTGTCAGTAAGCAGCCTTCTTAACAAGAATCTATTCAAGGATTTAGGGTATACCTACATAACTACTTTTGTTAATCCTCTTACAAAACAAGTCAATTATTGAATTTACTAGGAAAATATTTTAGTTTCATTGCTTATCTTTGGTTTTACTGGTTTTACCAATGAACGTTAACAATACTTGTGCCTATTGTTAATCTTCTTTGGTTTCATAAGAAACTTGTCGTTGTAAATTTTGTCTGTTTAAAAATTAACCCCAAAAAGTACCAGATATAAACATTTAAAAAGCAAAATAAGCAATAATAATCAAATACAAAGATATAAGCACAAAAACGATAAAATAAGCACAATAAGCATTTATAAATGTGGCTCAATCGCTTTAATATTGCATGAAACATGTACCTTTCAATTATCATTAAGGAATATTAATCCCAGGCAAATATGCATTTGCTTGTAAATCCGCAGTCTAGTTATGACACTTATTTTATGATTAATTTTTAAATATACAATTATAACATAAGTGTACGATAATTATTATATACAAGAATGAAATTTTTAATATTTTGTGTTTATTTCTCATTATTAAGTATTAACCACGCCTTCTCGCACGTTTATACAAATACGTTAGAAAGAAATAGGAATCCACTACACAGCAGCGGTGCTTGTCTAACAGTCGAGGACAAGTTACGAAAGCATTTGCAGTAACCGTTATCTTTCCAGTTATACGTATATAGAGTTCACTAGTTCACTTATTATTTAACATAATGTATTATAGGTATTATAATTATTAGAATTCATTTTTAAGGATTTCGGCGGTGACAACAATCAAATTTACATAACGCCATAACGTTTCATTCTGAACAACTTTTCTTAGTAACACTTTGGCATAGTGTTAAGAGAAAAGGTAGTTTACCTAGAACTACAATAGCTAAAAAATGGAATGTAAAGTAAAAATAAGTTTCAGACCAAGCAGGGCGGAATCCCAAAATGTGAAATTCCAATTCGAAAATTTTTGGTCCATCTCACCTATTGTGAACTCAATCCGTGAACATACTGTATACTCGTCTGGCAGATACCTGCAACCGCTAGAATATTCTGGCTGGATAAAATGTTTTGCTTTTTCAGTAGCCTTGTTTGTCCACAATGACTTCCAAGAGTTGGATCATCATGAAACTTTAACCTGCATTTCCCGATCCTAGTTGTAATTAATTTTCTACCCTTGAATATTGCAATAATTACATTCTTAAGTATCCTATTTTCTTCTTCTTTAAATTTATTTACGAGGTACCGAGTAAATAAATATGTTGTCGTCTTATTCTTAATTTGATAAACTTACAATCACCAGACAAAGTATCAAGCTGAGATAATTTATTTATTTATTTACTTATTTCATTTCTTGCTCAAAACAACCGAGAAATGACTCCATTTATAGTTTTGAGGATTGCTTACAATTAGATGTTATGATAATAAATATGTAAGTATATATCTGTGTCTACTAACTAACATAAAGATAAGGATTTTTTAAATAGTGATAGACTGATAGCCACAGGCCAAATACCTCCAGATCAAAGCATTGCGATTGGTGTAACTTATTTATAATACCAATTAGTGAGAATAAGTATGGAGAATTGATGTAATTATTAAGTAATTTAAATAAACATAATAAGGCGTCATAGCGTCTACGGTCGCTTAATTTCCAAAAGTTATATAAATTCACTAAATCGTCGTAATGATCAAAACGAGGATATAAATGTGTAGGTAAAACTAAAGTGAAGGCAGCGTAAAAAGTATCATTCAATTGCTGTAATATGTTTCTTTGAATACGGCGACCCATATTCAAGCTTAGATCGCACGTGGGAATATGCACTATTACTTAATGGTTTTCTGAATGTGATAATCGAAGGTCAATTTATCGTCAAATATTACTCCTAGATCCCTGTGATAACTGACGAGTTCTAGACACTGTTCCTGTAAATTATAATTAAAATTTCATTTTTTACGGGAAAATCGCACTTCTCTATATGTATTTAGTGCTTAATCGTTACTAATCGTCCAGTTGGATCACTAAATCCAATTCACTTTGTAATCTTAAACAATCTGAGTATGTAAGTATAACTTATTATAAGGTCAGCAAACAATAATGCATCACTAAATTTAATGACATCCGTCAAGTCATTAATTAATAACATGAACAGTAGGGGGCCTAAATTCGACCCTACTCCAAAACACATCAATTTGACTTCGATAATGTCATAATAAAACAATTTGAAACACATTTTAAATAAAGATTATTACTAGAATGTCTCATAATTAAAAATGAAAAAAATTCAATGAATTGAAAAACAGATACAGAATATCTTAATAATTCCCAATATCAAAATATAAAACTTTCTTCCACACGCTTTCTAACCTTACAATACACACATGATACTCGATAAAGTACATAATTATAATCATTTTAATTATAATTTTGTTAAGGCCAATTGTGAACTCACAACCTCCCCTTAGAATTATATTTAATAACAACAGTAAGTAAATATAATTCTAAGGGGAGGTTGTGAGTTCACAATTGGCCTTATCTGTCTAACCCCTTTGTGAGAAATGGACCACACCACTGTTATAATTTTGTTTTTATCAATCGTAAGTGACAATGTAAGAAAGTTTTATCCATTCTCTAACGTATCATTGAATTTATTTCAGCAAAATTACTACAAATTATACTTTTTACTAAATATTGACTTGATAAAGCCGAAGAAAAGGCGAAAGGAAGAAATTTTGATTACTGCTGAAAGTATAAAAGAAAAGGAAAAAACGCACACATAGCTTAGAAATTCAAAGTTCAAAATTCCAAATTCAAAGTATTGAAGTTATTCAAAGATGTAAATATAAAATGAAAATTAAATAAATCCACTTAAAATTCCAAAATTTTGTATTCTAAATAGAAATTTGAAATAAAAAATTGAAACTCAAAATATTAATGCTATAAATAAAATATGAAATTTTATTGCACATAATCTAAATATTATATATACATAATAAAAAAAAAATAGTACCTAGATCACAAAAAGAAAATCTCATCTAGCGCAGCGGAATAAGGAAGGGTACCTAAAACACTAGTACAATTCCCTCTCTGAATCGCGAGACTTAATCTTTGGATTAAGTAATGTCTTGACTTAGGTTCACCGGTAGTCTGATAAATCTTAGTTCCGAGTTCATTAATAAAAGTAAGAGTCTCAGTGCTAAATGATCCAAGCGTTTCCACACTCACAGCCACAAAATGATGACTTTAATCAATAATCTGTTTATATGTCCTTCTTTTCCTATTGGCTGCATCATTCGCAGAGGCACCGGCATTACGAGATCAAGCTGTAATATTAGAAGGAGCCATAGTATCTGAACAAGTGGCGTCCCACACGAGATGTTTTCCATTTAACCACGGTATCTCAGTAATTCCATCAGGTCTCCTCCCATCAGAGCGAATCAGCCCATTAGGTTCAAGTCTAGAAGGAATATGTGCGGAAGACAGAGCTTGACGTATAATCATATTAAGCTCCCTGTGTCTTGAAGATCGACCAGCGCTAAATTCACAAGAAAGACCATGTGTTCCACTTCTGTCAACCAACTCACCACATCTACATTTGTGGGGCAAACATATATCTAATCCTAATCTTAAAGCAATTGCAATCTGAAAACAGTTATCTTCCATTTGAGTTCTTAGATTCGAGCTAGGAATACTGTTTATAGTCCAAGAAAATAGACCTTTAAATACGAATTTTGAGGTAAATACTTGAATTTTTGATATAAGTTTCTTTAAATGATTAAAAAACGAATTGTGAAAGTTTTTTCTTAAATCACCCCCGGGGAGGGTTGAAAAAAAATAAAAAGAGTGTTTTTTTTTAATTTTGAGGAAACCGTAAGAACTAGAAAAAAAAAGTTGAAACGAAAGTTGTAGAGCATCCAATTTTAGAAAGAAATGATCTCTTTATATTTTTGCTAAAATTAAAATTATACGAGATAGGGTGGTTAGAAGGTAGGGAATGATAGTAACAACTTTAAAAAATCATAAGTTGTTAAAAAATTGATATTTTCAATAATTTTTTTTTTTTAATTTACTCAGAAAAAAATAATCTTTCATTCTAGAGATACTTTTTTTTTTAAATTATATATAACAAAGTTAGAACAATTCAAAATTTTCAGGACCGAATTAAAACAGCTTCACTCGATGAAATTAATTTTTTTCTTTTATTTATTCTTTTATTATTTTATAAACTGACCATATGCGTTGAAATTTTATTTTTACCTGTCTTTTCCAAGCAGGTATAAAATAATTTACCTGTTGACAGATTTCTCGAGATTTCTCTTTTTATTTTTTTCCAACCCTCCCCGGGGGTGATTTAAAAAAAAACTTTCACAATTCGTTTTTTAATCATTTAAAGAAACTTATATCAAAAATTCAAGTATTTCCTCAAAATTCGTATTTAAAGGTCTATTTTCTTGGACTATTAACCATGCTATAAATCCTAAATTATAATTTGAAAATTCAACACTCAAAGGCAGAACTTTGAAAGTTGAAATATTAAAATTATTCAAAGTCAGAAATTCAATTGAAATTTTACATTTTGAAATTCAAATGTCAAAACTCCTTTAGTAAATGCCCTACATGCATAGACAATTGGTAACTGTTGACCGTCAAAAATTTGAGAAGAACTTGCTTCGCAAGCGTTTTTTGAAGCTCATGTGGTCAAAATAAATTGTTTTGAAAGATCGGGATATTGGAGAATTTGGGGGTTAACTAACGCATTTTTTAAATGGTTAAAGGGTTTTACGATAATAATTGCAAAGCGTACTTCATTAACTGTTTGTGGTGTCGGATAATTCATTACAATATCCCATTTAGAGTCATCCTGTAAAATTCCCCTTTCTGTTATTTTATGACCTAAATACGTAACTTTCTTTCTATAAAAAATTGACATGTTTCAGGATTTACAATAAATTTTCTGCATGTTTCGAAAAATTGTGATGTGATGTTTGTTTTGAGTATCCGATTACTTTTAATGTATAAAAACATTTTTTCGAGTGTACCTAAGTAACTCCGGCAAACGCAAAACTCATCATCTTTTGAAAACTACTATTTGGACTTTCGACTTTTAAATATACAGGGTGTCTCACGGTGACCGTCGGTTAGAAGTATATCAAGAACTGTAAAAGCTAGAAATTTGAAATTTTGCACATGCGACATGGAGTGTTTAATCTATTAAATAAAAATATTTTCCAAATGGCAGCACTTCCGGAAATACCGGAAGTGACCATCAACTTCTTTATTTTAAATACAAACCAGGCAATTTTTTTTCACATTCTGATGTGTCATAAAATGTTTAGTAAGTATGCTTAAAATAATCGGTGTATCAATTTTCATTGTTGAGAAAAAATTTTTTTTTCACTGAAAAATGTCAAAATCTTGTTTAGGAAATAAAATTGAAAGTCGAAAGTGGTAAAAGTTAGGGAAATGAGATTTTAGGTTCTCAATGTCAAAAGATTGAGACACAATAATTGTCTGTCATGGATTATAAAAAATTGCCCGCGGTTACGTATCTATTTGACGTTATTTCCAGACTTAAGAAAAACTTTAAAAAGTCTCTTTTTTTAAATGGAATGCCTATTTAATTATCGGCCCATTCGATGCAGAAATAAATTTCCTTTAAATTGATATACCATGTTCCTATACCTAAAATCAATGATTACAGAGTTATTTACATTTTTCTAATTAAATTTATAATTACATACTCTACAAAACATGGTTGGCTTTGAAAATTTTCAAAAAAATTTTATTCAATTGTTTCTTGTGATGACAGTTGTCAGTTAGCTATCAGTTTGAAAGTTTACGCTACATTTACGTTTGTTATCAGTGTTATCTGTTTGAATTTTGATTTTTGCGCTTAATATTTATTTTTAATTGGGAAATATGGAATACATAACGCTGATATTCTAAATTTGTTTTACATTCATGGCGAGTCTGCTCGTATTACTTTTCGGACCTGCAGAACCTTTAACCATTGAATAAAGAATCACTCAACACTTTAACGAAAGATATCCGCATTTACCTACAATTACAGAACAAAAAATCAGGATGATTGAAAAGAATATTCTAAATTTGGGCGAAGTAAATACGCCACGAAATTTGGAAAAGCCAATTGTCCCCAATGACGCTGCAGAAACCAATGTATTGGGATATTTTAATGTTTTCCCTGAAAGTTCTGTTCGTTCGGCGGAAAGAGACCTAAGATAGTCAAGAAGTTGCATAGATAGAATTTTAAATAATCATAAAAGCATAAGAAACATTTGAATAAAAATTTTTTGAACATTTTCAAAGCCAACCATGTTTTGTAAAGTATGTAATTATAAATTTAATTAGAAAAATGTAAATAACTCTGTAATCATTGATTTTAGGTATAGGAACATGGTATATCAATTTAAAGGAAATTTATTTCTGCATCGAATGGGCCGATAATTAAATAGGCATTCCATTTAAAAAAAGAGACTTTTTAAAGTTTTTCTTAAGTCTGGAAATAACGTCAAATAGATACGTAACCGCGGGCAATTTTTTATAATCCATGACAGACAATTGTGTCTCAATCTTTTGACATTGAGAACCTAAAATCTCATTTCCTTAACTTTTACCACTTTCGACTTTCAATTTTATTTCCTAAACAAGATTTTGACATTTTTCAGTGAAAAAAAAATTTTTTCTCAACAATGAAAATTGATACACCGATTATTTTAAGCATACTTACTAAACATTTTATGACACATCAGAATGTGAAAAAAAATTGCCTGGTTTGTATTTAAAATAAAGAAGTTGATGGTCACTTCCGGTATTTCCGGAAGTGCTGCCATTTGGAAAATATTTTTACTTAATAGATTAAACACTCCATGTCGCATATGCAAAATTCCAAATTTCTAGCTTTTACAGTTCTTGATATACTTCTAACCGACGGTCACCGTGAGACACCCTGTATATGATCAAGTAGCCACACTGAAGGAAGTGAAATCTCGCGATTTTTTATCTAATGGTATTTGATGGAATTCAGAAACTAAATCAATTGCTGAAAACCACTTCGCTCTACCTACTTGATCAAGAATGTTATCAATAAGTGGTAAAAGAAATTTATCCGTAAAATAAAGCTTCCGATTTAGTTGCCTGAAAGTAAACTTGTAAAAAGAATGAGGTCCTTCAACTTTTAAAGAACCAACTCAAAGTAGAAACGAGGAAATAAATTCGGACGATTCTGATCCAGCTGTGTTTATCTGGAGTGCAATAAAACACTAAGGAAAACTTAAACTTCCGAAACTGATGTTTTGTGCCAAATAAATCGTGTTGTAAAATTACAAAAATGCAATGATTTCAGTTATTTGAGTAATATGAGCACGCTATCGTTTCCGGAGAATATATTACCCTGGGAGAACATTTAATCGCCAACCGCTAATGTATTGTATAAAATAATGTGTTTTTTCTACTCTTAGAGGTAAAATAGGTAATTACTGTGGTTATACCTTTGTTTTGTGTTGAAAAAACATTAACTAGAGTGTGTTGTGTATAATGAAATTTTGCTTATTAGGTAGGTAGATAATAAATGTTGCACAGCGTTTCAATGTTTTGGATATGTTAATGTTTGAATATACAAACGCGTAAAATGTGATGTTTGTTAAGTAAATAAATAGCTAAATTTCGCTTTTTTGGATAAGCTTTGGTAATAATTGTTAATGTAAAAGTCGTGGTTAATCTCTCTTACTTACTCTGCCATTAATTTGCGATATTGAAGTATATTGTGTTTAGACAAAGTATTAGATATATTTTTTGGTAAATGTATTAAAAATAGCCGGAAGGATTAATATTTAAGAAAAGGAAGTTAGTTATTGTTTACTTGCTTATACTCCAGTTTTCCAGTAGGTAGTTACCATCTTAACCTATAATTAAAATGGAGTATTCTGTGTAGGTCAAGGGAAATATATTTTAAGTACACTTTGACATTTTCACGTTTCTATTTTCTACTATACCCACGGTACTTGGTCAGTATATTTTTCGGTGTGAAAATATGAAGATCCAAGGACAATCACGATTTTCGTACACCGGTAAACATATTTTGGGAAAAAATATCTTCTACTTACGCCTTTACAGTACTATCACTATAAAGTGTTAAAGCCGCTTTACACTATAATATTTTTCATATGAGCTATTTCCATAAAATATTTAGGTAAGTACTAATTTAAATACAAAACTTAGTACATAACCCAACATTTAACTGAAGTGCACTAATTTGAGAGAATAGCAAGAAATGTTTCTCTCCTGATGTGATTTTAAAATGTTGTGGGTTTCTGTTGGAAATTAACTGAATTTCTTTCAATTTGCTGGAAAAATCAGTGGATTTAAATTTTGCAGTCATGCAATTAGATGTGAATACCTACTGCTTTTCATATAACTTCTGCTTTTAGGGCAAAATAAGCCTTTTTAAGGACCTTTCCCTAAATTTTCTATTTTGAGCACTTCATAAATCTACTGCATACGAATAGAAGGACACAAGTTATGCGTGATGTTTGAATTACTCCAAAGCGTACAATAGCTTGTTTTTGCTCTGCATCATCAGATAAATAATAAAACTACCCTTCGACCATTCGTTTTATGAGAAGTTTAAAAAATTGCACAAATAGCTTACCTAAATTATTATTTATAAAGTAATTTGTGCACTCATTTGTTTTTGGGCTTTGACGATGTAGCATGTACTTCGTCTAATCGTCTTCGTGCTGAAGAATCAAATTTTGTCCCGCTAAGCTCAATAATTGGTCTCTCAAATTTTTTAGCTAATAATCCCTTTATTTCAGACCGAGGTATGTTTTGAAAAAATATATCGTCATTTGGGCGTTATGTTTACGTCGTTTCTAGAAAGAGCTGTTTCATTCGTGCTAGGACCTGTCCCCTTGATCCTTACAGGCATCCAATTTATTCCAGCGTTGTAGTCTACTGCTATACAGACTGCAGTCCTATACCGTAGTTTTCAGTACCATAATATATTTCCACTATAATTACTTCCCTTTAGGATAATTTCTTTTTCTTTTAGTGGTATACATCAGACAAGAATTGAATCTACTTTATATCCAAAGAAAGCACTGCAATATGTCCACAGTTGCACATAGAAATTAAAATTGTTTATTTACAAAAGAATGTACTTATTTTAAATGTAGCAATCATATTTGTGACACATTTCTATGTAGAGCTGACCGCAAAATTGGCTGCTTCTTTTTTCCTTTAATTTCCTTTTGTTCAATTTACAGCTTATTTTATTGTAATTACAATTAGAATAAATTTGAGAAGATAACTAAAAATTTAACAAAGAAAAGAGGAATATAATTCCAATCATATTTAAGAATCAATTAACAAGTGGAGAGAGAACGTAGAAGAAAACGGAATTTTTACAATTTTTAGTTGAATTTTGGTTTAATTTAATTATTGGAAGGAGATAATGGTAATTGTTTAAACAATTTGTGCTTTACGCACTCTGCAGCTGTCGTGGAGAAGTAGAGTGGTGTTAGCATAATTTGGTGTTGTTTTTGGCGTACAGTCACCTTGAAATTCTTAATTGTATTTTTGTAGATATGTCGCGTTATTGTGATCCTTTTCGTCCTATAATAAATTGAAAAGATCCACTTCACGCCCTGAAAACTGTCGCCTTCGTTTGCGTCTTGGCCTTGTTATGGTGGAGATTACAAACCCATTGAAGTTGGTTCCAGTTGGTACACCCAAATCTCACCTTCAGATATAGAAATTCTCTTTAAATTCTCCTCTCATATTTGTTGTTTTTATACAACATCTTGTTCCCAAATTTTAACAACACTCGTTTCTGCTATTTTATTCCTTTGGCAATAACTGAAACTTTTTCACGCTCGTCAGTCACCACTACACCATTTAGATGAATAGATTCATTTCGTGCCTCTAACGGTCTTCCGTGCTTTGGGTCATCATTAATAGATTTTCAGTCCCATTTGAGCTACATCGACATCATTATCTTAAGGTTGCTGCCTTTTCTCAATACATAGATATTTTATCACGCTTATGTCTTCCAGTTCCAAATCACTCATTTCCCCCTCTTTCGACTGATGTAAGACAAGTGAACCAAGCTGTAAAATGATACATTAACCTGACATAAGAAAATTTATGAAAAATTGCGTTCAAAAGTAGAGCAAGATTTTGATGGAGCATAATGTGCACTTGTATTGTATTTCTAAAACCAAATGTCATAATTTTACGAGAAATAGTTTTTAGATTTTAGCAATCTACGCTATTCATTAAAGTTTTTATTAAAACTTGGAGAGCTAGGTTAAGATCTTATAGTTACCTGCTATCACATAGTTGACTCATTGCCTTTTATGGTTCAGGTAGGAAGCAATCAGTAGCTCTAGATGGCAATATATCGGAGTCCTTTTTGTTATTCCAGAGAGTAAAAAAATATTTATGCAGATGATTGCACCTTTTTTGTAAAATCTAACAATTATTCTACACTGCAGAAGCAAATAGACGAAGTTCAGAGACATGTAAACGATTCAAAATTTGTTAAATTAGGCATCTATGTCGACGATAAGTTAATAACTATGGACATAGCCATTTGGCGCACAGATTGAGCAAAAATATTTACGCCTTGAGATATCTCTCAAACTCTGTATCATTTAAGAGTGGCATACTTTTCTCTATGTCATTCGCATATATCTTATGGTTTTCTTGCCTAGGACAACTCCGCAGAAATCTCTAGAATACTTAGATTGCAGCGAAGGGTAGCAGCTCTGCTAGTTTACAGATTTTGGATTTCTGACAGCTGCTGCATTATACATTCTGGAATCAGTGTGGTTAGTTAAAAAAACACCCAGAACTACTTGAATTTGCAAACCATGAGTAGGCCACTCGGTACCGGGTACTGCTCATAGGGTAGGGATATAATAATAAAAATTTACTTTTAAACACTCATGCAAATAAATGTAGTATTATTTTCTTCTTAAAAATATTAAGGAATAATATGGGATGCGCCTTCCTCGTGAATTGGATTTTTGTTCCAATGTATATTATCCAGGTTGTATACTGTTCTCTTCATCAAAACGTCCCTGAAAAATTTACTCTTCATAATTTCATGTAGTTCGAGGGTCTCCGTTCACCGGATTTTGAGTTTCCGTGACTTGATTTGTAATCTAAATTGACTTAATGTTTGATTTTTTAATACAGTAGATATAAATTATTATTATAAACTTTTGTTCAATATTCAATAATATTATATTTCTACCACGAATGAAGTTCCCGTCGTTTCATAGGAATGACATCTTTTTGTACGAAAGATGGATTAATTATTATTAATGTATATTATTTTGTGTTGAAAAATCCTTTTCTTCCATCTTAATTATGGATTCAAGATACAATATTAATTATTAGATGAAATTACTCTTTCGCCATTTTTTTAAGATTAAGTTAAAAGGGAAAGTTTGACATTTTCCTCAAAAACCATTACTTTGTAAATTAAAAGTATTTCCTTTGAAAAGCGGGATACTTTGGAGAAAGGGCAGCTAATACAGTTTCAGAAGCAAAGACCAAGAGTAAGTGGTCCAATACAGAAATCAATGATTTTGTGAATGGTGTTATAAGAAAGCACATTTTCAGTTTTTACGTGGAAAGAGTTCCAACGATAAGGAATGAATTATGGTTATCAAAAGTCAGATAATTTATTTATTTATTTATTTATTATTAAATAAACGGGCATTTGCCCAATAAAACAACAGATACACAATTAGAAGTGCACTAAACAAAAAAATTACATATATAGGTTCAAATATTAGGCCTGGCTAACAAACCTATCCCTCGAGCAACAAAAAACATCTAATTCTCTGCATTTTAAGTCATTAAACTTTCTTTGGATGCGTGGTATGACTGAATGGTCACTATATAGTTGCGTTTTTTATAATCCACGGCAAATAACTTAAAACTACGAGTCGTATGAGAGGGAACATTAAGGCCAATTTGTTTCAATAAAATAGGGCAGTCAATTATAGAATTGGTTATAATACCTGAAATGAATTAAAATTATGGAAAGTAGTGCATAATAAGCTGTGATTATAAAAATTAGTTTCATAAATATAAACTTGTAAAATAAGACCGTTTTTACTTTGATAGTTGTAGTAAACAATAGTTTTCAATTTGAAAAAGTACGCCCTACTGCCTTGGCTTATTTTCTTTGTTGTACGTATTCTGTTTCCTACAAAACTGATTAATTTAATTTGCGACACTAAACGCATTATTTTCAGAGTAAATAACGAGAGATTCCTCGAAAGGTATTTGTGCCGGGAATTATACGGAATGGCTGCAAGGCAAAAACGGAAACCGTTACACAAAGAGGCATTTCAGGAATTAGAAACGTTACAAAATAAAGGAATTGGATTTGAATGAAAGCTAGCATACCAGTTACTTATTATTTTTCAACTTGAGGGTGTGCTTTAAAGTACCCAATTCGTGCAAGGATTGTTATTAGAAATATGGGTTCAACACTTTATAAGTTTTATGTACATCTCTATAAAGTTTTCGATTATGGTTAAGTTAGTGTACGAATGTAATATTGATACTGTATTGAAGAATAAACATCCCTAACTTTATGAAAATCCTTAAAACGTGTCAACGTTCTAGTTGGAAAGATTTGGTTTACACTAACATTCGAAAGTGTTGCCACGATTCGGTAACAATTTGAAGAATTTAATTTTGAGTTCGCTATTATTGCCGATTCTAATTTATTCGGAAGATTTACATACTTATTTAATATTTTTGTGGCAAGAGTTGTTAACCTTTTCTAGATGAAAGTGGAGTAAATGTCAAAGCTCTCACTCGTCCGTGATATTTCTTTCTTTAAAATGACGTAAATTATTTTTCTGTTTCTCTGGTTGTTTATTTTGCAAATAAGTACGATGCTACTAAGAAAATAAGCCGTTATCTTTGTGGTGTAAAAGGTAAAGAGCGTTTATTATTTAAATTAAAACGACCCGGCAATGTTGATAGTATTTTACACTGAAATTCTCCAGAGACATTACTTGTAGCGGGCACGCTCCTACAAACAATAGTCGCTATTGTTTGTAGAAGCGTGCCCGCTACAAGTAATGCTACAGGTATGTCAGAAACTGTGCTCGGACTTTGAAAGTAAAATTATGAAAAATTTAAAATCCTAATACTCGGTGTAATTTTCAAATTTCGTTCGCAATTATGTAGGGTATTTTTTGGGAATACATATTTAGTCTTTAGAGGTAGTAATTACAGCGTGTTAAGATGGTGTGTAAAACAGACTGAAATAACATTTTCTGCTATTTTTTTCTCTCCACCATCCACTTTTTGAACAAATAATTAAATTTGAGGTGTACCTATGTCGGGAGTGACATAATATGTACGAGCGGCAGATACAGAAAATTGCTTATTGTTCCGTCATTTCAAATTAAACTACTGTTGATTTAAATATAAGCATGCTTTTATAATATAAAGACGGGCGCAAGTATCCATTTCAATTCGAAGGACAGGTAAATGTAACCAGAATGACATTTATTCTTAAATTTTCCCCATGAAATCTGTTGCATATACAGGGTTACTACAAAAGAAATAGACAACTTCAACTGCCTGTAAAACAAAAACTATTTACGGTAATTCGACGCCGTTTTCACTGGTTTGTAGAGGAGTCTTTGAAGTTTACATTGTGAACTCACAAATGTTCAATATGGGCTCCTCCAGTCACACGACACACATCCATGCGATAATCTAGTTCATTCCAAACCTTTTGTAACATATCAGCATCAACACTTGCCACGGCTTGTCTGATACGTTGTTTCAAGTCGTCTAAATTAAGAGGAAGTGGAGGGCCATAAACACGGTCTTTCACGAATCCCCATAGAAAAAAGTCACATGGTGTGAGATCAGGGCTCCTTGGTGGCCACAATGCAAGAGCATTATTGTCGGCTGTAGCACGGCCAATCCAACGATGTGGTAGGACTTCATCTAGGTAATCTCTAACATCTGTGTGCCAATGAGGCGGTGCTCCGTCTTGTTGGAATACAAAGTCATCCTGTTGCTCATTCAGTTGGGGCATCAACCAGATCTGTAACATGTCAAGATACCTAGCACCGTTGACTGTTTGCTCTGCAAAGAAAAAGGGGCCATACACCGTCGTGTGAGATACCGCACAAAACACATTGATTTTAGGAGAGTCCCGCACATGTTGCAATACAGCTCTCGGAGGTTCAGTTCCCCATATTCGGACATTTCGTGTATTCACTTTTCCACTCAGGTGGAAAGTTGACTCATCGCTGAAAATGATGCGCTCACAAAAACCAGCATCGTCTTCATCATGTCGCAACATATCGATGCAAAAGTCACGCCGTATGACCTTATCTTCTTCACTCAGAAACTGCAACATTTGTAATCTGTAAGGCATCATGTGCAGTCGCTTCCGCAAGATTTTCCATACAGTTTGCTGTGGAATTTGTAATTGCATGCTTGCCCTAGATGTCGATTTCTGTGGGCTTCTTATGTAGGCAGCACGAACCCGTTCAACGTTTTCTTCCGAAACTCATGGTCTTCCCGAGCTCTTCCCTTTGCACAAACATCCCGTTGTCTCGAATTTTCTATACCAGTCGTAGATTGACTGTCTAGTCGGTGGCGTTTTGTGGTAACGTGTTCTAAAATGTCGTTGGACAACAGTTGCTGATTGCGTTTTAGCAAATTCCAACACGCAATATGCCTTTTCCACAGGATTTTCTGCCATTTCAGCTTCTACAACAAACAAACAAAACACTACAGCGTTACCAATAGTAACAAACGAAACTTTGAGAGTTTCTCAACATAACTAAAAAATAATTAGGTTACTATCTCTAATAGTTTTTGTTTTACAGGCAGTTGAAGTTGTCTATTTCTTTTGTAGTAACCCTGTATAATATCTAAAACTTCCACCCAGTACCTAGGACGGCACTATAAATCATATCGTTCACATTTATAGACACGAGCCCTTATAGCCCTTCAGTCGCCACCCTTAAAATTAATTAAATTGAACTAGCTTTTATCTTATAACTGCATTATTTTTAGATTTATACCATTCGTTAGTTGGACCACGAGGAACCAGAATCGTCTGTTTTATAATTCAACTGGATAGTTATTTACATATTCCTAACTTTAAGTAATTAAGCCGTATCCCTTTACATAAACCATTGTGTGTTTCTGGAGTTCTAGTGGACTAGTGTTAATTTTCTCAAATCACGTATCGAATTTACATAATGTATTTCAGTGGAGCCCCCATTGATTTGCAATTACTTTTGAAAATAAATTTCCCCAATAGGTCATATTTGCGTGGTAATGTTTTTAAAATTATTTTGCAAACGAGTTGAATGAGCATAGTGCACAGTGACCTTTCAGATACAGTTTCTTTTTCAAAAATCTTAATATTATGACACTTTGAACTAATGAAATAAAAACCACACAACCAGACCCCTTACTTTACCGTGTAATTAAGTAAAAAACGTAATTATCGGTTATAAAATTGGCGACATGTTTCGGGAAAAATTTCCCATTCTCAAGCCATTTCGAAAAATCGTAATTAAAAGTAGTATGACATTAAAGTAAAGCTAGAATAACAACAATCAGTACAAAAAACCATCATAAAAACAAGCTTACCTGAGGGGAGTAAAATTAAGGTTATAAAATAGCGAAATACTAATATTATATAAATCGCACAAATTTTGATATAAAACTAAAGGGGTTCTCCCCTCAGGTAAGCTTGTTTTTATGATGGTTTTTTGTACTGATTGTTGTTATTCTAGCTTTACTTTAATGTCATACTACTTTTAATTACGATTTTTCGAAATGGCTTGAGAATGGGAAATTACGTTTTTTACTTAATTACACGGTAAAGTAAGGGGTCTGGTTGTGTGGTTTTTATTTCATTATTCCATTCACCCCTTTGAGATCTTTCGGATTCCTTCACTTTGAACTATTTAAGTAGTCAAGTTAGATTATGGTGTCACTACTTAGTTTGCTGTGGCATGTTAAAGTTGGTCTTAATGAAACTAAAATGAATGCAAAATAAACTACACCAAAAAACTACCAAAAATCATGAAGTAAATACTTTACCGCGTGCAATGTTTACATTTATCATTGCACTGTTATTTGCACATTTCATTCTTACTCATTTTATCTCTTTAGTCTACTGAGGTGGTAAATTATTTATTTCAAGATCTAAGAAAAATTACATGAAGCACTGTAATAGATTAAGTTCTAACACACTTTGATAGTAATTGTGGATTATCGGGCCATTTTTCTGTCACCTCAAATAAACAACGTCAAAGGTTCGTCTACGGGACACCATTTTCATCGATAGATTGGTTTAATTTAAACACCTTATAGATTCTTGAAAACGGCTGTATATGCTAGAGATTCGGTGCAAAAAAAAACACAGGGCGTTTCATGATATTTTATAACCTGCGGTCAACTTGCAGAAGTAAAAATAAAAAAGGATAATGGTAACAAAAATCAGGTCACGAAAGATCTGAAAATATCATCTGATAAGTCTATCGCTAATTGTTGACAAAATCAAAGAAAGTGTATTACAATAATATTGTAAAAACAGAACCTAACTAATCAAGAACCGTTTGGAGCATTATTCATAATTCTGTAACAGCCTGTAATAATATATATTAACAATTCTAATATCGAAGTGAACACAGTTTTGATACATTTAAAATAGCTGCGATACCTCAAACTCGTATTCTATACTCTAAGGACGTGTCCATGTGTCCTTACGAGAAACTGGCCTTAATTTTTGAACACCTTGTATAATTTAGTATATTTTTTATTAGTATATTGTTATTGATTGTTGCTTCCTTTAATTTAATTTTCAGAATTGGGCGAAAAAACAAAATAGTTCAAACTAAGGTTATTATCTCGGAAACTATTACCTTTAGATATAGGACATATTTAACAAAAATCAAAGCTAACTTAAAAATCAGTTCATTCATGAAAAAATATACAGGGTGATCTATTTTTATTTTTTATTTTGGCAGTTCTTCTGTGGTCGTTAGAAAAAATTCAGTAGGTCCCTTTTGCAACAAATTTCGTTCGAAATCAGCATATCGAGAAATAAAACGCTCTTTTGGTTATGATAATCTCAAATTTTGTTGCTCTGTAGCCAATGATTGAATAGTTATGATTTTTTTACTGATTGTTGATTTCGGCGACAATTTTTAAAAAACATTTATTTTCTCCTAAATGAGTTGACTTAAGTAGGTGAAAGGCTAAACAAACTTTTGATTATTTACTAACTTAATTCTTGCACCAACTCGTTTTTACCTTGGAACTGTGAAAGGTGACACTTTATTATGGTATACTTGCCTGAAAACTTTCCCTTAACCGGATTCGAACCTTTGGGGGTAGGTGTTGAAAATTCGGAAATACGACATTACCGCTGCGCTAATCTGAAACATTTCTATTTCTCATTTCGTACTTCATAACTTTGCGCTATAGTTTAAATTTTATAATAATAATAATAATAATAATAATTTTATTTCCTTTTAAAAGACAAACAATGTTGTATGGAAATCGTCCCTATTCTACATTAATTACAAACATACATTAAAAAATAATCACAATTAGTACATAGTCAAATACAATAATAAGAACTACGAATCATAGACAGTCGGATACTTTATAGAGGCATTTCTCCACAAGATATTTATGCAGTGCAGATTTAAATTGCCGTACATTTATTATAGTTTTTAGTTTAATGGGTAGTGTATTGTAGGCTTTTTGCGCAGCACTTGCAGGTGACCTATATGCAATTTTATATTTAGCAAAGGGGATATGAAAGTTATCACGATTTCTGGTATTTATGTTATGTACCTCTTTATTTGTAACAAACGTGCTTTTGTTGTTAAAGCGTACATACACAGTTCAAAGATGTACATACTTGGGAGTGTTAGTAGCTTGTACTTTTGAAAAATTCCCACACAACTATATGTACTAGGTACAGAATCGATGCACCTCAAGATTCTTTTTTGTGTGATAAATACATTTGGCGCTAGAGTTGACCAACCCCAGAAACAGATGCCATACCTGATGCGTGACACCACTTGAGCGTGGTACACAACTAATAATTGGTTTTTGGTTAAAATTGTTCTTAAATTTCTAAATATATATAAAATAGAGTTTAATTTTGAAATGAGATGTTGGCAATGCACTCTCCAATTAAGGCACTCATCTACATAAACTCCTAAAAATTTTACATGTTTTTCTTTATGGATGGATATATTGTCCATTTTAATGTTTATAGGCAAGACATTTTTTTTAGAATCTTTTTTTAACTCCAAAAGTACTGTTTTCTTTTTATTCAGATGAATGCCTTTATTGCTAAGCCATGCATTAAGGTCTTCCATTATTCCATTAGCATTATCTTGTAAAGCGTTAACGTCCTTATCAGCTATGAGAACTGACGTATCATCCGCATACATTGTAAAATTGGCTAGTGTGGATATGGTGTCAAGCTTATTAATGTATAGAATAAAAAGTACCGGGCCTAAAATAGAACCCTGCGGTACGCCCATATCCACACTTATTAGCTTTGAGTTAAAGCGTCTTATACCGTGGCTACATTTTTATGCCTAATGCTCACAAATTGGTGAAGTTCACTTAGAAAAGATTCAAGCCAGCGGAGAGGGATGTCCATTATCCCACAACTGCTCAAGACCCTCAGCAAACTGTCAATCCTGACACATTCGAAGGCACGACTCAAGTCACAAAAAATCCCTATGGGTGTCGTTCCATTTTCAAGTTGATTTATACATTCCCCTATGAAGGAGTGTAAGGCAGTCTGTGTGGACTTTCCAGTACAGAAGCCATGTTGGTTTTTAGAAAGTATCATGTTCTCATTCAAAAACTTAGTGAGTCTATCTAAATAGGCATATTCAAAGACTTTGGAGAAAACAGAAGGAAGTGTAATAGGTCTGTAATTTTCAGGGATTTGTGTGTCGCCTTTTTTATAAAATGGAGTTATCTTTGCCACTTTTTTTTTATTATACCTGCCTTTATGTTAAAAATGACCAAAATTTTTTATGTTATTTATTTTCTATAAGTATAGAAATTAGACGTATTTTATTCGATACGGATTCAATTAAAGGTACCTAAGTGAATTACAATTATGCGTTGTAAGTTATGCCTATGTATATTTTGATCATTCTTTCCCCGTATATTAAAGAAAAAACTACTAAAATAAATTTGAGGTGAAACATATTAAGCAAATTATGGGGTTAGGTAATGAATTGAAAGCGCTGCCACAGCGAAAATGTAAAGCTATTATACAGCTTGCCAAAAAACAGCCATTCAGGTGCTACCAAAACGTTGTCGCAGCCAATTTTTGGCTGTGTTAGCTAAAAAGGCAGTCTTGTGTTACTAGGGAGCTGTAACCACCCTGTATACCTATATTATATGAGTAAATAATAAATTGACGACAGTAGTTGACATAAAGTTACTCAGCATCAATTTTATTACAAAGTTCAAAATATCGTGATATGTTAATGGCCGTGACACGGGTTTAGGTTCCCTTTTTCCACCCAACCTTACCCTTTCACTTTACTTAAAAAGCTTTCCTATGTGTATGTAAGTATTAGTTATTAAATAATGCAAATTTTTAGGATTATCTCTTTACACGTACACCTACTGTTTCATAAAGTAAAAGCTTCTTAACGTTTTCGGTGAGTTAAATGCAAAAAGTAGGTACCTAACACTATATCCGTTCTATCAAATACAACGTTACAACTTTTTAAAGTAAGAAAATTGACGGCAAAAGAATTATAGAGAGGCAATATTTAATAACATCCTTCGAAAATATTAAAAACGGTGGAAAATTTGTCGGAAGTTATTGTATCACCATTATTTTTTTTCATTGTCATTTAAATATCAAAGAGCATTTATGCAAAAGTATTTTATGTGAAAACTCGCTCTGTTGTGAAATCGAAAAATAGATATGTATGTATTTCTTTGCGAACATTTCGGATTGGATTGTTCACCTTGCATATTTAACAGCCGGTTGACATATCGACGATTCGTCATTTTTCCGATACGAACGAATCATTATTTTTTAAGTGGCATCGCAATTTCTATGAGCGAGTTCACACGCGCCTACCATTACCACAGAATAAAACACAAGTGATACAGAAGCGACATTCTGCTAAATACGTGTTGCAAATTTTCTTATCGCGTGGACTAACAACTCCGCCTTCTTTGTTGTAGAATATAGTGCGCGCATTGATACATTATACATTTCAGCGTACGTATCTAGCGGTGCCCGGTGCGTTGAACTCTTATTGCGAGAATTCTATCGGAATTAGTTTTACGGTGAACCGCTTATCACATGCGAAAATGTATGGCAAATATTTTTCGTTTATCACATTTTTTTATACGATTTCAAATTTAGATAATAATGAGAAAAACTACAAACCACTCCTCTTTTTACTAGTCTTGCTAATGCAACAGAGAAGGAAGTTTGACTAAAATGGGCGTGGTTGCGATGAGGAAACCGCCTTGTACGGGCAACACAACTTCAAAGGTGCCGACGGAGAGTGTCGCTTCTGTATCACTTGTGTTTTATTCTGTGGTATTACGTATCGTGAAAATTGACCTTCGTTCGAACGTGAACATTCGTGTTCTCAACAAATCACGAATTACGAAGACGGGTCGAAAACATATTGTGATATTATTGAACAAATTCACACTATTAAATTTTGTCAACCAATCAGTTTTATCACGACAAAGAGACAAGTTTCTGTATATTAGTCCAGTTGATATCCACTTTTTTTACCTGCAATTTTTACAGGTTATCTGGGGGTACTCTAGCATGTCTATCCTAAGTTTTCAACTTCAAGGACACTGTGCTAACTTAGGGGGAGGGCAAAAACCTCAACATTTTCGGAATTTTTTCAGTTTATCGCTTCTACAGGATTTTCATCAATGTCTGACCCCCACGTGATTGCAGGTGCTTAGGTAACTAAAGATGCACGATGGAAAACCTGATTAGTTTCCCCTACACAGGTTACTAGGGTGTCTAAAATGATAATTCACCTTAAAAAATATTGCTAACTTATATCACAATTGCTTCGTATAGTTTAGAGCTTTGAAAATAGTGTCAGACATTGATGAAAACACTGTATCGCGTAAACTAAACATATTGTGTGTACCATAGTGCAATACATGTATTGATTTTTCAGTGATTTGTCTAATTACAAATACTGCGTCATTAAAGCATCTTCTGCTTCTGAAGCCTTATTGCTCTTCAGAGATTGTGTTAATGAGGTTATTTTATTGCTAATAATTTTCGTTGTCAATTTTAACGTTGTACACAATAGGTTGATTCCTTGGTAGTTATTCGGATCAGTTTTTTCACCTTTCTTAAAGAGTAGCAGTAGTATCATTATAGTTGTTCTCCGCTCTTCCGGTATTTGTGATCTTTGTACTATTTTGTTTATGAACATGGTTAATTCTTTGGTTAACATCATGAAGTGGTGGTTCGGGACTCAAAATAAGGGAGCGAGAACACGTAAATTCAGAAAAAGACTCGAAGCCTCCCTTTATATCGTTTAATCTCTAATAGTTGTTTATTGTTTTAGCTTAAATTTTCTCTTACCCGCTTGAAAATGAAGCCAGTATGGCTTCGAAATATGTAGCGCTTATTTATAATTATCTATAATTTTTAACATTTAAAACCTTTCAATTTCCATTATTTCGCTTCACGTTTTAACTTTTGTTTGATGATCGCCACTTTCCCAAGGATGTAATGGTCCCAGATGGTTTTTAAATAAACCCTGGTATTCCTTTCTCAAAAATTTCAATTTGTGAGTTTTGCATTGGCTCACGTGTCAGGTGCTTCGGCGCCTTATCTAAAAAACATAAAAACGTCATCTCATCTCATCGTCTATCATCACACTTTTTTACTACGTAACTTAATATTGGAGATTAAACGATATAAAGGGAGGCTTCGAGTCTTTTTCTGAATTTACCTGTCTTTGGTTAACTTTGTTCCTCCGTACTTCAGTAGTTCTTTCTGTATTCCGTCCTTTCTAGCTAATTTCCGGGTTTTTTTATTATTTAAGTGCTTGTTCTATCTGTTCCTCTTCCATTTGCCATGTTTCGTTTGTTACAGTTTCTGGTGTTTCAATATTTAAATTTTCTGTTTTATTGTGCAACTGATTTAGGTGGTTTATGTATGTATCCTTTTCGACGTATTTTACTTCTATCAGTTCTTTCATTTCTTTTCCTTGTGTACGTATCATTCTCCAAGCAAAGTTTAATGAAAATAATAGCGTGGATCTATTTAAACCTCTTCAAGCCTTTTCAATTGCAGTTGATATTGATATAGGTAAATAGATTTATTTAGTTTAGACCGCCTAATGGGCAAACCGTTCTTTTACAATCGTGATACAATAAACATTTTTATTTTAAACTGTAGTACAATAGACAATTAAATAATTAAAATACATACAAATGGGTCAACTTAAAAAATTCTGATATGCACATTAGGTCAAGGTGTCAATAGGAATTACAGATATAAACATGGCCGTACTGACCCATTTTCCTTAAATAGCTATTGAGTTTGCTCGAGGGAAATTAGCAGCAGTCATACCTCTAAATGGGTGGGTTTAATACTTCGCTCGCCAATTTGTTATCTGTTCATATTATAAACTGTATTACACATGATGGAATAGAGATGTGAACTTGACAGTTTCATAATACTCTTGTGTGAAAAATAAGCATTCAAACGAAGAGCCTAATGAAATGTTGAATAACCGCGGAAGAGTAATCGCCAAAGCAATTCAATCAATTAACACTCGTTGAATGGTTCCACATTATTTCATTTAACAACAAATACAAAGTCGTTTAAGTATTTAAAAGCTTAGTAGTCAATGAAATTAAATTTTTTATTTATAAGAGTTTTATTAAACGAAATAGAAGAAATTAAAAGAAGATATGAGGTCTATTTTTCTTATATCACAATTTTAAACGAACGGCTACCGGTTTCGCATCTAAAATTAATGCTGCATCCTCAGGCCTAAGACTAATAATAATAGTAGATATTGAATTAAATTAAAAAACTACATACTTAATATTAAATAAGAAGCTATGAATTGGTATGACATGCGATCTCATAAACTTAAGGTATATTATAGCGAACTCTAGCTACAAATTCAATTAATTAAAGGATGGACCCTAGAGAATTCGAATTTGACACAAAAAATGCCAAAAAAATAAATGTAAAAAAAATACAATCCAAAATGTCTGCGGCCCCTCCCACATGGGACGCTAATGGCCGCAGCAAGGAAGTATTATTTACAGCGACCGATGTGTGATCAGAAGGTAAGTCACTGTGCAAACTTTGGACATTTTCGATCGAAACGTTTTTGAGATATTACAAAAAAAGTACTTCATGGCACCATCTATAAGAAGCTCCAACTCGCTTAAGAAGCATTTTTGGACTTAGGTAATTTGGGTTAAATCGACATAAAATAATGTCTACTAACTGGGATTTTCGTGTGGCACCTTCATTTCTGGACACTCTGTATATGTATTTATTTCTAGGAATGAAAGTGTTCGTAGAAAAAGTATATTAACATAACGAGAGTTGTAAGAAGCTTATCACATGCTCGTAGAATTACCGCATTCACCACTACGCTGCTCACGCGCAACTTTTCTACTCGCATGTAATAAGCTTCTTACAACTCTCGTTATGTAATATATCTTCGTTATTATTTCACCCTAACAACCCTGAAACAAGACACATTAATTACTAAATCCCTTTCACATGACAACCGCATTTTAGATAGCAACGGGTGTTACTTTTTATATCGTCCTCTTGTAACGCCCGCAAATGTAAAATAACGAATTCTACACATAAATGAAAAAATGAAAAACTCAATTGAAGAAAATACTATACGGATTTTATTCTTATCATCTGTTTTAATCATCTAAATCAAGTCCTTGCAAGTATGACATAAAATAATGAAGGCACCGCGGGCGTTATGAACATAACGCCTACGGTTGACGTATATCCTTTGGGCGATATGCCCTCAGGCTATACACTGTCGACCTTAGGCGTTATTTAGTTCTTAACGCCCTAGATGCCTTAATTACTATAATGAGTTTGCTCATTCATCCGCGTCAATTTCATATATCTGTCATTTATTTGTGCTTCATTTCTGCAACATCATACTTATCCTTCATTCTGGACGAGATTTTGAAGCCCATCTGCATTTGCAACATAAAAAAAACAAGGTACATATTTTCATTTTCGTAAGACTGAAGAGCTGGTACACCAACACACAACTGAAACATTTTACTTCACCTTTGTACGTTCTTTTAATGCAATATGGTATTAGCATTTTTGACAGACAGTATAAAGTATATCCATTATAGTAATTAAGGTATCTAGGGCGTTATGAACTAAATAACGCCTAAGGTCGACAGTGTACAGCCCGAGGGCCTCTGGCCCGAGGGACATACGTCAACCGTAGGCGTTATGTTCATAACGCCCGTGGTGCCTTCTTTAGTTTATGTCATACTTGAAAGAAGTTGATTAAGATGATTAAAACAGATTAATTTTACATTTGCGGGCATTATAAGCGTGCGTTATAAAAAATAACGCCCGTTGCTATCTAAAAACCGGTTGTCATGTAAAGAGGCGTTATTTAGTCATTAATGTTTTTTGTTTCAGAGTTGCTACGGTGAAATAATAAGGTAGTATGACATAAAAAGTGGCTTTCGTATTTACAATACCAAGAATAGTTAAACCTTCCTTTTTATGAGTACGTAAAACCATATTACTCTTACAGCTCCTACAAGAAAAAATAGGAGGAGAAGAAGTTTCTCCATCTCCTTAAATACTTTTGGCTCTCGTGACATTTAACAGTCAGTTAAATTTATGAAGGGATAATCAAGCTTACCCTCATATTCCCCTATCTAGAGAGAAGAGATCTTTAGTAGACTAATAACTTACTAAAACGAAGTACTTTATTCAATTGTATAAAATATGAGCGCAATATTTATTTTTACGGAAACTTTCTACATTTATAACAAGCATAAATAATTTAATTAATGCTATTGTTATATTGATTACTCTGACTTTTCGTACACTTTGTACAGTAAAATATAAATTTCGGGTGAAACCTGTTACTGCATATACTAAATTGGGAATTTTTTTGTGTTGAGGGGTTGAAATTTAAAATAAAATATTTCTCCAGTTTCTGAAAAAGCGGCTTTTGTTCAGTCATTTTGCAATATCAGAAAAAAATAGTTCATATCCAAGTTGCGCAACGCATTTTAATCAAATTTTTAGTAAAAGGAGATGTGAATCCAAATGAAATCTTCAGGAGACTTTTTATCGCTCTTTCAGCGAACTGATGAGTTGGTTGGTAATGATTGACGGATTTCAAGATCCCTTATAGAAAGAAATCCGTCATACATAAATACATAGTTTGACATTTGTTAATAATTGATTGTATGATGAATGATGATTGTGTTATTTTAAGAATGAGTCGATTTGGTAAAGTTACGAAATTTCTTGTTCAAATTGTCCTGCGAAATTACATTCGATGTTTGTATTTATACGGAGTAAATTTGTGTTATTTAAATTCTAATCTGTTTCCTTTAGCAATTTGTTAGGAAAGAGATTCTTATTAAACAACCCAAATTTACTGGGTAAAATACAAACTTCTAGTGCAATTATAAGTGACCATTCGAGCAGTTCCATATATTCTAAATTACTTTATTACTTTCCCTCATGCTATTCTCAATTTATGTTGGCTTAAGGCGGGTATCACATTGAAACAATGAGCAATAAGCAACTGACAATTGGCAATACGCAATATTATTGCTAGACGGTATATGACATTGAATTAAAGCACGAGTCTCACATTAGACTTAGAGCAATGCAATATCACGTCTACGAAAATGTGGACTGTTGCGGCAATATTTATTTCAGGCGACATGCAGGGTATGTTGAAAGGCGATAATTATTGCGCCGACAGATCAATATTTCCAAATACAAGTGTCGTGTTTTATATATATTTGTGTGAAAAACATGTCGGACGATCCAATATTCAATACAAAATTTGTGGAGGTAGTGGAAAAATATCCGATAACAGTTCTGAAACTGGGTAGGATGGGGCTCTGATTTCGATATATTTCTGCCATGCTTTATTAATTCTGTAAATGCTGGATGAACCCAATAATTTCGTTTCTTTCTTTTGTTTCCTCTTAAATTCCACCACATTAAAACCGTATCATCGGACTCGGAAGATGACATGACTACTGCGATACTGTTGCTTCAGTGTGAGAGGCGATCAAAAAAATTTTGATTGTTGCTCATTGACAGTTGCCAGTTATTAAATAAAACTACTCAAAACCTCCCCTTAGACGATGAAATTTAATAGATAATTAAGTCAGATTTGGATGAAGGATGGGATGATTTGTTATTTTTTTTTATACAAGGAAGGGAAAATTTAAAATTTGAAAAAACACCTCGTTTCGATTAATGCTGGTTGTTACCTACGTGAAAGTGAGTAGCGAGGTTACATCCAATTAATCGCTTAAGTCATTACCCATTAGTGTTGCCGATTGTACTATCGGGGCTAATGTTTCAGTATACTTTGTGTACTTATTATATAAAAAAAATAACAAATCATCCCATCCTTCATTCAAGTCTGACTTAATTATCTATTAAATTTCATCGTCTTAAGGGGAGGTTTTGAGTAGTTTTATTTAATATCATTGACCCCCTTCGTGCAAATCTGACACATCGTGGATAGTTGCCAGTTACTTATTTAGTTCAGTCAAATTGTCAGCTTCTCCATATATCGCCTTACAAATGAAATAAAAAGCGATTTTTTTTCTGGCGTGTGGGGGTGGTTTGAAAAGCTTAAATCCAATTTTGCGAATTGATCAAGGTTGCGCTAATTTCTCGGCCCTTAAAACCTCAAATTAACACATTTCGAGTTATTGTGCGAAAAAAATTGACACTTTTCGGTTTTTCTTCTAAAACTCTTTTCAGTCACAAAATAGAAATTTTTGCTTCATGAGAAAATTGTAGAGCTTGAACAAATTAACAAAATCACCGTCTTCAAATTTTAGATTCGTCAAAAATTAAGATAGAAGGCAGCGTCCGAAGTTGTGCACTCGATTCTGCCGCGCATCGAGCGCGGCGGGACACGGCAGCACGCGTTCTGAAAACTGTTCGTTTTTCGCTTCTGTCTCGTTTCTGATAAATGCTATCGAATAATGACTAATATGAAACATGTACAGTATGAAAATACCTACCTTTAGCCCCAAATTACATTAAAATTAATTGAAAATTGAACACAGTAATGAACTTAAGTTATATGATCGCTTGAAATAATCATTTTTAACTTAACAAATAGAGTTTCTGGCAGTATGTAACTGCATTTTCTTGCATTTTAAATATGTAAATTATATAATAAATAATGCTACACAATTGATATGCAATAATTAATGCTGCCTGTAGCAATAAAATTATATTCATTAAAGAAATGTGAAGTATAATTCGTAATTTCCGAATATAATAATTAATGTTGAGGAATGAAAGTTACAATTTAAAAATTACAATTTTTTTTCGCCTTTTTCCGCCAATAACTCGAGATGTGTTAATTTGAGGTTATGGTCGCTCAAGAGAAAGTTGTAGGGCTTGAAAAGACCTACAAAATGAGCCGTGAAAACTTAAAATCCGATGAAAAGAATCCGAGTTATTGCAAAAACAAAATTATTTTGGTTTTTTAAAGGCAGAGAAATTAGCGCAACCTTAATCAATTCGCAAAATTGCATTTACGCTTTTCAAACCAACCCCCACACTCCACAAAAAAATATCGCTTTTTATTTCATTTGTAAGGCAAAATGACAATTTGATTGGACTATTGCTCATTGTTTCAATGTTGAGAGCCGCCTTCGCAAATAATTCCATAGCAACATCATTTTCGAAATCGGGAAAGTATATTCGAAGTGCTCTTATGTATTATTGAATATCTATTATTGTATCGCTCAGTCGCTCATAAAATGGTAATTGTCTCGAACAATCCGTTTCACACTTGTCGCGTTTTTCACATACCAAAAATACGAATAGACGTTTTGCAATACCTACATGCAAAAAAATACAATAAATTGTCACAACGCGTCAAATTCCATTTTGATTTTTCTTCGCGTGAGCACTTTTAATGAAAGCAACGCCTGTAAATTATAGTGTCATTTAAATAAAAATTTGTTGGTAAACGAAATGCCTTAGGACGATTGTTAATATTTTCCTCTTCCGACAAGTTTTTCCTTTTTAACTTGTATGTTGCAAAAAAATCCTGCCTTTAAAAAAGAAAGATAAGAAGCTTCAAGCTTTATCTAATTATGATTCAAATAACTGAAGTTGAAATTATCACATTTAAGTTTTTAAATTTCAAATTGAGGATTTTTATTCGAATATAATTTTTGATTCTCCAATCCAATGACATTATTATTTTAACACCCACATCTTTGTGATTTATTATTTTTGCAACTGATTTAATAGTAAAACATCATTAACTGAAAATTTCAAAAGCTCACGTACGCAATAAGCATTTCAAGATCCATGATTTATGTTCATTTGTGTATTGAAATATGAGTTTATGCCGTGCTGCTAGTTAACAGGTCTGAAAATAATATCAATAGTGGTGATGGACACCTATCCCCGTCGGCCGTCATGCTATATGATCTTTTTCATTACCTTTTGTTAGGAAAATACACTTACGGCCGTCAAATCAATAATGATGCGTTCAACTGAAAGTGCAAACTGGCTGGTCTATAAAGCAAGGTGGGACGATAGTCGACACATAATAAAAACAGCGTCTGGCAGTCTGGCTGAAGTCAAATCTGTGTCACAAAAGAGGTAGGGTTTCAGTACATAACAAAAGTAAGAAACATAAGAAGAATTTAATTAATAGTGACTAAAGCAAATGTTTTGTGACACAATGGAAATACATAGATTTAATTAAAAAATATTTTACATGTTTTCAACAGAAAAATGTCTGCATAACTTTTTTACAAAAATTATTCGAATTTCAAAGTTAATGCGTAGTGCTTGCTAACATTATATAAATACCGATACCCATTATCCGCATACCAACTGCGTTTGAGTACACATTTCATTCATTCTCGTATATAAGGGTAATTAATTTATTTATTCGTGTTTGGGACATTAATAATTTAGGATTTGAGTGGTAGATGAGAATTTCTCCTTTCTCTTCTCTTCTCTCAGTTGGACAAGCACGGGTTGCTCACAAATACAGTGACTCTATTACAAACAGTGGCGACAAGCGATGTATCGATTTTTATTGGCCGTGGTATATTTCGCCTCGTAATGGCGGCCTGACCGTGTTTACCTTTGATCAGCGTGTAATTTTTATTTGAATTTGGCACGTTGCTAGGATACCACTGTTGAGTTCATAGAAACCCACCCAAAATTTTGCCTCCTAATGGCGGATGGGTGGAGCTAATTGCTGCTTGTCGTCACTGTTTGTAATAGAGTCGCTGTACTCACAAATACAGTGACTTTATACAGACTCACAAAGTATGTGGTGCGCCATCTCGTTGCCTGTGCAACATCTTTTACAAGATAGTAATTCCATCAAACTCATACGGTGCATGTGCTTTGTTTAGAAGGTCGCAGGTTCTTTCTATGCAGAAACGCGCCAGGCGCCGAGATGCTTACCTGAAGACGGCAGTTTAATATCAAGTTCAACCTAGCCTCCTAGCTTGGATGCCTTAGGTTACTTGGTTGTTTACAGTAGGTGCTGTAAGTGGAAGAGCCCGCACTGGACAATAACAACACATCTATTTTGGGGCAAGCCTGGCTAATGCATCGACTTTCTCATTGCCTTTTGTTCCAGCATTTGCTGTATACTACTCGCTCTGGTACGTAGTGACATTCGGAAACCAATCTACAAGTAATTTTGCAGTGACTTAGTGCCTGCAGGAAGCGTCACTGGAAATTCTGATAATTATATTTTTAATACCATATACATAAGAATGTTTCGTACACTGAGCGCTATTCCTACCAGCTCTGCTTGAAATGCGGTCGGAAATTTGCCTAGTGGTTGGGTGATATGGAAATTTAGTTTTTCCATTGTCTTAGCTTCCATCCGTGAAGAGTGGTATGTAAGTTTGGGATATCCCTTCCACATCAAGTTGTTTTTCCATATTATGAATTAAAGGATGTAGAGGTTTCCTCCAGGATAGGCTATCGCTTGATTCCCTCCCTTAGGATTTGGGTGTGTCATACTTTAAAACCTCTGTTATTCAGACGCAAGTTTTGTACATGATTGCTATAGTTGTGGCCAGTAGACACTTGCTCCATAGTAAAGCATAGGCCACTACACTACAGAGTTCAGGGCTAATTATGTGGATCTTCCTGAGGAGTATGTATGTTGCTTAAGATGCAGCGGGAATCGCATTAGCGCCGCGTTCCTTATGTATCTGCCGCACAATCTTAAGACGAAATGATATTAGACTATTTGAATAATATGATTTAGGGGTTGAGTAATCGCCTTTGTCGGGTTTGGGGAAACTAGCTATTGTTGGTACTCACCCTATCTCAACACATTTGGTAGCAATCGTAAAAGTATCAGTACATTGTTGTAAGATCAGTTACAAAGCTATTTCTTCAGAAAAAATCGACCACCTAGGGACTTTCGCAGCAAATTTGCAAAGCAAAAATTATACGGCTTTGAATCTTTACAAAATGCATATGATGTTTCTATCTGTGTGAGCTGTTGCTCCATCTTGTTCGAATAACAGAACAGTACTTAGTAATACATTCGTATATAAGTTCTGTCATGAGAAATATTTGTAACATGTTTATACTTTGACCTAACCGTTACAGAATAGCTATTTTCATACTCAAAATGTAAGAACCAGTAACACATGCCTTTCTTGAAAATTTTCGAACCGAAACGAGCCTTTCCGATTTATAAGAAATGTTACAGCGAAAGTCTTAATGTTTTTTATGCGTTTTAGGTTAAATGTAACTTATTCCCATTAAAGAAAAAATTATATAAACAGTAAGTGTTTATAAGTGACACATAAAACTGTCTATTCAAGTTTGTTTAGATTATCCAAATGAAATTCCTGACAGATTATAATCTATAAACTTATTTGTGAAACTAATAGACTAAAGCGTAATTAAATGTAACCTAACCGCCTTCTCTATAATTAGATTGCTTAAAGATGTACAACTGTACATGTCAAAGCGGAAGCTTTTATCACCAAGTTGTTTAGTTAATTAATAAAGCTGGCTTACGGAAAGTTTTAGCACACATTTTCTAAGTAAGAGAATTGATATAATGTATAAATTTACAACAAGATAGATGTTAAGTTCCACACGTTCTTCTAAAAGTTTGGCATTATCCTAAATTAATTGTTACATCTTCGTTGTCAACATAATTCTTAATGTATTACATGTTTGTATAAAGAAACTAGAAACTATATAAAAGAACTCTAAGAACCACTAAAAGTAAAAAAAAATGTATAAAAAATAGAAAAGCTGAAGGTGAGATAAAAAAATAAAAATACGTTAAACAAATAACATAAACAAAATTAACTAAGAAAATAACAAACATAATAAGCAAACATACTATCTTGCATAATTTAATAAGGGCGAAGTTCAGATACCCGGTTGCCTTGGTTCTGTTCTATTTTTCAGTAATTGAGCTTTGGTCTTCCACTGTTCTTCATGAAAATATCATTTTCACTGTATTTATATGCGAATTCAAAAATGTTTTAAAATTAGCCTTTCGTCCTGAAGAAGGTACTCTTTGATGATCCCTCCAGCCCATAATGCTCACCAGGCAGTGCATTTTTGTGGATGCATTGGTTTTTTTGAATGGCATATGGATTTTCAGTACCCCATATGCGACAATTTTTGCGATTAAGGAACCCATTCAAAAGAAAATAAACTTGCACGATATTTGTGCGTTGCTGTACCGACGAATTTGTAATGTGTTTGTAAAAATGCAGACTTCCAACATTCGCTGAACAAAAATGGCGCAATTCAAAGTTCAACTTGGATCACCCTTTCGAACAAGACCTATAAGATGTAATACAATCGAAATTAGTATTACAATAATTTCGAGATGTCGACGTCCTAAAAATCAGAGGGATGTTATCACGATTATAAATATGTTCATCAATTACGCCGTAATTAGTAAAATACACCTAAACGAATTTCGGTGCATATAAGCTTCAGATAAAGTATGCTATGGCAAGCCGTTTTACTATTTATTCACTGCAGTCGTTAAATGTCATTTTAATTCAAATCTATTTCCATGTCACTTGGGATAATAGACAATTACGCTATTTTCGTTAAGAAGAATGCAATTTTCATTCTTAATTAAAATTTAAATACCAAAATTATCAACCAACTTCAAAAAGTTGGTTACTAAATTCGTCCGAATGTCTGTGTGTCTGTGCGTTGGTCGATGTTACAGGGTTTAGAAAACTGGAAGTGGTGTCATCTTATAGGAAATTCTTCACTGATTCCAAATCGCTGGTAAATTTTTTGATCGGATCACCCGTTCGCCGTCGGGACGCCATTAAAGTCAAAATATACACCCTTTAATATCTCGAGAACGACACGTCCAATTACAAAAAGACAAAAATTCGTTTCATGATATGTAAACATCACCCTCACCCCTCCTGTGGGGTGGAGCGGGGGTAAGTTTTCAAAACTTAAATGGGAACACCTATTTTTTATTACTTTTGGATTCTCCATAAAAAACGATACTCAAATTGCAAATTTCACCCCCAACTACAACCCATTTTTTGGGGGTGGAAAGGGGGAAAATTGCACGTCCGCAGAAAAACGATCTTTTTTTACATTTTTTTCCTCTAACATTTTTTCGTGATTTACAAATTGTCCGTCACCCTCTCCACTCCCATTTCCCTTAAGGGTGAAAAGAAAAACAATGACTCATTTGTGCAGAATCCGGCGTGGTTGTGTCTGAGGTGGGGAGGGGGGTAGTTACATACCTACATATATATTGTATATAGTATATTCCATAATTAGTTACAGATTTGAAGTTGGTTGAAATTAAAATTCTATAAGAATTTGCGCCTTTTGATACTTGTTTTAAATTAAAATGAAAATGATTATGTTTTTCCTTTAAAGATTTTCTTGTAGCACATGTCATGATATTCTTACATTATATTAGTTTTCAGGACATATCTAATCACAAAAATTCATTTTCATGGGATATAAGTTCCTTTTCTCCATTTTTAATTTAATTGTCTTCTCCATGTTTGTTAGAATTCAATTTTAATTTCAATTCAATTTCTTATGACATATAGTGTATTTCCCATTTTAATTTAAATATTAAAATGTTTTTTTATGTCCTACAGTTCTAATATTAATTTCTGTTGAACATGAATTTTTATGTCTTTTGACTTGTTGTTATGATAATTCTATTCGCATTCCTTAAAACCTTGCAATTTTAATTATATTTGAATTTATTATGACATTGATGTACTTTCATTTTAATTTAAAAAGTAAACATGTTCTAACGATATATTTATTTTAAAGTTTTATGAATCCGTATTATCATTTGAGATTCTCTTTTAGTGTTTTTATTTCAATTCGATGTCTACTTCTATTCTAAATTTATTTCCATACGACTTGAAGGTGTTGAACACACTCATAAGAAATGTACTTAAATAAAAATAAGCTAGCGCCCTCTACATTGGAGAGGAACAAATAGATATGTGTCTAAATTTTTGTTTTATGTTACCTAAGCTATGGCCTATGTAAGTATTACATGTATAGAGTTACTATTACTTGTTCTCAATATACCTTTTGGAGCTTGTGTACCGGGGACCTTAAGTAGGGCAATTTTTAGAAAAAATTGGAAGTCCTAGATAGAAAACCCGGAGGGCCCCTACGTAAATTTGGGAATCGAAAAGCACTTAACTTCGCAACATTATTTGTACATATACATATACATATTATATTATACTAATCACCCACATAAAGAAATAATTGACAACGTTAAGACGATACACGCTAATAGGTGTTTTCTTTTTGCACGTTATGGTAGACCTAAGTCAGCTCTGTCAATAACACACCATTCGTTTTATAAAAATAATTTGTCAATAACCCTATTCGTTTTAAAAGCTTTGTTTAAGTTTAAGTTTTATATTAACCTGAGGCAGAAATGTCTACATGACGCAAGGCACTTTAATCACGTGATGATTGTAACTTTACCTAACCCTGTGGCGATGCAAAAAGAAAACACCTCATGTATTTCTATCCTAAATAAATTATTACCATCATGAACGTAATACTCTCTAATAAAATATATAGCTCTAACATGCAAATCTCAACTTGAATAAGAGTCAACAAGGGGATGGCGTCCCATCCTTCACACATACAGTTACCAGACACGTAAGCACCTAAGCGCCCTCACTGATGCTTCCAGGATACGTTGACCATGCCTGCGATGATTTCACCGGACGAGAGATGGTCACGTTGATTTTAATGGGTGCGCACCCTTCGTATGCGGATTAGCCCGACTGGCCGATCCTTCCTGGTCCTGGTGTGGGCACTGCTGACTACTGGTACCCAGATTGACGTCCCCGATAAATAGGCAAGTACCCTTTATTTGGCTCGGTGGACCTTTGCCTTACTTAACTGCTTCTCAACATTTACAATTACGAGTAACGTTAAAATTATGGTTTCTACATCGGCGGTGCAGCAATCAGCGATAAAATAATTACAAATTGCGGAAATGAGATGCCACAATATTCGGCACTGATTTGCTTACACTTCACCTTATCGCTTCCCTAATTAATCAACTAATAATATAGATTACATGAAATTAGTTACCATTATAATATGGGTTATATGCGGCAAAAGAAATATACTTAATTTAAACACACTTACTTGTACATACATATATTATAACTTATAACAAACTATACTCCTAGTTTTAATCGGAGTTAAATGCTTAACGGCTCTTCATAAAGTGAACGTTAAACACACATTCTGTTAGCGCAACAGATTGACGAAATCAATCTCCACATAACAATTGGTTTTAGATTTTAGGAAGTACTATCATTATTTAAATAACATTATAAGTTGTACTACCGTGTTCGTCGTAAAATTGCGCCACCTACAATTTTAGAGTATTTTGGTCAGAAGTGTTTTAAAAACAAACAGTTTTCTGTAAAATCACAGATTTAATGTACAGTGACTCTATTACAAACAGTGACGACAAGCAGCAATTAGCTCCACCCATCCGCCATTAGGAGGCAAAATTTTGGGCGGGTTTCTATGAACTCAACAGTGGTATCCTAGTAACGTGCCAAATTCAAATAAAAATTACACGCTGGTCAAAGGTAAACACAGTCAGGCCGCCATTACGAGGCAAAATATACCACGGCCAATAAAAATCGATACATCGCTTGTCGCCACTGTTTGTAATAGAGTCACTGTAATTTAATGTTACCCACAACGCCACAACTAAGGTCATTGGTAAATAAGATTACTAAATTTCATAATATACATATATAATATTGAATAATCAATCAACGATATTAGCCTTGTTTGTAAACATAAACAAGGATATTATTAATTCCCATAGAGAGAATAATGTATTATTTTCTGTATGCATGGCACTTAAGTTGTTCAGATCTTAAGTTGAAGGGTTAAATAAGTTAATTTCTGATTCATACACCATGCATTTTGTGATTTCGTAGTTTAGCCTCCACAAAGTAGAGGGCGCTAACTCATTTTTATTTACATTTCTTATGAGTGTGCTCAACACCTTCAAGTCGAATGGAAATGAAATTAGAATGGAAATAGACATCGAATTGAAATAAAAACACTAAACGAAAATCTCAAATGGCAATACGGATTCATAAAACTTTAAAATATATATATCGTTAGAACATTTTTACTTTTTAAATTAAAATGAAAATACACCAATATCATAATAAATTCAAATATAATTTAAATTGGAAGTTATAACGAATACAAATAGAATTATCATAACAAGTCAAAAGACATAAAAATTCATGTTCAATAGAAATTAATATTACAACTGCAGGACATAAGAAAACATTTTAATTTTTAAATTAAAATGGAAATACACTATATGTCCTCAAGAAATTGAATTGAAATTAAAATTGAATTATTGTAACAAACATGAAGAAGACAATTAAATTAAAAATGGAGAAAAGAAACATATCCCATGAACATTAACCCCTAGGTTCGAGTTATTAGAAGAAATGGTATGGTAAATTAATTCGCTAGGTTATCTTAACACCTAAATAAGTAAACGAGTAGTTAAGTTCTACACATTTAGTTATATCTATTTAAAAATTAAATTTCATTTTTCTCAAGGAAAAATCAATTTACTTTTCAAATAAACATAACAAATTAGTTTATGTTGACATCAAGTAAGTTAAGTATTTAAATTCTTATTTAAACTTTAAATTTATTATTTTGTTTACCTTAAAGTTGTTGTAACAAAACAGTTGTTTTAACTATGAATAAATATTTGCGGTAGAACTGAAATTGTAATATACATATAAAATCATTTTTGTGGTAATTTAAAAGATAAATTCAAGTTTGGTTAATGAAAAATATACTTTCGTTCAGGTAAATTCTTAAATTTTCCATGAGGAGCAATAGGTTTTATGTATTTTTTTCGTAATTAGCATGAAAACGCATATTTAAATTTTAATTGAGAATAAAAATTGCATTCTTCTTAACGAAAATAGCGTAATTTTCATTGTCCCAAGTGACATGGAAATAGAGTTGAATTAAAATGACAGATTAACATCTAAACTGAATAAATGGTAAAACGGCTTGCCATAGTAAGCCATTAAAAATTGATAGGTTCAGTCAAATATATCTTCCATAATATATTTAATGATAATAAAACTTTAGTGTAATTGCTTCCAATTAAACGTAGATATAAATTGCTTCATTAGTTTAATTTCGTCTTAATATCATTTGTGTTCAAATCGTTCAAAATCATTCTAAATTAATGGAAAATGGTTGGTTTTAATGCTGTTTGACATTTTTTTAATAAAACTTAAGAAAAGCAATTACGAAGAGAGTTTAAATTTAAATCGTAATTTCATGATAACATTTTATTTAAACAAAGAATTTAGAAGAAATAACTTTTTGACGCATCACCTTCCCTACATTAGTGCACTTGCGCCATATTCTTGGGAACTTGAAAATGCCGTGTGTTTGTGCCTTATCGTCATTTGTAAATTTTATGCTAATTAAAGCTTCTGGAAAACAACTGGAAAGAAGATAGGTTAGGATCATAATGAGGGGTGGCGAAGCGGTTCCCAATGTATCGGCGCGCGTTGTCGTTCTTGATCGAAACGCTGGTTAACACTCTCTGAGAGAAGTTGGCAATGGTAAACATGGTAGCCATAATTTTGCCTTCTAAAAAACAATTGCCTTTCAAGGCTTAGGCTAAGTTGCGTGTCGCTATTCCATGCTTGACCTCTTAGATTCAGGAACAAAATGGTGAACCCAGGTTTCATCGTACGTCACTATACGTTTCAAAAATTCTTCTCCTTCACATTCTCCTAACGGAGAAGAAGCGCAGTTAACACCTCAGCCCGCCTTTGCTTTTGAGCGTCGGATCGGTAAGGGACTTTTGCATCGTTCATATGCAAATTTTACGGAGCTTTAACTCAACAATTCGCTGAATATTTTGGGAAGTTACGCATGTTCGGGCACGTGAGTGTAGATACGAAACACCTTCTCTAGTTAACTGCAATTTGTAGTTGTTATATTTGACATAATGTCTGTCGGTTGAAACCGTTGCTTCAATTTTGATAATCGCTTGTAATTTTGATTGTGCAGAGAATTTCAATTTGGAGGTCTGCAATTTTAAGTATCTAATTTTTGTGTAAGCGGCGTAAGCAAACATATGATAAATTTGATACCAAATCTCCAATTACAATCTGCTACTTTACCCAAAAAGGCCTTCAAATTTGCACTAGTCTTCTTTGATTACTTTTCTGATCAAATTTTATTGGTTGCACGTGAGAGACCTAAAAATATGAGGAAAATAAGTACTTAATTCTATCGAATCAACAACATAGTTTACTGAGCTTTGCTCGCTAATTAATTATAATTCGAGGTTCGTGAAGTTGGAGGTACCACATAACGATATCCAAGCGATTGATACGTTATAATTTTGTGCCAATTTTTGCCGTATAATAAAAATTTTGTGTTGTGTTTATTGTGAGATGCCAATGGTCTCAAAGGTCTCCGTTGAGACCTCTCAAAGACCTCAAAGATCTCTTTTGAGGTCTCAACGGAATTATTCTGCTATTCCGGGCGGAGACAAATTCAACAAAGCAAAAATCAAAAAAATCGGTCCAGCCGTTTTTGAGTTCTAAATTGCATAACTAACACGATTTGCGACTTTGTTTTATATACAATGGAAAATAAATACAGTGATTCCCATCCCAAAAGTACAAAATACAAAAAAATGCGAAGAATTTCGTCCGATTAATATATTACCTAAATTAGAACAAATCTTAGAAATTGTAGTAAAACGTCAATTAATCGACTACTTAGAACAGCAAAACATAATTAGTGATCTACAATCGGGTTTCAGAAGTAAACATTCCTGCGAGACAGCATTAAACTTTATCTTAGCAAACTGGAAAAACGAATTGAAAGAAGATCAAGTTACAGTTGCTATTTTTGTTGACCTAAAACGCGCTTTTGAAACTATATGCCGAAAACTCTATGGAATATTAAATAACGAATTCAAATGGTTTGAAAGTTATCTAATTAATCGCTACCAGAGAACTCGGGTTGACAACGCAATGTCCGAAAATATCCTGAATAGTTTGGGAGTCCCACAAGGCTCTGTGCTTGGCCCTACATTATTTAATCTTTACATTAATGACATTACTACAGTACCAAAATCATCTTCTATCCACTTATTCGCGGATGATACTCTTATCTCAGCATCAGAAAAAAATATACAAGAAACTGTTAAAATAATTAATGACGATTTGATCTTATTAACAAATTGGTTCAAGGCAAACAAATTGAAATTAAATGTATCTAAAACCAAATGCATGATTCTAGGAGCAAAAGCAAGTACAAATTTAGAGAACATTGAAGTTATAATAGAAAACAATAAAATTGAAGTGGTAAATGAATTTAAATATTTAGGTGTTATTATAGACAATAAGCTAAAATTTAGTAATAATGTAGAATATATAATAAAGTAAGTTAGTGGGAAAATAAACTTCTTAGGAAGAATCTCGAATAAATTAGGATATGATCTTAGACTATTAGTATATCGTTCAATTATAGAGCCGTATTTCAATTATTGTAGTACTATAATTTTTTTAAGCAACGAAGGTGAAATAAATAAATTACAAAAACAGCAAAACAAAGCTCTCCGCATTATATTAAGATGCTCAAAATTAACAAATGTAAAGTACATGCTTGAAAAAACGGGGTTATTCAGCATTTGGCAAAATACTGTATTTAATGTACTTGTTTTGATCTATAAATGTTTACATAATAAATTACCGGAATACCTAAACAGATATTTATTTCACAATCGCGAATTTCACGGCTATGAAACCAGGCAGAGAGACAACTTTAGATTACCAAAATACAATAAAACTAGTAGCCAAAACTCATTATACTATAAAGGATAAAAGTTATTTAATGAATTGCCTAACGAAATAAAATATAGTACCTCTATGTCTGCTTTCAAAGTCGAAACGGAAGTATATGTCAAGAACAAATTTTAGTAAGTAGTTAATAGTAAATAAGCAAGTAAAAAGGTAAAACTCGACATAACATGATGTCAATTTTAAGATGTTATTAGTTATTATTTAACTAAATAAAGTTATTATTTATTTATATTTGTTTATACAATGCGTTCAAAGTGAAGTCGGCACTTTGTTATTATTGAAGATAGGAAGTTGGTTAAATTAGCAAATATGATGAATTCATGATTTGAGGTCACAATCACAGGGGTTGATTAGATAAATAAAACAACGACAACCTCCCCTTTAGCTAAAGGGGAGGTTGTACAGGTTGTCCTTGTTTTATTTAGCAAATATGAAGCATTTTTTCTCACGACTGTAATGGTCGAATCAAAGAAACAATATTGGACATCAGGTTATCGAGATGCTCAATAAAGTAACTTTTTTTTAAATGGAACACCCTGTATATTTTTACATATTTTGAAAGAAAATGAAATTTTCAATAAAATAGTAGATTTTACGATATTTGGAATTTGTTTCTTAAATAAATAAATCACAACTTTCGAGGTTAGGTTTATTTAGTGCGTTCGAGCAGCATACCAACTTCAAAAGTTTTCAAATCTAATGTCGGCGGTATAAAGTTCGCCTGGTCAGCTAGTAATAAATATAACTACAGCAATAAATATTTACTTAAATATTTACAAATCATACCTATGTGGGCTCTATCATAGGAGATTCTTAAATTTGAAATTTTTACAAAGATTTAATAATTAGACTATCTATTAATTAACAATTAGAAAAAGAAACATCAAACAGGAATTATTATACAATTAAATTAAACATCCTTTTTTCTTTATTTTATTCTATAAAATATAGAGATTTAAGGACGTACGTTAAGTTTATGCTAAACATGTGACACTTGAGTTTCGGTAAAATTGATTTCTGGAGAGCGTTGTACGGTGAACATCCAACGATTTAAAAATTTTGGTCTAAATGCTTCTTGAAAGGCGGTTCGAAACTGCCTCGACATTGTACAGTAGAGAATGAAGTTGATGGCCGAATTTGTGAGCGCTAATATATCCATTAGGTCACCTGCAACAGAACAAAAGTTATAGAACTATATTTATAAAAAATTGAAAATTGAAAATGCTGCATAACAACTCTAAAGAAATCAAATCTGTTTCTTGATAAGTTTAAATTAGTCAAAGTCTGAGGGAGCCACATTATAATCATGATAAATAGAAAGATTCTTCGTGTAATCAATTGTGGCCTAATTGGTGACAAATAAAGTTAGAATTGGGGAGGAGGATCAAAATAATGTCCAACAATTCTTAAACGAATGTTTCATAAAACCTTTTCTTATAGCGTGAAAATTGTTGGAAGTTTAGAACTACCTTATCTTAATCCATCTTTATTTCACTCTCGCGTCCTTTCTCTTGGTCACTCATGGATTGCATGAAGTCTTCTAATATCCCTCTTCACTGCGAAGAGGGTCCCATAAACTGGATCTTCTTATTTTTTCTTTGTTTTCCTAATTTCTATGATCTACACGCTAAGATTTGTAAACTGCGCTCTTAACCTCCGTGTTGAAATACTTATTTATTTATTTATTTTTGCAAACAATTCTACTTCTAGTTTTTATCTAATCGGTTCTTTCTTATACTCGTGCATTTTGTCTCCTTTGTTGGATATTTTTATGTTATATTATGTTTTGCTTCTCATCACCCTTATAGTAGTCCCTGTAATTGATCTTCAGTTTCAGCGTGTTAAGGTCGTTATCTTTTCTCGGTTTTCACTTTTTTTATAATTTATTTCGTTCATACTAAATTGAACAATAAAGGATAGGGAGCACTTTCTGCTCTTATAACAGTCTTTATTGTTCCCAGTTTTTTTCCCGTTTGCTAAAACTATGATCTTATTCTACGTATATTATTAATGAGGTCTACAAGTTATTCTGGTATTCTTCTCTTCCTACAACACAGCAGTACCTACACGATCAAAAAAGCTGGGCTTTTTCTAAATTTACTCACATGCACTGCTTTGTTAAACTCTATCGATTTTTAGCTAAATAAGTGGCACAGTTGGGAAATTATTCAACATCCTTTTCATGTCCTTACCGGTAGTTCTTCGGTTGCCCACAGTGATTACTACTTTCCCTTCTAACATGTAGTAGACTTGAATTGAGGAAGTGGCCGGCGATGATCCCTCTCCCCCATTTCTTTCCTCAATTCCTGGGAACCAGATATAACAATTTGTTTCATTTGGTAAAGGTGAACCAAGTTTCATTAAAACTAAATCCTAACACTTACAGGAACGTTTTTGGTCTCTACGATTCGACGCCGTAAAGTTGACAGTTTTTCCTGCAACCTTTAGTAAATCTGAGAGTGTTTCTTTTGTATTCTATCTTAATTACGTTAAAAGGCACTCTCTCTTCTCGACATAGGTGAGTGGTAATACTATAGGTCTTGTACCGCTGAAACATTATATCTTTAATGGTCCAATTAATTTTACATAGACTTATATCGAATTTATTTTCTACTTTATCTATGCTTAAATGTAATAAGTTACGTGTTTTGGTTACGACAGCATATATGGGGGATATTTATCGTCGTGCTCACTTCACTTTCCTACATAAGGTGGTAATTGATGTTAAATTGATCCATTTGTTCTGTTTATAAAGACAATTGAACTGAATCTAGTATATTTGTTTTATGCTGACTTCACAATATTGAAATGTACCTCCTCTGCCGAAATGCGTTGCGAACAAGTCATAATCGGGTGACACGTATTTTGTTTATTAAAATTTTCAAAGCGTAACTTTTTCGTATCTACCTATTTATTTCCAACATATTCTTTTAAACGAGGCTGCACTATATACGACGTCGAAGTTATTCACATGATTTACATTTTTAGTAAATATTGGGAAAGGTACAATTTTAAATTGGATACCCTTATAATATTTTGTATTGACTTTTTCCAAAGTAAACGAGTAATATTTGAAGCAAAGAATTCAATAACGAAACGAAAGTAATTCAACTGTTTACTTTCTTACGTGTTTATACATTTCTTATTCAAGTACCTACAGATTTTATATAAATCTCAACACTTTTATATCATGTTAACTACTTCATGTCAAACAATTTATTTATTTTATAGAGCCAGATGTGGAGAAAAAATTGAATTTGTTGCTTTTTTCTGAACTCACAATGTATTATTCATATAATATTCCTATACAGTTTGAAAAAGATATAAAAAATCGTCAGTTCAAACTTTTCGAAAGATATTTGAATACATTCATTATTTATTAGTTCAATCGATCTCTAATATGAAATGTATTTTGAACTTTTCCAATATGTATATCTAAAAAATGTTAATAGAAATAGCCTGGAAAGAAAATCAATAAAATAAAAAACGGAGAATTTCTTAGTGACCAAATCAAGTTCTTTGAAGAAAAATTCCATCTAAGAGTTTCATTCTTCTCCAAAACCAACCTACAAACATGTTCCAGTAACACTGGAAACACCAAAAACCGCAAATTATTATGCAAATCGCTCCTTTTTTTCAAATAATTTTCACATAAGGTTTTCCTTTTGGTTTGTTATGAAAATTCATTTCATTTATCTTCAGCGATAATGTTTGTTGTTCTTAGACAAATGCTCAGGCTCACGTAACTAAGTTACAGTTTTTTTATTGTCATTTCATCCCATTGGCGTAATTTAATTATGCTATGGGTGGTTCCTTTGTGGAGGTTCCTTGTGATACTCTCCACGCTGACCGAATTTAAAGATCGTCTGGCTCACATTCACTGCATTAAGTTAAGACGTTAAGCCTATACTGTTGTACCTAACTAAAGGTTGTAATAAATTTTATAGAAATCCTATTTACTTTAACTCTATAGCATGAGTAGGTATTCAAAATAGGTTTAGATGGACAGACGGATGGACAAATCCCAAACAATACATTATTTTTTTATTTTAAAAATCGCTCCATGTGGATAGTGGGAATAATACGCATTTCCATAAAAAATGAAAACGACAAAGTTGGAGGTGAGTGAAGTTGGAATTTCGAAACGAGAATTATTGCATAATTTTGCACACGTGATGCCCAGTTTTATCCAATAGTCATTTCGTTTTACCCAGCTCCGTTTAACCCATGAGTTTCTATGGTGTGAATAGATAGTATAAGCACAGAAGACTATTAAAACTATTAAAAGTTAACATTTGCGAAATATCGTTGCCATCCAGAGAAGTAGATTAATGCTGAAAACTAAAGTGTTTTTAAATTTCCCACGTAAAGTACTAACAACAAAATGGCGAAGGTCACCAGGATTTGTCAAACGAACATCAAACGAGTGTCGCTTCTGTATTATGTCTTCTGTGGTATTAAGTGCAAGAAGGTGACAGAATAGTCATCATCTAAATATCTGTAGAAGGCAATCAGCAATGTATAAGTGATTTTTTATTTTGTGTACGAAGCACTCTTAATAAAATGTCACAAAGCGATTGTAAATGCTTGAGCTCCTTCACTTTAAATCGGGAGATGAAAAACAATTCTTTAGTGAATAAAAGCCAGAAAATTTGAATGATTTCGAAATTTCTCTGACCAGTTTTCACAGAAGGACACTGTGGTTACCCTGTAAAGTGTAAACAGTAGGTATTTTAAACATGCGAAAATGGTATAACAATAATAATAATTGGATAGGTCGAACAATTCTATATTCTCTCTCTGAACTCCTACACTGAACTCGTACAATTACCCTTCTACCTTTTACAAACTGCAACAATACTAGGTATTATTCAATATATTCATCTAATGTTACGCAATCATTTCACGACGTAACGTAAGGATTCTTTCGATTTACATTTTCCACACAACTTTATTTAGCAAAAACGGTATAATTGGCCAGACACTCAAAGAAGAGTGCGATTTTATGTTGTAAGGTTGTAAACATTATAATATTGAACAGGTGTTTCTAATGTACCAACTCTAATTGAAATAATTAATTTTAGTCGCTTACAGAGACGTTATCATACGTTTAGTATCAGAAACACGAATTATAATTAAATTTGGTAAATATTAATCAGCTTGTTTATTCGCGCAAATTATCGCTATTCCACAGTATTTAATGGCAAAACTAGTTAACTTGCGTTTACATAATTATAATATATTTTATTCAAAGCGCAAACGGGAGAGTATTAATTAAGCAGTTTGTCAACAAAATTTGGTTCAAAACGTTCAACAATAATTCATTGTTACACTTAATTCCATTTACTCTTCGTAATTAAAACACGTGTCGTTATGTTTAAAGTAAAGAATTAAGTGGAATTACTTGTTATTATTTATATAATTTAATATGAATTTAAATAATTAAATTTCAACTTCAGATTCTAGGTATAGATTAAATCATCAATAATAATGAATTTGAAAAGGACACATGAAGTATTTTAATAATAAGATAGTAAGATGGGGTACTTCTTATTATTAAAATTTAAAACAATCCATAACGTTCGGTCATTCATTGGTACTTGTATTAATTTTTTAAATACCCCTAAGCAAAATTAATTCTATTTCTTTACTAATTCCACCAATTCACAGTTTCTATCATCATCTCTCTAATCCCTTTCGGAATGAAATATCAAAGCAAAACCTATCTGTACAATAAAATGTTTAGAATTTCTGAAATACATGGAATAATTCATGATGTTGCTTCGCAAAATGTTTACACACTTAAGTCATTGAAAGAGAATATTAGAACTGGCAACACAGTGGAAGAAACTCCCATATGCTTTGCGTACTGGAAATCAACTTAATCATCACCAGCGATTATCCCAAATGTAACCGCTATTTCGAGAAACGTATCTGTGTGGAAACTTTCTTACGAACAGCATTCAGATTAATCAATAAATCACTGCATACAAAAACATTTTAATGTTGTAAGTAACGGTAAGATGAATAAAAGGCTGTTATCATCTTCTTCCTTTACCCTACCTTTATAATGCTATAGCTTACGGACTTCAAATATATACACTTTTATTTCACTCATAAAATATTGTAATCTACTCTGATAAAATCAATTAAAACGGCTTTTGGTTGAAGACGAAATGTGCTTTTCAAATAGGATGGCTAATGAAACCGTTTATGGCAAATCAATAATGAAGGAAATAGCTTTAAGCATTAATACAAGAAAGTAATTTTAAAGGAAAATGTATTGCAGCTGTGACCTGACCATGGTTAGTTATACAGGGTGCTTCACTACTATTCCCTCGATTTCTTGTGCCTAAAGGGTACAAGATATCAGCTTCATTTTTTGGTGACATATGTAAATTGATAACGACTATTTTTTTTGAATTATTTGCAATTATACAGGATGTTCACAAAATTGTAATATATCAAAGTTAGGTTTTTTTAAATGCAACCCCCTGTATTTTATTACATTTTTAGATTATACGTTAAAAACTAAGGTAACTTTATAAAACGTTCCCTATACCTATCGCTTACCAATTTTGAGAAAATGGTGATTTTATGAAAAATATTCAATTTAAACAACGTCTAATAACACGGAAACCACTTACTTTGAGTAATACAAATTTATATCGATTTATTATGACCTTTAAGACTTTCATTACGTGGGATTTCGATTCTATGCACAGGGTGTTTAGAAAAAGGATTCATATTTTATATTTTTCAAACATCAGAAACTCACTTAACTTGAATGGACCACTCTGTATATTTTTATTCTATGTTGAATAAGTTTTCATTATAATTAGGTATGAGATCAAAACTTAATTAAAAGTAATGAAAAAAATACTATAGTAAATGCTCAATATGATGACCATTTTTTCCTATGCATAACCGCACTCGTTTTTCAAGAGATCTTCTAACGTTGTGATGTTATAGTAGCAAACGCATCCTTTATTCTAATCTTTATGTCATCAGCAGCTGCAGGTAGGTGGGGTGTTCTAAACTACACTTTTAATAATAATAACAATATTTCAAGAAACTTCATCAAGAAGACTTGAAAAATTCTTGTTCTAAAATCCGTAAAAATTTTACGCCGTTCAAATTTCCATCAAAAAATCAAAATTTTCCCAAATACATTGAGGCTCCACCGGTTTTTGCGGTCAACAGTGCGATACAGGTGACGATTAAGTAATGGTTTACCAAACCGTTATGTTGTGGAAAGTGTATTCGTCGGTAAATAAAACATATTTAAAAAATTCTTCTTCTTCTTCAACTTTTTCGAGACTCCATAAGAAAAAATTCAACCTCCATTGAAAGCCTGGTCCATATAATTTCTGGTGAAGTTGAATGTCATAAGAATGGTATTTATGTTTTTTTCAAAACTATTTTGATAGACAATTCCTCAATAAATGGGTTGGAAGGAGGAGTCCAAAACACTCCACCTACCACTGCTGATGACATAAAGATTACAATAAAGGATGCGTTTGATATTATAACACCAGATATCCTGAGAAACGTTAGATCTTTTGAAAATCGAGCGCGGTTATACATAGGAGAAAATGGTCATCATATTGAGCATTTACTATAGCATTTTTTTCCATAAATTATTACGTCTTGATATTAATTTCATTTTTAATTAAGTTATGATCCCATACCTAATTATCAACTACAATGAAAAAATCATTGCCTACTAGAATGCAAACAAAAACCGTTTTCATACAAATTTTAGAGAAAAATCTTAATAACGTTTTAATAGTTGATTTTAGACATATGCATTACTCATAGTTTTTGATAGAAAATGGAAATTTATTCAACACAGAGTAAAAATATATAGGGTGGTCCATTTAAGTTAAGTGAGTTTTTGATGTTTGAAAAATATAAAATATGAATCCTTTTTCTAAACACCCTGTGCATAGAATCAAAATCCCACGTAGTGCAAATGAATGCCATAAAGGTCAAAATAAATCGATATAAATTTGCGTTGCTGAAAGTAAGTGGTTTCCGTGTTATTAGGAGTTGTTTAAATTGAATATTTTTCTTCAATTTCCGCAAAATTGGTAAGCGATAGGTATAGGGAACGTTGAATAAAGTTGTCTTAGTTTTTAACGTATCATCTAAAAATGTAATAAAATACAGGGGGTTGCATTTAAAAAAACCTAACTTTGGTATATTACAATTTTGTGAACCATCCTGTATAATTGCAAATAATTTAAAGTCGTGAATCACCCTGTATATTACCAACTATTTGTAAGTGTAATGAGCTTCAATATTAATTAATGTATTGCCATTACCTTAAAAACGGCAAACAAAATATTTTTAAATTTTGATTGTATTTTATCCGTACAGGCGTACACTGCAAATTTCAATTATGTAGCTCGTATTTATTTAATCATCGTTAGCTTTGATTATAAAATGAGGCTTGTTATTTGTAATTTAACAAAGAATTCTCTAGTAATCCCAAAAATTTGTAACCCTTCTTTAATGCTGGACCTAAAAAAATAATCCTTATAGCGTTTTTATAAACAGTGTTTCTTTCCTACTCGGACTACTTATGGGTGCGTGTATGTACTGCAAAATTATACACAAGTCGGGTTTAAACGTAACATAGATCACCGTCAGTTTAGTAAACTAAAGGGAAAAAACAACATTAAATTTAAAGTAATTTTGTTAAAGAAATCTCACGGCTAAGAAAAAATGACAACTTTTGTTCTCAAACCTTTTATAGGTAGTGGAAAAAATATTTATGTCATCGTAGTTTATTAAAGTAGCTCGTTTGTACTCAACGGATGTAGTTCTACAATTTAATAATCTCTACATTGTGCGCCTAAGACAATTGTTTCTAAGTATGAACTTACAGAAACTCCCTTCCTCAGACCCATTAAACTGTAATGAAAGGCATTCTGATGACAGTGGCAGTGCTTGGATGCCCTTTTTCCGGTTAATTTATGTACTAATGAGATTTCAATGGAATAGAAATTTATTCTTAGTGTACGTTAAGGAACAGCCAAATTCTCTGTTGTAATTTTCACCTCTTTCGCGAAAATGTTATCAGGGTGTGTTAATATTGTCGAGTCCTTTAAACTTAAAACTAACTGTTATCAATAATTTCTAACTATTCGAAACTTGATCACAGACCTTATCAAACATTTTCATTTTTTCATTATCCTTTTTCCTAAAAACCATTGTTGTACCTATACTATGGATTTTCTGGCTCTAGTCGATTCGATTTGTTACATTTTACCCATTTTTGGAAAAAAAAAGGTTTAATTCAGTTTGGAGATTTTTGCGTTAACAATTAAAAAACCATAATAGGTTTCAGTACTCTTACAGATAGCATTTGCAAGCATATACCAGTTTTTATACTAAATCTGCTAAATTATAACCTACTTTCCCCAAGAAGGTCTTTGTTTAGGATTGTCACTTGCTTTATGTTTACTTTTCTGATCAAATTTTATTGATTGCCCTTGAGTGACCTGAAAGTACGGTCAAAGTGAATAATTGTGTATCATGATTAATTTATGCTTCTGCATTTGAATTGTCACATATGCAGGAATAATTAAAGAAAACTGACGTTATAGTTAAAATTTGAGATTCATCCAACACTATGGATGGATCTTAGTATATGACATTTTTAAATTCTTCCTTGGTTTTCATTCTGGATTCTGGATTTTGGATTTCGATGGGAGGGTGGTCAGAAGTCCACGCGTACGTAGGCCACTAATTCGGTCTTCGGGCCCTTTGTGCTGCCTCCCTGATTAGAGTCGTTCAGCCCCGCAACGTCACTCAAGCCGTCCCACACGTGAGATAAATCTGAGGATGCTGGCCGGGGGATCTTAGCCATGTCCGGCCAGGATTCCCCCAACATGGATCGTCTTCGAAGTGAATCCGACGATGAACTTCCTTTAGTGACCCGAACAGATGGAAGCCTGTAGGCTGTAGGGTGGATGAGGCAATCTCTTGAGTGGTGTGACGACTGGTGTATGGTCTTGCATTTTCATGCAAAAGAAGAACATCCACCATAACTTTTGTTAAATGAACTCGCTGAAGACGTGCTTTAAGTTTTTTGAGGGTGCTGACGTATTGGACAGAATTTATTGTGTTTTCCTGCTCCAAAAAATCAACCAGAACCACACCCTCTGCATCCAAAAACACAGTCGCCATAATTTTCTCTGTCGATCCCACAGTCTTCAATTTTTTCTTTCTTGGCGCGGTTGTGTGATGTCATTCTCACCATACACATTTTTCAGCCTTTCATGGATACGAATAGGCGTTTGATCTTTTGCATTCAAGAATTCAATCACAGAACGCTGTCTAATACGTACGTCAATGTCAGCCATTTTCTAAACCTTCGATTAGGAACTTTTCTTAATCTAAGTTCTAAACTGATGTAGTGCTTCCACCTGTTGACTTAGGACGTTGTTACTGCTATGCATTGGAGAAAAAGATATGAGGAAATTTTTCACATAAGTAACTTATTTAAGATGAAAAAAATTAGGAGTCATTAGTTATTGACTGACCCTCGTACAATGCTTCAGTATATCTAATATTTTGTAAATACCGCTTTTAGCTTAGTTTGTGCGTGTATTCGTATTGCATGTGAAGTGGTTTGAGTTTTACTTTTGAGTATTGGACAATAAGGCCTTGCAATGAATTAAAAGTAAATACTTTGTACAGAAAAAATTGAAATTTTCCAAAGTAACCCAAAATTTTAAAATTACAATAATGGTTTTGTCTTTTTTTTCAGGTGAGTGCTAACCACACCTTTATACGAGTATTTTCTGATCAGAAAATCGGTAAGTTTTTAAAAATTTATACTATACATACTTATTTGTTTCTCAAAATTGCTTATAAGTAGTATCATCTATCATTCACCAGTAAATACATCTATGGCATCATGTCAACTGCATTTCAATTTACTTTGCAAATATTCTAGTTTTACTGAATGTTTTAATTATGAAGGAAAGTGTAACCTCAACAGCCACAAGCACAATGTATAATGGAGAGCACATGCAGATACTGTGCCCTGGCAAGTAATTATAAAAACTTTTTCCAATTTATATTATATTTATTTTCAAGTAAATTACTTAATGGCATGCAATTCTGTACTGAAATATTTTTGTTGTTTGTTCAGTTCAGTACAAAGATACTATTATTTCTCTCGAAGCTCTACTGTATTTGCGTTTTAGACTTGTACTTAATTATTTTTAGTTCTCGTGTAGATCATTAACGGTTTGTTTTTCATTAGAATGGAGTTGTTTTACAAATTACCTAAATGTCATATAATTTAGTGTGTTTTTTAATTAAAACAGATACGTTTATAAAATGTCCCGAAATAGTTTCTATTCGCGGCGAAGCTTCATTCCGGATTTATTATAATAGAAAATTCAAGTAAAAAACTAATCAGTGACAAACACCTAGTAATGTTGCAAAACGTCAGTTAAGTGATTAGTTTCCAAAGCTAACCTGACCAAAGATCCAATCCAATTGGACAAGCCTTGTAAGATTTACGAATTGATCAATATTTCTTTAAAATGTAACAGAAAAGGTGATTTACAAGGGAGCGCACACGCACCTGCCGTATAAATTGAAAAATAGTAATCACATCACATCTTGCGCCAACGATATTGTTTTCCTCCATTTTAACTTAAGATTTGCTATTCGTTTGATTGGATTATGCTTGTCGGAAATAGTGAAACATATTAGAAGCGGGACAAATGTCCACCACATGTATTTGGCTGGACGAGACAAACAACGTAAAATTAAGGTTGCCCTTGTCAATAATTTCATCGAAAGATTTTACACAGTTAATGATATGTCAACAACACATCGCACTTGGTAGCCTGTAAATAACTGAAGCCGCCATGAAAAAGAGATTTGCAGCAGCGGTTTCCAAACTTTATGTTACTACGCCTCCCTTAAATTATATATCTATAATTATTGCGCCTCCCTTCTAATCTAATGTAGGTAGTAAATAACACAAACACATTTTTGGATGTTAAAAAATGTATGTACGAATAAAAGAACAATGTTGAATGTTATTAATTAATGAGATGGGTGTGTTTGTTTACTAGCACAAAGTTTATCGAATCTAGGTGTTATTGACGAGATTGCCATTGGTAGCAACGCTGTATAAGCATATTTAGATTTATTGATTTAAGTTATATTAATTTGTATTATGAATGAAATATTATATTTTTCTTAAAATTGTCGCGCCTCCCGGTTTGGTAACCGCTGCTCTACAGCGTTAGCATATGCCATAATATTACATAAGTCTCATAGTGAAAATCGTTTTTCAACACAAAGGAAGGAATTACTGAAAAGTTTCCGGCTCCTTTATTTACAATCTTTTTTCTGATAATACCCATCGACATCGATATCAAAAATGCTTTATTGAGAAGATTGAAATACTTATACATTAAAAGAGAAATGATTTAGAGATACATTTTTTTTCATTTCATGGCGAAAGAGGGAGCCTTAGTAAGCGCCTTAAGGTTCAATATCTAACTTTATGCAACGCTGAACCGCTAATTATATCTCTAGACATTATTCTTCGAAAAATTTGGATTTTCCAATTTCCTTCTCATACGTTTACATTAATCTCGTCTTCCTCAGCACGTATACCTACTCAGAAGCGAGAAATAGGTGAAAATGAACTGTTATAATTGTGGAATGCAATGGGCACAAATAATACATCCTGGTAGTATCAATTCATGTCAACGTAGAATAGATAAGCGAAACCTCTATTACTTATTCAAAATGGTGAAACTCGGTTCGTAACAATCCCTTCCACTTTTGTTATTTTCCACCATGTTATATCTTAAACCATGTTATATCTTAAATTACTTCTTGGTATGTAATGAAACAAATCTACCGTGAAAGATGCTTCAATTACAATTCTTACCAAGTCATATGAATTAAATATTAGGAAACGGTGGGTAATATGTGTTTAAAAGCTGTTAATGCCGAAATATGAAATAAAACGAAGGTGTGACGTTAAGTCTTCTAAATATTGAGACCAGGAATGTAAATTCATATTTGGGTCGGGTTGACTTAAATCGTTTTTATCCGGCATATTACCTATGGGTGGAAAGGTTTTGACTGATTTGAGTCCAAAATAGTTGAAGACTTGCCTTTTAAACCAACACAAACTTCAGTGTAATATTTGGAATTTACCACTTTTCGATCTTTTAAAGAAAGCTTTGTCACTTGTTCACTTTCAAAAATCTCTACTATCACTACTAATCAACACCCTGGAAACAGTCAACTGGAGCTTAGTTTTCAGATTACGTTGATAGGCCTGAGTGGCTATATCATCCTCTTTAGATCTCTTTTATTATTAAATTTTGCAAGTATGTATTTCCTTTCAGCATAATTTATATTTTTGAGCTGTTGCTTTTTAGCTTTTTAATGCGTAAGTGGTGCAAAATTTCATTAATTGGCTGCGATGGAATCGTGAGGTCTCCTTCAATATGCTTATATGCAATGGTCAATAACATTTTTAAAGCTTCTACGTGCTTTGAGTGGCCGACGTAGGGCGTCCGTGCTTCTTGATGTTAACATTGTTCCATTTTAAAAGTATATCACTGTGTTGTTTAGTCGAACGCCAACTAGTAAATTGATGACATTTTCCAGGCAAACAAAATTGGTGAGTACATCTATTTTTGAGACGTGTTTTCTATAATGCTCGAAAATCGCTTCTTTTCTAGTTACTTTCGTAATTGTTGACAGTTAGTAACGTTTTACCTTTTGTTTAAGGCATCATCGTTGCATTTTGCTCTTTATTATTAAAATACTATTTTTAGAGAGAACAATTATAGGCCTAATTATAACAATAAAGTGCAGGTAACAGTGGACTAAAAAAAATTTTTTTTAGATTTATTTCAAGTAGTTGCTTCATTGTGCAACTTTCTTCAACGTATATGTCCTGTGTATTTAAGAAATCCGTAATGTCGGATTTTTTAAACGAGTAGTTAAGAGCCTTCTTTTGTAAACGGGAGTGATAACTGGCGTTGTCCATCACTATCACAGAATTTGGAGGAAGAGGCGGCAATAGTTTTTGTTGAAGCGAATCCTCAAACAATTGAAATGTCATATCTTCATGATAATCGAGGCTGGATTTTTTTCAGTTCCATAAATATTTTAATTAATAGTAAAGCCAAATATTGAAATAAAGTTCTGAATTAACTACGATTACTTAAAGAAAACTCACAGTGTTGGGCATAACAAATTTTCTTGCGACGGTAATGTTAAAAAAACCGGCCCTGGAATTTACTTTCCTTGCCTAATTCAAGTAGATAAGCTTAAATACCCTTAATTCAGTTTAAAAATGGTGTAATTGGCACTCTAAACTATACGAACTGATGGTGATGTGATGACCTGATGACTTATAATAGCAATGAAGAACAACCGTATTCAATGCTTATATTCGGTGTGTGCGGCCTCAGCTGCTACTTCTTCATATATTTTTAATTTTTTTGTACTTGTAGTTCCTGTATTTCTGTCACAAGTCGAGATCGTAATTTAAATCTGAGGAATACGTAAATTTTCCATTTATCATCAAACCGCGTCGTTCCTCATTTCATTTGAAAAGACTAACCGGATTCTCTATAACTATTTTTCATCGTAGTCCTTTTGTCACCCTTCAACTTTATGACATGATTTATTAAACTGACAGTTTCTATTATGTATTTAGCACTTATCGTTCTTCTACGTTTACGCTGTTGCCATTATAAATTAAAAACTTACAAGACGTTTTTCTACTTTATTAAAATTGATTATAAAAAGAAATCTCTTAAGGAAATGGAGCGAATTAAAGAACTTCCCATATTTTACTATACTTTCAGGTGCAGATATATACACTTATACAGTGGGTAATTTTCTTGAAAGGATTACATCTTATTCGAAAAAGTTTAGTAGTCAGAACTTCAGTGCTACAAGTATCGTATTGTATCAAGTTTCATTTATATTAAAGTATGAAAGGATTTCTAAGTTAACTTTCGCAGTAAAGCTCACGTATGGTTATAATAATGCGAAAGCTTTACGATTTGTGGCAGAAAACAGAAAATAATGGATTAAAGTAATGATTGTTTAGGATCGCTGGAAAAATGAATTGTATTGTAAAACTACAACCGCGACATTTTTGTTGTACAAAAGTGATCGGAACGATAACAAAAGGTCGCCAATAATAATTACATATACCTTACCAACACACGACTGATAAAAACCTGATTTAGCTTATAACAAATGTATTGTAAATGCCGTTTTGAGTTTAGTTTATGCTTGTTTTGTGTGCCAAGTGGTTTGTGTCTTATTGACGTCGCGTTACCAAATTTGTAAGTGATCGTTAGTGTTGAACAATAAAGGCCTTACAGCGAAGTAAAGGTAACTTAAGGTAGGGAATATGCCCATGCTAAGAAAAACTATTGATAAAAAGCAGACTTATCATATTTTTGTGCCCATTTTTACTGAGAGTGTACATAAACACACGACAAGTGACCACAAATAGAAGAACTAAGCTATATTATATTTAGGTCCTTTATAGTGAGACAATTAAAAATTTATCATTCTGGGCATATTATCAACCCTTGCTGTTTATATGCTCATACTATGGGCATATTACCTTTGCATATAAAATTGTTCAAACATAAAAATAAACTTGTAAATTAAGAGAAACATTATTATTGTTTATTTATTATTGTTTATTTAGCTGATATTAAAATTAAAAACATATTATAAGTAATTATCAAAACTAAATCAATTTCCTGATGCAGGTAATATGGCCGGGAACATATTAACTTCACGTATAGGTATAGGGGCATATTACCTGCAAGTCACGTGAACGAGGTTTTCAATTTTTTTAGGCATAACTTCAAATTATTTATCAATAATAGTAGTTTACGTTACAAGTCCGGGAAATAAGATTTTACAATAACGAGTGAGATGTTTCTGGACGAGGCGACGAAGGAGCCGAGTCAAGAATTTCGAAACGAGTACTGTGGAAATATTTCCCGGACGAATATCGTATAACGTTTTATTTCATCCTGTGAACAAATTTTCTATTAACTTTATATAAAATTTGACGTTTCCAAAGTCATTTCACTTTATGTTACTATGGAAACCTTTGTATTCGGGTAATAGTACGGTGAATGAAAATGACACAGGATGAAATATAGTAGTTTACGTAACAAGTCCCGAAAGTGATCTTTTACTGGACAAGTAGGTAAATTACAAGCCTGCGAGTCCAGTAAAAGCACTTTTGGGACGTATTACGTACAATATTTTTTTTAAAACGGGCAGAACAATTGACCGTTCTAGGCCGGAAAGTAAAAATGAGTCCGGTAAAATCTTTTACAGGACTATCACAATAACTTTCTGGCTCGGTCCGAATGAGATTTTCTGACCTAAAAATAAACTGGAATCGGAAAGTACCACTTTCTGGCCGATTTTAAAAAAATATATATAGTAAACTAAAGTCAAAAAAACAAGCTTTCTAATAATTATATATTTACCTTAAATCATTGGTTAATTTTTAGTACTATACAAAACTATTTAAGCTCGCGTTTTTTTATAAGGGGTACTTTCCAAGCACAAACCACGTGTTCTTAACGCCTTCGTGAATGCAACCGAGATCGGATTTGTTTGAGATGGATGTTACGGATGTGTACAGATGGCGTGACAGTCGCTGATTGAGAAAATGTCAAACCAATGAGATACTGGACGTAGGTGGGCGTATTACCACAGATGAAAATACATCTGTGGTATTACCAACATGGGCATATTCCCTACATCTACCTTATTTGTATTTAAAAAATGAGCAAAGTAGTCCGATTTCTACACTTTTGTAAACGTTTTTAAAACTACAATAATAGTTTTGTTTATTTTATTTCAGTTGAGTGCTTTGTTTTTTGTAAATACGTATTCGGCGAGTCTTTTTAAACTTTATACCATTTAGTTTATTTCACAAATTAATGATACTCATTCAGAAGTAATTGTGTGTAACTCCATTTGCGAAGTTTGCTGCCGCTTTTTCATTTTCCTTTGTTCGTATACTGCCATTTACAAAAATAATGAAGCTTTGTTGCGCAAGGTGACCATTTTTACTTTCTACTATTCAATTAGCATTGTCTCTAGGAATACTTTACGCGCTGTTGGTAAGTGTAAGACATTTTGAATATTATTAGCGGAAAAATCTAATCGATCTCTCTCTGACAAGTGACAAGTAATTTTATTGTTAAGCAGTGTCACAGATAAATTTTGATAATGCATTTTCCAGAAAAAGCGTAAAACCGTAGTTTCGAACTTACAGTCAAATATTTAAACTAATGTACTTCTCGAATGGAAATTGAAATTATCTTACCTACTATCGGAGTAAAAATGCAAGGCTTCTGACTTTAAGTGGTCATAACGACAAAACTGAGGGGTGAAATTTCTTCATTTTTGGGCAGTACATTAGTCATTTATATATGTTTAACATGTGTAAAAATCAAAATGCTAGAATCAGTTGTTCAACTTTTATTTTAATTAACAGCAATAAAAACGCTGTATTTAGTATTTTTCTGACTGACGGTCAGTTTTAACTTATCATAAAATTGTTATTGTTTCATAAATTGTTACCAAATTTACAAATGTTGTAGCACACATACTTCTCAAAAGTCGACAGCCAATAAATATTGATTATTTATATAATTAACTGGTTTTATAACCCCTAACCGAAAATGTGGTAGTTTTGCGATATACGGAAAGTAAAGGAAATTTTTTTGTTTTAAATGCTAAATTTTTATTACTCAAATGAACGTGCATTATTACTTTATTGATAACGCAATGTGTTTTCCTGTAATTCGAAGTAAACTCTATGATTATTTGAGAGAAAGACGCACATATTCCCGCAAGAGATAATCTACCACATCGTAACAGCGAGCGGCAAACCACGCAAACCACATCAATGTGATTATTCGTTTGCAATCTTATGTATGTATGTGACGAATAACAAGAATTACCGCCGTTAGAAAATATTTTTGAAGGGAGTAAAATAAGATAGGAAATCCACAAACGACCTCGTATACTTAAAAACATCGTATGGGTATATAAAGCAGAGGGTGTAACATGAAAACTGAAGTATTTGTATCGCATTGTTCTGTGCTAGTAAAACAGGTATACTATAGTCCGTAAAATCTAACATTTTCACTTTCGGTTTTTATAAACTTGACGTTGCAGTTGCAGTTCGCCGTTGCAGTTACCGTTCAAAGTTAAAAGTTGGTTAACTACGAACGTGCTGCACGAACTGCCAACTGCAACGCCAACGTCGTTTATAAATGGCAACAGTCTTTTTCGTATACTTTAACTTTGAACGGTAACTGCAACGGCGAACTGCAACTGCAACGTCAAGTTTATAAATCCACCTTAAGACCGACATATACACACTATTACCGTTACCTACATTTCCTACATGTAGGAAGGAAAAGGCAATAGTGTATTATATGTCGGTGATACATAAAGCGCTAAGCCGAAACTGAAAATGTTACATTTTACAGACCATACCAAAATGCCGAAACCCCTGTCAATTGAAGTAAAACGGATTGTGTTACATGCCAAGCAATACTTTGAATCGGAAAAAGTTACTGGGTTGGACAACATCGCTCTAAACCAAGTAACAAAGCGTACTGCACAGTGCTTGGGTATAGGTGAGCGTACTGTAATAAGGGTTGTCAGTGAAGAACAGACAACCGGCACGGTTGTTGATCCAAGACCAAGTAGTGGTAGGAAAAAAATTGCTATCGATGACTTTATGAAAGGTATCATTAGAAGACAAATATGGCAATTTTACATGGAAAAAAAGTTTCCAACCATGCGTGAACTGCATCAACGTTTAAAAGACGATCTACCAGATTTCCTGACGTTTGTCAATCTACGTTGAAACGGTGGGTAAAGGAGATGAATTTTGTGTTCAGAAAATTAGAACATAAACCAATACTTATGGAACAAGATAGCATTGCGGCTAAGAGAGCAGAGTATTTGTATTCTGTACAAAGATATCGGAAAGACGGTTGGAACGTGTTTTATACCGACGAAACATGGTGCGGGGCTAATCATTCTACAAAATTTGGTTGGGTAGAAATGGTCACTCCTGAACACCGGCAAAACTTTGATCAATACAGGGGAACCATTCAAGAAGTCAATGGATTTAGAGGCGGAATAAAGCGACCTTCTGGTTCTGGTCAAAGAGTAATTATTTTACATATTGGTAACGAAAAGGGATTTTTGCCAGATTGCATGAAATGTTTCATTGCCAAAAAAGGATCCGCTGATTATCATGATGAGATGAACCATAGACACTATGAAGAATGGTTTAGGTTCGTATTGGCAATGCTTCCTGATAAATCGGTAATTGTTCTGGACCAAGCGCCCTACCACACAATGTTGGATTCCGAATTTCGAAATCCAACCACAGCTTGGAGGAAACATGCCATCATTAGATGGTTACAAAACAGGAAAGTGACACTGCCAGAAGGAATCCACGACTGGGACACTTGGACAAAACCACAATTATTAGAGGTATCGCGACAATACCACTTTCCGAAAAAGTACCTTCTGGAAAAAATTACGAAGGAGTTGCGCGAGGTTGAGGTGAAGTTACTGTGGTTACCTGTGGCACATTGCGAATTCAATCCAATCGAATTGGTGTGGGCGTATATAAAAAACACTGTCGCGAAATTAAATACAACCTTTAAAATAAAAGACGTTGTAGAACTCTGCAAGGTGACTATGCAAAAAGTACCGGACACCGTATGGCCCAATTGTGTTGAGCATGCTAAGAAAATAGAGCAACAGTATCGTGAAAAGGAGCATTTGATAGATGTTGCCATCGAACCTATAATAATAACTTTAGACAACGAAAGCGATCCCGAAGACAATATAGATGATTACTGTGAAAGCGATGAAGATGAGAACAATGAAAGGAGTGATTCCGAAGTATGTTTGTAAACAATGATAATATAATTATGTACTTGTATGTAGTTATTACTTTTACACTATAAAATCATACTGAATTACATTTTTGCGGCGCGACGGCCGCTTTATAACAATAGTGTACGACACCATCTTAATGCCCGCACTGCACTTCGTCCCGCGAGCTCAAGCATCGCTCCTTTTTTCCAAATTTCTTTTAAACAAAACATGTATACATTGCATTATTTTTGTGAATCGTGTTACACCACAATATAATTGTTTTAACCTTCTTATGTCACTGTCAATATTATTAATATTGACCGTTCAGGTACTGAGTTACCCAACATGTCGTTTTTTAATTATAGCTTTAAGACTAATAAACCAATTGGCCTCAAAAGCATCTCACATCGTCACAAAAGTATACACTTGTCCAATATATAAGTATCTACCACTCCGTTTCAATAATATAGCCGTAATTAATTTTTAAAGTCGAGCGCTTGTGCGATTTCAGTCATAATTAGCGCTTTTTCGCATATAAACTGATACAGAAAAATAACGCTGTATTGTAAAAATCTAAAACTGTACACCTTTTTGTAGGAATAAATGCTCTTTTAAATGCACTTTATTTCATTAAATTATGATTGCTAATTACTGAGATACAAGCTTCTAAAGTCAGAAGCCTTGCATTTTTACTCCGATAGTAGTATATACTATATATAGAGAGTTTTTAATTTCTAACAGTTCTATTGCATTTGTGTTTTACATAATTAGCGATCGAGAAAACTAGGATTAATTAAGTGTAATTGACAACTAGGTACATCTTTTAGAATGTGTGACGTAATTATTGTTCCACATGTACCACACCAATCTTTTTGTAACTCGTTTTTTAGTAAAATGATTGAGCGCTGAAGCCGTAATAAATTACGAATGCTGGAAACCTTTTCAATTCCGTTTCTTGTGCTGGAGTACGAATTTTAATTTTTCAGTCTAGACACCTTCAGGGTCAATTCAATTTCATTTTCAAGTTTACTTTTCATAGTGTTTATTTTTATGTTAATGCCCTTCAGTTCTTCCTTGAAAATATTTATATTTTCTTATACCTAGTCGTGGCTCCATTTCATCAAGTATTACTACATCATCGACGCAGTATAATTCCGTTAGTTATGAAATTTTCTTAGTTTTTCTCTATATCTTTTTGTCACATCGTCCAATAGTAGGTTAAAAAGTATAGGGCTCAGTATGCATCTCTGTCTTGGCCCAGTTCTGATTTTAAACATGCGTGACCCTTTTTTTTTAAGCTGCTTTTGCTTTCATCCAAGTTATTATCCAATATGTCCCTCAATTTTTTTTGTACAATATTTTCACATATAGTTTTTCTACCATACTACCTAAGGTAGATAGATAGATGCCCTTTATTTTGTTATATTACAAAAAACGAAACAAAAGATTCTTATTACACTAAAACAAATAATCTATTTCTGGCTCCTTGGCATCAGCTTGTCCCTTCGCTCCATCACCCCCTTCATCCACCCCACTCCCAGCCCGTTCCCACCTAAGATCACCTTTATTCCTCTCCCCTCTTCTCTCAGCTCTTCACATTCCCTCATTAAATGAAACACACTCTCTCGCCCCTTACCGCACATTCTACATAGTTTTCTCCCATCCTCCTACCAGTATCTATTTTCGTTCTCTTCATTTCCACATCTAAACCTCGCCACCATCCTCTTCTCCTTCAATTCCATTTCTCCCATCAGATACTCGGCCTTCCCTTCTTCCATAATTTCCTGATATCCGCCATTATATCTTCCATTACATATTCTCGCTCTCCTTTCCTGTGCTTCCACATCTTTATCCCTTCTTACCAACTCATCCACCATATCTCTTCCCCCCTCTCTTCTCCCTTCTATCTCTTCCCTCGCATAACCCACTCTCTCATAGAACCGTCTTCTCTCTTCCTGCCCATACCTTATCCGCTTTTTTGCCACCTCTCTCATGCACTCCTTTACTCCAACAATATCTTCCCGCTTTCTGATCATTTCCTCATATTTTACCGCCCTCGCTCCTGCCAATATCCTTATTTTCTCTAATTTTACCTCTTCCCCTACGATATACCCTGGTGTCTCCCTGTCCAACCCTAATGTCCACCTCCAGTACTTCTCCTGAATTCTTTCTATTTCTTCCCATTCCTTCCACCCCCATATCTCCGCTCCATACCCCATCACACTCTTCACCAACTTGTCAAACAACCATCTTCTCTTCTCCATATCCTTCCCAAACACTCTTTCCCCCAAACCCCACACTTTCCCCACTATTCCATTACCCTTCTTCGCCAATTCCTTCACGTGTGCCCCATCTTTATTGTCATACCGCACTACATACCCTAGGTATTTCCACTCCTGTACACTCTCTAATTCCTCCTCACCCCACCACCACTTTTGCTTTATACCCCTCCCCCGTTTCTTCTGAAAAACCATCACTTTAGTCTTTTTCACATTTACTTCTAAATTCTTCCCCTCCAAATATCTCTTCATTATCCCAATTAACCCCCTCATCTCTTCCTCTCTGTCTGCCATCACTACTATATCGTCCGCATATGCTAGCACCCACACCTTTATCCTTCCTATCACCACTCCACCCCTTTGATGTCCCCGCAACACCTCCTCCAAATCTCCAATATATAGAGAAAATAGGCTCGGGCTCAACGGACATCCCTGTCTCAACCCTTTTTCCGTCCAAAATCTTTCTCCTTTCCCTTCCCTCACTCCCGTCACGCACCTTGTCTCCTCATACACCTCTTCTACCGCCCTCACCAAATCTTCTTCTACCGCACATTTCCTCATGATCTCCCACATTTTCTTCCTATTAACATTATCGAAGGCTGCCTTTATGTCCAAAAACAACGCATACACTTTCCCCCCTTTCCTTTCCATTACCTTGTTCACCACTTGCTTCAACACATAAATGTTATCCACCGTACGCCTTCCCTCCCTGAACCCCGCCTGCCAGTCTACTACCTAAGGTAATTCCCCTAAAGTTCGTGCAGTCCTTACTATCCGTCTTTTTTTATATCCGTCTAATGATAACAATTTGCCAATATATTGAGGCGTCTTTTTCCTGTTTTTACCTGATTCATAATTTATTTCATTGTTATTATTCGTAAACTACACCAATTCCTCCTAAAGATTTTCTTTTGTCGCTTTTTGCTTAATTTTTGAAGTTCTTGACGAGGAACTTGTTTCTATTCTACAAAAATCACATTTTGCATATGAGTGGTGAATTTTTGTTCTTCAATTACGGTGACACTATAGCTCGGAATTTCCACACACTTAGGTAGAAAATTATTTTCCACATCTCTGTGCAAAATTTCATCAAAGACCCATTTAATAAAGGAATCTGTTGTCTCTTTAATTGCACGCAGGTCTCACTCTGAATCAGTGGCGTAACTAGCAGGCACCGGGCCCGGGTTCCAAATCTAAAAATGCCCCCCCCCCCCCACGTAATAAGAATTTTAAATAACCAATTAAAATAAATAACAAAATTTATTATTATCCCACAAATGTTAAGAAAAAAGACAAAGTATTACAGTAATAATATTTAAACTATAAGTAAGATTATAAATATTTGGAGTGATGAAAACAGCAGGTCAGAATTCTCAGAAGCTTTATACAATACAATAAATAATAATAATGCATCTGTTTTGTTTATGATTGGTACGAGATACGAGTACAAACAACAACACCGCTAGTAAATGAAGGGTAGGCCGGAAATTGTGGCAATAAAAATTTTGTTCCATAAATGAAATGTTACATTATGTCAACTTGCTGAAAAATAAAACGTACATTTTGTAATGCAATTCCTTTAAATACGTTTATCAGCAGTTTATGAGGAATGTTTACGAAAATACAAATATTGGTGCCGTGACATCCGGGCCCCATAGATCACGGGCCTGGGTTCCGCAGAACCCGCGGAACCACGGTAGTTACGCCCCTGCTCTGAATGCATTTAATTTGTTTTGTTGCTGAAGAAACAATTGGGATATGATGAGTAGTGATTTTAATGTTCTAAAATAAATTAAAATACAAATTAGAATTTCTAGCTTTTACTCCCATATCTACATAATGTAGATATGGGAGTAAATTTGTAATTTATTTGTTTTTTCAATAGGTAAAAGTGCAAAAGTCATGTTTACGTACATCGAAGTTTGAGGTTCCATGCATGAATTGAAGAAAGTAAACATGGTTGTCGAAATTGACGATTTTGTACAAGTACATGAGGTAAAATTTAAAATATAACTATAACACCAAATATACATTATACACTGTCAGGGGCGCCGGAAGAAAATTTGTTAGGGGAGGGCCTTGCATTTTTTCAAGTAGAAATTAGAATGCTTAAAAATTTTTACCTATTTTTAAATTAGTAACTCAATGGGCTACGCAGAGACACCGATGGGATAGAACATTATATTCCAAAAGTGGTTATATTGTGAGCTTTTAACATTTTCTAAAATGGATTTACGCGTTTTATGAAATTCCAGGGGGGGGCCCGGGCCCTCCCTTGCCCTTTAGTAGCAGCGCCCATGTACACTGTGTTCATTTGAAAAAAGCCAACCCTTAATATATGAGAAATGTGCCGTGTTAGAAAGAAATGCCGAAACACGTCAACTTTTAACTTGAGGGGGACACTTTTTAGCGTTAACGTCATAAACGTCAGATTCACCCCCTCTCTACTGGAAATATCCCTTAAATTAAAACTTCACTGATAAGGTCTGGTAAGGCTCTATTCAATCATAATATGTTTTGCCTTTGATACCAGCCTTCCATTGTTCCCTTAGATTCTCTAATGTCACCAGTGAAGTTTTACTTGATTGTAGTAAGAAAATAAAAGGCTAATCACGTAGTATCTATTTATTTCGGCATTTAATTTAAGGAAATATTTCCTCATTCGGTATGCCAGTCGAATCGTAGTACCTAATTAAAAAGTTTACGTTTCGCCCATTAATGTAGTCATATTCATAACTAAATAAAGATCTGTAAGTAACAAATATAATGGTGTACAAGCGGTATTTATGCGAAAATATCACAATTCATTTTTCATTCTTAATGTAAACTTTTTAATTATTACGATTCGGTTGGCATACTGAATGAGGAAATATTTCCTTAAATTAAATTCCGAAATAAATAGATACTAATTTGCCTTTTATTTCTCCTTACTACAATCAGTAACCATTTTTTATTCATCCGTGCATAACTTACGCCAAACTCTATATGCTGTTTAAAGAACGAGATGCTGCGTAACTGTATTCGTGACTGTGCTACCGGAGGGATTATTTCCTAATCTCTGCTCATTTTTCATATCGCATTTATCGTTGTGTAATAAGGTGTTGACCTACATTATCAATATTAAGTTAATTAGATTTAAAACGTTACGCTGATACAAATGATCCTTGTTACAGTAATGCCACGAGCTGTTATCGGCGAAGTTCTGGAACTTATTTTTTCACGCTGATCTATAGTCTTTATTAATGGTTGCTAATACTTGATATTAATTTTCTGGCAGCAGACGATCTCCGCTTATTTATCACCATTTTTTCCAATTTCTGTTTAGTTTCTGTTATTCTATCTCCTATTGATAATAGAATTTCATTCGTGCATCCAAACTACCTCATGTTTTTGTGTTTTTTTCAATTTTTATCAAACGTACCGCTATTAATTCATTCAGTATTGGTTCTTTTTTCATTTACACACTTTTAATTAAATTTTGATATATGACACTCACCAGAGAGTTTTAAAAATAACTGTTGAAATAACGACGAAAAGTCATTAGCAAAGGTGAACAACAACAATTGAAAACAATTTTTCAGTGTTGCCATATTTTTGGTTTCGTTTACTACAATTCTCAACCCCATAGGTGGTGTAAATCTTGTCAGAACTAACATATTTCTTCAGCAACTTTAATAAATTATAAGATTATTATTTTTCACAAAATTTTATATCTCCCTTATTTCAAAAAGAAAATATATTTTAAAACTGGCTTTTAACTTTTCGCCAAAATCTGTGATAACCAAATAGCGGCGATATAAAGATTTATTAATATGTATTTAAAAAATTGCTCCTTCGATTTTGAAAAAAATGAAAGCACTATGAGGAAATTTTGTTTCAAACTTCTTTTTATTCGCGACTTTTTGGATCATTCCGTTACGTCATGACATGAACAATGCAACAAATCACCCAGATTTTTCAATTGTTTTTGTTTTTGTATAATTATTTTTCGATTTTACATGCAGTGCGCGAAGTAAGTATTTCGCGCACGGCGTCGTTACTTCGCGCACGGTGTCATGGTAACGTAGGAAAGTGAAAAAAAGGGTCACTTCGCGTATTCTTATCAATGCGCAAACCTTGTCATTTTTTGACGTTTGTAGAAAAATTGTATTTTTATGATAGGTTCGAAATGAATGTTAGCTTTAATGTTCGAAAAAATGACATGTACAAAGAGCGGTACCGGTATTATGATAAGATACAGGTGCAATAAATACACTACCTTCCCCTTCAAATGAATTTAATCAATTAACGGTGATTAATTGACATATGTGTGACATATGTGCGATCGTTTAACGTTGTTTTCATAATTTTACTCCATCTTCATCCCCCTTTTTTTCCCTGGCTCTTCAAGCGTTCTTGTCGAGTTTCTCTTTTCCGAGAACCCTGTTTTACTGTGTTATTATTTAATTATAATTTAAATGTTATCCTATAATTTATTGCCAATGTTGAGCCCCCTTTAGTAACCACATGTTAATATTGCAAAGTTCATAACTGTATTTGGCTTGAAAATGAGAATTTAACTTCCTCGAAACATGTCGCCACCACATCTGTCAATTAATCACCGTTAATTGATTAAATTCATTTGAAGGGGAAGGTACTGTATTTATTTCACCTGTATATGTCCACCCCTTAGAGATTATCGGATCATACAAGATGATTCTGATAAAATTTCGCTCATGACTTCTGGCTCATTTTTCGAACTGAAGAACACATGTCTTTCCATAAATATGAGTATATGTTGTAGAACGGTTCGTGCCCGACAACATATATTCATATTAATGGAAAGACATGTGTTCTTCCGTTTCATTTCTACTCACATCTGAAAAAATGAAGAGCCCCTGTGAGGTGGCGACAATCATTTAAGTTTGAAACGAATTCACCGAGGAGCTAAATAAGGATGAACCAAGTAGTATTGCAGTCAATCAATTGTTTCAACGCTTGGCGACTGAACAGTAAAATAAAAGTATATTCTAATAAAATGAGAAGATTGAGCATAAACTGTTAAAGGCAAGACTAACCAAAGAACAGCAGAGTTCACTGATGTTCAAATCAGGAACGAGTAATTTTTACAAACAGGTTAGCAGGACGCTTGTAGCGTTATATCGAGTATTTCCTACCCTTCTCCACTAGAATAGAAATTCCCTAAACGGGAATTTAAGAAATTCACTGGAGATCCAAGGGAATGGTTTACATTTTGGTCCCAATTCAAGACCGTAGATGAAAATCCAACCATCAAACCTGAAGCGAAGTTTAACCTACTCCTTCAAGTTGTGCTTGAGAAGACACCGGCGAGAGACGACCGATTTGGTCAAGTTATTTCCAGATGAGGAATTGTTTTTTTTTTTCATATTCGATACACTACTTGAAGATACAAAGGTAAGCCTGGCACCTTGGACCGGCCGGATTTGGGGGTGGTGGGCGTTTGAAGTAAAATGGAAGATGGCCTACTTTACCCAACAGCCAGATAGTCGATTTTAGTCTTATTTAATTCGTGGTCACGTACTGTGGTAGGAAATTTTAATGCCAGACGTTTTAGTGCGCAGGGACCCATTGGCAGACCTCAATAACATCGCATGAAAGCGGTTCATATATATGTGTAGCCTATTTTAACTATATTTCGAAAAATATGCAATATTTGAGTGAATATGAAGAGACCTTTTTTGTCTAGAATTAAATTTCCCGAAAATTAGCTTCTACACATTTATTTGGTATCTTTCACCGTTCCCGAGATATATTGAGAAATATGTGACTATATATTTTATAAATCGACTGGGTGTAATAATAATTGTCTCTAGATCTCAGAAATTGAGTAAAATAAAACAATATTCAGTTCACTACCAAAAAGGTGAGCCTTGTGTCACACTCTCTGGATTGTATTTGGCGAAGATCCTAGCAAATTTGCTGTACAAAACATTCTGGGTTATTATTGTATGTGCCAAGTTCGTTCAAGGATTGTCGGGACTTCTGCTCATGTAGCAGCTGTTCTCCTCTTTGTTACGTTCCTCGTTTATTAGCTAATTCGCAAGAATCAATCATATCGATTTCTCTATCAGGATTACAGATTACAAATTCCTTAATTCAATGTTTTGCTAATAGAGCTCACTTTCAATACTTTTGGTACTATTTCTTCCTCCGCATTTGCTCTATTCTACGCGAAGCGTTATCTCTAACCACTTCGGCTTCGTTGGTTCCCTTACAGCTTTTCTACTCGGCAACGGAAGCTTCTTGCTAAAAATTATTCTATTGGCTGTCGATGTAGTCATTTAGTTTCTGATTGGCTGATCCTCGGCTAACTAAATAAAATATTTCATCTTAAAAACGGAACAAGTACTTCACTAGGGAATATCTCCGTGCTGATATAAATAGCAACTCGATTTTCAACCGCGTATCTTTTTCTATTCTACTTCCTAACAAACGTTACTAAGTGCTACGGAAATTTCACAAGTTTCTCATATCGATATTAATCGTCTATAAGTGAAAGTTTTCCACAAATAGTGATTATTTAGAATCATCTGCTTATTCTAAGTACCATTAAAACGTGTATTACGTCTTTTTTGCATCTAGTACCGCTACGTTAAAAGTTTCCACGCTCTAGGATAATTCCTTGAGGTATGTACCAAATTCTTTTGCATCAATTATCGTGTCATTCTTAAATTCCTCACAGTAATTTATATTATTTGTCCTAGCGTTTACTACCCGTTTACTACCTGTTTACTACCCCGTGTTACGTTCCGCTTAATATCTGGCTTACTGTTGGACTGCAACTTACTTTTGGTTACCACCATCTTGGTTAAAAAATTGGTGAAAACTACTTGAAATTATTGCTGATCCGTTACTATTGAACTCCGATGGTTATTTTGCTGTGAAACTACATATTTGCTGTTCTACAAATCATCTTTAATTATTCCTGTGTGAAGAAATTGATTTATTTTGGAAATTACAGGCTGCCATCCTGTGCCATCTTGTGTCAACTTCTGAAAATAAGATTGATAAGTTATTTAAATTATTAACCTTACATTTCTTGCTGAACTTTACCTGAATTTTGTTACTGTTTATTATAAAATTTGATTATACTAAATTACTTAATCACATTTCATATTTTTGCTTCAATTTAAAACATTTAATTTATTCATTTTGTTTACTATTCAATTAATTTTGCATTAACTTTGCTCGTTACTTTAAAAGTTACTTTTATTATTTGTGTATTATCTTTTACCTTGAAGATTTAATTTGCTAAAGTTAAAGTTTAAAAGCTAATTGCTATTATTTTTACATATCAACTCTCGGAACGAGTACTGACCAAAGTCGATAATTATTACTCGCAGCCCTATTAATTTTCTTGTTAATCAACCTTTCTGTTTAGATAACTCAGCGATATTGACGTTGCGCAACGGCGATAATCGGATGTGTTTTTGGTAAGCGTTGTTTAATGACAACTACGTACTGACTTTAGTACAGCTACCGAGACGGTTGCTGATATATTTATGTGTATTATTTTTGTGTTATTACTTGTACATTGTTGTAATATGTAAACTTCATTCCCTGCAAGGTAAAAGTTAAACCCCCTTTACTGCTTCACTTCTGTGAAGATTTGTTTTGTAAAATTTGTTCCGATTGTGTCAATGTTATTTTGTTTTGATTCATTATAACCACCACTATCATTACTTTAGTGTATTTCTTTATCGAATACCCACTTTCTCTTTCAGAAATCATATCTCTGTTATTATTATTATAAGCTGCTAAGCTCTTCGTAGTTCTGATTACCAGCTTGTCTTTACTAAAGAACTATCGTGGCGCCCTAAAAGATATTTGACTATATTTGTTAACTATAACTTGCTATAAATTTAAATTCTATACTCATTATTCCCACGCCCATTAGATTGCCCCTTATAACTGAGCTTATCGAGTCATTGCATTTTTCCTGATTACGGTACCAATCATTTGTTGCCGTAACATCTTCTTAGGTCGGGATCGATTTAACCAAACGGGCAGAATCGCCGATCGAAAGAAATTGGTTTACTGGACGCTGCAGAAGCAAGGGTAGCGGGAGAGGTTGTCGCCAAAGATAATGCGCCTGTTGAGGTGGAAAGTGTTGCGTCTATATAGAATAAATTCGGTTTTCTTTTTAAACTTTAACCGTTGTAATCTGGCTCTAGAATTAGAGTTTAAACATTAATTAAGCTCATTAGATATTTTAATTTTATAATTGGGGATGAATGGAATCGTCCATATATGTATTTTCATTTTCATACTACCGTTACTATTTAGAACAACACTTGGCGTATGCCGAACGTCATACTCATTCTGCTCGAGTACCTAACGTATAAGAATACTTCAACAGAATTTATTTGGCAGTAAAACGTGAAATGACCTTTACCTTTGCTTCGTACAATTTTTGAATAACATAATTCACTATTTTCAGCCAAGTTTGATGTATAATGTAAGTAATATCAATGTAAAAGATTTGCTTTACAGTATTTTTCCCATTTGGCAAATTATGCAGTATAGTTTCAGTGGTGTCGAGAAGCTTTACAAACTTTGTAAAAAATAATTAATGGCCTGTGAAATGTAAACTCTTTAATTAGGGATATGACTTTTGGCACATTCATTGTTGTTCTCTTCGAGAGTTGTAATGAAACCAAATTAATATATCTGCATAATATAATGAGGTAAAATAATAAACATTAATTACTTTTTACAGTAGGTACTTATCTTTTCATGTGTCTTGAAGTACAGCCTATACCTTATACTATATTTATATTTATTGGGCTCACTCCTAATTGAAGAAATTACTACTTTTGTGTAATTTTCATGAAAATTTGCTTCGCTATTTTTTAATGAGAATTTGGAGTAAATGGTTTACTCCGATTTGCATGTGCAGGTGAATTATGTAGCACTTCCTTCCAAACTCTTAGTTAATTATAAAAAATGCAACAATTTGAATCGCATTGTGCTTGAATTTCTATTGAAATTGTCCATCACGCCATTAAATTACGTAACGTAAAGCACCATACCTATACATGGTACCTATACATAGGTACCTATAACTTGTTGCGGTGTCGTGGAGAGCAGTACGCGTGTAAGTAAATATTGTAATGCCTTAACTAGCTAAAATGGTCTCCTATACTTGTATCGGTAATGAGTGTCGCCTTAGATTGTACTGAAACCTTCTACAGGAGTTGGCGACTTGGTTTAATGAAACACTCTGTACTTCATTAAAGCCGACGTTTAATCATTTATTGAGGGTAGAAAAAAGAAAAGGCAGGTTTCTCGTCGGCCTTGATGTGTTTCATTAAACCAAGTCACGAACTCTTGTAGAAGGCTCCAGCATAATCTAAAGAGACACTCACTACTGAATGTAATTGCCCTTCATCCTACTATGTAATATGTTTACTGCAAGTTCAATCTATGACATTTTCTAGATATGTGGCTTAGGCTTAGACTGTCGTATGCTTCAAATCAACCCTATTGCTTGGTCATTGATTTTCAAGTTGTGACATTAAGAGAGCATAAACTTTAATATTTAATTAAATTAATTTGGTTTTCTTAATGCTAACATTCTTGTGCAATATGGTAATTTGAAATTTATCATTTTATTATTAATAAACCTTGTCATTTTAAGAGCCGTAGCTAATATTTACTCATTTCACGACAGTAAAATTTCATGAAGTTTAATCAACGCGTGATGTTACTTTCCACCCCAAAGCTAATATTTCTCAAATAGCACAATTTACTTTAAATTCCTTTGAAAAGTTAGGCATTTCTAATTTATTATGATTCTGCATGTTTATTAAACAATTTACACGAAAACCTTGCAGTTTCGGTTATATAACAAATCCTTCTGTTTCATCGTAGCTTTAAACAAGCTTACTTCTGTTTAATATTTATGTATGTAAAACCTAATACATATATGTATGTAATCCTTAGGTTTTATTTTATGTATAATTAAAAAGTGATTATAATTGTTAGTAATACAATACCCTTAAGTTTTGTTCCTTTCAACTACGCTAATTTAATTTTTTTTACAAAATATTTTTAATCTTTATCCACGTTTAGCACTGGTCGATAAAATACCGGATAAAGAAAAGACTCTTTAAAAGCTCATTTAAAAGTTTCAATTAACTTTTTAAATATTTACTGTATGATTTATGAAATGCGCGTTTTCTAAGATTGTGCTTATGTACAGAATCAAACATCGTTTAAATACGAAGAAAGAACCTGAAATATCAGATGAGAACTTAATTTCCTGTAGAGAGGAGTAAGCTTTCATACTTCTGTTAGAAATACATTTCCTTTTAATATTGTATTCATTATTTGAATTTCGTTGATAAAGTAAGTAATTTGGCATTCCGGAAAATGTTCAAACGTTAAGTTTTGTTGGAACTTATTTCCAGTGTGTTTGACAGGTGTTCATGCGCCCTCCCATAGACATGAGTTTACCTGATCGTAAAAATCTGTTTTTTAATTATTAAATTCCTCAAAAAATAAACGAACATGATGAATGACGCACCAACGGAGATATTTAGTTATACAGGGTGTGTATAAATTGGCGCATTTCGTACACGTGGCGTTATTCTTTGGACAATTCTGAGACGAAAATCTATTTACAAAAATGTCGGATCTGCTTTAATTTCTTCATACGAGCCATTGCAAGAAAAGATTAAATGGCAACGCTGACATCAATGAAAATGCCCGAATACCATGTATATGTCAGCATACTCCCGGAAAGAAAAATTCATAGCGCAGCGACGCTTCTTAGATGCGTACACAGCGAAAAGCAGCGAAAAATATCAATTACGAAACATGACAGAACTGTATACTGTATACCGTTTTTAAGTGTGAGTAGCGATTTTGAAAATCACTCGAACGATTTGCTTCACTCACCTGCGGCTCGTTTCGCAAAAGTTCGTTCTCGTGATTAATAGCCTCTCTTATATTATGCTCGTTCTCGTTGTATAATATACTATTATTTTAAGTACCCGTACCTTCTTCATCTTCAATATTTCGAATTTTTAGGCATTCGTTAAGATTAAAATAAAGTACATTTAAGCAGTGTACATTTTTTGTGGTACATATTGTGGTGATATGCTAATATCTTAAGAAATTTTGAATAATTCCCACTTTAATATGAGCAAACGGTTTCAGCCATTGTTTTATTATAAATTAAGTTAAAATTATATTGTCCTTAACTAAACTAAATCCGTGGATACTACAAATCTCGGTTATCAACACTACCACTCACACTAAAAACTACTTTCTACTTTCATAAATATTGCATAGCTTCTCCTTCTTTTCGTATACCAGTGATTTATTGGTATTTACATTCTTGTCTTAAAGGATCTGGAAGTTTCCTCTGACCGTATACACATAAAAAAGGGAGTTCCTCAGGGCTCTACACTCAGACCCTTATTATATCTTTTATACGCATTTGACTTTAATTACCTTCCATTCTGTAACTACCACTGCTATGGGAAGTATATTCAACTCTACTAGCGCTTTTACCCTGATGATTCCCATCTCGCACTGAATAAGTTGTTAATAATGTGCGGTCCGATCTCTCTGATTTACACGACCGATGTGGCATTTATTCAATAAGGTGGTTTGTCTTGTTTTAGTGTATTGCATCCCATTAACTTGCCCCTCATGCCTCAATGTTTCAAATGTCAAAGGAGGGCGCAAGTTCTACCCATTTTGTCCCATACATGTTCAATGCGAGACCTGGAGATCTTGAGGACCAGGACAAAAGTTGAATCTGGACCTATTCAAAGAAGTTCAAGGAAAACCTTGCTACATGAGGACGTACATTATGTTGTTGGAAATAATGGATCTTCGAGCTCCTGTAAGTATGCAAGAAGACGTGTTTCAACCACCTCCTCAATATACCGTTGTGTTGCCATATTGCCTCGAATGAACCACCAAGAGAAGCCTGCTGCCACAATGTGGCGTACGTGCCTCTCAAACGAAAATTGAAGATTCCGTCGTTTACCCCATCTTCTTCTTTTACTCCCATACGACCGTCGTGCGAAGTTTTGGGTTAACATCATATCGCCCGCAACTTGTGCTTCCTTGACTGCGAAACATTGTCAGCAACTGTTACAATAAAAGAAATCATTGAAATCTTGAATGGCGTCGTGTTGTCTTTAGTGAAGGCTTCAAAATTTTAATGATTTCTTTTATTGTAACCGTTGCTGACTATATTTCGCTGTAAAAGGAAGCACAATCTGCGGGCGATATGATGTTAACCCAAAGTTTCGAATTGGGCGATTAACAAACGACGCCATGCCCAGTATAAAACCTTACAGTTGCTTATACAAAAGCATTTTTTTCTACTTAAAATTTCTAAAGTGAATGACACATTTTAATGATTGAGAAAAACTGCCTACTCGCATTTCGGTGAAAAGAAGTGGCATATCTTTCATAGAATTAGAGTAAGTATTAAAGTACATTTGATGAGTAAATAAGACCATCAGTAAGTTAAGATGAGAATTGCAAAGAATAAACACAGAGATTTCTAGATGCTTTTATAGGACTAAAATTTACGAAAACTAAAATATTATGGAATACGATTATTATTATAGATATTTATTTGGGACCCACTCTGTTCTGTAGATTTAGGTGAGAAAATTAAGCGACCTAATGGGGAAACGGTTTTCGAGTGGGCTGCTTAGGCTACAATTGAACATTTCATCGCATTATGTTAACAAAATGTAAATTCGACAATTTTCACAAATGATTTCAAACCTAAACCTACTATGTGAGTTGTTAATCTCGCAAACATTAAATAGTACAGGGTAGTATTTCGAATAATTAATTTTGCACGTTTGAAGTAATTGTTGAAGTTATTTTTGTCATTATTGCCAAGCCAAGCAATTACTTCCAATACCACTACCATTTTGACTTGTATTTCTCATTCAATCATTTATTCTCATCGTTTGACTTAGTCTTCACCTGCCATACGTTTTAATTTCTGTATAATTACGCCATTTATTTTAATATCACTTAATACTTCTTATTCGTGTACTAATTTCTTTAATAATATACTCCACCTCATGATTGAACAAAGTTACTGAAATATTTAATTTATCATTAAAACTGTAGACTTTTAGCACTATGTCTTCGGTAACGTCCTCATCGTCTTGACTTTACAGAACTTTTCGCTATAATACAATTAATGTAGCACCGTAATTTAAATTTAATAACGAATGATTACTATCGGTAACACAATTACTGTTATATTGTAAAGTTCAGTTCACGTGATTCATTATACACTTACACTAACTTAATATTCGATCATTACACTTTACGTATTTGATATTAACGCCTCCATACGGTTCGATTTGTGGGGTGTGACTTGTTTTTCCTACGTAAATCTTTTCCACTGATACGCTACCTTTCCATTACAAAAGTCTGAAACTTAGTGCTTTATACAATCAGGTATAATGAGGCAAGTGCTTTTTCACGACAGCCTGTTGTGCTAATTAAGTGAAAGTGTTTACTTTTTCCAACCTCTTGAAGATTCAATCAAAACGAAAAGGTCCGTTAAGCTGGCATAACCCCTATAGCACAATCAGTTGAAACGTACCACATAATTTAGTACTCATTTATTACTAATTAATTACCCAAAAGTCAAATTTATTACTGTTGATTTAAAAAAAAAAAGTGGTTGTGCCAGCTTAACCGTTAAGCTAGCACAACCAAAAAAAAAAAAAACTATTAAGTAGCTAACACCACACTAATAATTGATTACTAATTAATTACTAATTAATTACTCACTATTTACCAAGGACTTAACCATATTTAAGCTCTCAAGCCCCGCGCAGTCCAAAATTAGACCCGCACAGTAATGTGGGGTAACCTACCTCCGCCAAATCGTTATTCGTTATTTTAAACATTTTTCCAATGATATGTGAACGTACCCTAAGACAACTAAGTGTTTGTAATTTGTAAATTAATGAATGTTCAGCCGGATATCGGATATTGTTTTTTATGCTATGAATGAATTATACCAGCCCTACCAGATAAAAGGCAGCTTGCGATGTACCAATCAAAATACATCGACATTAATTGAAAATATGTCGTAACATAATGTTTGAACATAGGTTAGAAATTGATTACTCCAGCACAATCAGTTCAAATTAATTTTAACATGGATTAATCGATGTATGAATGCTTTAATATAAGTTAGGAATTGATTACTCCAGCACAATCAGTTCAAATTAATTTTTACCTGTATTAATCGATGTATGAATGCTTTAATATAAGTTAGGAATTTATTACTCCAGCACAATCAGTTCAAATTAATTTTAACATTGACTAATCGATGTATGAATACTTTAAAGTAAGTTAGGAATTAATTACTCAAGCACAATCAGTTCAAATTAATTTTAACATTGACTAATCGATGTATGAATACTTTAAAGTAAGTTAGGAATTGATTACTCCAGCACAATCAGTTCAAATTAATTTTTACCTGTATTAATCGACTTTATAGTAAGCTAGGAATTTATTACTCCAGCACAATCAGTTCAAATTAATTTTAACATTGACTAATCTATGTATGAATACTTTAAAGTAAGTTAGGAATTGATTACTCCAACACAATCAGTTCAAATTAATTTTACCATGGATTAATCGATGTATGAATACTTTAAAGTAAGTTAGGAATTTATTACTCCAGCACAATCAGTTCAAATTAATATTTACCTGTATTAATCGATGTATGAATGCTTTAATATAAGTTAGGAATTTATTACTCCAGCACAATCAGTTCAAATTAATTTTAACATGGATTAATCGATGTATGAATGCTTTAATATAAGTTAGGAATTTATTACTCCAGCACAATCAGTTCAAATTAATTTTAACATTGACTAATCGATGTATGAATGCTTTAATATAAGTTAGGAATTTATTACTCCAGCACAATCAGTTCAAATTAATTTTAACATTGACTAATCGATGTATGAATGCTTTAATATAAGTTAGGAATTTATTACTCCAGCACAATCAGTTCAAATTAATTTTAACATGGATTAATCGATGTATGAATGCTTTAATATAAGTTAGGAATTTATTACTCCAGCACAATCAGTTCAAATTAATTTTAACATGGATTAATCGATGTATGAATGCTTTAATATAAGTTAGGAATTTATTACTCCAGCACAATCAGTTCAAATTAATTTTAACATTGACTAATCGATGTATGAATGCTTTAATATAAGTTAGGAATTTATTACTCCAGCACAATCAGTTCAAATTAATTTTAACATTGACTAATCGATGTATGAATGCTTTAATATAAGTTAGGAATTTATTACTCCAGCACAATCAGTTCAAATTAATTTTAACATGGATTAATCGATGTATGAATGCTTTAATATAAGTTAGGAATTGATTACTCCAGCACAATCAGTTCAAATTAATTTTAACATGGATTAATCGATGTATGAATGCTTTAATATAAGTTAGGAATTTATTACTCCAGCACAATCAGTTCAAATTAATTTTAACATTGACTAATCGATGTATGAATACTTTAAAGTAAGTTAGGAATTGATTACTCCAGCACAATCAGTTCAAATTAATTTTAACATTGACTAATCGATGTATGAATACTTTAAAGTAAGTTAGGAATTGATTACTCCAGCACAATCAGTTCAAATTAATTTTAACATGGATTAATCGATGTATGAATGCTTTAATATAAGTTAGGAATTGATTACTCCAGCACAATCAGTTCAAATTAATTTTAACATGGATTAATCGATGTATGAATGCTTTAATATAAGTTAGGAATTGATTACTCCAGCACAATCAGTTCAAATTAATTTTAACATGGATTAATCGATGTATGAATGCTTTAATATAAGTTAGGAATTGATTACTCCAGCACAATCAGTTCAAATTAATTTTTACCTGTATTAATCGACTTTATAGTAAGCTAGGAATTTATTACTCCAGCACAATCAGTTCAAATTAATTTTAACATTGACTAATCTATGTATGAATACTTTAAAGTAAGTTAGGAATTGATTACTCCAACACAATCAGTTCAAATTAATTTTAACATGGATTAATCGATGTATGAATACTTTAAAGTAAGTTAGGAATTTATTACTGCAGCACAATCAGTTCAAATTAATTTTAACATGGATTAATCGATGTATGAATGCTTTAATATAAGTTAGGAATTTATTACTCCAGCACAATCAGTTCAAATTAATTTTAACATTGACTAATCGATGTATGAATGCTTTAATATAAGTTAGGAATTTATTACTCCAGCACAATCAGTTCAAATTAATTTTAACATTGACTAATCGATGTATGAATGCTTTAATATAAGTTAGGAATTTATTACTCCAGCACAATCAGTTCAAATTAATTTTAACATTGACTAATCGATGTATGAATGCTTTAATATAAGTTAGGAATTTATTACTCCAGCACAATCAGTTCAAATTAATTTTAACATGGATTAATCGATGTATGAATGCTTTAATATAAGTTAGGAATTTATTACTCCAGCACAATCAGTTCAAATTAATTTTAACATGGATTAATCGATGTATGAATGCTTTAATATAAGTTAGGAATTTATTACTCCAGCACAATCAGTTCAAATTAATTTTAACATTGACTAATCGATGTATGAATGCTTTAATATAAGTTAGGAATTTATTACTCCAGCACAATCAGTTCAAATTAATTTTAACATTGACTAATCGATGTATGAATGCTTTAATATAAGTTAGGAATTTATTACTCCAGCACAATCAGTTCAAATTAATTTTAACATGGATTAATCGATGTATGAATGCTTTAATATAAGTTAGGAATTTATTACTCCAGCACAATCAGTTCAAATTAATTTTAACATGGATTAATCGATGTATGAATGCTTTAATATAAGTTAGGAATTTATTACTCCAGCACAATCAGTTCAAATTAATTTTAACATTGACTAATCGATGTATGAATGCTTTAATATAAGTTAGGAATTTATTACTCCAGCACAATCAGTTCAAATTAATTTTAACATTGACTAATCGATGTATGAATGCTTTAATATAAGTTAGGAATTTATTACTCCAGCACAATCAGTTCAAATTAATTTTAACATTGACTAATCGATGTATGAATGCTTTAATATAAGTTAGGAATTTATTACTCCAGCACAATCAGTTCAAATTAATTTTAACATTGACTAATCGATGTATGAATGCTTTAATATAAGTTAGGAATTTATTACTCCAGCACAATCAGTTCAAATTAATTTTAACATTGACTAATCGATGTATGAATGCTTTAATATAAGTTAGGAATTTATTACTCCAGCACAATCAGTTCAAATTAATTTTAACATGGATTAATCGATGTATGAATGCTTTAATATAAGTTAGGAATTTATTACTCCAGCACAATCAGTTCAAATTAATTTTAACATTGACTAATCGATGTATGAATGCTTTAATATAAGTTAGGAATTTATTACTCCAGCACAATCAGTTCAAATTAATTTTAACATTGACTAATCGATGTATGAATGCTTTAATATAAGTTAGGAATTTATTACTCCAGCACAATCAGTTCAAATTAATTTTAACATGGATTAATCGATGTATGAATGCTTTAATATAAGTTAGGAATTTATTACTCCAGCACAATCAGTTCAAATTAATTTTAACATGGATTAATCGATGTATGAATGCTTTAATATAAGTTAGGAATTTATTACTCCAGCACAATCAGTTCAAATTAATTTTAACATTGACTAATCGATGTATGAATACTTTAAAGTAAGTTAGGAATTAATTACTCAAGCACAATCAGTTCAAATTAATTTTAACATTGACTAATCGATGTATGAATACTTTAAAGTAAGTTAGGAATTGATTACTCCAGCACAATCAGTTCAAATTAATTTTAACATGGATTAATCGATGTATGAATGCTTTAATATAAGTTAGGAATTGATTACTCCAGCACAATCAGTTCAAATTAATTTTTACCTGTATTAATCGACTTTATAGTAAGCTAGGAATTTATTACTCCAGCACAATCAGTTCAAATTAATTTTAACATTGACTAATCTATGTATTACACTACTTTAAAGTAAGTTAGGAATTGATTACTCCAACACAATCAGTTCAAATTAATTTTACCATGGATTAATCGATGTATGAATACTTTAAAGTAAGTTAGGAATTTATTACTCCAGCACAATCAGTTCAAATTAATTTTAACATGGATTAATCGATGTATGAATGCTTTAATATAAGTTAGGAATTTATTACTCCAGCACAATCAGTTCAAATTAATTTTAACATGGATTAATCGATGTATGAATGCTTTAATATAAGTTAGGAATTTATTACTCCAGCACAATCAGTTCAAATTAATTTTAACATTGACTAATCGATGTATGAATGCTTTAATATAAGTTAGGAATTTATTACTCCAGCACAATCAGTTCAAATTAATTTTAACATTGACTAATCGATGTATGAATGCTTTAATATAAGTTAGGAATTTATTACTCCAGCACAATCAGTTCAAATTAATTTTAACATTGACTAATCGATGTATGAATGCTTTAATATAAGTTAGAAATTTATTACTCCAGCACAATCAGTTCAAATTAATTTTAACATTGACTAATCGATGTATGAATGCTTTAATATAAGTTAGGAATTGATTACTCCAGCACAATCAGTTCAAATTAATTTTTACCTGTATTAATCGACTTTATAGTAAGCTAGGAATTTATTACTCCAGCACAATCAGTTCAAATTAATTTTAACATTGACTAATCTATGTATTACACTACTTTAAAGTAAGTTAGGAATTGATTACTCCAACACAATCAGTTCAAATTAATTTTACCATGGATTAATCGATGTATGAATACTTTAAAGTAAGTTAGGAATTTATTACTCCAGCACAATCAGTTCAAATTAATTTTAACATGGATTAATCGATGTATGAATGCTTTAATATAAGTTAGGAATTTATTACTCCAGCACAATCAGTTCAAATTAATTTTAACATGGATTAATCGATGTATGAATGCTTTAATATAAGTTAGGAATTTATTACTCCAGCACAATCAGTTCAAATTAATTTTAACATTGACTAATCGATGTATGAATGCTTTAATATAAGTTAGGAATTTATTACTCCAGCACAATCAGTTCAAATTAATTTTAACATTGACTAATCGATGTATGAATGCTTTAATATAAGTTAGGAATTTATTACTCCAGCACAATCAGTTCAAATTAATTTTAACATTGACTAATCGATGTATGAATGCTTTAATATAAGTTAGAAATTTATTACTCCAGCACAATCAGTTCAAATTAATTTTAACATTGACTAATCGATGTATGAATACTTTAAAGTAAGTTAGGAATTAATTACTCAAGCACAATCAGTTCAAATTAATTTTAACATTGACTAATCGATGTATGAATACTTTAAAGTAAGTTAGGAATTGATTACTCCAGCACAATCAGTTCAAATTAATTTTAACATGGATTAATCGATGTATGAATGCTTTAATATAAGTTAGGAATTGATTACTCCAGCACAATCAGTTCAAATTAATTTTAACATGGATTAATCGATGTATGAATGCTTTAATATAAGTTAGGAATTTATTACTCCAGCACAATCAGTTCAAATTAATTTTAACATTGACTAATCGATGTATGAATACTTTAAAGTAAGTTAGGAATTAATTACTCAAGCACAATCAGTTCAAATTAATTTTAACATTGACTAATCGATGTATGAATGCTTTAATATAAGTTAGGAATTTATTACTCCAGCACAATCAGTTCAAATTAATTTTAACATGGATTAATCGATGTATGAATGCTTTAATATAAGTTAGGAATTTATTACTCCAGCACAATCAGTTCAAATTAATTTTAACATTGACTAATCGATGTATGAATGCTTTAATATAAGTTAGGAATTTATTACTCCAGCACAATCAGTTCAAATTAATTTTAACATTGACTAATCGATGTATGAATGCTTTAATATAAGTTAGGAATTGATTACTCCAGCACAATCAGTTCAAATTAATTTTAACATTGACTAATCGATGTATGAATGCTTTAATATAAGTTAGGAATTTATTACTCCAGCACAATCAGTTCAAATTAATTTTAACATTGACTAATCGATGTATGAATGCTTTAATATAAGTTAGGAATTTATTACTCCAGCACAATCAGTTCAAATTAATTTTAACATGGATTAATCGATGTATGAATGCTTTAATATAAGTTAGGAATTTATTACTCCAGCACAATCAGTTCAAATTAATTTTAACATTGACTAATCGATGTATGAATACTTTAAAGTAAGTTAGGAATTAATTACTCAAGCACAATCAGTTCAAATTAATTTTAACATTGACTAATCGATGTATGAATACTTTAAAGTAAGTTAGGAATTGATTACTCCAGCACAATCAGTTCAAATTAATTTTAACATGGATTAATCGATGTATGAATGCTTTAATATAAGTTAGGAATTTATTACTCCAGCACAATCAGTTCAAATTAATTTTAACATTGACTAATCTATGTATGAATACTTTAAAGTAAGTTAGGAATTGATTACTCCAACACAATCAGTTCAAATTAATTTTAACATGGATTAATCGATGTATGAATACTTTAAAGTAAGTTAGGAATTTATTACTCCAGCACAATCAGTTCAAATTAATATTTACCTGTATTAATCGATGTATGAATGCTTTAATATAAGTTAGGAATTTATTACTCCAGCACAATCAGTTCAAATTAATTTTAACATTGACTAATCGATGTATGAATGCTTTAATATAAGTTAGGAATTTATTACTCCAGCACAATCAGTTCAAATTAATTTTAACATTGACTAATCGATGTATGAATGCTTTAATATAAGTTAGGAATTTATTACTCCAGCACAATCAGTTCAAATTAATTTTAACATTGACTAATCGATGTATGAATACTTTAAAGTAAGTTAGGAATTAATTACTCAAGCACAATCAGTTCAAATTAATTTTAACATTGACTAATCGATGTATGAATACTTTAAAGTAAGTTAGGAATTGATTACTCCAGCACAATCAGTTCAAATTAATTTTAACATGGATTAATCGATGTATGAATGCTTTAATATAAGTTAGGAATTTATTACTCCAGCACAATCAGTTCAAATTAATTTTAACATTGACTAATCTATGTATGAATACTTTAAAGTAAGTTAGGAATTGATTACTCCAACACAATCAGTTCAAATTAATTTTAACATTGATTAATCGATGTATGAATACTTTAAAGTAAGTTAGGAATTTATTACTCCAGCACAATCAGTTCAAATTAATATTTACCTGTATTAATCGATGTATGAATGCTTTAATATAAGTTAGGAATTTATTACTCCAGCACAATCAGTTCAAATTAATTTTAACATGGATTAATCGATGTATGAATGCTTTAATATAAGTTAGGAATTTATTACTCCAGCACAATCAGTTCAAATTAATTTTAACATTGACTAATCGATGTATGAATGCTTTAATATAAGTTAGGAATTTATTACTCCAGCACAATCAGTTCAAATTAATTTTAACATTGACTAATCGATGTATGAATGCTTTAATATAAGTTAGGAATTTATTACTCCAGCACAATCAGTTCAAATTAATTTTAACATGGATTAATCGATGTATGAATGCTTTAATATAAGTTAGGAATTTATTACTCCAGCACAATCAGTTCAAATTAATTTTAACATTGACTAATCGATGTATGAATGCTTTAATATAAGTTAGGAATTTATTACTCCAGCACAATCAGTTCAAATTAATTTTAACATTGACTAATCGATGTATGAATACTTTAAAGTAAGTTAGGAATTAATTACTCAAGCACAATCAGTTCAAATTAATTTTAACATTGACTAATCGATGTATGAATACTTTAAAGTAAGTTAGGAATTGATTACTCCAGCACAATCAGTTCAAATTAATTTTAACATGGATTAATCGATGTATGAATGCTTTAATATAAGTTAGGAATTGATTACTCCAGCACAATCAGTTCAAATTAATTTTTACCTGTATTAATCGACTTTATAGTAAGCTAGGAATTTATTACTCCAGCACAATCAGTTCAAATTAATTTTAACATTGACTAATCTATGTATGAATACTTTAAAGTAAGTTAGGAATTGATTACTCCAACACAATCAGTTCAAATTAATTTTAACATGGATTAATCGATGTATGAATACTTTAAAGTAAGTTAGGAATTTATTACTCCAGCACAATCAGTTCAAATTAATATTTACCTGTATTAATCGATGTATGAATGCTTTAATATAAGTTAGGAATTTATTACTCCAGCACAATCAGTTCAAATTAATTTTAACATGGATTAATCGATGTATGAATGCTTTAATATAAGTTAGGAATTTATTACTCCAGCACAATCAGTTCAAATTAATTTTAACATTGACTAATCGATGTATGAATGCTTTAATATAAGTTAGGAATTTATTACTCCAGCACAATCAGTTCAAATTAATTTTAACATTGACTAATCGATGTATGAATACTTTAATATAAGTTAGGAATTTATTACTCCAGCACAATCAGTTCAAATTAATTTTAACATTGACTAATCGATGTATGAATACTTTAAAGTAAGTTAGGAATTAATTACTCAAGCACAATCAGTTCAAATTAATTTTAACATTGACTAATCGATGTATGAATACTTTAAAGTAAGTTAGGAATTGATTACTCCAGCACAATCAGTTCAAATTAATTTTAACATGGATTAATCGATGTATGAATGCTTTAATATAAGTTAGGAATTGATTACTCCAGCACAATCAGTTCAAATTAATTTTAACATGGATTAATCGATGTATGAATGCTTTAATATAAGTTAGGAATTTATTACTCCAGCACAATCAGTTCAAATTAATTTTAACATTGACTAATCGATGTATGAATGCTTTAATATAAGTTAGGAATTTATTACTCCAGCACAATCAGTTCAAATTAATTTTAACATGGATTAATCGATGTATGAATGCTTTAATATAAGTTAGGAATTTATTACTCCAGCACAATCAGTTCAAATTAATTTTAACATTGACTAATCTATGTATGAATACTTTAAAGTAAGTTAGGAATTGATTACTCCAACACAATCAGTTCAAATTAATTTTAACATGGATTAATCGATGTATGAATACTTTAAAGTAAGTTAGGAATTTATTACTCCAGCACAATCAGTTCAAATTAATATTTACCTGTATTAATCGATGTATGAATGCTTTAATATAAGTTAGGAATTTATTACTCCAGCACAATCAGTTCAAATTAATTTTAACATGGATTAATCGATGTATGAATGCTTTAATATAAGTTAGGAATTTATTACTCCAGCACAATCAGTTCAAATTAATTTTAACATTGACTAATCGATGTATGAATACTTTAAAGTAAGTTAGGAATTAATTACTCAAGCACAATCAGTTCAAATTAATTTTAACATTGACTAATCGATGTATGAATACTTTAAAGTAAGTTAGGAATTGATTACTCCAGCACAATCAGTTCAAATTAATTTTAACATGGATTAATCGATGTATGAATGCTTTAATATAAGTTAGGAATTGATTACTCCAGCACAATCAGTTCAAATTAATTTTTACCTGTATTAATCGACTTTATAGTAAGCTAGGAATTTATTACTCCAGCACAATCAGTTCAAATTAATTTTAACATTGACTAATCTATGTATGAATACTTTAAAGTAAGTTAGGAATTGATTACTCCAACACAATCAGTTCAAATTAATTTTAACATGGATTAATCGATGTATGAATACTTTAAAGTAAGTTAGGAATTTATTACTCCAGCACAATCAGTTCAAATTAATATTTACCTGTATTAATCGATGTATGAATGCTTTAATATAAGTTAGGAATTTATTACTCCAGCACAATCAGTTCAAATTAATTTTAACATGGATTAATCGATGTATGAATGCTTTAATATAAGTTAGGAATTTATTACTCCAGCACAATCAGTTCAAATTAATTTTAACATTGACTAATCGATGTATGAATGCTTTAATATAAGTTAGGAATTTATTACTCCAGCACAATCAGTTCAAATTAATTTTAACATTGACTAATCGATGTATGAATACTTTAATATAAGTTAGGAATTTATTACTCCAGCACAATCAGTTCAAATTAATTTTAACATTGACTAATCGATGTATGAATACTTTAAAGTAAGTTAGGAATTAATTACTCAAGCACAATCAGTTCAAATTAATTTTAACATTGACTAATCGATGTATGAATACTTTAAAGTAAGTTAGGAATTGATTACTCCAGCACAATCAGTTCAAATTAATTTTAACATGGATTAATCGATGTATGAATGCTTTAATATAAGTTAGGAATTGATTACTCCAGCACAATCAGTTCAAATTAATTTTAACATGGATTAATCGATGTATGAATGCTTTAATATAAGTTAGGAATTTATTACTCCAGCACAATCAGTTCAAATTAATTTTAACATTGACTAATCGATGTATGAATGCTTTAATATAAGTTAGGAATTTATTACTCCAGCACAATCAGTTCAAATTAATTTTAACATGGATTAATCGATGTATGAATGCTTTAATATAAGTTAGGAATTTATTACTCCAGCACAATCAGTTCAAATTAATTTTAACATTGACTAATCTATGTATGAATACTTTAAAGTAAGTTAGGAATTGATTACTCCAACACAATCAGTTCAAATTAATTTTAACATGGATTAATCGATGTATGAATACTTTAAAGTAAGTTAGGAATTTATTACTCCAGCACAATCAGTTCAAATTAATATTTACCTGTATTAATCGATGTATGAATGCTTTAATATAAGTTAGGAATTTATTACTCCAGCACAATCAGTTCAAATTAATTTTAACATGGATTAATCGATGTATGAATGCTTTAATATAAGTTAGGAATTTATTACTCCAGCACAATCAGTTCAAATTAATTTTAACATTGACTAATCGATGTATGAATGCTTTAATATAAGTTAGGAATTTATTACTCCAGCACAATCAGTTCAAATTAATTTTAACATTGACTAATCGATGTATGAATACTTTAATATAAGTTAGGAATTTATTACTCCAGCACAATCAGTTCAAATTAATTTTAACATTGACTAATCGATGTATGAATACTTTAAAGTAAGTTAGGAATTAATTACTCAAGCACAATCAGTTCAAATTAATTTTAACATTGACTAATCGATGTATGAATACTTTAAAGTAAGTTAGGAATTGATTACTCCAGCACAATCAGTTCAAATTAATTTTAACATGGATTAATCGATGTATGAATGCTTTAATATAAGTTAGGAATTGATTACTCCAGCACAATCAGTTCAAATTAATTTTTACCTGTATTAATCGACTTTATAGTAAGCTAGGAATTTATTACTCCAGCACAATCAGTTCAAATTAATTTTAACATTGACTAATCTATGTATGAATACTTTAAAGTAAGTTAGGAATTGATTACTCCAACACAATCAGTTCAAATTAATTTTAACATGGATTAATCGATGTATGAATACTTTAAAGTAAGTTAGGAATTTATTACTCCAGCACAATCAGTTCAAATTAATATTTACCTGTATTAATCGATGTATGAATGCTTTAATATAAGTTAGGAATTTATTACTCCAGCACAATCAGTTCAAATTAATTTTAACATGGATTAATCGATGTATGAATGCTTTAATATAAGTTAGGAATTTATTACTCCAGCACAATCAGTTCAAATTAATTTTAACATTGACTAATCGATGTATGAATGCTTTAATATAAGTTAGGAATTTATTACTCCAGCACAATCAGTTCAAATTAATTTTAACATTGACTAATCGATGTATGAATGCTTTAATATAAGTTAGGAATTTATTACTCCAGCACAATCAGTTCAAATTAATTTTAACATTGACTAATCGGTGTATGAATACTTTAAAGTAAGTTAGGAATTTATTACTCCAGCACAATCAGTTCAAATTAATATTTACCTGTATTAATCGATGTATGAATGCTTTAATAAAATTAATTTCTAACTTATTTTAAAGCATTAATATATCGATTAATACAGGTAAAAATTAATTTGAACTGATTGTGCTGGAGTAATCAATTCCTAACTTATATTAAAGCATTCATACATCGATTAGTCAATGTTAAAATTAATTTGAACTGATTGTGCTGGAGTAATCAATTTCTAACCTATGTTCAAACATTATGTTACGATTGATTTTCAATTAATGTCGATGTATTTTGATTGGTGCATCGCAAGCTGCCTTTTATCTGGTAGGGCTGGTATAATTCATTCATAGCATAAAAAACAATATCCGATATCCGGCTGCACCTTCATTAATTTACAAATTACAAACACTTAGTTGTCTTAGGGTACGTTCACATATCATTGGAAAAATGTTTAAAATAACGAATAACGATTTGGCGGAGGTAGGTTACCCCACATTACTGTGCGGGTCTAATTTTGGACTGCGCGGGGCTTGAGAGCTTAAATATGGTTAAGTCCTTGGTAAATAGTGAGTAATTAATTAGTAATTAATTAGTAATCAATTATTAGTGTGGTGTTAGCTAAATTGTAGGGGTCCATAACTGATGGATGGTATTACTCCAAATGGGGTGGGTGCAATAAACGTAGATGAGAGGGTTCTCAATTATTAAACACTAAACCTTCCCCATGTATATAATATATTGATTAAATTTTAAGAATTACTTGCGACATGTTTCGATAATTTTATAACTAATTATCATCATCAGGCTAATATCTAGAACATAATGTGATATAAAACTGATACCCACTAAATGACAGGTACTTACTGATAAACAATTTTTGTAATTGGTATTTGGTGATGAATGGGGCGAATGAAGATGGAAGCGATTAAAATTTGAAATTTAGCAAAATTTAAAGTTGATTTACATAGTTAGCAAAATAGATAAACTTAAATCTTCGTCACCAATGTTAGCTACTTAATAGTTTTTTTTTTTTTGGGTTGTGCTAGCTTAACGGTTAAGCTGGCACAACCACTTTTTTTTTTTTAAATCAACAGTAATAAATTTGACTTTTGGGTAATTAATTAGTAATAAATGAGTACTAAATTATGTGGTACGTTTCAACTGATTGTGCTATAGGGGTTGTGCCAGCTTAACGGACCTAAAACGAAACCTAAAATTATTTTATGAGTAAAAGTAAATTTTGTAATATAAATTTTGAAGATTAACATTAGTTTATTTGTTTATTTGCCAGCCACTTCTCCATAATATTGCCATTTTGCGTATCTCCGAATATTTTCTTCCAAAGTCTAAATCAAAGTGCATTAAGAAAGTTTTGAATAGTCTTTATTTTCGTATATCTTTTTTGGAGGGTTGCTGTTTTAAAAGTCAAGGTACGGGAGGTGGGTCAGTATAAGTTTAAACATAAACGAACAGGCCACAGAAAACAAAATGTTTGTGAAAAACTGTGCCCAATGTCGTGATGTTTTATCGCCAAACGCTTTTCCATTTCTTGCATAATTTCATCAGTGGTCCTCTATGAATTTTATTCTTCTCCTCATGTGTACAATTTGAACTTATTTTACTCTATCACAGTTTTCTGTGTGTTTTCTTCAATGAAATTGCAATATAAAGGAAAATGCATACAAGATTGATACCGGAAAAATGAAACTGTCAACTTTTCTACATAAACGCAACCCAACTTTGTTAAAAAGTAACGTACAGCACGCAAATTATCAAGTCAAAAAATCCACATTTCCAAACCATGCTAGCGAAACAATCCATCATGTTAAAGAGATGTTGTCCACTTGTTCCTCGCCATGTTGGTCACAGTTTGTTTTCATTTCTGTTGTAATAAATTTTTTCCTGTTTTATTTTATGTCCTTTGCATAAAACTTGAAGCACGTTTGACCATAAATGGTTCCTGCAACGAAAGTTTTTAATATTTTTTCATTAACTATAAACATTGAGTTGTATTTTTCCTGACTACTTTACTTAGTGAGTGCAGTTCATATAACGTAATCTAGCAAGCACAGTGATTCAATAAACATATTTTCTTATAAAACAAAAGCTCGTCTTAGAGGGCGTGGGACCTCATACTCCGATTACGTGGTCTGTATCTTAAAACTTAATTGAGTGTTTCAACATTCTACTCTAGTACGATTACTTATCGAATTTAGGTGAATGAAAATGGTGCCATCATGGTTAATTTTATTCGGTGCACGAAGTTCGGAGGAAAAGAACAATCATTTATAACAAATGTTTCGATGCATTTTTTTGCCCTAATCTAGCTTAAAAATAAAAGAAGACTGGAATATAGAATGAAAATCTATTTATTTTAAGACTTACAAATGGATAAATCGTTCATTTTATTACAATTTTTAAAATGGATGCTTTTCTGAAAAGCATTTCCTCATTTCAGATAGTTTGCTTACATAAAACCAATGATTTACGAGCTGAATTTTATGTTATAAATGTGCTATCACGCAAAGTTCCTTATGTCAAGCTTTTGTTACATTTTATTGTGTCACCTCCAAGTTTGGTTCAAATCGTTTAAAATTTCTCATTTATATGTTAATTTAATGAGTCGAAAATGAGTGATTTGAAACTTGAAACGTCATAAAATTACAATCGAAACAACGCAGTCTATGGAGAAAACCGCACTTACAAGTGAAATATTAGTGCAAGCAGTTGAAATGGAGCAGGAAATCCATTAATAATAATGATTTAAAGTGCGGAAGACTTGTGTGTACTATAGAGAACACCAAAATCGGAGTGTTTTTAAAATTCTATACGAGTGTTGGAAATGGGCAAATTGCTTAGGTCCGAACAAAGCTGAGTAAATAACAAATTTACGAGAAGAATTTGACTGTTTTATGCCGTCATAAAAACCTCTACAGAATTGTAACTAAAAATGAATCAATTTAATCGATTCATAAGAGCTCTCCACGTCCTAAAAGGAGAAGACCGAATTTTCTGCGAGGAAATTGAGGACCTAATTGATTATATAACGAAGGCAAGGTCTACAAAGATGTAATTAAGAACTTGAAAGCGGTTTTGCATGAAAAACGACTGCACAATTATGGTCACATGAGTTGTTCGTGCAGTAGTTTTGAGAAATTACAGCATCCACCTTAGAGTCCCGACTTCGCCTCCTATTACTACGAGGAGGGTTCCAACTTAAACGAGAACGATAACATTTTATTTAAACATATATAATTTTGAACACGATATGCTACTTTTTAGACATCCCCACCTCACCCCTGCATCAATGAACTTCTGCCATCTTCTTGGTAATTTGAAGATGTCATCTTTATAACAACTTTTTGGCCGCTCCTTTAACCGGTTTTGCACAAAATCGTTACGTGCAAATTTTGTCACACTCAAACCTTCTTTAAGTGGTTCCAACAAATGGAAATCGCAAGGAACAATTGCCAATTCAAATCTGCACACGTCTGTTCAGTTAAATGATCAGAGTGTGCACGCGGATTGTCGTCAAGATGGATTGCTTCTGTCTATTTCAACGAACCGCTGGTTTAACACTCTCTAAAAGAATTTGGCAATACGTCTTTCCTTAAGAAATCAATCACAATAAGACCTTAAATGTTCCAAAACACGGTAGCGATCATTTTAGCTCCCGAAGAACACGTTTTTGTCTTTCGGCGTCTAGGCGCAGTTGTGTGTCGCTATTTCACCCCCCTGGGTTAGGAAACAAAACAGAGAACCCATGTTTCATCGCACGTCACTATACGCTTCAAGAATGCTTCCCCTTCACGTTCATAACGGAGCAGAAACGCTGTCATTTCGCCTTTGTTACTTCGTACTCCCCTTGCCACATGGTTTTTAGTTATTTTATGTATTTGAAATGAAATCAAATTTGGATTTAAAAACTGTTTTTATCCACGACTATCAGTGATTAATAAGTTATTGTCATTAGCAACGTGAGTAATGAATATTACTCACTGTTATTTTATATATTTCCATGGTAACCGTCCAATACAATCAATTAGAGAATTTTCAAATAAATATTTAAATTGAATTAACATTTATAGTCGTGGATAAAGTATAGTATTCTACTCGCGTATAATGGCTATTATTCTCTCGGTAATTTATGCCACTCGCCTGCGGCTCGTGGCCATAAACTTACCTCGTGAATAATAGCCATCATTATACGCTCGTTGAATAATATACTATTATTCTATAGACTTACTGACAAAACGTATTATTTTTCTATGTTAAATTGTCTCTCAATACATATTTTCCACCTGTCGATTAATTCCATCCATGTAGATTTTTTCGCTGCATGTGAAACCATTTATACACCACGATTATTGCGCTTTCACCTCAGTGATAAATGTAAATTAATTTTAGTTACATACATCTCCAAATACTTTTTACTGAACAAAAACATCGAATGTACAGATGTTAGCCTGAACACCAATTTAATTTACATCACTCCAGGCAGTAGCGGAGTTCCTTTTTTAACAAAAGACCTGTCGCCAATTGTGGTGGGGTAAGAACATTTTATATCGATCCGATAATTGACCAAGGTAATGCTGCTCTAAACCCAGAAATGAACATATCTTTTTTTCATCAAAATATACAGTGTCTTGCTAATAAAGTGCTCGATTTGGAATTAATATGTGAAAAATACTTATTCGACTACTTGTTGTTTACGGAGCATTGGCAGTCCGGTGATAAAATAATTTCATTAGCTATTAATATAATTATACATTAGCCTCGTATTTCTGTCGCACATCTACGCGGCATGGAGGGGTAGCCATTTATAAAAGAGACAATGTCAGGTCTCAGTGTGTTAGGCTGACATCATGTATATTGCCTAGTGAAGGTCACTTTGAATTCTGTGGAATACGATTAGCCAAAGAGAATGTCATCGTTTTAATTGTATATAGGCCACCAAGAGGCGATTACACAACCTTTCTTAATCTTTTAGAGAATCTCTTAGAGGAAGCCTTTTCGTCAACAAAAAAGGTCATAGTATGTGGCGATTTTAACGTAAACTTCTTAGACACTGTCAGTGTAAACCGAATTAGTTTAATTGACCTCGTTTCCTCATTTGGAATGAAAGTTTTACTGAATGTACCTACTAGAGTCACGGTCATCTCAAAAACGTGCCTTGATAATGTTTTACTTTCTGATACAATCAATTTTCAAATAAAAAATATCAATTTTGGTCTATCTGATCATTATGGACAAGTGTTAGAGGTTTTAACATGCAAGGAAACAACGTCGCATTCTCCTGCCGTTAAATGTAGAAAGAGAATATTCTCGGAGGCCAGCAGAGCACAATTTGTGTCGTATCTCTCTCAAGAGAAGTGGGAACAGGTTTACCTGAGTACCGATTCGGAACAAGCGTTTGATAATTTTTTTCGATACTTTGTATATTACTTTGATTTAAGCTTTCCCCGTCGAGTATTAAAGTTAAAAAACACAAAAAGTCAACCATGGCTCACTACGGAGCTTTACAAGCTGAAGCAAAAAGTTATTAATCTCAAAGTACTGTCCGAGCGCTACTCAATATTCTACACTATGTTCAAAAGTTACCACGCCTTTTATCAAAAGCAGTTAGTATCTTCCAAAAAACGGTACTATAATAATAAGTTATTGAACTCGTCTAATAAGACTAAAACGACTTGGGAAATCATTAATTCGGTAAATGGAAAGAAAAAGAAGTCAAATATAGCAATTATTAAGGAAGGGACAGTAGTGTCGAACGCGGAAGCAGTTGAAATGTTTGGTGCACATTTTTCCAGATTTTACAAGCCCAATAACCCCTCCGTTTCTAATACACCAATACCAGCGCTACGTCATTCAATGTTTGTTACCCCACTGATTGTCGACGATGTGGTGTCCATTATTAGCTCCTTAAAACCATCAACGTCCTGTGGACACGATGAGGTTAGTAATATGCTGCTAAAACCCGTGAAACATTTTGTGGCGAAACCTATAACATACGTAATTAACCTTACTTTACAGACAGGTAGTTTCCCAAACAGCCTAAAACGGGCAATAGTAAAGCGTTAAGCCCCTTTACAAAAAGGGAAACCCACACGACGTCTCCAATTACAGGCCCATTAGCATACTCTCCAGTTTCTCTAAGATCTTTGAATCAGCAATAAATACACAACTTATCAATTACTTATCAAAATTTAACATTATAAACAGGTTTCAACATGGCTTCATTAAAAATAGGTCAACTAACACTGCATTATGCGACTTCATTTCCGAAATTGTAGCTTCGATTGATAAGTGCTTTTTAACTGCAGGCTTATTTATCGACTTCTCGGCCGCTTTCGATACCGTTGACCACAATAAGCTTCTGGAGAAAATGTTTCAATACGGGATTCGAGGTACTGCTCTAGATCTCTTCAAGTCATACTTATGTAATAGGACGCAGATGGTAGAATTTCCGCAAGGAGAGCGTGGTCTTACATGCTGTATAACATCTGGAGTCCACCAGGGATCCATACTAGGTCCTACACTCTTTTTGCTCTACTCTAATGACCTAGTATCATATCTCATGGAAAACGATTTTCAAAACAGTATTTTCGTGACCTCCTATGCCGATGACACAAACATTTTAATTAAATCAAGTAATGTAACGGACCTCAGCACTAAACCGAATTTATCTTAAACTAGTAGACCCGGCGAACTTCGTACCGCCAATAAAGGTTGTCTGAACTTCCAAAGGTATTGCTACATTACAGCTTTTAAGTTTGACAGTAATAAATAACATTGCGCTTTTGTTTACAATGTTTACTAATAAAATCAAAACTCCATAACAAAAACACGGTAACTTTGAAACCCATAGGGGCGAAGCCCTAAACTCCTAGGGCTTATGTCTCACCTTTTAAACCTTCCTTGTACTTCTACAAATATTTTAAAACCAAAATTAGTCAAATCGATTCAGCCGTTCTCGAGTTTTTATGAGACACACAAAGGTCAATTCATTTTTATATACATATAAAGATGTAAAATTTCATCCCTTAATTTGGAACCCTTAGAGGGTAACTTTTGAAAAAAGGTGAAATATGTGTCTCATGGATTTCAATACTTTGCAATACTTTGAGCAAGTTTTAGATTTCCATCTGCCCCCGTTACATAGATCGCTTCAACCATTTTAAAATTTTAAACCTTATTTTGACCCACTTAGGAGATGAATTTCGAAATTCGCTTCTTAGTGGGTGCCTACATCATCAGAGGAAGGTTCACTGAAAATTTCAAGTTTCTAGGTTCATTGGTTTGGCCTGGGCGTTGATAGATAGATCAGTCAGTCATCACTTTATCCTTTTAAATATGTAGAGATGACGGCTAAAAGTTACAAAATGGCGGCTGAGCGCCATCTTGAATCGTTTTTTTAAATAGAACACCGCGTATATTGTCACATTTTCGAAATCTGCTCATGATTATTAACACGGTTCTCTAATACACCACTCCTAAATTTTACTGTTTTCGAAATATTAACGTTTAAAAAGGCAACTCGACTTCATAAGCGATTATAAACCCTAATAAACCTTCCAACTTCATTCTTTTGGTTCAACTCAATTTTGACATACCTACCCTACATGTCAACCGCGAATTGTTTGCACAGTCACTCAAGTCAAGTCAATCTGTCCAATTTAGAGTACAAACGTTACGATTCTATTTACAATATTTTAAATTAGTCATCTTCAATTAATGGTTTTAAACCCTCCTATGTACCTGAACCACTATGCAAAATTGCATGACTACTTTTCGAGTTTTTGCGTGACTACGTAACGCACAGTAATTGATTTTGAATTGATTAGCTTATATACGTTCATTTCCTGTCGCTCTCGAACGTAATTCGGACATGCTAACGCTACAATTTTCATTATCCTCCGCTCGATTTTTAATTTTAATACTAAGCGGGATTGCGGTGAACTAACTGCGATAAACAAACACTTATCAAAAAAAATCACTCAACAAACTCAAAACTGGATAAACGTTCAAATCGAATGGACTGTACACCATGAAATGAATACTTAAATGAATTTTTTGATCGATAGATGCCGACCGATGCAGATGTTAAACGACATTTGTGACGCGTGAACTGTCAAACGCGCGAACTGTCAAATGGGCGAACTGTCAAACGCGTTAAGTTTTCTGAAATTTTCCAATTTTCTGGGCAATTTTCTTAATTTTTCTTTCCGTAAGAACCTTCTACAAAGTATTAGAAACATTTTAAAAAAAAGATGACTGAAATCGGTAAAGTCGTTCTCAAGTTATGGCGTGACCAAGGAAATAGCGATTCATTTTTATATATATAAGATAAGTTGCGTAGGTGGTGCGATAGCAATAACTTAATTATAAACGACAACAAAACGTCTATAGTTCCTTTTGGCAGCCTACGAAAGACATCAATGATAAAGGATGTCGCCGGTATCAAATGCTCCGAGTCGGCAAGAATACTTGGCCTAACGGTTAGGCATGACCTCTCCTGGTCATCACATATAGATAATATATGTAAAAAGCTCCAAACATGTTGCTATGCACTTCTCACTTTAAAAAATATATGTAATAAACACACATTGCTTATATTGTCATAGTTACGATACCAATAAAGAGTATCATATTGGGATATAAAGACGCTATAATTCCCTCTACGGCTCTTTTATCAACAAGTAACCTAGCAACAACCAAAACTGCAATCGACAATACCTGAATCAAATATACCGGAAATGAACAAATTTTATTAAACTCGGTCAGAAATAAAATTATCTATGTATCACGGGAATTAATAGGTCTCAATTACCTCGGGTAATTGCTGTCCCTCGGGCGCAAGGCCCTCGGGACGCAAACTTTACCCTCGGTAATTAAGACCCTTATAATTCCCTTGATACATAAATAACTATTTTATCATGCAAATTTTCATTCTCATATCTCATACGACATAGGGAACTGGGGTGGCAGTGCTAACACAGAACGTATATTAATAATGCAAAAACGAGCAATAAGGCTTATCTGTAACCTTCCATTTAGGACGTCGTGTAGAGCATATTTTAAAAAGTTAAAGATCCTCACAGTGGTTAGTACATATATTTTGGAAATAAGCTGCTACGCATATAAGTTCCGAACACGCTTTTCAATTGGCGAACACAGCCATAATACACGCTATAAAAGCCTTCTAAATCCGGGAAAACATAGAACAGCATTATTTCAGAATAATTTAAAATACAATTGCTGCAAAATTTTTAATTGTCTGCCAGGGAAAATCAGGCAAATAAGCACATATAAGCAGTTCAGGCTGACACTAAAAACATTCTTAGTAGAAAAGCCCTTCTATAACTTAAAAGAATACTTTCAATCCAACCAACTAGATTAGTAATGTTTGTGTCACCCTTCGAACATATAACAAAAGGAAGGAACATGTATATGGCAAAATGAGTAACATTAATGGTTTACCAATATGGCTACCTACTGTGACGTATTTCGTCGAGTCATTGGTGTACTGTTAAGCAGGGTCGTAAATCCAACATTTGTATGTTTACGCGCCTGCTGTAAACAAAATAAAATGCATAAATTTTTTTTTAAATTTTATTGCCCTTTAAACATAATTAATTTGGTATGCATATTTATAATTTTTTGCACATTCTCTATGTTCTTAACCGTATAATGAATTCTACGCTACTGGCAATTTTTTTATTTTAAATCCACAAACTGCACGCTACACCCGTTTGACCAATCACAAATGGTTTACTGTTACGTCACTGTGACGTAAAGCCTGCGTAACTTCCGTTACAATGTACCATCTACTAAACTATAGGGATATTCCTTCCTTTTGTTATATGTTCGAAGGTGTCACCCTTATGTGTTGTATTGACACTGATTTACATTACACTATATATTATGTAGTCTTGACAACTATTGTGTACAAATCCATGCCTTTATGTGGAGGCGTACTGACAATAAACATACTTTATTATTATTATGTTACACGGGAAATGCAGATCAACCAAATACCTTTTTAATGCTCCAGAAAAGGGATAACTTGAGACCAGATGCCACTGTGAAGACGTTGTTGTGTGATTGGCTGTTTGCACTCATGTTGATATTGGTGTATACAGCTTCCGTCCCCAGTCACTACTCTGCACAGATACGTTTCTCCGTCTTTCTCATATCGTTGAAGAAGAACAACCCTTGGATTCTTCTCCTTAAATTAGTCAATTATTTCGGAGCCCATCTTACTCACACCTTATAAAATTTAAAGCATTGCACAACTACATTATGAGCCGACTCGATTCCAGTTTAATTTGTTGGTTTTGATCATTTAGCTATTGAACCACCGCAATGTTGTCTGGTGTGACACGATACATCTGTCCCGAGTGCGTCCTTCAAACTTTGCTAAACTTTATTTTAAGCCAACGCCATTGTGTGGTGTTGTAAATAAACTATAGAGTCATAGCTTGTGCGGAGACGTACTTTTTAAAACCTCATCCAATGTAATTTGTAACGACGGATACTCTGCACACCAAGTCCCGGTTTAATTTGAAACAGCCTCGTACCTTCATAGTTTTCTTAAATCATCTATCCCTAATACATATTGTTATTATTTTCGTTACCATTACTATTCCACAGTTTGGACCACCTTCGTAAACGATACGAACCAATACAAATTAGAAGGAGTTCTACGCTCTTATATTCGAATGGAAATATAAAATCTTTTTCTGAAATTTATAACAGATCGTTTCTGTCATTTATTTATCAAATAGAATGTTATGGGAAACGTAATCGAGTTTCTTTTAAAAATGGTTGAATTCATTTAAATTTCTTTGCATTCAATGGAAGTTACTGCCAACCTGGCATTTGAAGTGTCTCTTCACAACAGCTACCTCGCATAATACTAGATTTCGTTTATTTTTCGTTTAAAATTTCCATTAGTGACGTTTGAGAGATGCAGTCGGACAAGATTTTATTCTAAAATAAACAGATTGCAAATTCATATGCGCTGTCGTAATTATGCAAATAAATGTAGACACAGAACCGTTGCGGATTTGCTTTATTGCTTTGCCAACTAATTTAAAGGGAATCTGTAGGGGACTATAAAATGATGTTGAGCATATGAGTGTAGTCGAAAATAATTATTTTTTATTTTTATTTATATATTTTAACTTTTATTTCCAAATCTTACAATCAATTGAAATGAAAAAAAAACCGCATATTTGCTAAAAGTAAGAACGGAAAGATAGATTTGGAAATGCGATGACGTTCAGAATGTTTCCTTGGAAACTTCTGCTCTTCCACGTTACCGCATACAAGAACATGAAATGAAAATAAAGAACGAGTGTACTACACTAATAAATGGCAATAAAATCAGAATACGAAAAATAAATTACATCCAAGAATTAGCAGCAAATAAAAAACATACAAGTATGTAGATGACAGTAATCAATGAACCAACAGAACATTTGCGAGGGATTTAAAACTAGATGTTGCTTTCAGACAACCACGACTCAACATTGACTTTAAACGATAATTTAGAGCTATTTTTGAATATGGCTAATCGGATTAATATGAACGGACCGTTTGATTTTCGTCGTAAATGCGTGTGTAGTATAAATGTTGTTTAAAATTTTTTTAATCTGAATGTCACAAAGCTACAATTGTAACAATTTTGAAAGTACACAATATAATTTCATTTTATTTGAAATGAAAAACTTCACCCTGAAAGCCTTTGTCAGAAATAAATTACGAATAAATAAAATTTACAAAATGAAACTGATATGAATAAAAAGTGACAACTCTAAAATTAATTTTGATGTGCAGCATTTCCAAAAATATATCGTTTTGAAAGGTTATTATTATAATCCGACATTTGACAATTTAACTCGTGTATAAAAAATCGCATTAGTCGCAGTGCAATTGTCACTTTTACAGCGACAAATTTTAGTGTTTTTTCTTAATTGGTGTCCTTAAGCCTTTAAACCACGCGTCAGCATGTTTAAATCGCACTTTCAAAAACGCGCGTTTTAAAGTTGCCATGGCAACCTCACCAATTTGAAAAACGTGAATTCTATTGGTTATTGATCTAACAGGAGTACTTTGTTACGTCAAATAAAATATTATTACACAATCTTACGCAAGATATAACGCAGTTCCAATAGATACAATGAATTGTTAGGAAAATCTTCAAAATATGCTACAACATTCGTTTCAGCTTCCTCTTCAATAATAAATCCTTCCTTAGTCACACCTTTGGTAAACACTAACTCATGATTTGATCGAAACGATAAATCGTCACAAAATTCCTTCTATAAGGTACAGTAGAAGTCCATTAGTCCGGCATCCAACAGTCCGGAATGTCCGATAGTCCGGCATCGCTCCGGAAATCGGTTTTCTCCAAAAGTGTGTCTTTAAAGCAAATAAAAACGCTCGAGAGCTATTCGGAGATCATCGGAAAGCGCTAGGTATTGTTCGGAAACAATTAGCGGCCGGCTAGTCTCAGCTGTCACAACAAATTCAGGTGCAGTGCAGCTCCGTTAATCAATCACGAAGCGTCTTCGCCATTTTTTACAGTACATACGTGTACAAACATTATATGAAATGTAAAATAAACTTTGTTGTATGTATTTGCATACTGGATTTGTAGTTTAATTATTAACCTAATTGTTCTTATAATTACCGCCCGATAGACCGGAATTTCCGGTAGTCCGGCACCGAGCCGGTCCCGAACGTGCCGGATTATCGGACTTATACTGTATTACAACGAGTTCGCCAATGCACGTCAGTAACGAAATAAAATGACATACCAAAATAATAATCGTAATCAGGTACGTTATTCATGGTTAAAAAAAGTAATTTTTCAATGTTAGTGTTGGTACTGAAAACCAACGATGCCAAACTCTTTGTTTAATATTCGCGTTGTAAATTTAAGGTTATATTATTGTTCTGCTTTCGTTGTTTACGTACATTTATACATTCCGATTTTTCTAATTTGCTTACTTTTCTGTCCTAAATTACACTCTCACTGGATAGTTCCAATAGTACAAAGAATGTCTGTCAACATTGTAGTAAAATGACGTCATAAATTTTGTGACGTGCATTGGAAAACTCGTTGTAACACCTATATGTATTTGGGAACAACCCTCCACCATAATGTTCAAGTGTGCCCTGACAAAAAAGGTTACCAACTATAGCGTTCCCCATATCAATTTTTTGTAAATGAGAAAATAACATCTTCAACGATTTTTACTAATTTTACCTTACAATAAAACACATTCAATTTTGAATCGGAATTAGACAAATATATACAGGGGGTTCTATTAAAGAAAATGTTACTTTGTTCAACATCTTGATAACGATAACCTGATGTGCAATTGTTTCTCTGATTCGATCATTGCAATTGTGAGAAAAAGTGCTTGATGTTTACTAATTTAACCAACTTCAGTAGTGAGTGTCTCCTTAGATTGTACTGGAGCCTTCTACAGGAGTTGGTGACTTGGTTTAATGAAGCGCTCTGTACTACATTAAGGCCTACGTTTCCGCTAGAAAGGTCTAGCCTTTATCGAGGCATCTTTATTAAAACAAGAGTATAAAATTAGTTAAGTAGTCCGGTACGAGTGTATCGGTGTAATCGACTTATTCTTTAGGTAAGTGTTTATATTTTTATTTTAATTTTAACGTAGCCTAGTCATTTAATTAATTCAATGAAAATAATTCTAATTTGATCATTATACTCTTGTTTTAATAAAGATGCCTCGATAAAGACCGAAACGTCGGCCTTAATGAAGTACCTACAGAGTGTTTTATTAAACCAAATCACCAACTGCTGTAGAAGGCTCCAGTACAATCTAAGTAGACACTCACTAATCAATTCAAATGTAAGAGACCATTTTAATTAACCGACTTCTTCGCCCAAATAATGGTAAAGTTGGCAATAGTGGCGTCTTCACTATAAAAAGACTATGTTTTTGAATATCGCACAGACCTATTTACATTTACACACAATTTACCTTTGTTTGAATGTTATCTGCAGCAATGAAAGGATTTTAGAAAAAAAACAGTTTTACAACGGTTTCTCATGAAAGGATAGAACAGCTGTAATTCTATCTATGTATGCGATTTAGTTTAAAAGTAATTGAATAGAGACATGACTTTATACATGTTGGTAAGTAAGATAAAAATACACTTTGTATAGGTTATAACAAGAGATTCGAACTTCACGAAGGGGTTACTGATCTAAGACAGGGATGCACAGACCGCGGCCCGCCGTTGTTTTTCTTATGGCCCCCCTCATCTCATTTCACAAATAAAAATAAAAATCGCTTGACTAATGAAAATTTAGACTCAACAATTTTGCGATTGGCAACCACAACAATTGACCCAAATATTAAAGAAATTGTTAAATCGATGCAATGTCATCCATCAAATTAAAATATTTAAGTAGTTTTTTTGCAAAAATTGGCACAAATATAATAAATAAACAGTTGTTTGAATTGAAATAATTAAGACCTTTTCTAATAAATAAAAATAAATAATTTTTTTGCAGCCCGCCCCTCAATAATACTTAGTATGTGTGGCCCTTGATCTGAAGAAGTCTGTGCACCCCTGATCTAAGAGGATAGATTAAACTCACAACCTCTCCCTTGACAAATTTGTGAGGTTGTGAGCTTTATCTATCCTCTTTGTATAGGTACCATTTGTGTACGATACTTTAACAAAAATGCTTTTGTACAACTACAGATACAAAAATCAAAACGTGATAAATGCAACGATATTTTCAAACCCCTGCAATACTTCGCGAAGCGTTTTATAAAACTCATAAAAAAGAATCCTATTTTAAGAGCCCGCATAAACGCGGAACGCTGAAATTTATTGTTCCATTTTCGAAACCAAATGAGGTTGCAGGATAAATTATTGAAATTTGATATTGTTCACCATTTATCAATGTTTTATCTTATTCTCATTTTCATTTCTCTAATTAAATGAAAACCATTTTCTTCAATCAATATTCCTGGACGATATTGAATTAAGGGAGCCAAAATAATCTATACACGAATTTAATTTACATACAAACGGAGGCGTTCTATTTTCATTATTTAGAAACGATTTTATGCATTTAGGATTTCTGTAGATTTTACACTTAATACATGCAAGCCGAACTGACCTTTAATCCATTCAAACAAAAACCCCACATTGGGAGATTTGAAGGGTTTTATTACAAGTAAACTTCGCCACTTTATTCTATAGTAGATTTTGAGTAATAGTGTGAGTAATTATTATCATACTCAAAGCTTAATATAATGTTTTGTTGAATGGTAAGAAATGCGGTACCCCGTTTTTTATGCCAAATCATGTGTTAAATGTGGCGAATGCCTAACTGAAAAACTTTCAATTTCCTGTTCGCAGGCTGCACTTTGTCCGCTATAGGGGGCCGTGGTGCTGTCATGTGTAAAGTAAGTACATAGTTCACTTTTAAGCAGTGAATAATGATGATCCAAACCCCATCAATATTTTACGCAACTTTTAATTAATTTTTGTTTCTCTCTTGGAGTGCTTGTTTTACAACGAATGAATGTCAGATGTCCTTTGGAGGATAAAATTTTAAAATAATATATGTCATGATGAATAAATCTTCTCGAACACCTATATGCCGTATTGCTTGTTGCTGTAAGCGTTTTTAATATAAGCAGTTGATCGTCGAGTTATGTGAATAAATTTCAATATGAAAACAAGCCGTGAGAGAAAAACATAATATTTAAAATAGTACTGGAATATGTGTCGCTTTCCTTTAATAAATGTAGCTTGATCCTAGTATCAGAAAATCAAATTAAAATGAAACTACAGCAGATATGTGACATTAAAATCTATTTCGGCCTGCGCATTGATTGGATTACACCTTATACGGTCACATATAAGACGATGACGCCCATACATTTTTTATGAATCACAGAAATAAATCTCTAGGTTTACCTCAATACTTTCCGAGAGAAACAATTTCTAGAATTTTCTTCTGAGTTATTTCGAGAAATTCAGCCGCCTGAATTTGAGAAACTACTTTAAGGATATCCATATATTGTAAAAAATATTTTCAAAGAGATGTCACAATATGAACGACGCCGACGTTTGAATTTGGGAAGGCTCAAACAATCATATTTGTTGATCGTGGTGGATACATTTTTAATTTGTGTTTTGTTCATAATGGCTTTATATTACAAAATGTAGTTACATTATTGTACAAGTGGGAATTATTTAATGCGTGCGTTCATCGGTTAATTTAGATTAGTGGACGGTTGTTTATGTATCGGTTAATTTGTTTATGTTGTTGTGGATAACATAATTCCATTTCATTCCGTTCTGAGGTCCCTTTGGTACGAATCCAGTAATGCAGTTCTCATTATAAATCCATGACAAACCTTAATTTTTATGTTATTCTTAACGTCTTTCGTCTTGAATGAACTAAACGTTGTTGTCAGTTAGCTGTAGAAAGCTCGTTCTTTATTCAGACCTCAAATATTTAAATGTAGTAGGTAATTACAGCATGTTATGAACATTTTCGTTCGACTATGTGCTTTGCAATTATTATTTGGATTCATTCTTTGGATATAAAGAGAATTTTTGCACATTTAAGTCAGTCCTTTCATAATACATAACAATACGATATAAGACGAGGATAACATTAATATTAAACAGAAATGTAGCAACTATTATGGGATAAAATGTTCATGCAAGAATCTTTTTGAAAAATTCGTTTTTCTTCGAAATCATTCTTATTGACGTATAATACCTAATTTCGAAATTGTATTTTCTCTTTTAATTTTTTAAGCTCCCATTCAGTTGAATTTGTAATTTTTCTCCTTTTTGTTATTCCTTAATGATCTTCTGAATAATCTTATCTAGTGATTGTTCTATAGCTACTTGTTGCTGCTCCTATCGCAATACACAGTAAGAACGTGTCTATTGGGCTGATGGGGTCTTTACTTTGCTTATCTTTTCTGATACAGTTTTTTTCAAAGGAAGCTTCTCACGGAGTACGATTCGGATCATCAACAGAGTTGTCGCCATCACACTTCTCTTTCAGCTACAAGAAAACGTTGCAAATTGCTCGTAAAATATAAAATTGGATAACAAAATGTGCTATTTTGGATTAGGATCATTTTACTAAATTTCTTCCATTCATGCTTAACTATTTCCAATCCAAAATACAGCTACCAATTGTGCTGCCATCTGTGGTACAGTTTCAAAGCTTTTTGTGCTACTTCAACCCTTGGCGTTTACACGATCTCACGCCAATAGCGCTTTCAACTACCATTTAAAGAAGAACAAGTGCGTGGTTGCCCCCTAAAGGAATTACGCTTTTACTTTTCTTACGATGATTTTGCTTTTTTTTGTTCTTTCTAATGAATGTGTACGAGATGTTCCTTTTTGGTAATCACAAATTCTAGAGATCTAGAGTATGTCTTTGCTCTATGGGTGAGCGTCAGCAATTGATTCAGGAAACCTTTGGTGTGGTAATATTCGATAACTGCATGTATATGTATAGGGTTTAAGGCTGCAAGTTGTTTATAGATTGATAGATGTTTAGTTAGTTAAACGAGTAATGATGTGCAGAGCGAAACCCAGAATCGATAATGTCACAACCAAAAAATAGATAGGAACAACTCAAATAAAGCCACCTCGCTTCGGAGCGAACACTTTTCGACTTTTCACCGCACGGATTTTTCGGCGCAAGAACCTTTGTTAGTCACGTAGCCACTATGGCATTCTGTTCAACAATCAGCAATCCAAATTAAAACTTCAAAACGATAAAAATGATCATGAACCCCAAAAATTCCAAATATCAAACGTCAACTTCGCGTACTTCACGACCGACGGATATTTTCTTTTAGCTCCTTTTCCTCTTTATTCCTTGGAGTATTGACGTAAATTTTGCTCTTAAGGTACCCCCACAAGAAAAAGTTCATGGTGGTCAAATCTTTTGATCGCGGAGGTCATGCGATATCACCAAAGCGGGATATCAATTTTTGAGGGAACAGTTTACGAAGTTGTCTTGCAGTGTGGGAAGTGACTTTATCCCGCTGAAACCACGTCCGTAAACTGTAGGCAGGATGTTCTCGAAGCTGGGGTATAAAATAACTGGATGATATCATTTACCTATATGCCTCACCAGAAACAGTTATCGTTGCACTTCTCGCATTTGAACGCCGGTTGCGACTTCGTTTATTGGTTCTTCCGCCCTTCAAGTGTTGCTCAGGCCCGGACGTGGTACATTTGTAGCGTAACCAGTAGCTTGAAACTTCTGTACCCCTTTACGAATCAAGCTTTCGCTTGGTCCATCTCGTAAACGTCTGATATTGTAGTGCGAACAAAACTGTCTCTCTCTCTATGGCGAGATAAAACAAGGACGTAACATGTACACGTGACTAGAATAACATACGTTAGAAATAACCCATATTGGAAAACTAATTGCGAAACGCCCACCAGGTGGACAGACAGCTGGAAATCCTCATCTCAAAGCAACAATAATAAGAAAATAATTACAAGAAGATTTTTGGGTTATGCATGGTTATCCACTTTAAACGTGTCTTGTGTCTGGTAAGCCACTACCAACAGTGATGCTCTGATCTGCTAGCTTAGTTATATTATAACAGTAACGACTTGTGTATTGTATTATTTAAACCACGACAGAACGCTTTACTTATTCAAGAACATCCTTTTTGACTTCGTTGATTTCTTTAGGGCTTGGTTAAACCTTAAGTATGACGCCCTATATTCATCAATATTGCAAATTCTTACACTTCCCTTGCAGTTATGTGACTCCGTCATTAACTGTTCCAACTTTAGGCTCAACTTATTCTTCTTTTAAATTTATTACTTCCCCGAAGGAGATTTCAAATCCGCGTTCAATGTACGGAAATTTTATCCCTCTTTATGAATGATCAGTTGATCACTATACAGAGTGTTTCTACCCAAAGTGGACAACGTAATAGAGGTTATAGAACTCGTCAAAACTAGCACGTTTTTTAAAATCATTTTTTTCATTTTAGCTTTTGTTTTCGAATTATGAACCTTTTTTGTTTTTTACACATCTCTAGGTATATCTCCATTATTTGTAGTCGGATTTCAAAAAATCAAAGTTCTTTGGAATCAACAGTTTAATATCTACAACGTTTGTTCAAAACATTTTTACAAAAAATTTACAACATTTTAAACTTTGGAAATTAAATAGCACAAATTGTACTCTACTACTATAATTTAAAATAACCACCATTTTGTTGTTCTAACTTTTTTTTGTTAAGTTTTGAAAAGTCGTTGTAGGACTTAAACTGTTGATTATAAAAAACTTTGATTTTTGAAATCCAATTACAAATATTGGAGATAGGTATAGAGATTTGTAAAAAAAACAAAAAAAGGTCTATAATTCGAAAACAAAAGCCAAATTACTTAGAAAAAGTGTTAGTTTTGACGAGTTCTGGAACCTCTATTACGTTGTCCACTTTGACTAGAAACACCCTGTATAACTTGTAATTAATGATGCTTTAATTGAAAATGAAATTAACTTCGACTTAACTTTTGATTAACCATAAACGATAAGTGGAGATAAAAAGGCACAAGTAAATCAATTAAGTAATGCATATTACTCAATGGTAATGCTCAAATACCTACAATATTTAACATCTTCGGATTAAATTTTTAATGGAATGTGTAAATAAAAAACGTAATGATACCGCATTTTAATAATATCTAGAGAACAATACAATCAATTTCATTAATTTCTTAAAATGCGAGCTGTTGAAGTCTGATTCATGGCCCCATTATGTGTTGCTGCACATTTCTCATTTTTTAGTCATACTTTTGTCAAGCTTGAAAATTGTAAAGTGTTCATTTGCTTCAAATTTTTCAACGTTTTGGATTCATAATCCAATTTCTTTACATTGCGAAATGTCTAGTAATAAAAATAAAAATATCACCGTTCAGTTTTTTTTATTTTTAACAGGAAATAAAACCACCATTCTCAAATGTATAATAATAAATTTACATCTATATGAAGAGCACCGTAAAAGTTGCTTTTATGTCGCTCGTTATAATGCTCAAGCGTACTGTTCAACTAATAGTACGTAACAATCTCCATATAATTTTCATTGGGAGTTACCAAGCGTGTAAAAGTTTGCCCCCCCCTCCAGGATTGTTATCAATGACCCACTGAACAATATTAGAGGGGGGGGAAAGTTGAACGGCCGCCATCTTGTCCGCCATCTTGAAAATACCCGCGAACCTATTTTTGGCTATATCTTAGCAACCGTATGTCCAAATCGAACGTACGTAGACTCTAATTGCACAGTTTTGTATTCCTAAGATAAATTGTTATATAACCGAAATTGATAATCCTAGCGGATTTAAAGTTTTTGGGCTTAAAAGCTTAAATTATGGAATATGTAAAAAAAACGCTAAAAAACATATCACTTTTGATTTTATTATTATTAATCTTTTAGATCTCGCTTTTATGAATAAAATGCAAAAACAATCAACGAAATCCGAGCACTGGTTACCAAAATATACAAGATTTAGGAATAGGTACCGCACCTTTGCTCAGCACACAATAATTGGGAGTTACAGGTGAAATTGAAAATTTCATAAGTTTGTTCTCTACAAAATGTGCGAATTAATACTAAATACATACCTCAATTTTTCACTCGCCCTCATAAGAATAATGATCGTCATGACATGAATCAGATCCGAAAAACCGTACCGGTGAATAAATCGAAAATAACCGAATTAATACAAATTTTATAAATGAATCATTTTTTATATATTTTTAAAAAGTTTTATGCGTTTCGCACCTTGTCGTTTTTTTAATTAATTAATTTAATTTAGGCTTTTAGGGAGAAGAGGTGACCATCAAATGACAAGTATTATTATACGGAACACTTTACGCAGACATTTGCAAAGAGCAGTGCAATTTAATGATTATTTTCTTGAATTGCATCAGTTTCCACAATTCTGCTTGTAACCACATTTAAGAATCTCAATGCAAGCGGGGCTGACTTCCGGAATTGTTATCCACACGGGATCTGTGATCGAGTTTCTTCCACCCATGTTGAATTGGATGTGGGGCTTGAAGCTCAGCCTTATGTGCCCTGCTCCAAATGGTAGCTTGGTAAGCTGCTCTCTTGCAGTGTAATAGGAGAACGTCTTGTGTCGGGTGCATCATTTGTAAACTTTTGTTTCGGTGACAGAATATTAACCTTCGTTGTTGATTAATGGATTCTGCACCGCCTCCATAAACTTGAATAAAGAAAGGCTTCAAAGCTTTGAACTTTGTAGACTCCAAATTTCACCACTGCGAATGGATTTTCCATCATTTGGACGATGACGTGAATTACAGTGTCTGCGTTCCTTTTCCAGGCACTGAATTCCGTCCTTTTAGACTTTTAGAGCGTCCTCTCAGTGAGGAAGTGGAGTCACAACCCGTAAATGTGACAAACAATGGACGTGCAAACTACACTGCTCTTTGCAAATGCCCTTGTGTAAATTAATCCGTATAATAATTGTCATTTGATGTTCACCTCTTCTTCCTAAAAGCCTAAATTAAATCAATTAATTAAATAAACGAGAAGGTGCGGCACAAAAAAAATTATTAATTTATAAAATTTGTATTAATTCGGGTATTTTCGATTTATTCACCGGTACGGTTTTTCGGATCTGATTCATGTCATGGCGATCAATACTCTTATGGGGGCGAGGGAATCGCGAATGGGGCATAAACCTTCAAAAATTGATTACACTTAATTAATGCATGTATTTAGTAGTAATTCGCATATTTTGTAGAGAGCAAACTTATGAAGTTTTTAATTTGACCTGTAACTACCAATTATTGTGCTCAGCAGAGGTGCGCTAACTATTCCTAATTCTTGTATATTTTCGTAACCAGTGCTCGGATTTCGTTGATTGTTTTTGCATTTTATTCATAAAAGCGAGATCTAAAAGATTAATAATAATAAAATAAAAAGTGATATGTTTTTTAGCGTTTTTTTTACATATTCCATAATTTAAGCTTTTAAGCCCAAAAACATTAAATCCGCTAGGATTATCAATTTCGGTTATATAACAATTTATCTTAGGAATACAAAACTGTGCAATTAAAGTCTACGTACGTTCGATTTGGACATACGGTTGCTAAGATATAGCCAAAAATAGGTTCGCGGGTATTTTCAAGATGGCGGACAAGATGGCGGCCGTTCAACTTTCCCCCCCCTCTAATATTGTTCAATGGGTCATTGATAACAATCCTGGAGGGGGGGCCAAACTTTTACACGCTTGGTAACTCCCAACATTACATTGTTACGTACTATAACCATATAAAGGAATCCAAAGTAATGTTCGGTTAAATGTTGTTAGCAAAAATCAAACGATTTCTTTATTCTACGAAATAATAATTTGTTTAATTTTCAATTTCTTTTCTCCATTAGTCACTCAAAAAACCTGTCTATCGACCTTTCTAAATTTTAAGTTTTAAAAGACTATCAACTACTTCCTTTTAACATAGTTAATTTGTTTCCTAGCGTCCCTCTCGCCGATTGTTTACACATCGTCAATACTCACTAACACTCTTCCAACCTTCCAGACAATGTGTAACACAACTTGTCCCCTTTACTCGCCGAATTGTTTCTAACTTCTTTGGAAATTAATAATATTTCTAATAATAATCACGTGACCGTTTATGGTGTAGTGGATGTACTTGTCGTATACCACTAAACTGCACCTCTCGGTCTCGGGTTCGAATCCCGATCGGATGGTGTTAAAAATACCTCCGAACATGTATGTTTGTAAACATACGTATAGGGCTAATGAGCACAGCTGTTGATGCCCTCAACCCCCTTTCACGGGGCGGAAATGAAATTTTAAAAAAAAGTAACAAACAAATCATTGAAAGAGTCCTATTTTATAAACGTTACGTAGATGACATTTTCGTTATCTTTAAAGAGACTGGCCAAGACATCGATGATTGTTTTCTCAACAATTTACATCCCAATATCAACAATTAAAGCAGAATATGAAGTAGGTGGGAGTTGTTAAATTCAAAATTAATTTCATTTAAAGAATTGCATTGGTTGTTTTTGAATGATTTCTGTACCTATCTCTAACATCTCGAACAAGTCGACGATTTGTCCTTTGGAGAAGAAATGTAGGAACTTTGTGTTCGAGTCAGGGATAAAAGCGTGGCTGTCGGAAACAATATGGTTAGAAAACGCGAACTTATGAGCAAGTAGGGGGTTCTTTATTAGATATTGGTGGTCGCGAATCCGAGCCTTGAAGGATCTGCCCGTTTGGCCAGGGTATTCTTTACCGCAGGAGTTGCAATGAAGTCTCTAGACTCCAGATCTGTCCCAGTGCGGGATAGGGATTATTTTTGACAAGAAGAGACGCCAAGTTGTGTGAAGAGGAAAAGGAGAGTTTGATATCTAGTGCTTTGAAAAACTTAGCTATCTTGTAAGAGATGGCGTGAATATAAGGGATGGAAAAGTATCTGATTTGAGTAGGGGAGGAGTTCGTTATCTCAAACAATGTATTCCCTGTATAACTCTAATTTGCAACATCTGTGCTCATATACGACGAGATTCGCAAAAACAACATTTTTTTTACCCATAGAGGGCTTTTAGCCTTGATAAACGAAAACCTGAGGGAACGAATTTTTTTCCTGTACTGCATTCCAACACTTTCTTTATAACCAGGTTTATACACACACCTATGAAAATACACAAATTATGTACTTACGCTTTTAAGACGACAGTTCGGGAAATTCGTTGTAACGTCAGAAATACCTTACCGAAATGATCACATAATGATTTATTCCAACATAAAATCTTTCGCTCTACAACTTTTATACTTAAAATTTTTCGATATAACTTACCGTTGTTTAAATAATAGTGAAAAAAGCAAAATACACAGGAATTTCCACACTTTTTTATCAATTTTTCACCTTTCCCTTATTAAACTGTCGTAGAAAAAAGAAATATCCCCCCCCCCCCGCCCTCTCATCTATTTTTGCAATATTTTTAATGACGAAAACATTAATTGAATATCTACGCAGAAAATTACAAAGAAAGTTTCATTTTTTATCGGTATCTTTACAATCAACAAACTCGTTGGAACTCCCACTATAACTACGAAACGAATGTTTTTTCAAAAAAATGTCCTCATAACTTTGCAATAATCTCGGATCCGACTGCACTTCAAAATAATGCGTTGGCGTCCAAATAACGTTATAAATTTCTTATAAGATCAAAGTTTCGCAATCGAATTATAAGATGCCTCGACGTAAGATAGGTAATATGGGGAACATATCTTATATGCAATAAAATATTTGTAGGTATCTCATCTTCCTAGTAGATATACCTACGCGTAATTTGGAATTTTAATGAAACGTTTACGGAGACACATAAAATGGATATTTCCAAGATTAGCACTAATCGTAAAATTAACAAGTAGATATTTCGTAACTTCTTGATAATTAAGTCCTTAGTTGTGTTATTTCTTAACGTATAACCAAAGAGCGTATAATTTGTACTAATGACTGGAATAGAGTGATAAATTTTGTTTTATTTGAGTCGTTGGTACTTGTATAATAGGCAAAACGATAATTATAAAGGACCGAGGCACGATTATTACAACTATTCCTACTATCAAATTCGTAAGTTTAATGTGAAAGCGCGATGACTTCTCTTTTAACGAGTGTTATCGAATTCGTGCGCTTCAGCCACTAAAAATTCACCTACAGAATTAAAGCATGGCTTAGCAAATATTTTGCATTGACTTTAAATGTACATCTAACATTCTAACTTATTATAGAAAACAGTTGGTTTACAGCTCGACAGATCTAACAATGCGGGTGGGAGTGCGCAAAGTTGAAGTGAGAGAGCACTAGGAGAAACAAAGACAAGCTGCAGTAAGTCACTCCGCAGTGACTCAAATGCACCCCCCTTCCACTTAGTTTAATGCGCATGTGGGCGTGACCCGCATCGTTAGATCTGCCGATCTGTACATTTATAAATTTTGTGAGTCATGAGCCATAGCACTAGTTACTAAATAGAAAATATCTGAATACGTGGATTAGGAGAGGAGGTCCTGTTGATGGCCAGCCCGTACCCCCAACCTAACTTCCCATGATTCCTTTTTCTGGGGTCACATGAAGAACTATATATGAGGCACCAGTAAACACTAAATTAGAACTGGTGGCTAGAATAGCAGCTGCAGTAGAAGATATAAAAGACAAGCAGACATCTCTTGCAAGTGTCCCTTCTAATATTAATACACGCTGCCAGGCTTGCGTTGCTGCGGAAGGTGACCATTTTGAAAATCAAATTTAGCCCCCCCCTCCCCCTGTTGTTTTATTTTTCTTGTTTGTTTGTTTGTTTGTTTCTTGTTTTTCTTGTTTAATGGCAGTAAACCTACTGTGTTTTAAGTGGTTGTTCCTGCTTGTTAAAATTTATCTTGTAATTCAATTTGAATAAAAACTTTTTCTGGGCAGATCGGAAAACAATTTTTTTTTCAAAATATCTTGTTTTGACATTTTTGATAGGTCGCCATATTATGATTTGATAATGCATCATACTATTATAATACTGGAAGTGTACAACAAGCACGCAGTAGTATATGAAGATCATTGTATTATTTTATTTTATTTTTATTTGTTATTTTTTGTTCTCGTTATTATGAACAAGTTGCATATTCGCAATAATGGGCTTCGCCACACGACAAAAACCGCTATAGCCAAGGGACAAAGAGACCTTCTCAGGCAGACGATTATAACGTCTGGGACAACTAGGGCCTCTCAGCCAAGGTGGTCCGGCTGTGAGGCTCGTATAGGGGCATGCGTAGCTGTCTGCGAGTCAAGTGATTATGGACCGGGGCCACAGGAAAATCAGCCTGGTGTTTATAAATGCACTTTAGCGAATTTAATTTAAACAAATTTTGAATACTTATTTAAAATTCGGAATTCAGTAGTTGGTTTTTTATGATTTTATGATTCTTTTATATGTATACCAAATTTAGTGGTTGTCCCGTATTCGACCACGGACCTCGCCAGCCCCAGGAACACCATTCTCACCTGCTACGCAGACCGCACAGATCTCAGTTTGTACATTGTCTTCCCGAGCCTGCATATTCAATCATAGGTTTTTTTGCCTTTGATGTCAGTCTTTCATTGTTATTTAATCGTTGTTTAAAATGGAATCTCTTAAACTTTTCAGATGCTCCCGTATTATGTTATAACAGAAAGACGTCTTGAAACAGATTCGTTTTTAATTTGAGTGGGTACTTTCTAACACTCATGTCATAATCTCAGATTCACATTCTCCCTTCTAAAAACACCTCTAGAGTTTTTTTCACATGACTTGGGATAGCATCTGATACCTCTTTTAATACCTACATCCAACAATGGATCTTAAGTTTTTGAATCTCCCTGATTATGACAATTAAAAAAGGCATAGTAATAGCGACAATTTATTTATATCTTTTTTAAGGTTCTTTATGTCATAAGATAATACGGGGGCATTACATTAAATCTACACGCATTAAGTATCTACAATAATTTTGATACTAGCATTGAATAAATAAGAGATTATTCAATGAAGGAAGTAATTTTGCATAAGGAGTGAATAAAGTACATATGGTATTATATTTTGACAATTTTTTGATTTGAGAAGATGTCAGGAGTATGATACGCAATAAAATAGACGCTCCTGACCTTTTAGAACTTTTAAATTTCAAATTCCTCGAACATCTTCTAGAAGAGTAGCCACTTTCTTTTGCAGTACACCACGAACTGACGTTTTATACCATTTTCTCTATACCGGAACTTTAATCTTATTAGCGATACACGATACACGTGACATAAACCACCAGCACTACCAGCAGTTCTTCCGGATTAAAAAAGGACAACGAAGATTTGCCCTACTTGTCTTGGACTTTGTTAAAGTTAGCGTAATAGAATAGACCAAAGGTCGCAACGCAATGCAGAAACCAATCAGGACCAGAGAATAAGCGTTGAGTGAAAATACTTTTCACTCAACAGAATAAGTAATAATAAAAATACTGCTAAAATATGTTAGTTGTGATAAAATATACACTACGTCAGCGTTTCCCAAACTTTTTTGACCGCGACCCGGTACGAGGTTTTAAAATTTTTGGCGGCCCATCTTATGAAAAAACCCCACTTCTTTAAAAAACAAATTTTATTTTTTAATTAAAAGTCTAGTTAATTGTTTCTTGTTTTATTTCATACACAAAAATTTCAAAATAATTATATAAGAAAAATAAAAGTAATTAAAAAATTATATTCATTTAAAACTAGTGAATGAAGTAAAACGTTAGCAGCACAACGCGCGGACGCGAGCTACGTGAAAGAGTGCAAATGCACACTTTTCCACTATTCCTAATGTATAACGTATAACTGATGTAAAAAAACTAATAGGTACTAATTTTTTTAGTGTTTCTACCATTTTTTTCCGTGACCCGGCAAAATTTTTCTACGGCCCGGTGCCGGGTCGCGACCCACACTTTGGGAAACGCTGCACTACGTATAAGGTTAGTGTATATTTAATGAAACAACTACAGTGAAGTACTTTGATCACTCTTTTAGCTACTATTACGACATCACTACTTCTAATAATTGCATAATTTAGTTTATGGTTACTGATATGACATCACAATGTTTTGCTTTGGATAAATAAACGTTCATAAACAAAGGTGAACGTGTTAGTATGTGTGTACCTATCTGCTAAATTAATCGGTGTGCTGTTTCGAAAGGCATGGCAGTATTAGAGCTGTCGTGATAAGACTATGTGTATGTATCTCATTATATTCTAGTTTACATTGCCGCTTTCTCCTCGTAATATATACAATGCTCATTTGCATGTAATTAACTGGTACAATAATTACTTTGTTATAGTTCGCAGTTAATCTTGTCAATGAGACATCTAACCATAAACCGTTATAACCAATTCTGTTACCCCCACTACTGTAAACAACCCCATTTTCATCATACTTCTTTTTTATTTTTCCTCAAGCTAATTTGGTGTTTATTCTACAAAGCAACGAACAAATGAGTAATGGCACATATTCGGCCGATGTTTCACTAATTCCAAAGAAAGTCCTAAAGCAGTGGCGCCGACTTCGTGGGGGCAGCGGGGCGCGAGCCCCCATGTAGGCAGATTGCGTGGGGGCATAGCCCCCATACACTTCACTTCACTGGCACCTAAACCTGATTATGAACAAAATTGGGAAAGTGAGACACATTAATTTTATACGTAAAAATGTTAGGAATAGGTCTATAACTCTATATCTCTCTGTTTCACGCCGTTAAAGTGAGAATTTAAAAATTTTCAGAAAGAGGAGATGAGGACCGATCCCGATACACGATACCACAGTCTGTGACGATACTGACCGGAAAAATGTCTTTTCCTAGGCTGTCGCTCTTAGCATATCAGTTATTTTGTTAAATCATCATTCACAACATAGAATATATGGTAATATTTCGTATGTCGTATTACAAACGAAGAAATACATTTTATGCAGTTTAGATGTTTTTCCAAAATTTTGTCTTCTATGAATAAAAATGAAACTGCAATAAAGGAGTTTTTTTATCTTGATATTAACAAATACCAACACCGTTGCTTCTTATGATTTTAAAAGAAGAGCTTTTTCTGTAGTGCTGCTCCATCTTGCCCCCATGTAGATCTTAAAAACCCGGCGCCTCTGTCCTAAAGAAAGTTAAAGTTGTCGGTCACTTATAATTCTCACCAAAAATTTTAACGTTACTCTGAAAATCTTTATAAATGTACCTTCTAAAGTAATGCAGACTCTTAAGTAATTCCTAGTATATCTCATGTAGTTCGTTGACAGGACAGCTCAACGGTGTATTTATTTTATAGCGGGACAGTGCAATATTACCAGAATGCAGATCCTTGTGTTCATGTTTCACTTCCCTAGATCTTATTTCCACTATTTTTAAAGTGTTGTCTGGTGTCTGGCCATCTACTGTACATGTTACCCAATAATCTTCAAAGAATACAATTTGCCTTATGGTTTGACAAATTTGAACAATATCCTTGGCAATCCATACGATCGGCGGCGTTTTAAAAATTTTACATGTGCGCAACTGCACATGGAAAGGTTCGTTTATGTCGCAAATTACAAAAATTCGAAATGTACACTGTGAAAATTTTCCCTTCATACGTCACCATAAGGGGAAAGTTTTCTGAAGGATAGGAGTAATGTACTTAATATGTCTTTCTAGGTGTAGATGTAGGTATGTACGAAGTAATTAAGTAATGATATATTTTTAAAATGCTAGTAATGGAAAACTGTTAAATTACCAAATAACAAATGAAAAGCGTTTCCGATTAATTTCACACATCAATGGGTTAAATTTTCTCTATAAATTCGCATGATTGAAGAAATTGTTCTAACGTACGGCGTTTTGATCGACGTTATAGCATTATTCCATCAATCTTATTTAGATGTTCTTCAACTGCATGCATTATTTCCTTGTTTGCAACAACTCGTTCGAATGTCTTAAAAGAACAAAAATCCTATAACCTTCACTTACCTGCCGTATAATAATATCCTTGTATTTGAAGAGCTTTTACAAAGAATGGATGAATTGAATTAATAGCATCTTTGTTTCTAATTCAGTAATGTTACAAGAAAGAAATCAAATTATAACGTTATTGATACCAAAGGCACAAAAGATACCGAGAATTATTCCTCAAAGCCAGGTATTTTTTCAATTGAGTTAAGATTGAAACATTTAATATGTGATTAAATTATGCAACTTCTATTGTAAATGGTTTTTCTTTGTATATGCTAATTGAATAATCCTGTAATACTGTGAAATAGGTATTTGAATGTTTCATTGTTACACAAAATGCGTTCATAGGTCGTGACGTGATTCAAAATCCTACACATACCTGCATATTTCGTTATTTCATTTCTTTGTGCTTTATCATGATAAAAGAATAATAATAATGAAATCAAGCGATGTTTATTAGGTCACCGTACTTTACAGGAAAGTGGTTGCAGGTTTTCTTTGAAGAAAGAATGTGTTCATGATACGCTCTGAAATAGGAAAAATTGAATAAGTGAAAACTACATTGAAGGTTTTCTTATTTTCCTGGTTTCTATTCAAGCTGTGATGAACATTCACAAACGGCTTCTGGCTTACGATTCTATGTATAGATATATCGAGCATATTTCTCCTAAAGATGTGAAAAATTCAATGTGGATGTAGCGTTTTATAACTAGGTAGATATCAAGGATTTTGGCACTATAAACTCTACTGCGTCAACATTTTGTAATAGAAATATTGATACCTGTAACTTACAGCTACTGTTATTAATTATTAGGAATTAGGTTATAAATAGAGTAGGTTTGTACATCCTATATTCGGACGAATACGAATGATTTACGCGCGAATGACCAATAAATTACAGTTTTCCACAACGTAAAGTTTACAGCAGCTCAAGGCTATAAAGTCATTGATCTTCAAACCACCATCAGACATTTGCCTAATTAAATATAATGAAATACGTGAACGACCCTATCATCTGTAATTCGTTTGTCTGCAGCACTTAGATGAAATGATGTATAGCGCAATCACGTCTGATTGAGACGATTTATCTGCCCACAAATTCGCTCCATTCCAAACAATGACTCTATTTTAACTTTTACCTTAATTTACGAGAGGGAACTTCTATGAAACGAAAAATTATTCGGAGAAATAATAGGAGTAATAAGATAAATCTTCATAAGTCAACAAACGTAGAACTTTCAATAGTACCTAATCTAGGTAAATATAATTTAAATTTTCTTCACGTCTCTGTAAAGTTGTGTAAATTACAGTATTTGGAATTCAAATATTTGTATTACTGTCCTATCACCTACATCTATTTGAGAAACATTGACAGCTTTCTGTGGTTTTTCATGGCTGGAGAGCTTTTAAAGTTGGTTTCAACATTGGTGTAGTATTTATGTATATTTTGATGTATAGTGTGTCGTATGCTTTAATGTTTTATTTATTTCGCTTAACATTCACTTATTGCAGTATTTGTGTTGGCAGAGTTTCCCAACGTGAATACAATTTAGATGCTTGTGGCCCGTGTATGGAAATTTTACTGGTATTTGAATGATCTAAATTTAAAAGATAACTACCGTTAAATAATAAAAAGTACTACAAAACGAGTGATTTTTCGAAGTGCTCATCTTTGCAGGTCCATAAGTAGTTTATTTTTCAACAAAAATTCATACACCTTGGATATAAGGTAGCCCAATTCTATTGCAGAAAAAAAATATGGAATTATCCTGTTCCATTTAGGCGTAATTCATCGCCTCTAAACGTGTTAAAACGATAAGGGAGAAGAGGTGGTACAAAATCCGTTCCCCACAATATCCGAAAGTATAACAAACACCCCGAGCGACAGCGTGGGTAATGTACACGGAATTAAAGACCATAGAGCTCGTTCGGATATAAACACTGCCGTCAATCCCCCTGTTCATATAAATTGATCATCCATCTATAGATGCTAACTAATCAAACAGTTTTTCAAGTTTTAAAATCTGTATGGATTATGCATATCCAGTGTGGCGCACTGACTGCTATCAAGACCACTTGAACGGTAGAATAATTGGAAAAAGGAGTATAGGAGGAAGATCGTTTAGAATTGACGCGTATTATGATTAAGTTCGCTATGAAGATCTCTAACCTCTGACAGGAGACAGAAGCTCAATAAAATGTAATATAACACCAGAAAAAACTAAAGCACGTATTTCTATTCTCAACTCTTGTTGTAAGAAGATGAAAAGCGTAACATAAGTGAAATCGAAGGATACTGAAAAACTTTTCAAAGAGGAGGTCTAGAGTTCGGAAACGAAATTCGTTCTTACCTGTCCAGGATAGGCAAGACAAAAGAAAGAATTCTAGTGCATGAAGAAGACAAATTGAGTGTAAATCGACAATGTAAACATGTCGAAAGTTTATAAAGACGGTGGTGGTAGATCATGAAGTAATGGCGTGCGACAGTGATGTCATTTATCTTCTATGTCACCTACGTAAAGAGAATTTTGAAAAAATGGATTTAAGTACACATTAAAGTTTACCTTTCACCTAACAAAAATGTGGTATACAGGGTGTTACAAAAAGGTGTAGCGGGCTATGCGAATTCTAAATATGAAAATAAGTAACATTTTTATGATTTCGGCTTAGTGTAGCCGTAATCAGCCATTTTGTATTTTCTTGAAAATAATTATTATTTCAAAAACCCTTCAACATATTTTTATGAAATTTGGCATATGTCTTCATTTCTCAGATGTCTACAATTTCCATAATTATTTTTTTTTCAAAATTATCAATTTTCAAAATGGCGGGCATTCAAACATGTTTTATTCCAGAATGGAAGAAAAATTTTTAAATTTCGTTCAGAAATCATTCATAGGTCACATTGGCTCTAGAACACAACGCCCGCCGTATTTTAAACCGCCATCTCGGTCATAACGTTCATTTTTACTTTGCCATGCATATACACATAGGGAAAGTAATGTAATCGAAAAAAACTCGAGGTTTTGATCAATCTCGACGTTTTGTAATTTTGTAATCCGAAAACGATTTCTAATTTTCTCCTGAAATAATATACAGGTTATGTGATAAATATTTTTAATATTTTATTAATTTCCGGATAGAAAAAAAAAGAAATATACAGTGTATAGTATAGTTGAATCAGAAAACTATTTCTGATTTTTCCCTGAAATAATATATAGGGTATATCCATAAATATTTTTCATAATTTGTTAATTTCCTGCTAGGCCTGAAGTAAATTGGTATACCTACTTATTATCCTCCATTGAAAGAGTCGTATGTCCTTCATTGTACAATTTTATTTCTTCATCTTTGTTAGCAAAAAGTTATGAAGATTTAAAATTTTCAACTTCAAACATTCATCCCCCTTTCCCTATGGGAAATAGAGACATAAATGTAGTGCCAATAGTTTTTCATGAACTACATGTATCACATTAAAAAAAAATTAAAAAATGGTCGGAGCAAATTTTGAGAAAATCGATTTATAATTTTTGGCCAAATTTGGGCACCAATACATTCGCCACGTTTGATTTTGTTCTTTATCAATTATAAGTAAAAGTTCTGGCCATCCTATGGCTACAATTGGCAATTTTCAAATTTTAATTAAGTTAAGTTAAGTTAAATTAAATTAAACGGTTCTTGAGTTACACCCTAAAAAGTAAAATCTTGGAGAATTGCTATATTGCCCGCCATTTTGAATTTAGAAACAAACGAAAAACGGCATTTCACTTGTTACTATGTCTACTAATTAAATTTGGTCATAACACCCACCTATCTATGCCAAATTTGGTCATAACCTCCACAGACACCTTCTGTTCATATCGCTGATCGACGTTGACCGTAACGTTCACGTTTCTTTGTCTGGTCAACATCCACCAATGCACTCTACCCACATTGTCCGCTGAATAATTGCGGAGGTTCTACATTTGGCGTAGATATTCATACAGAGTGCCGCGCTTAAGACGAATTATTGTTCTGTAGCTCTTTCATCTTTTCACTGAATCAAATTGTTCATAATTTAATAGTATATTTAAAAAAAAGTTTTATAAGGCAGGTTTTATGGCACGAATCAAATTTTCTTAAGAACGAGTGCCATAAAAGCCTTATGAATGAGTTTTTTATAATATTTTTTAGAATTTGCGTTTTTGCAAACAATTTTAAATAAATATTTGACATTATACAAATCTAGGGAATTTTTTAGAGATTGGAACTACTACCTTTCAAATTGTCAATTCAAAATTTATTTAAAGTTCCAACTTCCTATACCTACTAATGAAAACGTCAAAATTCTACACTTGTTCATAACGCAATTATTTTAAAAGCATGGCGATGCGATTTTTGCAAATTCTTATTCAACATTTAATTCTTCATTTTCCTTCTTACAGTACAATTTTGGTCGGAGAGAATATACCATTCAGGTAGTATTTTTAGTTTTGAAGACTTTTGTATTCTTATGTTTTGGCCCTAAAACAATTAGGGGAGCAGGAAATTGCATAGACAAGATTTTACATGTAAAATGCTATTACCGAGCGACCGGATCAGCACCCGGTATAAATTCGTAATAATCATGCACAGAAAAATACAGTGAATACTAATGCTTAAAGCACAAATTAAACTGTGAGCGTTTTTTTTTACAAACCGATAAATTCGAGCATGAATTTATATTATCCCAAAAGGAAACTTCCAGAATAATTTGTACCATTTCACCTTTAAAAGCTACACCGATCCACAAAGATCGGATATTAAAGTTAAGTTAACGTTGTTGTAATTGTTCTGTGAAAGTAGTGGTGTGGCATGTTAGAATATGAGATTGTATAACGAGTTACATCATTGTGAATCAAGAAGTCTAGAGAAGATATATGAATTTTGACAATTCAATAAGTTGATTGTTTTCACCAGTTTTCACTATTAAAGTGTTCACGTTTTCATTGAATTGAGAATATTTATTGCTAGCTCTGCTACCCCATATCTCACAGGTTAAACATGTTTTATGCTTGAGAATTAATGTCATAACCGTATGTCCATTACCTGGAAATGCGCCAATAAGCTGATGCCCAAATATTTATTTCCGAAATACTCATGTCAATGGAATGTTCTATTTCTGGTCTTTAACAGCACAGTTATTACATGTTTAATGAACGTTTTTTATATAAAATTTTTAACGGTTAATTTTCACGAAATTTTAGATTTTCTGTAAACGTAGGTAGGTACGTTCATTTATGCTACATGTATTTGATGTTAAATCAATCAAAGAGATAATATAAATAAATCGACGGAGTTTAGAACTTAATCTTAATACATTGGGTTTATATTGGTTTTTTAATTTAAAATGTATTACGAAGCCACAGAGTTGCAATCATTCTATTAGTTATAAAAATGTTAAACGTCGCTTCAATGGTTTTTTCGTTTCATTGCATACATAAAACATGAAATAATCTAATAAAAGAGTTAGTAAGGAAGCTTTTTTTTAAACTGAACCGAATGTCCAATATTCATTAAAGCGTTTGTTCATTTTAATAATCCTTAAATGTTGTAGCTTTTTTAATTTGATTTAATCGCCGCTTCATTGAACTTTCGTACAATCAATCCTAAATCTCCCAGAGCACAAGAAAAATATAATGGTTCGTTGGAAAACTTTACTTCTCTTTCCGTTTCTATGGGCCTAAGATAATTATATCCTTTACGTTTCCGTTACTGACAACCCCTGCTTTAATTATATTAATGTATCAAACACCTGAACTTAAGTGCTTCCCGTTTTAGGCACAATGCACTGTAGTTCTGTGGGATGGGGTAATAATGTTCTTTCCTTACATAAATCTTACACAAAGTTTGTATAAGCTTTTCTGTACTCAGAATAAGCGTCGCAAGATGTAGCTAAAAATGTCATGTGTATGTAAATAATAAAAAGAAAAATTAATTTAAGCATCAAATCGTTATCACTATTTTCACTTTCACTTACACTACTGTCTCCACTTGTATGAATTATTACAGGTTCAACTTGCAAATTTAAAACTACACTGCTCCAAGAAATTAACGCACCACCTTATCATATAAAAAACTCTCGTTGATATCTTTTTAAATTCTTCAATTTTTGGTTATATTTGGACAAGCCCTTTATGGAATATTTATGTATCAAATCTTATTTGCAGATACCGTTATTCTTTGCTAATTCAAAACAAAAAACTGAAAAATTATGCGTTTCGTTAAATTTGTTAAAAGACATTAGAAAACAATTTACCATTGCAAATTAATATTGAGCGTTGTGATTTTGTTTTTTCTTTCTAAGTGTCACTTTTTATAATCATGCAACGTCAATCAAGAAATTTAAGTAGCGAAGAATGTGCTCAAGCTGTGGTATTACAGGAAGAGGGTTGGAGTTACCGCGCAATAGGACGACGATTTGGTGTATCCCATACATCGGTCTCCCGAATGTTGCAAAGACATAGGGAGACTGGTAATCACAACAGAAGGCGTGGACAAGGCAGACATCGTGCCACAACTCCGATTCAAGACCGTTTTATGCGACTTTCTGCCATGAGAGAACGGTTCATAACCACCAGAAGATTGCAGTCACAACTTCGTGAAGTACATGGCGTTCAAATTAGCATTGAAACTGTCCGCCAACGTCTTAGGCAAGCTAATTTAGTGCCCCGTGTTCCTGCCCGAGGTCCAGCATTGACCGTAGCCCATCGCAGAAATCGATTAAATTTTGCAAGAAATCACGTCAATTGGTTACCAGCTGATTGGGGCCGAGTACTTTTTACTGATGAATCCAGGTTTTGTCTTTTTAACTGTGATAGGCGTATCCGAGTGTACAGACGTCCAAATGAGCGGTACGCACAGTGTAACATAAGAAATACCACATTGTTTGGTGGGGGGTCAGTTATGGTTTGGGGTGGTATTTCTTTGGAAGCTCGCACGGACTTAGTGGTGTTAGATAATGGAAATCTAAATGCTGATCGGTACATCTTGCAAGTTCTGGAAGAGTACGTTGTACCATTTGCGCCATATATTGGTCAACATTTCTTGTTAATGCAAGATAATGCACGACCTCATAGTGCTCAAGTCGTGCAAAATTACCTTGAGAACGTTGGCATTAATACCATGGAATGGCCAGCGCGGAGTCCCGATCTCAATCCAATTGAGCATGTCTGGGACATGCTCGGAAGAGCCCTGCGGAACCATCCAAATCCAGCCAACAACATACAGGAAGTTAAACAACGGCTAGTGGAAATATGGAATGGATTGGATCAAAACGACATAAGGTCGTTAATTTTAAGTATGGAACGTCGATGTGAGGCCGTAATTCAAAACAGAGGCGGAAATACCCGTTATTAACTTATTTTTCACATTTTTGAAAGATACGAAATTTTACTATTTTTTGTTTTTTGTTACGCCCCTGAATTATGATTCTGTATGTTTACTTTTTCTGATATAATAACACGTTAAATTGTTCATTATTTAGTATAGATTAAATTAAAATTAAAAAATATGTGTTACGTTTCCAATGTTGTCAAATTTCATAATGGTGCGTTAATTTCTTGGAGCAGTGTACTTCCTATTTCAAATAATGGTACTCTGCTTCCTCAGTCAACACATGTGCAACTTCAATTTAAGTGCAACATTTTTCACTGTAAGATTGCAACGATGTCACTGCTCTTTCAATGTTTCAATAGTGATGCTTCGTGACCAGACAAGACGAGACTTACAAAGAATCTCATCTTGTATCGGTGGTCTGAAGCTCTCTATGCAGGGTGATTTATTAGCTCACCGACAAACTTTGTTAGATGAAAGTTGATGTAATTTTAAGGAAAAAATCTTCTTTAACATTTTTCGCGATATTGCTTAGTTTAGCAAATAAATGGCCTTGAATTATTTCATAAAAGTAAAAATAATCCTCAAAATCAAGTAAACACAGATTTAATGAACAATAAATAATTAAAATAGATGCTCAAAATGTCCTCCTCTCGCATGCTTTACAACGAGTTTTTCAATCGAATGATTATGGTTGATTGATTTCTAATTTCAGTAGCGGCATTCTGAATTCTCTGCAACAACTGTGGTCGTGTGTTAATTTCCTCTTGATAATCAATTTGCTTCATATGTCCCCAAAAATAGAAATCTAAAGGATTTTATCAAAAAATTCAGCCATTTAATTCCTACACTAAGCCATATCGCAAAATATTTTAAATGACATGTTTTCCTTAAAATTACATCAACTTTCGCCTGACAAAGTTCCTCGGTGAGCTAATAAACCATGGATAATAAAAAATTGCCCGCGGTTACGTATCTATTTGATGTTATTTCCAGACTTAAGAAAAACTTTCAATTCAATTCAATTCAAAAAACGTTTATTGTTATAAGAAGTATTTACAAGAAGTAATTATAAATTTAAATAGAAAAATGTAAATAAATCTGTAATCATTGATTTTAAGTATAGGAACATGGTATATCAATTTAAAGGAAATGTATTTCTGCATCGAATGGACTGATAATTAAATAGGCATTCCATTTGAAAAAAGAGACTTTTTCAAGTTTTTCTTAAGTCTGGAAATAGATACGTAACCGCGGGCAATTTTTTATTAACCATTACAGACCATTTGTGCCTCAATCTTTTGGCATTGAGAACCTAAATTCCCATTTTCCTAACTTTTACCACTTTCGACTTTCAATTTTATTTCCTAAACAAGATTTTGAAATTTTTCAGTGAAAAAAATTGTTTTCTCGACAATCAAAATTGATACGCCGATTATTTTAAGCATACTTACTAAATATTTTATAACACATCAGAATGTGAAAAAAATTACCTCTGGTTTGTATTTAAAATAAAGATGTTGATGCTCACTTTCGGTATTTCCGGAAGTGCTGCATGTCGCATGCGCACAATTTCAAATTTCTAGCTTTTACAGTTCTTGATGAGACACCCTGTATATGTGTGTATATGTACGGGAAAGTAAAAATAATTTTAAAAGTTTGATTTTCTAATACATAATGATTATATTGTTACAAAGATTGCATTTGTTAAGGCGGGTATGACTCATCCGCCGGAAGTTTCGAGAAAGCCGCGCGCGATGACTTACCGTTCCTTCTAGAATTTTCGAGAGCAAATGCGGACTTGTATAAATAATGCCGCTCAATTATTACGAGTTCAGTTCATAGTTCACAGTTTTACAGTTTAACGCGTTCGCGAAGTTTAAATGTGATTACCTTAAACGTTGATTCGGTTAGACTTTTTAGTGATTAAATATTAAGTGTGATTAAAATAATTAGTGAACCTCTAGTGTAAATAAATTGATTAATTCTTAAGTTAACAACTAAGTACCTATTCGTAATTAGAAATAAGTGATTAATAATTAGCGTGTAAATAAATAAATATTCGACTTGGTTTCTTAAATAAAGTTTCGTTACAATTGGTGTCAGGTGTGGGGTTAAAATGAAGAAGCTAAGTCAATTAAAGGTTGCTGAATTGAAAGTAGAGTTGGAAGACAGGGGATTAGACACTACCGGTGTAAAACTCGATCTTGTGGAACGATTAAAAGAAGCAATAATCAATGATGGAAATGACCCGGAAAATTATTACTTTCAGTCCGAGAATGAATTATTATTCCAAAACATCGAGAAAACATTAAAGGAGGAATTAAAAGAAAGTTCCACGGCATTAAAGGAGGAATTAAAGGAAAGTTCCACGGCATTAGGGGAAGAATTAAAAGAATTAAAAGACAGTTCCACGACATTAAGGGAAGAATTAAAGGAACTCGCCGAAAGCTCTAGAACGATCGAGAGAAAAATGGAAGAAAATTCGGAAATATTAGAATTTAAATTCGATAGAAAAATCGAGGCAGTTCTGGAAAATTCGGTGGCTTTGGAACATAAAATAGGTGCAATAAAAGAAGAATTTTACGACAAGTTCCGGGAACTGGAGAGACGCTTGGATAGTCGACATATTGAAACCGAGAGGCATCAAATAATGGAGACTGATGCGCCCAACGGTGAGGAACAAGTAAGTAGAATCAGTGAAGTGCATGAGCCCACAATTCGACGACTGGATGCAGCAGTAAAGCCACCTATATTTGATGGGAAAACAACCTGGGAAAACTACTTCATCCAGTTCGACGCTGCTGCTGTGTCGAATGGCTGGAACGACGACCAAAAGGCTGTAGCATTGACAGTCGCCTTGCGCGGAGAGCCACTGGATGTTCTTCAGACACTCCCTCCTGCACAACGTAAAAGCTACGGCCACATAGTGGAACGTTTGGAGACTAGGTATGGGCATGCTCATATGGTAGGAGCTTTTAGGATGCAGCTCCGGAATAGGAGTCAGAAGCCTGGAGAAAGTTTGCAAGAGTACGAGGCCGATGTTGCCCGTCTGAGTCAAATCGTGTACAATAATGTACCTGATTCTGTACTGCAAGAATGGGCAGTAGAGAGGTTCACGGATGGATTGCGTGATCCCGAAATAAAACAGGCTTTGTTCTTGAGCCGTCCTAAGACGTTAACAGCTGCGCTCGCTCAAGCGCTGGAGATGCAAGCGGCTAAACAGGCAGTTAAAGGGCATGGATACGTCAGAACCGTGGAATCGGAAAATGCTGACCAGCTGGCAGAGAAAATAACTGCAACTATGACCGAAATGATCGAGAAGAGGTTCCAGAAGCTAGAAGGCACCGTGAATCTTTTGAAAAACAACAAGGAAGTCCGCTGCTGGAATTGTGGTGAAGTGGGCCATATCCGAAGTCGCTGTAAAAAGCCTATCAGGAGAGGCTATGGCAGAGGTCCCTCAATGGAACAGCAGGAAAACTAGAAAAGGTCGGCGTCAAGGGGCAAACGTCGACCTCTCATAATAGAGCCCTAACAGCATGCATATCCTTTTTAAATAACATAACTCCAAAGTCGATTGTTGTAGATGCTTTCGTGGATGGTTCACCAGTTAGGATGCTTGTGGATACTGGAGCTACGAGAACTATCGTGGGACCAAATGTCGTCAAGAAGAAACTCTCAACTACCAGATGGGGACTGCGTACAGCAACTGGAGATGCTGTGAAGATTTATGGAGAAGTGACTGTGAATATTGCATTTGGAAACTTTTGCATAAATGAAAAAGTTCTGGTAGCTGAGATTCAGAGTGAACTCATTTTGGGCATGGACATCTTGACGAAGTATGGCTTTAGGATGGATCTACAACAAGGAGTGATCCATGTTAATAATGAGGAACTAGTGATCCATCCACAAAAAGAGTGTGAATCGCGAGTTATTTTGTGCAAGGACACAGTGCTAAAGGACCGAACCGAAGTTATGGTCGCGGGTTGTTTGGACGGAGACTTTACTGAGGGCAGTGTTATGCTTCTCGAGCCCGCGAGTGATAAACAAATGGTCGGTCGCGGTGTTTTAGTCGGTAAAGAAGTGTTCCGATGTAAAAAGACAATTCCGGTTCGTGTGATGAATGTCAACTATCATCCAGTGACTTTGCGGAAAGGCACTGTTCTTGGAGAATGTTCAAGTGTTTCGTGCGTGATTCGTCAAGTTAGCGGTGTAGACACTGGAAACACGGTTAATAAGAGCGGTGCATCCCAAATTCTGAATCAACTTTGGCCAAAGGATTCCCGCTTATCAAAGGAGCAGCAGAGGAGGGTGAAAGAATTTATAGCTCGATTCCAAGACGTATTTGAAAGCAAGAATGGCTCCAAGGGAAAAACTAATCTCGTGCAGCACAAAATCAATACTGGGAGTGCACAGCCTATCCGACAGTCACCTAGAAGGCTGCCACTTGCCAAGCGAGAGGAAGCCGAGAAGATAATACAAGACATGGAATCTGAAGGTGTCATCGAGCCGTCGAGCAGTCCTTGGGCGTCACCGGTGGTATTAGTGAAGAAGAAGGATGGGTCGACGCGATTTTGTGTAGATTATCGTCGTCTTAATGACGTGACCAAGAAAGACAGTTATCCTTTACCGAGAATTGATGACACCTTGGATACGTTGTCTGGCTCCAAGTTCTTTTCTACCCTTGATCTGAAGAGTGGTTATTGGCAAGTGGGCGTAGCTTCTGAAGATCGTGAGAAAACGGCATTCACAATTGGAACTGGATTATGGCAATTCACAGTAATGCCATTTGGTTTATGCAACGCTCCGGCCACCTTTGAACGGCTAATGGAGTCCGTATTGAAAGGATTATCGTGGAAAACGTGTCTGGTATACCTGGATGACATAATTGTGGTAGGGGAGACGTTTGAAGACCACATGAAGAATCTCGAGGAGGTATTCCAAAGGCTTCGCTCGGCCAATCTCACGCTTTCCCCGAAGAAGTGTCACCTTTTTGAGAAAGCTGTCCAGTATTTGGGACATATCGTTTCCGACCAAGGTGTTGCCGTTGATCCGGAGAAAACTAAAGCCGTAAGTGAATGGCCAGTTCCAAAAGATAAACATCAAATCAGAAGCTTCCTTGGACTGTGCACCTATTATCGTCGCTATGTGCCTGGATTTGCTACCATCGCTAAACCGCTAACCCGTCTCACTGAAGATGGCAGAACGTTTATGTGGACCGAGGAATGTGAAGCGGCGTTTCAAGAGCTGAAGTTGCGACTGATCAGTGCCCCGATTTTGTGCTATCCTCAAGCCGAGGGTGAATTTATATTGGATGCGGACGCCAGCAATGTTGCGATTGGAGGCGTACTTTCGCAGAAACAAAATGGGCAGGAAAAAGTGATTGGGTACTTCAGCAAGGTTCTGTCAAAACCAGAGCGTAATTATTGTGTGACGAGAAGAGAACTTCTGGCGGCGGTGAAGTCCATCGAGCATTTCTATAAATATTTGTATGGGAGAAAATTCCTATTAAGAACAGACCATGCAGCTTTGAAATGGTTACTGAACTTTAAGAGTCCAGAGGGTCAAATTGCAAGATGGATTGAGAGACTTCAGGAGTACGACTTCAGAACTGAGCACCGAGCAGGAACCAGTCATCGAAATGCAGATGCATTGTCTCGGAGACCTTGCGGGTTAGATTGCAACCATTGTAATCGAGCAGAAGAAAAGATGGGGTCAATTTGTGCTACTACTTTGGTGGATGACTTTTGGCAACCTGCTGTCGTTGCTCAAGAGCAAGAGGCGGATCCTGATTTACAACCGATTGTGGAATGGAAGAAGGATGGAGATAGACCAAATTGGCAAGAGGTGGCGCGACATTCCCCCAATGTTAAGGCGTACTGGGCACAATGGGATTCCTTGGTGATGGAGGATGGTCTTCTTAAACGAATCCTGGAGAGTGACGATGGGCAAGAGCAGAAAAGGCAATTGCTGGTTCCGAGAAGCAGGGTCGCGGAAGTATTGAAGCAACTTCACGAGGAAGTTGGTGGAGGTCACTTTGGATCGAAGAAGACGTTGGAAAAGTTGCGCCAAAGATTTTATTGGGTCGGTTGCAAGAAAGATGTAGATGAGTGGTGCAAGAAGTGCACCGTCTGTGCCGCTAGCAAGGGACCGCATCGACGACCAACAGCTCCAATGAAGCAGTATAATGTGGGGAGTCCATTTGAGCGAATTGCAATTGACATCGCTGGTCCGTTTCCTGAAAGTGAACGCGGCAACAAATACATTCTGGTCGCGATGGACTACTTCAGCAAATGGGTTGAAGCTTACGCTTTGCCTAACCAAGAGGCCGTTACTGTAGCTGAAGTATTGGTTAATGACTGGATTTGCCGTTTTGGAGTGCCACTAGAATTACATTCTGACCAAGGAAGAAATTTTGAGTCTGCTGTTTTCCAGGAAGTTTGCAAAGTCATGGACATCAAGAAGACCAGAACGACGGCTTTACACCCACAGTCAGATGGAATGGTCGAAAGAATGAACAGAACAGTTAACAGGTATTTGTCCAAGGTGGTATCTGCCAATCAACGAGACTGGGACCAACATCTCAACTTCTTCCTTCTGGCGTATCGATCATCCATCCATGAATCTACTAAGCAAACCCCTGCTAACGTCATTTTTGGTCGAGAACTCCGCTTGCCGTGTGATTTGAGTTTTGGTAGTAAACCTGGTGAAGATTTGGCTGGCGAGGGCTACGTGAGCGGCTTAAGAAGGAAAATGGATAGCATTCATAACCTAGTACGATCAAATCTTCAATGTGCAAGCGACCGAATGAAACAAAATTATGACGTTCGAGCTCAAGAAGGGGGTTACCAAGAAGAAGATTTGGTTTGGCTTTATAACCCTCAAAAGCGTCGTGGTTTGTCCCCCAAGCTTCAGAATAACTGGGAGGGTCCATACAAAGTGGTAAAACGAATTAACGATGTCATTTATCGTATTCGTAAAATGCCAAATGGAAAGCCGAGAGTTGTCCATTTTAATAGACTAGGACGTTATAACGGGAACAATCATGCGGATGGTGTACGCAGAGTAACGGAACAGAGGAAGGAAGTCTCATACGAAGAGTTTCAGAGGATGTATGGAGATAATAAAGTGGCTTCATTCGGCGTAACCATTGAGAGACAACAAGACCTCTTCACTCTGTCGTCAGAATATTCACTTGCTCATTGTGTGGCGGCCGATCTCCGCATGTCCCGTGGAATTGCTTCCGTTTTCAAAGCGAAGTTTGGTCAAGTAGAGAAGCTGCGAGTCCACGTGTCGGAAGAGTGCTATGGTTAAGGGATCAAGAACGATTCATTTACTACTTGGTGACAAAGAAGTTATCGTCTGGAAAACCTGATTATCGAGAAATGTGGAATTCGTTGCTTGATCTAAAAAGAAGAGTGTTATGGAGTGGCATAAGGAAGATCGCAATGCCCAGAATTGGCTGTGGTTTAGATGGTCTCGAGTGGAGGAAGGTCCGGAATATGCTGGAGGAGATATTCCAGGGAACCGGTGTGCAAATCTTGGTTTGCAGGTTTAACCCGAAAAGTATCCCCACTCCGGGAACGGTGGATTGTCGGCGGACAGCGTTGCGCGATCTTGGACATGGTTTACCAACGATAGCTAATGAATTTCGAGACGAAATTGGTTTTAATGAGGGGGCAATGTTACAAAGATTGCATTTGTTAAGGCGGGTGTGACTCATCCGCCGGAAGTTTCGAGAAAGCCGCGCGCGATGACTTACCGTTCCTTCTAGAATTTTCGAGAGCAAATGCGGACTTGTATAAATAATGCCGCTCAATTATTACGAGTTCAGTTCATAGTTCACAGTTTTACAGTTTAACGCGTTCGCGAAGTTTAAATGTGATTACCTTAAACGTTGATTCGGTTAGACTTTTTAGTGATTAAATATTAAGTGTGATTAAAATAATTAGTGAACCTCTAGTGTAAATAAATTGATTAATTCTTAAGTTAACAACTAAGTACCTATTCGTAATTAGAAATAAGTGATTAATAATTAGCGTGTAAATAAATAAATATTCGACTTGGTTTCTTAAATAAAGTTTCGTTACAATATTGATATTTTGCTTGTGTACCGGGATAATTTGGTAATGGAACAAGATAACCGAGTAATTAGGTAAAGAGGTACACAGGCAACATTATCACACTACTAGTGTCCTGAGGGTATCTCAAACAACGTTATGGATAACCTATGCGAAACCTCGTTATGTATATTTTCCCTTTTCAAAGAGTTCAAGCTTTGCTCATGAATAATTTAGTTTTTGTCAGAAAGTTTCGTTTACTGAAAAAATTTATTCAATAGATATATGTATAAGGAAACAAAGAAAAGTTTTCAAAGAAACATATTTCCGGAACCGCTTTTCTATAAAAATATTCAGTGCGGTACCTTAAGAAATAAATAACAATAAGTAAGTATTAAACCTACAGCAGTATAATACAGAAAAATACAACCTTACTTTAATTTTATGCGAAATCCAAATATAGGGTGATTTTTAAGTTGATAATATAATTTTAACCGTGATTTCTACTGAATAAAATAAGTAGCATTTCCTAATTAATTTTTTGAAGATCGTTTTTGTTGAGTGTGAATGCTATGTAACTAATCTATTAGATGAGGTACTATTACACATCTGAGAAGACTTACCTATAGTCATCGAGGTCATTGGATCTTAATCCTTGTAAATTTTTTTAACATGAAAAGTTTAATAAATACATGTCATAAAAATTCATTGCTCGGATGACTATGGATACAACGAACGATAATAATTTTGAATATAGTGAATATAAATTTTGAAAATCTCCCTGCAACAGGACAAGAGATAGCGAATGGATAATTTGTAATTGCTTCTGAATCTTTATACCTTTTAAGACCTTATATCAGGAAATAATAAAAAAAAAATCTAATTTATACTCGTATCTATTTCATACGTTTCTTTATGGGTGCGTTATGTCAGAAATGGTGTTTTTTGTTTGTTTTACCATAAAAGAAATTAAATATGAAGTGGTTTTATTAGAGCCAATAATGTTTACAATTTTTTTATAATAAATGTCTCCAAGGCAACCACTTACAAAAGCAAGTAACTAATTTAAATTTTAAAATCATCCAAGAAACAGAAGGAAAATTTTCATACTTCATATACATGTAATATAACATCAAACATAAAATTATCCAGGGAAATAAACTGAAAAGGCAAAGTACTTGAGTTTAATTTTAATTCTTTACCTACTTTATGTTATACAACCATGTTAATCACTTTACGCACTTTTCAATCACATTAAGGACTTTAAATACCTACTGCAATCTCGATATGAAATCTGAACGGTATAGAAATTATACTTTCAACATTCTAGAAATAAATAAACGAAACATTCATAATAGTGATCATAAAGAAAAAGGAATATGGACGCTAATCTTTTGACCGCGTTGTGCTTTTTATATCCAATTAATTTTATACGAGTATTATGCGGCAATATGACGATTACTTTGTATCCACTTCAAAGAATAAAATGTGTTTGGCATTGGTACGAATTGCATTTTAGTACAGTATAAATTTTGTCACATTATATTTTCAATACGAACTTGTAACCAATCCTGGTAGATAAAAGGACATTTATTACATCATTGTTGACAACTTTTAAATTATAAATAAGATCGCTGGTTATTGACTAAAGTTTGAGGTTTAAGAAGAAAGATCCCAGCAGAAATAAGTTGTTTTATTTGGATGATGTACCAATTTGTCAATTACATAATTACGTTTCGCCGATACAATGTCCGTTTCTTCAGTGCATTTACGATGCACAAAACATTCCTTTAAACACATATAAATCTTACATCATTACAATCAGAAAAAATGCACTATTAAAATACGTCATAGCATTGTCATAGCCAACGATGGTTTCCATTTAAAAAAATTCAACTTTGCTTCATAACCTCAAAACGCTAAGCAAAATTAAAAAACTAGTACGGTGACGATATTCGGCACAAAATTATCTAAAAATTGTATTTAAACAATTTTTATCTATCTTTAGAAATAAACGAATTAAAAGGCTGAAACGATTTTAGAGAATTTTACTTTTTTACAAATATCTAGTAAGCCATGCATTTTCTTAAATCAAGAAAAGCGTATCTGGATTAGTCTTCCAAAGAAGCAAATATTTCCCCATTTAAGCAAATGTGTAACTCATGGTTTCCGAGATCCCCATACAAAGAATGAAAAAAAAACTCACCCTGTATATACGTTATTTTTTGTTCGAATGTATACCATTATCGTGCAGATTTTGACTTGAATTAATGTTATAACAATAACAATAACAAATATATAAACGTAACAACCTCTATACAACAGAATAGCAAAAATCGATACTTTTGTTAGCAAATTTCCGATAAAAAAGAACAAAGGGTCTTTGTAGATGTATTAACAATAAGGCTCGCCAAGGAGAAGCTTTACAATTCGGTTCGGAAAAGGAAATAGAATGAACTCTAAAGGGAAACGGAATGGTAAATATAATACTTAAACTGTTAGCTTTTTCATCAAATAAATACGTTATTAGTAAGGGCAATAATAAAATTGCTATGCGAATGTAACAGCTTTCTTTTTAACGATTACAATAGTATATTGAAAAACAAGTGTCGCAATGAGACTTTTTGCCGCACGAAGACCAGGTTTGCAGGACGAGTGAAAGGAGGTCTGCAAAGGGACGAGTGCGGCAAAAAGTAATTGTGACGTATTATACAGGGTGTCCCACTGCTCCGTAATCGGTCAATAACTCAATGTGGGTTGAAGATACAGAGAAAAGTTTCAAATAAAGGTTGCTTTCATTTGAATTGCGCATCTTTTAAAAATATTCTTATATCTACAGTATGTTGCATTTTCACCTGGCGGGAAAATGTCACTTTTTTTTTTAATGTATATACATTCTACTACACTACACTATATATTTCTGTACATCTATATCACGCCTGAAACTTTTTTTGATATTGGATGTGCGGTTGCCAAGTTATTAATTATTTTGTCAAAATTTTGTACAATTCAAGGTCGGACTATAATATTCATAACTAAGTTATTCTTCAAAAAAGGAAAAATTTATTTGACGAAATACCCTAATGTCGTCTTACTCTACAAAACAAAAACTAAGTGATTAATTTTATACCGATGCACTGACTTCTATGGTTCCCTCTTTCATTCAAAACCCTGAAAAATAAGACTTTGTCTGAATTTATTACTAGAGGTGCTCTCTTAACAAGGGTTTTATTGTTGGAGGTGCCCGAGTGTCTAATACCGGTAAACCTGTGTTAAGCACGTGCAGTTGGTATGGTTTGGTAGCACTCTTTCAGAGTATGCTAATGTTTGTGATCTTTAAAGTAATAAACTCATGAGATTTTAAGCCAGTTCTCACAAAAATTTTCACGTATGAATTTCCGGATTCTCGCATTTAGGTCAACCAATCAAATTGAATATTTTAAAATTTTGCAACAAAAATGGGATTAAAATTAGGGGTCCGTAAAAATTTTTAGACATTTTAGTGGTCCTGGGGTTCAAAAGATTGAGAAACGCTGAATTATACAAGATAACTTTGGCGGAATCTCTGTCATGCAACAGCTTCACAACTTTCGTGCGCATTCCTCAACGTTTTCTGTCAATTTCTTCCTTCAGTTATATGAGATTACGTAAGGGTGTAATTAATTTGCCAGGTTTAATGTCATAGAGTAAAATCTATTTAATATATTATTAAAACATAAAGACGACGTTTCACCAATCTAATGACTTTATCAAGTTCGAAAAGTACAAATTTTCTTATTCTATTTACTTCTAGTGGTAATCTAAATTAGAGTAAATTATGTAATTATGAACTTGAGAAAGGATATACTGTTATACAGGGTGGCCCATTGAAAAGGTAACACGCCTGTTTTGGGACACTTAGACCAGTTTCTTAAAAAAACGCTCGGACACGTCGATTTTCTATTTTTGGGGGACAACTTTTGATGTCAAATTTGACTTTGTGAAGTCAACCCCCTAGCCCCAGCAACCCCTAACTCAAGAATTTAAATAGGGAAAAGGAGTTGAGCAACCCCTCATTTGAAGCGTCTTTTAATTCTCTATTCGACAGTACAAAAGAAAATTTACAAAAGAAAATTAGTTTTATTCAATTTTTTTTCGCCCCCTTGAAAAGCACCCTCTAGATTAACTAAGGTGGGGGTGTTGTTTAGAAAAAATCCTGAAACACGCCACGTTTGACCTTTTGAACCGCACAGTTTGATGTCAAATTTGACCTTATCAAGTCAACCCCCTAACCCCAGCAACCCCTAACTCAAGAATTTAAATAGGGAAAGGGTGTCGAGCGACCCCCCACCTTAGTTAATCTAGAGGGTGCTTTTCATGGGGGCGAAAAAAAAATTGAGTAAATCTAATTTTCATTTATACTGTCAAATAGAGAATTAAAAGACGCTTTAAATGAGGGGTCGCTCGATACCCTTCCCTATTTAAATTCTTGAGTTAGGGGTTGCTGGGGCTAGGGGGTTGACCTGAAAAAGTCAAATTTCACATCAAAATGTGCCGTTCAAAAGGTCAAAAGTGACGTGTTTCAGGATTTTTCCTAAACAACACCCCCACCTTAGTTAATCTGGAGGGTGCTTTGCATGGGGGCGAAAAAAAAATTTAATAAAACTAATTTTCTTTTGTACTGTCGAATAGAGAATTAAAAGACTCTTCAAATGAGGGGTCGCTCGACTCCTTTTCCCTATTTAAATTATTGAATTAGGGGTTGCTGGGGCTAGGGGGTTGACTTGACAAAGTCAAATTTGACATCAAAAGTTGTCCCCCAAAAATAGAAAATCGACGTGTCCGAGCGTTTTTTTAAGAAACTGGTCTAAGTGTCCCAAAACAGGCGTGTTACCTTTTCAATGGGCCACCCTGAATGTTCTTACATAAGTAAAATACTGGTAAAATGAAGAAATGTCTTTATGTTTTAATATATTAAATAGATTTTATTTCATACTGACTAGTAATCTGTGTTTTACCAGACTCATACGAGTCTAGTAAATCGTATTTACCGTACTATAAATTGTATTTACCGTAAGTACTAGAAATTTTGTATCCGAATACAAAGGTTGCCATAGCAACATAAAGTGGCATAACTTTGGAAACGTCAAATTTTATATAAAGTTAATAGAAAAACTCTTAAGAAATGAATGTATGGTCAGTATGAAATAAAATGTTTTACAGTAAATAACTATTACTCCATGACATTGAACCTGGTATAGTAGTTTACGTAACAAATCCCGAAAGTGACCTTTTACTGGACAAGTAGGCAAATTACAGGACGAGCCGCAGGCGAGTCCTGCAAGCCTGCGAGTCCAGTAAAAGCACTTTTGGGACGTATTACGTACAATATTTTTTTTTAAATCGGCCAGAAACGGGAAGAACAATTGACCATTCTAGGCCGGAAAGTAAAAAATGAGTCCGGTAAAGTAAAAATGAGTCCGGTAAAACTTTTACCAGACTATCACAATAACTTTCCGGCTCAGACCGTCAAAATGACATTTTCCGGCCTAAAAATAATCCGGAAAGTACTACTTTCTGGCCGATTTAAAAAAAAATTAATTACACCCTTATTGATATTGATATTACTGTATTATGTTTCAGTAACACCTTTTACTAGAAATCGATTAGGATAATTAATTCGGATTCCTATCACTGTTTAAACTGAGGAAGCGCGTTAACGGATGCATGTTTCGCCCACAAAGTTTCTTCAAAGTGTTCTGGGTCATCAATAATAATTATAAAGCATTTCACAAACTGATATAAAATGAGATTTGTAGCACTATGCATATTTTATTAACATCTGAAAGCATTAGTTTCAGATACATTAAGTTTATATCCTCAAATTCAGTCCGTATTCTTATTATCACTCAAGGAATTTGCACCTTTTCTCAGTCATATTTACACTTCAATACAACTTAATTTCAAAATTGCATTGCACATTTTACGAAAAAGTGGCAGGTGCTCGTTTGCTAAATATAAAAGTTGAATATAATACCAATTTTCCCCATAAAACATAAGGGAGATTGCAATAAACACGTATTTTCGATATATTTTTAGCCTTCATCAATCTTGAATTATTGACAGAAACATCGACGATAATCATCAGTATCAAGGTAAATTGACAGACAAGTAGCTCCTACAATAAAACATTGTTATGCTCAAAGTGGTTCGAATGGATAGAGAATACAGTATATGATAATAATAAGACACAATATGTCTTAGATCAATTGCTATTATGTGCTAATGGTGAAGGTGAAGGAAATTATTATTAGATTAATGCCACGATAAACGTGTGTTTATTACGCCGGAATTTAGATTAGCAGTGATTGACATTTTATGAAGTATTAGGGTATTTGATCATTTGTTTAAATAATAGCGCTGGAACATTAACAAATAAGCTTCCCGATCTAATTCGAGTTGAAGAAAAAAAAGGAATTTTATTTTATTTTCGCTATATAAACACAGTCCAGTTGGACTACAATAATTCATAAAATGGAGGTCATCCCTTTTGGTTCACATTTAGTAGATAAAGCTTTCAGATAAGTGAAGTAAATTGGACAGTGTGGTTCTTCTCATTTTTATAAAGTTATATAACGTAGTAATAATGAAATGAGAAATGGCCCATGTTCCTTAATTACGGAAATTGTGGCTTAGGCTTTGTATCTCTGCACTGTGAGTAACAACAGCAGTAAAAGCAACGACGAGAACAATGTTATGATATAGGTTTAAATTCTGCTCACCAATAATGATGTTGTTAGTGATATTTGATACATCCGATTAAATTTAGATGCGATATTTACTTCCGTGTTTTTTTATTTACGGAAATGATTTACTTGCCTATTTACTCTGCGTCAAAATGTCGATCGTTGTCAGAAAATTCCCTCATCTCGGTTTCTAACTAAAAGATTCTGTGCCTTGCTTATATGTTCACTTACGTTGTAATTTTATAATTTTCTTTTAATAGTACTCATGAATGGATTATATTATAAGGGAGGGTTCACATTTTACTGTTACCTGTAAATGCGAATGAGAAATAAACAGTACAAGCTTAGCAGATTTGTATTCTGAGTAAAAACATTTTTTCGCTTTATAATATGGCAAGCCGTTTTATCATTTATTCACTTTAGACGTTAATCTGTCATTTTAATTCAATTCTATTTCCATGTCACTTGGGATAATCAAAATTACGCTACTTTCGTTAAGAAGAATGCAATTTTTATTCTTAATTAAAATTTAAATACATATTTTCATTCTAATTACGAAAAAAATACATAAAACCTATTGCTTCCTTATGGAAAATTTAGGAATTTACCTGAACGAAAGTATATTTTTCTTTAACCAAACTTGAATTTATCTTTTAAATTACCGTAAAAATGATTTTTGAGTTTGAGTTTTAAAATGAGTTTTGTTACAACAACTTTATCTGTTCTCCCGCCCTTTAGAAAACAAACGCTTTCTGGTCCATTAATGTCTTAGGGTATGATCTACATAACTTTTCAAGGCGATGAATACGCGTTGAATTTTTCGGTTTTGCTGTTGTTCCATGGAAAATTGCATTTACAAACACAGTGAGTGAATAATTTCACCATCATTTTTTCCACATAGGTATTATCATGTAGACCAATACCGCTCTTTTGGTAGGTGTAATCAGCTATGACGCTTGACTACGTGGTCTATATGTCTTTTCTCAATTTTAATGTTTGTAATGGACACATTGCTGGTACATAAAATCTTAAATTTTTGAATTTCAACATGAAAAAAATTTCGTAAAAAGGTTGTCACAATATATCTCACATAAGGGCTTTTCATCAACCGACAGTAAATCTACAACAATTTGTGCTGCTAAATTGTAAACCAAAATCTTGCCTTTTCCACCATACCAATCAAACTGATATAAAAGGTCGTTAGTTAAAGACAAACTGGAATTTTAAATTGGAGTCTTTCATCGTTTCTTTTTATTCTTTATTACTAACGGTATTTGTTTCTTCTTATTGTTGTTAATATTGAGTGGACTGTATTTTTATTGTAATTGAATTAAATAGAATGAATTGTAAAAATATATTGAATAATAGACAATAATCGGTACATGTTTCTTACAAGAAATCGCTAACATGACTACTACCCTTCTACCTGAACCCTCATTTATAACTTTACAGCAACAACCGTTACAAAAAGGTTGCCTTCAAAGAACAATAATATCTAGACAAAGACGAATGTACATAAATTTGACTAAACACTAACTAAAACTATGAAAAATAAGGTCTTCGTAACATGCCGCCCGCCTTGAACTTACATACTAGAATAAGTTCAGTATAGTTCGTTTTAGTTCGAGTTATTTACAATTTGCATAGTGTCTCATTTTTTTTAATTGCACGGTAAAACACAAACTTTTGTAACTGCACGTTTCACAATATTGTTATTTGAACGCATCGAGATTACCCGAACTATTCCATCTGCTCCTGCGTGAAGATCCGTTATACGTGCCATGGGCCACCTGAATGGAGGTAAATTGTCTTCTTTGATTATAACTAAATCGCCCACCTTCATGTTTGGCCCACTGACCTTCCATTTTTTTCTCTGCTGAAGTTCATTGAGATATTCCTTGTGCCATCTTTTCCAAAAACTTTCAATTATACTTTGCAATTGTTGGTAATGATTGAGCCGATTATGTTGGATGCCAGCTACATCTTGTTCTGGTATCGCCGTGAGTGTTTTTCCAATCAGGAAATGACTTGGTGTGAGAGGTGTGGGATCATTGGGGTCATTAGACAGGGGATTTAAGGGACGGGAATTTAAAATTGCCTCAATCTGTGCCAAAACTGTATAAAATTGTTCTGCAACTAATTTAGTGTCATTCAAAACCCGTCTCAGATGATTTTTTACACTTTTAACGCCCGCTTCCCAAAGACCTCCAAAATGAGGTGCACGAGGTGGGATGAAGTGCCAATTAACTGATTCATTGGCCATTGTGTCAATGATCGAATTTGATTGTTTCTTTAAAAAGTCTGTTAAAATTCTATTGGCTCCCTTAAAATTTGTTCCGTTATCGGAGTAAATATTTAAAGGTTTACCTCTTCGTGAAATGAACCTCTTTAAACAATTCAAAAAGGTTTCACTCGAGAGATCGGTTACCATATCGAGGTGAATAGCCTTTGTTGATAGGCAAATAAATAAACAGATGTAACATTTTACTAATCTACACCCTCTAGTCTTTTTATCTTTTATTAGGAATGGACCCGCATAGTCCACACCAGTATTGTGAAATGGTGAATATTGCGTAACACGCGCTTTTGGCAAATCACCCATTATTGCTTCATACATTTTAGGGTTGTGCTTGAAACATAATACGCATTGACCAATGACTTTTTTAGCCGTATTTCGACCTGAAAGGGGCCAATAATTTTCTCTCACAGCAAATAACAGTTGCTGAACTCCACAATGCATTAATCGCTTGTGTTCCCTTTTCATTATTAGAATGGTTAAATCGTGACCTTTTGGCAAAATTGCAGGATACTTTTGATTAGTACTTATCTGAGCATTACGTAATCTTCCCCCCACCCTGATCAGGCCATCTGCATCGAGAAATGGATTTAAAGATAACAAATTGCTCTTTTTTGATCATTGTTTGTTTTGTTCTAACTTGAAATATTCATCAGCAAAATGATGCTTTTGACAAATTAAAATTAATGTGTTTAATGAGGATTGTAGTTCGTTTACTGTTAGCGGTCCAATTTTTTTATCTGAATGCCGTTTCGAATTGTGACAAAATCTAAAACAATACGCCACAACTCGCTCCAGTTTACTAAGTGAAGAGTATTTGGAGAAGATGTTTAAATCGTCATCTAATACACCCAGTAAAATCGTCGTACGCTGCTCTGGTAAACAAATATTGGAGTGGCTGTCAAATGATTTCGGAATTTGTTGCAAAACTAAAAATTGTGGACCATGCCACCACATAGATAAATTTATTAAGTCTTTAGGGAAGACGCCTCGGGACAGAAAATCAGCTGGATTTTCTTCAGAGGTTACGTGATACCACTGATGTGACTCCGAAGAACCTTGAATCTCGCTTACGCGATTCGCAATGAAGGTTTTCCACTTATTAGGAGGTCCGTTAATCCAACCTAAAGTGATAGTGCTATCGGTATAGTAAATTACTCTCGAAATTGGCATTGTAAGTGACTGAAGTACTTTTTTCATGAGGTTGGCTAGCAAAACTGCCGCACATAGTTCTAACCGTGGCAAGGATATTTGTTTCAGAGGTGCAACTCTTGACTTGGCACATAATAAGTTACAATGATAATTGTCGTAATGATCTTTACTTCGGACATAAACGCAAGCACCGTATGCCTTCTCTGACGCATCTGCAAAGCCATGCAATTCGATAGATTGCGCGCCAGGAATTATAACGTGCCTTTTAATATTTAAATTGTTTAAATTAAGTAATTCGCACCTAAGCTTAACCCAATTTGTTGAAATCGATTGTGGGATTGGTTGATCCCAATCCAATTTTAATTGCCACAGCTGTTGCAGCATAATTTTATTTATAATTATTATCGGACCTAATAAACCCAAAGGATCAAAGATTTGACAGGTAGCTGACAAGATTGTTCTTTTGCTAATTTTTTTGTTAAAATTGTCATTAATTGAAAATTGAATTGTGTCACTACATGCATTCCATAGCATCCCCAAGGTCTTATTACATTCATTTTCACCTAATTGCAATATGTTTGCCTCTAATTTGTCATTAGTTTTAAATTGATCATAAGAATTTTGATTGTTTGATAGCCATTGTCTAAGTTCAAAACCGTAATTAGTCATTATTGTGTAGATATTGTTTTGAATTGTGATTAAGTCATTTAAATTATCGCTACCGGTTAATAAGTCATCCATATAAAAATCGTTGGATATTATGTTGCTAATGTGTGGGAAATTTGTTCTAATATCGGAAGCTACTTGCTGTAAGGATCGCATTGCGAGAAATGGGGCTGACGATGTTCCATATGTAACCGTATTTAATTTATAACACTTAATTTCATCGTTTGGATTAAAACGCCACAATATTTTTTGAAAACATCTGTCATTTTCATTTACTAAAATATTTCGGTACATTTTGGAGATATCAGCTGTCATAACGTATGTATACTCCCTAAATCTAAGCAAAATTTCCATAATATCGTTTTGTAAATTCGGACCAGGATATTGAACATCGTTTAAAGAATAACCCGAACTTGTTTTTGCAGAAGCATCGAATACCACTCGAACTTTCGTGGTAAGACTGGTATTTTTTATAATTGGATGATGTGGTAAATAATATTCCCGTTCTTCTACTATTGATTCATTGAATTCAGACATATGACCTAAATTAAGATAGTCTTGCATGAACTGATTGTATTGAATATTCAGAGGCTGATTTAATTGAAGTTTCTTTTCCATTTTTAAAAATCTATTTAAGGCAGTTTTTCTAGAATCGCCTAAGAGGTTTATATTTTGATTAAATGGAATTCTAACGTTTAATTTTCCCGATACATCGCGCGTATGAGAGTTTATAAAATGGTTTTCGCAGTATTTTTCATCTAATGACATGTGGGATTTGAAAGTATCACAATCTTCAATTTTCCAAAATTTTGTTACTAAGTCGCCTAAATCATGTTGTATGTTTGTACAGGAAATAGACTCTGCCTTTACATTATTTTTTACATTGGAACTATCGTAAGTAATGTAACCCCCTACGATCCAACCCAATTTGGTGTCCTGCAAAACGGGTTTATCGCGACCTAATTTAATTGTATTATTGTTCATTATCTCCCAAAATGTAGCCGCACCTAATAAAATGTCTATGGAACCGGTTTCATTAAATGTTTTATCAGCTAGTCTAATATTTTTGGGTATATTTAGTTGATTTTTATTAAACGATTGTTTCGGTAATCTTTCCGTAATTTTGTTTATAACTAAGCAATTGATTTTGCTACAGTATTTACTATTAATTGAATTTATCGTAATTGTAACTTGATCTGTTAATGCTTGTAATGATTCACCTACACCATTAATAGCAAAATTTACGACCTTCTTTTGTAACCCTAACTTATTGCATAAATCCCTTGTAACAAAATTACTCTGCGACCCATTGTCCAAGAGGGCTCGGTAATTATGGTAATGGCCCTGTCTGTCAGGTATTAATACTGAAGCTGTCGACAACAAAACAAAGTTTTCATTTTTGAGAGAATGCATTGTAAGTGCACTTTCTTGGTCTGAGGTTGATTGACAGTCTTTGTCATGCAAATCCTCTAAATGTAAAAGCGTATTGTGCTTTTTGTTGCACTTTCGACATTTAGAAGATCTACAATCCCGTTCAACATGGTCTGGAAATAAACAATTGATACATAATCTTCTTGTTTTGACGGCTGCTATTTTAGCGCTAGGAGAAAGGTTTAAAAATTCTTGACATTTATATATGGCGTGTTCCTTTTTGCAATAGAAACATTCACATGGCCTTGAAATGTTACTTAAATGGACATTGGAATTGGACACATTTTTACCTTTTGAAAAATTAGAATTCTTAAATTTTGGTTTAATATCGTAATTGTCTTTATTGTATTGAATTTTTTCAAGTAATTTACACTTGTTGTCTAAAAATTGATTCATTTCCTGCATGGTTGGAAATTCATGTTCGTAATTAAGTGATTCCCATTCGCGTAAAGTTACTAAATCTAATTTTGACGTGATTAAAAATATTATTATATCGTCCCACTTATCGCTAGATCGCCCTAATACTTTCATGGTTCTTAAATTTTTTGTGATTGTGTCGTATAAATTTCGTAAATCCGCGTGTGATTCTTTATTTATTTTTTGAATGTCAAAAATGCCCTTTAACAAATTGTGAACAATTAATCGTTTATTCTCAAATCGCTCTATAATAAGTTTCCATGCAATATTGTAATTGTCAGAACAAACCTCAATTGATTCTATGAGACGCGCGGCGTCTCCTTCCAAAGATGACTTTAAATAATAAAATTTCTGTATATCAGAAATTTCAGTACTCTCATGGATAATTGATTTAAATGCGTCATGGAATTCGAGCCACTTGTCATAGTTCCCCTTAAATGTAGGAAGCTTAATAGTAGGTAATTTTACTGATTTTAAATGATTTGAATTAGAACTAATTGCACTAGGACTAGAAGGTACATTGGAATTGCAAACTGTTACAGCTTCCTTAATTTGGGAAATAATTGAAAAATAGTCACTTTCGAAACAATCGCGTTCGTCAAGTTCTTTGGCTACTTCATCTTCATCCTTACATTCGTTTTCAATTGCCATTTGTAAATTATTGAAACTGTCCCAAAGTGGTTCGATCTTTTCCACTCGAAATTTTAATTCGGCAATTGTATTGTTAGACAGATCATTTCTGTCCAATTTTGTAAAATAGTCATTGAGACGGGTCAATTGCGCCTTTAAAACACCTCGTTGTTGTTTTAAAGTCATTTTTATATTTTAAACTATAATGGCAATGAAATAATGAGTGATAGATTGAATGCAACAGATTGAAACAATAGGTAAATATTGAAGGTAAATTGAATAAAGGAGACTTACAAGGAAATAGCTGCTTATACCGCGCTGAACCCAGATTTTATTGTAGATTGTAGGTACTGCAATGGCCGGCGTTTGCACTAATTTTCTCTTGCAATCACTTAACACATTTAATTCGCTCGTAGGACCAAATAATGTTTCTTCTTATTGTTGTTAATATTGAGTGGACTGTATTTTTATTGTAATTGAATTAAATAGAATGAATTGTAAAATTATATTGAATAATAGACAATAATCGGTACATGTTTCTTACAAGAAATCGCTAACATGACTACTACCCTTCTACCTGAACCCTCATTTATAACTTTACAGCAACCGTTACAAAAAGGTTGCCTTCAAAGAACAATAATATCTAGACAAAGACGAATGTACATAAATTTGACTAAACACTAACTAAAACTATGAAAAATAAGGTCTTCGTAACAGTATTACTTTACCTTCATCTTGCGAAAAAGTAGTAATCCATTTGGGGCTAGAGAAAGTAAGAACACAAAATCACTCGTGTTAATTGTAAATTAATGGCAGTTGGTAACACAAACATAATTTGCAAGATTTTACCAAACATTTATTGTAAATTTTAGATATTTTCATGTTAAATTGTACCCCAAAAAATACGCCCTCAGAAAAACTGGCAATAAAAGTTCACTATGTAGAGAATATTAGCCGTCGGGGGGCTACCAGCTTATTTTAATAATTGTCGAATGTTATAGGTTGTCTTGTAATTATGTGTACTATTAAATGGTAAATTAAAAAAACCATCCTCCCGGAAAACTCACCCTCGAAGTAAATGCCATTTATTCAATTTCAAAACCCCCTTATTTCTGCAGTGAGCCTTTTTAATTTTTAAGGCACAACTAAATCTTTATGCGAGTATAAAGGTACAGAAAAATGGCATTGGTACACTCCATCCAAAAATAATGGCCACATTACAATTCTCTACACACGTGCGCGCGCGTAGCACACTGTAGTTAAAAATAATGCGGTCATTATTTTACTGGGAATGAGGTCCCAAAATAATAGAACAAACTGAAACCTAGTTCTAGCTTACATTTCCTTCTCTAGCTTAGAAAGCAAACATTCAATGCAAATGAATTTTTTGAAAACAAATAGAAGAGTAAAAAAGATAAATCGGAGAGGAAGGTGAGTTGTGAATAAGTAGTAATTTGCTCCATAAAGGAAAAGATGATGCAAGCCTATTACAAAAATTTCCACGCTCCAGTGCAAAAAAATGATTCATTACGGCATAAGCGTGTAAGGCGATAATTAACATTATCTGGTCTTGTTACTTCTACAAGTACGTTGTAATTTGCAACATATTAGGCCATCCTAATTGTCCTTGTTCCCGTAGTTCCCATATCCCCCACCTACCGCCACGCAGCTTCTTTCTTTGATAGTAAATTAAGGACCATGTTTACGAACCCCAATTACCAACAATGACAAAACTCAGAAAAGACAATCTGGTTCGATAACCACCGACTAAGGAAAATTAAAACATACATGGAACCAACTTGACTATTGTTTGAAATGCGTCCATTGTACATGAAAACTTGATGAGTTTTGGTGATTATTTTCATGTGTAAATGATTATTACATGTAGAAATTTATCAAGTAGAGTGTTTTGAATTGAGTGGTACAAATCCATAACGAACTGAAGTTAAAAAGCCATTTACGATGAGCTTTTTGAGGTTAAACACCGATACATGGGGACACGTTTTTTAGATGTAACAGTATTTTTAGGAGAAAGTGGTCTGCAATGTAGAGGTGCTAAGCAATTGGTAGGTGATCCAAACAAAATATGGTTTATTTTTAATGTATTGAAGTTATTAATAGGAAAATAAGGACCGGTCCATGCTCAAACATCGCCTGAAAAATAGTAGAAACTGCTTCTACAAGTGAATTATTTATGCTCGAATACACAAGACAAAGCCTTATGTGGAACACATAACTTTGGATCAAAGAAAAATAACAAAATATTTCTCATTAACAATGATCGCCACATTGAAAAAACGGGGTTTATTGTTGAAGGAGGCAAAACTCAAACAGGGTCAAGATGTTTTATTAATTAGATAAACGGTGCAATGATACAAAGACTACCAATTTCAACCTACAAACGTTGGTTTCACAGTTCCTTCATAGCTATTAATTGCCTTTTGGGCAATGTAATTTACATTTAAAGATTGATAATCGGCTTATTTAGGTTTGAATATTAGAATTAATTTCGATTTTAATTTAACAGTCATATATACAGATATTGCAAACCCACTCGAAACGCTAATTAGAAAGCATCTATGGCATTAATAGATACGTCTGTGTAGCTTTAAGTTGAACACACAACACAATGGTTGGAATTATTGGTTATAAATCGCTAAAGCTCATTGTAATTCTTAGCACTGTTCCTTGATACAATAATATCGAGAAACGACAGGCCATTGTTAACCTATACTTAGAATTCGATGTTCGCTGAAAATGTTCATCTTGATATAGAAAGGTGTTCAATTAATAACAATGTTTGTATATAGGGGTTACCTACTGGGAGAAGGAACGAACATCATTGGATTACTATTAACAAAACGAGATAAATAGTATACGTAACAAAACATAAGGTAAATTAATTTATTTCTATAATTCTTCAATCTACATGGTTCAATAAAGTACAAAAATATTATTACAACATTTTTAATAAACAGTTTGAAACTTTACTTATTATACGAAAACTTAGGTGCATTAAATAAAAATGCGCTCGTTTCTTTCTCATTCAATAAAACTACGAACAAAGCCGTACATTCTGTAGGAGTTGCTCAGGAGCATTAATAATTCACAATACGCGGCAACTTTCGTTAAAAATACAAAGTACTCTTCCATATTTGCTTGTTTTTCAATATTGTGCTGCAAAAGATTTTTATAACTTTTTCTTTTATTTCAGATGAACATCCGACTACCAGTATCCGGTGAGTATTATGATAATGGTACCTACTATTGTAATGATTTTTGAGTTCATATAAGATCCGTTTAGCTAAAAAAAGGTGCACTTCAATGTTTTGTAAATCCTCAAATGTAGTCAACCGTTCAAAAGGGAAAATAATGGCGCCAATGTGTCCACAGTCTTCGAAAGTTAATATAGGTAGTATAATAAGACCTCATCATCATAAAGACTGTAGCCGTTATGGTTTTTGCACGCGTTTGAATTTTCGAACCTAAAGCCCATTGTAATATGTTTCAAAATACGAATTGTCTCTTTCGAGTGCAGATCTTAATTTTTGAATTATGAATGCGGGCATTACCTACATGAAGGACTGTTGCCTTTTTCTTGTATCAAGGAAATCCTGTATACGCTGGTGAAAACCCGGTTGCCATAACTACCAAGGGCGTATCCAAAGTGGGGGGGGGCATCCCCCTTAGGTCATTTTCTATCTATTTTTTGTGTAAATGTTTAGAATGTGCGACGCAGACATTTAACCTAATTGTAAACTACCTGTTACACATTTTCTTAATTAGCATGACTTCTGCAGAGAGAAGTTTTTCAGCCCTGCGTCGGCTGAAATGGTAGCCCAGAAGCTACATGACTCAAGACCGTCTCGTGGGACTCGCGTTAATGCATTTTGCATTACTGATTGACTGATATAGTGCCACCAAATAAACAAAAACCGAGTACCAACTTATTAGTCGGCATCGCCGGTACTGGATACAGACCCTAATCAATTCAATATACAATAATTTGAACAATTTTCAATATTTTTCAAAAAAGGTATGTATGAAACCAAACGATACTGTATTAAAAGAAACCGTCGGTACCTAAGGGGTTCAAGTCTTGTTAGCCCCCAAAAAAAGTTATTGCCCACCCATAGACAATTTCTACATCCGCCCTTGATAACTACAACGGTTTTCAAGTGTCTATAGAACTCCCAGAGTACCGTCTGCATCCGCTATAATTTTTTGAAAAGTGAAAATAACTGAAAAATCATAAATTGTAGATATTGACATGTGGGTATCAAAAGGACTGAAATTTCACGTAGAATCCAAAAGTGGAATAAAAAATAGGGGTTGACGTTTAAAATAACGAAGTTGCTAGTTACTTCCGGCATTTCCTGAAGTGATGTCATTTGAAAATATTTTACCTACATCGAATCGGCGTTCAGAGTAACCCCTAAGTAAAATTTTTGAAAGTTTTGAAAATGTGTTAACAATGTCTATTACATACCAATTCTTATAATTATAATTACATTTTCTAGTTATTTTCAAATTTTTTCCTTATCTAGTTTTTATTTTACTAAAAGAGAATTTGAATTGTAGGGGATTATTTTGGTACCAGATTTGGATTAGTTAGAATTTGCTGAAATTGTTGATAATTTCTCGATGATTTTATGTGCGCATAGTTTGGGGGGGGGGGGGGGGGGGGCTTCAGTGGAAACGGCAGGCAGGCGCCAAAAACCTCAGCACCGGCCCTGCTTGCTTCATGCATTGTACTTTTCAAGATAGTTTGTAAACATTTACTTTAATATGTATTATTTATCAAATAATATAAATAGTACTATGTAATTGGTTAAAAAGGTTGTCGTAAAACCCCTTGGATAAAATCAATAATCGAGCGGTTAATGGAATTATTTTTCATAAGCACACGTTTCATAGGCATAAAAGTATTGATTGCGTCCGATTTTTATTTGCAAACCCAGCAAGGACATACGAAAATAGTACCTAAACGCTTTTTGCTTATTTTCCAGACGGTGTTTGTGGAAAATTCTTTTAGTGGAATACATTGATCGTCTGCATGAATAGCTTTCAAAACCACAAATGTCGCCTAAATGTAATTAGGATAAAAATTCAGCGGCGTGCTACTGCTATAAATCGTCATTATTGAAAGAAATCGCGTATAATAAATCGTTATTTCACAATATGAATCAGTGGTCCAGAAATTTTGAGAAATGCGAACCGGCAGCAGCTGAGTCAGCTTTTTTTGTGTACAAATGCTTTGAATGTGCGTAAAATTAATCGATTTTCAAAAGTAAACACAAAACTAGGTAAATGAAATTTCATTTACGTTAACAGTAAATTAGAATAAGTGTACAGAAATATTTAATACCGCTGTGAAAGTTTTTCGATGATTTTTGGCAACTCAACAGTATTAATTTAATGTCAACGCAATGACACTATTGCAGTTTATGAAAGTAAACTAATATGATATACGTCACTATTTCAACATTAAACACGTGTTATTCAAAATAAATCTGTATAATGTTGCAGTAATTTTCAAATTTTAGAGGTGTTATTAAGATTTATTGTCGGTTCATTACTTGCGCTTCCAGAATAATTGGCACGTTAACGGAATGATTGGAGTTTGGAGTTACTAAGTTGTTCTAAATGATCCAAATGAAATAGAATCTATCCATTCATTTCGCTTATAAATAGATGAATTGCATTGACATTGTGATGGAATCAAACATAAAGTATTGTAGTAAATTCTGTAAGATGCACCAACATTACTAAACAAACTTTATTATTAATGCTACTGTAATGGAAAAAGGATTGTTTTCACCGTCTCGCACTCTCGCAGTTCCAGAATTGATTTTAATGGAAACTGTCGATTGAATAGTTTTCATGACGAAAAGTTTTAGCACTTCCACGACTTTAGAAAACTTATGACCTTAACTTATTTATTTTTGTGCAGATATGATCCCTTCAATTCCACTTGAGGATTATTCTAATTCTTTTAGGTGCCCTTAATCACCCCCCCCTCCCCCCTCCTTCGAAATAATTTCCCGTGTATTCTATTCAATAGAATGTAATAGTACCAGTATTATTTACTTGCCCAATTGTCGTCTTCCTTTCGACGTTAAGGACAATTTTAAGTTAAGTTCGATTTCTAGTTTTTAAATATCTTCTTTCGTAATTTCGTATCTTCACTTGGTTTCACACTTTTCTTCTTTCTATACGCTACTTAATTCTTTTGTTCCGTGTTCGCGTAGGTCTCCCTCTTTCTTTCTTTCCCGTACTCCTTGCCTCGTTCACTTTTCTTGTTAATTTTGTATTCTTGTTATGTGCCCAAACCACCACAGTTGTATTTCTTCAATATTCTTTTCTATTGGTGTTGTATTTTATTAGTTTGTAATACACTGCTTTGTTTCTTCTAATTGTACTTTTCACACCGAGAATTCAGTATCGAGACTTACGGAGCGCGCCGTTGCCTTATGTAGCATGTCAGGAATCAGATGTAACCTCAACTAAGCTGCGCCGCTCGGATCTAACTTTATTTTAATGATATTTATGAACAATAATTTATTAAGTACAATTTATATAAAAATCAAAGGCATTTTTTATCTTTATTTACTAATATTGTTACAATAATTATAAAAAACATCTGCGGAGTATGCGTGTGCTGTTTGGAGCGAGCCGACCCTGTCATTAATATGCCACTGACGACAACGTTGCGCGGGTTTCTCCCATTTGAAATGCATTGCCTATACTAGCCATACTGAATTCTCGGTGTGAAAAGTACAATAGACTTGTTCAGTTCGGCTACATTTCACTTATGTCCCACGTTCACTTACATATGTTGTAACTACTTTCTTATATATCTTTGTTTTAATCTACTCGTCGTCGATTATGGAATCTACTTTGTTACGATTTGCTGACCGAGCAACTTTAGCCCATAATTTCAACGTCGATTATGGAACCTATTTTGTTAATCTAATCCGGTGTATGTATCTTTCTTTGTCAAAAACATTGTGCCTAATTACTATGAAGAACTTGGCGGCTGCTGCTTCGGTTCCATCATCAATTTCATCTTCTTTTAGATTTGCCTGATTACTAACTATGATTCCTAGATATTTGTACCTTTCTTCTATATGTTTCAGTAATTAGTGTGTAACGTGCAAATTACGTACCATACATTGAAATTGACACCTAAAATGCTATTGGAACGCCACTGAAAGTCCAGTAACATCACCTCGTTCTTCATTTTAGGTTAAAAATTAAAATAATTTAGTTAAACAGTGAAGTCAAATATCAGGATAATTTATAAAATTAAGTTTCTTGTATTTTGCTACCAATTTTTCATCTTCATTCAATTAAAATTTTCTTAAATGCTTAAATGTGTCATTTACTATTACGCAATTGGCAAGGTAAGGCTTTCAATTTTATAAATAAACATATAATTATGTTACAATGAAGAAAGCGTTCCTATCTCGCCTATTATACCACTTTCTTAACGTTTTTTATACATTTGATTCGTTTTTTTTGTTGTTGGTTTAATTATTAGTAATAGCACTAATTTTTCTATTTTCTAATATTCTGATTTTTCCAATAATAATAATTTAGATGGTTGAAGGAATGTTACGGTAAATAATTTTTTCTTCTATCAATCTCGATCAGTCAAAAAAAGGGTTTAAGTTTCTTTTTATTTATTTTTTATTTTAATGATCGATTGTCGGTTTACATTTATATTCGCTTAAAAATTAATGTTTTCACAAAATTTTTAGACACTAAGACACTTTTATGTTTTTAGATCTGAAGAAGGAAAAAAAATTTTTATTTTTATGTGAATATAAATGTAAACCGACAATCGATCATTAAAATAAAAGAAATAAATAAAAAGAAACTTAAACCCTTTTTTTGACTGATCGAGATTGATTGAAGAAAATTATTTGCTGTAACATTCCTTCAACCATCTAAATAATAGAAAAACAGCAAAATTGTACACAAAAAATAATAATAATAATAAGGCAATAATCGTTTGTTATACCGAGCGAATAAGCTACAAAAAAGTAACATTTCGTACTTCCATATTGAGACAAATTTCACAAAAGTTTTTCTTTTTCCATACTTAACTCCCAAAACTTCAGAAAATTTATAATTATTTGCACTGAACTGTAAGCGCATTTTGTGTTATTTTAGAAATTTACCTGCTATGTAATTCACCAGCAAAGATTATTATTCAGTGACTAATTATATGTATTTTCAAGTCCAAAGGATCTGTTAATGAGCATTAAAATCATTAATCATATCTCTCTCATGAGTGCTCGTAGCGTGCCAACGAATTAAATACTTACCTCAATTTGTATTTATATATTGTGAGTCGAGGAACAGCGAATTTTCAAGCGTGTTCATGCGTTTTAACTAGGTACTTTGGATGTTAGCACTACCGCCGCCGCGCCGTTTGAATTTTGCGACTGCGTCACTTGTTCATCCTCCAAATGACCAAAATTAGACATATTTACGCACTTCATTGATATTTTGAGAAATAATGCCAATAGGGTTACGAGTTCATTTGCCTGAATTATAGAATTATAGAAAAAATGGTTTTCACCCATTTCGATCTTAAATTGGCGTATCTACCTAATAATAAGCGTAATGCACTTTACTAAACCAACGTTACTCAAAATCATAAATGTTCTGTGTTTTGTACCTTTGACACCCACTACGAGTACAGAACCTTTCTTCATAATATCGTGAACACTATAGCATTCAACAGGACGACACGCAGAAACCAAAACAAATACCCAAGAGCAGGTTTTTTAGTAAAGATAGTATCTAAGACTTTTCGTCTGGTGCACTGAGAAAAATCTTTTGAAATCAGCGGAGGCTTTTCTTGTGAACAACCAACAGAATAATTTTTCAACGATCTGTAGGGTTCCAAAAATTGTTGACGTCCAGATACACCATTATGATGACTCGGCTAATAAAGTACGATAAAATACCTTGTGGGCATTAAAACGTAATCAACCTGATTATGAAAATAAGCAGCTCCTTTGTAACACTTTCTACCTAGCTATTGAGAAATAAGACTCTTCAGTTTTTAGATGATTTCCTTTGTACAAATTCTCGTTAGAAGTCACCTTATGTACAATTTTATTTCGAAAATCCGCGGATGACTTACTAATTTTCATGCAATTTGAATCATTCTTAAAATTAACTGTTAAGGACCAAGTCCACAATAAAACATGTTACAAAATTTGTTTATAATGTGAGATTCCTGATTCCCTCACAATCGCTTACATTATTTTAAACAAAGTGTTGAAGGCTAAATATTACCGATAGCCAGGAATTGATTTGATTAATAATTCAACTGTGTTTCTATTGTATAACTCCATTATTTTCACATCAACTGCTCTCGTAACATTAATATCTCGTCATTTGGGATTATACCGATATCTTTTAATCGTAGGATTAAACCTCGCCACAGACCGGTAAAGCTAGCTATCTTTGAAATGCATACTTTTTCAAACAATCCACGCAGGTTGACATTTTTTATAAAACTTTTAAATACCCACCCTGAAACTTTTTATCACAATAACCATTTAGATACGTTTTAAGTACCTATGAATAATTGTGCGCTGTTTATCTTAGTGGAATATTTAACATTCCCCCTTAACAACAAATCATTTCCATGTAAGTAAATTCCTAAATAAATTTAAAAGCTAATTTTTCTACAAACGTCAAAAAATGACAAGGTTTGCGCGTCGATAACATTACGCGAAGTGACCCTTTTTTCACTTACCTACGTTACCATGACAGCGTGCCCGAAATTCTTCACGTTTCGTTTGCGTTTGTAGAAAAAATTTTGTTTGCGACTCGTGCGCGAAATACTTTTGGTGATCTCGACTATTTTTTTAACTCGGCTGCGCCTCGTTAAAAGAATCAGTTCTCGATAACCAAAGTGGCATTTCGCGCACTAGATACAAAAATAACTATTGTGGTGCGACGTTATACATAAACTTATTAAATTGAGATTTCTACATTTTGAAGTTGGAAGTCATCACGATTTCATGGAAAGAGAGAATAATCTTAAATTTTGCCGTTTATTTTGCACGAAAGTTGAAGCCGAGATAGTTGAGAATGTTAAGTGAGATTAAGCAATTACGACGGCGTACATTTCATTTCATTTCATTGCACGTTTTAATGTCACTTATTTACAGTTATTATCGATTATCTTTTCAGCAAATTTTACTTGACGTATAGATCGATGATAGTAATTTTCTCATTTAATTAACGCGCTTCAATTATTTGATCGAAGAGAATGTTACGTTCTCACCAATTCTATAACGTTTAAGCGTTGAGTGAAAATTCACTGAACGATTTAAGATTACATCCTTTATCCTTATGCGCGATAGATTAAATGGAGCTTATGATGAATCAGGACTAGCAGCTGCTTCTTCCTTCCGTTCAGTAGAAATCTACGCGTTTATAATGTATAAATTGATTATTATAATAGCGAGTATCCTTTCTCAATATTCTATTGAAATCCGGATGCTCTTTCTTGCTTTGCTTTTAAATTACATAATATCCCAGCACGTATTCTTACTAACAATACATGCTATTGTTTTGTTCACTATTTTCTTCTTTCGGCCTGATTTTCGTTTCTCTCACTATTAAATGTTGTGTTCCTTCACATACTCCTAACGATGTATTTTTATGATACTTTTGCTTATAATTTGCATATTTTTGCTCTCGCAATATTTTTTTAATCCCTTCCAAGCACTTTGATTTTTAGCCAATCCTTATATCTCACTTTAGTTTTTTTCGACCTTTTACTCTTCATTTATCTGAGTACCTTTGTACTTCCTTCTAATTATGTACTTCAATTTTTTCTATTATTATATTATATTATTATACACGAAATCGATGCGAGTAATTGGTTTTTACAACATGTGATCAGAGTAAAGTGACCACACGTCCCGATTTTGGCAGGACAATCCCGCTTTTTGGAGGACAGTCCCGCGTCCCGCCGATTTTTAAAATGTCCCGATTTTTAGAAAATACCTATCTGCATTTCTTATTTTAAATGTACTGTAAAATTAAACGACCGGACTTTCTGAAAGAAATTTTTATAACAAATCAAGTTCAATTCGAAGATATCTTTAAAATCTATATTAACCGTAAAATATAATTTGACCAATTCATGTGAGAAATTTCACGACATTTTAATAAATGATCCGAATCTATTGCGAAGTAAGTATTCACTCGGATCCAAAATACGACTGTGAAAGAAAATCATAATTTTTTTTAAATAAAAATTTTAAATTAATCAATAATAAATACATTTTTGTATATTTATAGACAAATAGTACTTATACAAAATATTTTTTTTAATTATTGGTTTGCTTTCATAACTAAATTATAATTCTCATTTCATACCATTTGTCCCGCTTTGTCTCAATGAAAATGTGGTCACTTTTAGATCAGAGGGGTTATTGGGAATTAGACCTACTGAGGATAATTAAAAGTATTTATATTTTACTATATTTCGCTAATTAATTATTAGCTTCATCGCGAACTAAAATGACTGAGATGGACAAATTACATTTGATTTTTTAAAAGTTATTTTTACAATTACAATAAACTTACAATAAAAGTATTAATTAACAGTAGGCCTATGGATAGCAATGACGGTACATTTCATTACATCGATAATTTATTATAATCATTATTTTACTGAATTAACTAGCTAAATGCTAGTGCTTTTGGTTTACCTACTGTAATATTCATCATAAATATTTTCCAAAAATAGATTATTTTTTTCAATGTAACACAAGTTTACCCAAAGTAATATTTTTTCCCTTTGCAAAGATTTATGTTGCGTTAGTCATTTTTCATAAGTTGGAACATCTTTATAGGAGGTAGTGCCAAAAATAGTGGAAAAAGTAAAACAGAACACGCATTAAGATCTTTAAATCGCTTTATTGCTGGCCAAGATATTCGTTTTCTCCATTCTGAATGAAGTATATTATATGTATACCATGCGGAACAAGCGATTTAAATGATTCAATGCTTTTAGAGAACATGTCGAATTAATTAATTTATCTTGAAGTGATAATACCTATATCTTTTATTCTCAATACATTAACGGTTTTTAAATTCAGAGATTTTCTAATTAACGGAAAAATTACTTAATTAAAAAAATATTTTGATGGTTCTATTATAATAGAATTTATGTAGCAATTCGTGCACAAGGATAATAGTCATAATACCGTTTGCTCTAAAGTTTAAGTTTGTATTGAAATAACTAAATTTAAATTTTTCTTTTGATTATCAAACAATCGAAAAATTACAATTTTGAAGGATCAGATCATTTAGATTTTTTAATTGGACTTTAATATTCTATTTGATTATATTCAAAATTTGAAAGTTGAAACTTGCGTAAAATAATAATGGTCTCGCTTTTAGAACATCAAACGATATCATATAGGGATACGTCTGTATGTGGTATTATTACCTCAGAGAGATAAACTCCAGCTCCAGATTTTATGGCCCCGAGTACGAAATATGTCAAAGAAACCAAGGCCGGAGTCACAGAAGAAATACCTACGGATGCAGAAGCGACACTTACGGCGGTTTCTTTGATGTCTGCCATCTTGTTAAAAGGAAGTATTTGAGCGGTACTGTTTATTAAAATATCCAATATATAAACGTTAAATTAATATACCTACTAGTTTTTTATAAATGTGTTATATTTAGTAATTTTTGCGCCAAATATGGCGGTTTCTGTGATGACTGCAATCTCCTTTTAGTTCATTTTAGTTCGACAACCATCTTGAAAGGAAGTATTTTCTCATTGCAAATTGGTATCCGTCGAGACGGGTAGTGTCGCTTTTGTATCCGTAGGTTTCTTCTGTGACGGGATCATCGTCGTCGTAGTCAAGGAATCTTAACCACTAGTCTACTAATCTCCAAGTCAATACATTAACCTCATAATTATATAACATGAATAGGTTTCAGTTGATTCATTGCCAAATTTAATGCTGCCTAAAATGTTAGCAACAAAAATTCTGTTGTCTAAAACGTATTCATTTAAGCAAGATGTGAACAAGAAAGGATACCATTAGTTTTGTATATGTAAAATAGTCAATTCTGGTCTGTGCAGCTGATTTTGCGCCAATTTTTTGAAAGTTACGGAATAAATGTATGTGTCGAAAGCTTTTGCGACTCCTTTATCGATATTTCATCGATCAGAAGTACTTCATCGTTTAATTTTTGGAAACATTGAGTAAATATCTGTCTTGTCCATGCGTGAAGTTGAAATTCTTGTATTCGTGAAATGAAAAAAAATGATGTAGGTACAATATTAATTTTCTTTGAACTTACTTTGTGAAACTCCATAAGTACTTGTAATTTTAGGGGAATTACTTGTTTTTATTATTACAAAATAGTATACGTACGAATTTTTTTCATCGATATCTTCATTTTTATCTACTGGCACAGCATTATGGGAATTACTTGCCGCGAGTATCTTGACACCCCCAATTTTACATCTGCAGAATATCAAATGCGAATTCTCCATCTTAAGGTGTACTTTATGTACCTACCTTTTCTACCCGAATTTAACTAGATTTATACGTTGATTTCTTTTGTACTCACATCTAAGTGGTAACATCTTTTTGGACAACCCTGTATATCATTTAGTTTCTTTGAAATTTGCCAAATTTCAAGACACGATTAACGCGTTGATCTAGTGAAAGGATACAAATTATTTCGTAAGTTTAGGCTTTAGGTGAAACCCGAATAGATTAACGTACGAAATGCACTTAAATTGTTATTACGGGACCAAACTTGTATAAGACAACATCCCCCAACAGTATAGCATTATAATGTTACCACATAAGTATATCAAAAACTACCTAAAGATTTATATCCAATTATCTCGAAGAATTAGGATTCTGGAAAGAATTGCATGAGATATTGTCATCTTAAATTGTGCTTCTCTATTGATTCTTGGATTCATTTAAAGCTTTTTCGTTTGGTTCCTTACAAAAGGAGTAGTATCTTGCTTATAGAGATGGGCAGACCAAGCTCACGTCCCTCTAATACATCTTAAGGCATTCTTCCACATTCTTCACAGCAAAAAACATATTATTAAATAATAGTATATTAAAGGACTAGTTTCATAAGGGACAATTTTAGCGCACGAGACCAAAGTTTAGAAAACGACCCGCGAAGCCGGGAGTTTTCTAATGGTCGAGTGCGCCAAAATGTCTTATGAAACGTGTACTTTATACTATTTTTTTTATTTTGGAACTTAGTAGTAGTAAAAATAACTTTAATACATAATTTTTATTTATCTTGTAGAACAGGGAAAATTTTGGTTTTTAAATTTTATGTTGGTAACATTTCAAATTTAACATTTGAATGTTTGAAATTGACAACTTTTGGTAATAAATCAAGTTGTGATTATTGTATTAATTTATTTAATTAATTATTAATAATATTCTTATTCTACACGTGCCTACACCTCCAAACGTAATTTCTAAAATACCAAAATAGAAAAATATCATTGTGGGATAGACACAACGTTCGATTAAAAAATTGCGATTCCTTCTTGTTTTAATTTTCTTGCTACTTAAAATTCCTGGTGTATTTGATATTCTTAAGAGCTTTGCATAATTTACATTTGATTAAATTTCGAATTAAAGCAATAATAACACTAACCTATATCCAGTCAGCAATTAGCTTCTGAAACTTTAACCATATTATTTTATACTATTTCATACAATTCAGAGATGACTGAAATAAATCATCAAAATAATTCAATAAAGCTCTTACTATTTCCACTAAGATACATGATGACTTTTTTAAAACGCAACACTATCACTATCGATTTCTCGTCATCCTTGGTTTGTATTCCGATCATTTCAACGTCCAATGGATGCTGTAATTTTGCAAGCATATACTGTTGAACTGCTTGACGAAAAGATTTTGTGGTATTTTGAAGAATAGTCTGCAAACACATTTTCCAAGGGTTTTTGATTGTGCCTCCTTATCAGCAATTATACCAAGACTTTTTTTAAATCGTTTCACAAATGAAGAATTGATCTACAAGCACAAACCACGTGTCATTGGTTATCCGACGAAGCAATCCACAATTCTTCGATTTGCTGCATCTTTTCAGATAGCCCACACGCACATCAACTTCTTCCAAATACTCTACAAATGTTTAAAGAATGAAATGAATTATTAACATATAAAAACTATGTGTTTATGAACTAAAGACACGTACCTATCTATGGTACCCTTGTGTCACTTTTTGCTAATAATCGGTGGTACTTTGTGCCTTAGAAATTCGCCTAAAATTGTTTCGTTTTCTACTCGTTCTTTATATTTTTGGCTTCAAAATTTTTTAAGTCTTTAGCTCTTATGCTTTTAACAGAAGAGCGAGTTTTGTAGAGGCTTGCAATGCATCTAAAGCGGTCTTTAGAGAACCCCCTTAATAAAATATTGTTAAGGATGCTTTTTATTATACGGGCCACATCATAAATTCCAAAAACTTTGAATTCGTTTACCAATATGGCTTGTTGAGCTGTAGACCTTTTTAATGTGCATTTCGTCTTCGAAGAAGATACACTGATTTTGTTCGGTAGACGTGCGCTTAACGTTTACGATGGGCTTTTAATATACTCTGTATTGTTTCCCATATTTAATTGATTTATAGACGTTCGTCCACTTAGACGTTAACGTAAAATGTAGGACTCGTCTGATGAAGATGTAGAGTGCAGGAGATTCGATGGGCGATTCCGTTTGGGGCACAAAGTTATAAGGGTACGAGCACCAGTATCTCACAAGCTAAATATATGGGCGGGATTATTACATTTTTTAATAGAAGAAGGACGTTTCCTAGCACTTCGTTAGGAAGAAATTCTTTCAGCTATTGCTGATTTCTTTCCAAATGGACGCTTACTCTTCACAGAACTGTGGTACATACGTACATACATAAATCTTTATTGTCTTTTATAATTACCTTGACAATGATTCTTATTCTCCTCAACATACTTAACTTACCCTTTCCTCATTCCTATTTACAATTTACTACTACCAAATCATCCTCCCTCTCATTCCCTCCATTTCCCATTATCCTTCTTCTTCCCCCCCTTCCTCCATCCAATTCTCTCAGCTCCACTACCCAGAAAATCCTTCCCCTCTCCATACTCTACTTTATATTCCTCTTATCCTTTCCCTTGTTTTCACCCCCGTGTATTTTCACTGTTCTCCTTGTATCCCGCCGGTCCTTGCGCTTTTCTTAACTTCACCTTTTTCAAATTGCTCCAAAAGTCTCTCCCCTTATTCTTCACGCCACAGAACTGTGGTAAAAAAACGTTTAGGGAATAGTTTTAATAATGTTATATTCGTTTTCAGCGTTAAAAATCACATAGAAATGATATATCGTAGGTATATTTAACAAACATTTATATTTTGACCTCCATTTTGACGGTGTTCCCGATCAGGTACAGCTAAGCACATCAAGATCTAAGCTTACCTTTTGATACTCTTTCAGAATTTGAATTCAGGATTTTAAAATTCCTTAACACAAAGAACCCACACACGGACCACCCGCAGACTTAACGAATTCATATACAATTAAGAAGCTGCAAGTTTTCACGACAGTTTTTCTATCATTTGCATTCAAATTATTTATAATTTTATTATCGGGATGCAGTCGCAAAACATGCAAACCCTTGAAGTAGCAAGTAGTGCGGTGTGTAGCCGTAGCCCAAATTGGGAGCTTTATTTCTTCGACTTTTTGGTCTCCGTCTTCCATCATAAGTATCAACATGTTTATTATCTCTAACCAGTCGCAGTTGTGCAAATGGCGAAATGTCCTTATTAGTTTTAAGGTTGCACATCCTTTAATCCTGTGTAAACAACATCAGAATCAAATAAGGAAAAGTGTTTGGTGCTACAGTAATTAAGTAATTGAAAAATCTTTTTTTGTTGATACATAATGGAAGTTACATTAAGCGTAAATAAAGTTTTAAAGTTTATTAAGTTTTAAAGCGCTAGAAACTTTTCCTCGCTTTACACTGTTCATTCAATCTGTTCCCCTATTTACGCATTATCATATTCTCATAAAGGACATCCTTGCAAAGCCAACTTTTCACTATGGCTAACAAATCCCTATAAACCGACTTTTAAAAATTATCAGCGTTGGAAGTTTTCAATTTTAACATAACCTAATTTTTCTTTTATCCTTAATTGAAAAACCATCCCCGCTGAGTGGCACCTGCACAATTTTAATTAACTGATCTACAAGTGTCCCTAAGTTTTGATTGGATCCCTCACAAGCCCCGTCCGCGTCGCGTCGTCGAAAGTTCCACCTTCAATAATGATTGAAAATTATTACCGCCGAACTTTTACTCAATAAGTAGCACGTGGAAACGACTTTAAAATTTTTGGACGGTACAATAAAAAATTCAATTTAAACTAATAATCGCAGTCATAAACATTGCTAAAAATAAGATACGATAGCTAATTTCGGCAGTTGTGGAGCTATTCAATTTTTACGTCAAACGAAATCACCTGTTGAGTTAAACATGTAAATGAGGATCGTAAATAACTTTTCACTAAATTTAGAAATTGGAAAAGTTAAATTAGATGCGGTTTAAAGATTACAGTTGCCTACCTGATATGTTTTTTTTTAATTTGCTCTGCTTTTCTGTTCCTCGTGTTTGAATATTCAGATGGACCTAGTATACCTTAAAAGGAAAGGAGACAACGAGCTTTCAAAGCGCGAAAGAATTGAGTGTCTACACGTTTGCGTTATATTTAAATCTTTACTTTTTTAAATGTAATTTACTGTTAAGGGTAACGCAAATATTCAAAATTCAATTAATCCGTCAATTTAATACATGGATTTTATGCTCCAATATAAAATTAAGTTTTTAGTAGGAAATAAGCCACACGAGATGAGACATTTCATTTCTTACACACTATGTAGATCGGGAATTTGAGGAGAACATTGCTGGAATTTATTCATGGAATTTGACAGCAAAAGAATATTCACAAAACTGTTGTACTCGTTTACTTAACAAAAACAAAAGTTATAACATCAAGGGTGGAAGAATAATAAAAACCACCCCCTTATAATTTATTAAATTCGATTTGACTACATCTTAGGTAATGCTGGATATGAAGTTTTGATTTTTGGCTAGTTTCGACTTAGGCTCCATCATCAGGCTAAATAAATTGATAGATGAGATGATAATAAAATAAATGAAGTTAGTTATTATTAATAGTATTTTGTAATTACTAAATGTTACATTTTTTTTCCAAACTGACATGGAGATAAATTAAAATTAAGATTATAGTCCAAGAGCTGGCTGCAAAAATGGAGTAACAGCATGAAATGATCTTTAAAAGCTTAGTACTTATACAGACCATTCATAAAATCTTTTGCTACCTGGGTGGAACTTGTGCAGAAATTCGCCATATCCTCTCTCCTGAATATTTTTTTGGATACGAACTGTACCCATCGAGTAACAACTTCAAATTACGCTTAAAATGTAGCTTTTATATGTATAGTTAAAAAAGAAAAAAATGTCTACCTTGTTAAATCTTGTGCTAATATCTTGGCAGAAAACTTTTTAAATTTTTTGGCACTTGCTTGCTGTACCTATCGAGTAACAGTTTCAAACTATAACCAAATTAAAGTGTGAACATGATTCTATAAGAAAAAACATTTCTGCCTCGTTAAATCTTGTGCTAATGCCTTGGCAGAAAACTTTCTCTTTCTCAAATTGTTATGGTACCACTAATACAACTATCATAGAAGTATTTAGGAATAAACAAAGAATCGTCCAATGAACAATTATAATGATTCGATTATTTTACCAAAATTGCTGTGTTTATAATTATTGCTACACCTCTTTGTTCTACCTTGCAAGAGAATGTAAATGTTATGTTTCATTGCATGAAATTAATAATAATAAAATAATTTATTGTCAAAGTAGACAATAGTGAAAGATATGCAGTAGCTGCTACTGCCTGTGCTATAATATTTAATTACAAAATTTGCAAAATAAAAGTCGTCTTTATAATCAAACATTCAGAGCCCCTTTCTGTTTTCTACTCTTTAGATATTACTTTAAATTTGTATCTTTTTGATCATCTTTTAAGAAATTCGATAAATTAAAATTTTTTTCATATCAACATCCTTTTATTAACATAAAATTACGGCCGCAACAGAAAATAATTACTTTGTAAAACTTAAAACGCTTTTGATCCTCTCCAAAATACGCCAACGACAAAGTTTAATAAATACAGCCTTAACATACCGAATTTGCGTTCATCCGGAATTTGAAAATCCCTGCTTTATATTTTTACTAACAGTATATTAATTTTTTTTGTGAACGTCAAGCGATCTTTGACATTTAATAAAGCTTTACAGTATCAAGTATTAGATGAAAGTAATTCACACACGTGGCTCATACGAAATTTTTTCTATGGCAAGCATCTGAGTTAAATTTTAGAAAATTAAATAAATTTATAGTTATAGTATAAGAAGTTTATTTAATAAATGAAGATAGCGGCTTTTTGTTATATCTGACGATTTGGGCGTACCTCTTCATATTTTGGCGAATTTTAAACAAAGTTGTCATAAAAAATGTATCCAGAGCTCTTACTAAATTTTCACTTTTTAAAAATGGCGGGTTTTAAAAGTTCCTATAGTGTGTTTGAAAATCATATCCATGATATTTAAACTTGTTTGGTACTGTATTAAAAATTCACTAAAAGTCTTTGTCTTCCAAGAGTAATTTTTATTTTATGCTTATTTTATGTTTATTAAAAGTTTTGTTTTAATTATTTAGAAATTAAGATAGTCACAGGATTTGAGTTTTGTTCGTTCGCGTTGATACTAACTATTTAAACTGTATTTTGTAATAATAATTAAACTAAAATTACTTTTAACAAATTTTTCTTACGTGAAATTTTTAAAATCGCAAATACTAACAAAAGTACAAAAAATAATACCAGGAAATAATACACCGTTGAATAGGGTTTTTTGTGGAAAATCTGATGATAAATAAAAATACAGGGTGTTCCATTTTAAATATTCGTATAAATTTTATTTAAAGTTCACAGATTTTGAATTCTCATTTTAACCACTCGGTTTAAAATTAATCACTTAGTATTTTTTGTAGAGTAACACGACATTAGGGCATTCAGACAAGTTCGGAAACCACAGCGGAGTGGAATCCGTATTGGTTTGGTACTGGTTGCAATTGCACCACAGTGTGGCAAATAATAATAATAATAATAATAATAATAATTTATTTATGCATAGTAGAAAAAATGCCACTTATATACGTCAAAATTATACAACTAAACAAGATTAGTGACGAGAAATTCCTCAAACGAAAAGAATGCATATTTGATTAATAGCCTTTTCACGTATAACTTAAAGTCTTTATTTCAAAGTGGAACCGTTCCGGATAATCTCCTTCAAAAGCTTTCCAGAACCACGAGAAGTACATACTCAAATCAAAATAGTCCTCGTAAATGCCTACCGCTGGGCGTGAAAGGCATTTCGCATTTTGCCTAACTTCCGAAACCTCAGCATACCACCTGTTTCGCGTGATTTAGATGAGGGCCTCATTTCGTAACTTACGAAAATGGAAGCAATTCATCTTGGAAGAAATGAAGCTGCTGACCATTGTCATTATAACTAGGCTTATTCGTGTAATTGTTGTAGATATAGTTTTTACTGTAAAAAATACATGGAAACTCTCACGGAAATGTCCCTCGCAGCAAAATATTGCTTCCGCAACGACTGTCAGCAGTTACACAGTCGTAACGTTTCATCAAACACTCGGAATGGACAGAGTAATTTTGCTGCTTGGTTGTGAACTGCATTCTCACACAAACCACAAATGATTTCCTGTCCAGTTAATTCATTATAATTTACGTATTGCCAACAAAATAGAATACGAGTAAATTATACACAAGAGAAATTCGTTCATTTAATTAGACGACTTTTAATTAAAACGCCTACCTAATTCGTGAGATAGGTGTGTCTTCTATCAGTATTTTATTTTAAGAGCTTTTCCAAATGAATAAACACTTCACAATCGACAGCTGATATTCAAAGTGAGTTTGTAAATCATCCGCCTTCTTCGATATTTAATGAAATTATTTTGCTACTCTGAGAGTTAATCATGTTTTCGAGTGCCAATACCCTGTAAAAATGAACTGTTTAATATTAGTCCGTTTAAATAAATCGCCGCAATGACTGGGGAAGTTTTCCTTTGAAAAGTTTCGGCCAACAAACTCATGTCAATTTTTGAATTTCACATCTTTGACTTTGATGCATCTCCATCTGGATCCCCTATTTACGAGGATGATTGACGGAACGTGAGACTCTTTGTGTACAGTAACAAAACGACTCCAAAATTCCACTGAGTTTTTGTTATACAGCTTGAAATTATCACAAGATATAGGTGCTGTTTCACGGTTTTGGTCAGAATTCAAAAAACCTTGGCAGCCACCTTTCTGACAGTTTGGACATGCTTAATTCAACGTATACAATATGATATACGCGTTCTGTTGAAATGTTTACGATCCTATGTATCTCCTCAATCTTCGGTCACTCAAAATGACGTCATCCACTTGATCGATTATCCCTGGAGCTATTACCGCTTATGATGGGCCGGGACGTTCATAATCCTCGAAATCCATGTTACCACGTTTAAAACGTGTTGTTTTTGAATTGCACCCTGATCAACGCTTTTACCCATTTTGCTGCAGTGTTTAAACTAAGCGTCAAAAACAACGAAACATTCATCATAATAAAAAGACCGAGCTATTCAGAAACAATGGCCGTTTAGTCACCTAGAAGACAATGGTGGTAAAGTCTCAAGTTCCCTCAAGTCGTCCTCATATAGGATGCAATTACTTCAGCAAGATTTGAGATGGCAGAGTGGGGATTTGAGCGATAATTAATTTTTATTGTTGTAATATCGAATAGTACCTACCTCTACAGCCACTCTCCATTAAAATTTTATTTTTTTCTAACGTAAAAAAGTTTTTGCGAAATAAGATTGTTATCTATAATAAAAGCTGTAAGTTTGTCGAGACTCTTTTTTGCCGGGAAAGAGGATAGAAACAAAAGGAACTGTTTTAAGGATTTATTTTAGTTTATTCAACAACAGTGTGTTCAAGAGCACATCATTGAGATGAGATGGGTAAACTACTGTCAGCTAATATTATATTCGAGTATTTGCTTATACCGGGTTTTCAGCAATGTCTGACTCCCACGTGATCAATTTTAAATTTCGCGCATTAAATATGCTTTTTTTTAGGTTGAGCAGGTCAAAGAAAACAAATTACTAAGTTGTAATATTTACTTTTATAACCTCATATTTGCGTTACAGTCTTCAATTTCTACCAATTCCAATTTCACACTTTTTAAGGTGATCATCATTTTAGACACCCTAAAGTATATTATTCAAATTCAAGGTGAACTAAATGTAAACACAACGCTATTTACCGCGGTGGAAAACATAAATTAAAACGTAAATTAAAAGAAGCTCTCCGGTGTCCCGCGTCACCAAAAAGTAGGGGTACGCTTGTGTAATTTAAAAAGGTGAGGGTATGCCATACCCGCATCCCCCCACCCCCCAATTCGAGCACTGATTTTTACATAATTCGCAAAACGTTGCGATACGTAGGTATAACTTTGTTATCTAAAAAATTAAAGATTTTTTAGGTTTTGACTACTTTTAACCTTTCTTGCTCGTATTACAAAAGGTTCTGAAACGCTTAAAGTTCATGTTTATTTATTTGTTGACGGCTACACATTTTGAAGTGCCATCAGATTTGCTAAAAACTCTTCATTAGTCCAATTGAAACCGTGAGATGAAAATACACATTTTAGAAATGGAAATTATGATGTTTCCGTTTAAATAAATCTAAATTTAAATGTAGAATTGTAACGAAGTAAATTGCGTTTGTTCCCAATTAAAGGGATTGTATTTTTTTCAGCAAATGTGTCTGTAATTTGTTCACTATTCAATAAAATGGAAATGTTTCACACTGCTCAGCTGTGTACAACTTCAATACAACAGATGGTAATTCGATGCTAAATTTTTGAGGATCAAAAGTGAACCTTATTCATTGTAAGATCTAATCGAAACATATTCTATAAAATTTGCATGCATAGGTAATAAGTGCAGAGCAGATCGTCCTTTAGGGATGTTGAGATGCGTGTGAATCTACTTACTTTTTTAGTAAGATAGTTGCGTTTCATTGTTTTTGGTAACAGGCCTCTATAGTAATTTTGGAATAATCGTTTAAGGGCGTGCCGTGCCTTATTTATTTAGAAAAGCTAAAGTAGAGTTTTCTTTACAAAACTTTCTAATGTTGTTGAATATCCTGTAAAAAATTTTATGGGCGTCGTCAAAGCTTTCCTTTCAATTTAAACATTTTAGGCAGCCTCTAACTGCGTTTGTACCCTTCCGGATGATAATAAACTTGAAATAGTTACTGTAAATTTTTAACAATGCAGAATATATTCAATACACTGTGGACTAGCAGTAATACTTCAATTATAATTGAAAATAATTAGGAACCAATTTTGATGTATAATAAGAGATGTCAATAATCAATATCAACTTTAATCAGCTGTCATTGACACCTTCAGGAATTTTCATTTCACTTTCGAAATGTTATTATACTTAGGTACTAGGTAGTGTAATTACATTTCGTGAAAAATGTCTGAAATAAAGGCATTTGTTCGTGAGGTTTAATTACTAGTCGAAATTGCCGATTAATTAGTTGGCGATTCAATTCAAATATGATAACTAAATTGCGAAATTTCTAATTACAAAGGTAATTGTATTTATACTTTAAGTATTAGGAAGCTTTATAGTAAAAAAATGTTGTAAGTTACAGTCAGAAACACGCAAACTGTTTAGCACGGTGATCAAGGTATTGACAAGCTTTAGATGATACTTATTATAAAAATTACGCGACTTTACAGCGTACGGTACATGAACTACAGCATTGCAACAAGTCTTAAACGTCGCCCTCTCGTCCTTTCTTACAATATTATTCAACATAGAACTTACAACACTGGCCATAAGGCTGAACATTGACTATATTTCCTGTGCTGTAAAGTCAGACTGACACAGAGAATAGAATAATTGTACGTTTTCACATTTACACGATCCCAGCATTAGCCACCCGCGCTCCTTATTCCTTAGCCCTCAACCGCCCTCAACTATCTCTACACGACACATTATTTTAAAGACCTCGAGAACTCATTAATTACCTATTAAAATTCAAGAAATATTCACAATAATAAATTAAAGTCACTGTTCAAAATGGTTGCCGTTGTTTTCTGAACAATGGTGTCATACGTTAATATTCATAGTACTCATAGCAAATGTTTTCTAAGCAATAGTATACAGTGCTTTTCACGACGACCGTTTCTCAAAAATTACAAAAGATAGAATTATGAAATTTTCCAATAGGGGTTTTTTCGACATTACACGTCTAAAATATTATTATTTTGACAGGACTTCCGCTTATACCGGAAGTTGATAAAATTGGTTACTTTAAATGGAACTCCCTGCATATTTTCACATTTTTGGATTTTGCGCTTAATTTTAGGGCATTTGGAGTCTCGACGAGACTTCGGTCAGATCTCGTCTCGGCGAGAAAAGATTAAACGTTGGTACTAATACTAGTGCTGGCAAAAATTTCAAACGAATCGATTAATCAATTCGTTCGAAGACTATTAGTGAACGATTTTCATAGGCGCAGAAATCGATTAATCGATTTTCGATTTTCACAATTTTTGCCGGCATTAGTTGGTACGTCTTGAAAAGTCGAGACGAGACCGGAACTAGTCTCGTCTTAACGGCATCAATAGTTTTTCCTAAGCAATATTAAAAAATTATTTTTTGTTGTTTTACAAATAATAATTGATATCGAATATGGTATTGCTAGAAAGAAAATTATCAATTATTCTTTATAATAATGATTAGTGTTTAAAAAGAAATGAGATTTGCGTTATATCAGCAAAAATAAAAGGCATATTAAAAAACCGATAAATTTAATAATCTTTATAAAAAGTGCCCCAAGAGCGTGAAATAATATCCCTAATATCTCATCAAGCAGAAAAGTTACAATAGAATAAAGAAAATAGCAAAATCACTTTTTTGTGGTATTGGTCTTGAACTTTTTTTTAAAGGTTTCGACGCGCTACCTCTTGCTTACGAGAACCCTTAAATACTTAATTTGATTTAATATGTCGCTTATTTCGGTGATCATTCGAGAGGTTCACCTTGAACGCTCACATTCTCTCGTTTAAACCTTGCCATAGACTAAATACTCCTTAGACCTCTCAATAATAGTTACAAAATTTGGTTAGTACAGGATCTCCCCGCAGCGGAGTGCTACCATCGTTTGGATCCCGAACGTAACCCTGCTACTATTTAAGAAGTACGTTACCGCTTGAGTCAGGTGGTTTCAATCTCGGCAGTGATAACTTTTGTCATTGACTAAAGAATCAACGCTTTTGTATAGTAGATATCTGTTACCGTTACGATATTCACATTGCGTATGCAATGTCTAGCCTTAACACAATTTTCGCAAAGATAAGCGAACCAACGGCTTCGCTGAATATTATTACCTCTCCCAGCTTTACTTGATGATTTACCCGACCGAACTTTAACTTGTGTTTTTTCGCGTAAATACAACTGTCACATTTCAAATCTTTTATTTTTGTCAAGTTTATTCCCCGAATTTTTTTTACGTTTTTTGCTAACTAAACTTATTAATGTTTTAATGTTTACGTGTCCGAGCCTGTTATGTCACGTAATTATTTTTTCCATATCAGTTTCAATGTAATTTGATTCGTAATTTCTCACCGTTGTTATTCGATAATTTGGATATTTCTACTTCAACATTAACCCTCTGCTTTAAATTAAGGGTAATTTTTCAATATTGTTGTAACCTTTTGTTAAAATCGCAATTGTTGCTTTGGTAATCCTCATAACGCCATAACGGAAGATTTTAGGTATATTATATATTATTATATTATGATAATTATATGATAATGGACTTTAGTCGATTGTGAACGTCTTCGAGTCAACTTCCTACCCTTCTGTTTTTAAAACTTGTCATGCAATTTAGGCGAGGAAATGAAGCACCAAAATAAGCCAAACCTACCAAATTGTTGTACTAAGACGGATTGAGATGGGGTTTTTTGCATTCGCTTCCTAAATTCAATAGGAAACTTTGTACCTACTTTTGATCATGTTTTTTTTTTCGAAATTGCATTTGTGCAGTGGAAAATGCATCCTGAAAAATGCATTTTCATAGAAAAAATTCATAACTTCGTTATAAACTTCTAGAATCAACTCAATTCGGGTTCAAGGAGGTTTGGAAGTGGCCGATCCCGAATATGACCTCCAAATTGGCTCACCGTCCACCTGGAGCTCAGGATGGCCGAGCAACATCATCTCCGAAGCTTTTTCTGAAATTCACTTTCAAATGATTCTAGACACCTCATCCGGGGGTTTTTTGGGTTGCTGATTGATTTACATTAGAGGTCTAAGGAGTATTTTTTAGTCTATGACCTTGCGAAGCAACCTTTTACCGTATGAAGAAGAAGGAGTTGGTTACAATATTTTTCCGTCCGTATTGAATTCCTTTTAAAGTTTTCATATTTATTATAATTTTAAAAACTTCAATTAATTTACGCAAGAAAACAAAATGAAAGTTGATCAATTTGATTATTCTGCCAGTTAAAATATTTCATTTGAATGATAAATGTAAGAAGAAATTTCATTAACTTTTCCAGATGAGTTACAAAGTGCGAACACTGAAAAAAACGATTGCTGAATAGAAATCGTGCAAAATGATTGACGGAAAAAGTTTTTTTTCTTATTCTTCGTGTGTAATAAATTGACGTTATAATAAGAAATAACGTTCTCCAATGAGTAAATGAATTTAAAAATTTATTCACTTTTATTATCTTTTTAATAAATTTGAATATGTGTTAATGAACATTTTAACTGCGAAAAAGTTTTAATTGCCAATTTTCAGAAAAAATTCATATTATGTGAATCTCAAAAACGGTACAAAAACAAAACATTTGTATTTAACTTATTGTCAGAATGACTTTGGTCCTCTATGTTTATTGTATGTTCCAGTGCATCACTAAAATAAAAACCAAATAAGCAACAGCGAATTTAACTTACCTAATTGAATTTCATTGTCGTGAGAAATATTGAACATTTTTCAATACATTGCGATAAAAATGTCTATAGCGACGTGTGTTATTAAATTTTGAAGTGCCAGTAGCAAGGTAATTCATTTGCGAGTAAATTAATGCTTTCTTCGTTAATTTACATAATGTACGTATTTTTTAAACTAAAAATTAACTTTTAAATAAAGGTAAAAAACGTGAAAAGCACATATTTCAACTTTCCTTGGTAAACAATTTCACAAATTTAATTTACATAATAATGAAAAAACCTGAATCTTTAATTTGTGTTCATTAGCAATCCACTAGAAAACGATTTTATCATTTCATTTAGTTTGTCTTCGATAATTCTGTATTAAACTAATTTGGGGCGCTTTACTTGGATACGGTATTAGGTAATTGCTGAATAATTTACTTCGTTAAAGAAAACAAAAAGTTGATTTTTGTGCCAAATCATTTCAAATTGTTCCGCATTCGTTCTTTTAATAGGGACCAGTTGAGCGCGAAAACCCAATTTACCCCGAAATTTAAAAGTAGATGTACGATTGAGACGAGTAAAGTAATTTGCATATATATTAAACCTTACTTTACAATAATTGAGTAATTCAATTTAGCGTATAATTTTGCTCGAGAAGAACGCTCAAAAACAAAAGTTATTAAGAGATTAGCACTCACCTAATGGATTATAGCATTGCCTTTCAAAATCAGGTCCAACAGAAACGCTGAGAAGTCCAAGCATAGCTTGCGGAAATTCCGTAATTAAAAATAAAAATAAAACCGCTAAGAGCATCCTTGTCGTCCGATCGGTCTGCTGCTCCTTGTTATGTCGTAATGTTTTCGGCGGGTTCATTTCTGTCGTTAATTTTAAATTCATGGCATTCTGACCTAAAAGATTTCTTCTCCTCCTTTTCGTTTCTAAAAGAGCGGCGATTATTCTTTGGGAGAGTATCGTAAGGAGAATGCATGGGACAAGCTTAATTACGACACCGTATACCCAAAAGCTGATTTCTTTGAAATGTCCATAGTCCAACACGTAGAGTGTTGCATTATATTTTTCCCCCGTATAGTTTAATAGCTCATTTTGTTGTATTATTCTTCCAACTTCGTTGATAGATTTTACTTGTTCGGTAATTTTGAGTGACACGAAAAGGGGTAAACACACTAAAGGGCACAGTACGTAGGTAAGAATAATGGTAAGTTTCGTTCTGTACGCATTGCACCATTCTCTGTTACTTTGGGAAGTAGTTATTATTATGTAGCGCCAAACTGCCAATATTACTGTTAAACAAATAGAAATAAAATGGCACACCTGAGCGAATAGAGCATGAAAAGTCATAAAAATTGCCCAACAGTACGAGAAGTAGCTTGCTGTATATCTCGCATTTGGATCAAAGTACACGTGACACGAAAACGGAATGTATTCGATCATTACCAATAAGTCGGCAACTGCCAAACCTGTTAAAATTGCGTTGGTCGGAGATCTCATTTCCCTCCTACTGAGAACGCAGATATTAAGAATATTAGCTATTGACCCAAACACGCACACTAATATACTTAAGTATCCGTGCACACTTCGATAACGTACATAAAATGTTATAAAATCGCAATAAGTTGCGTTAACCTCTAACATACTTTTATTTGTAACGATTTGATTTTCCGTGTAGACCAAAGTTGAGTTCTCGGATGAATTCATTTTCGGTATTATAACATGCACATTCTTTTTAAAAGCTCACCGTTCTCATGTCTCAAACTTTCGCCCACATGCACTTTGCGTATTAAGTATGTCAAAATGCGAGAGGGTAATAGTAGGTCATAAACTTATTATCAAACAACAAAGTTTTAAATAGTTTGCGAAACTTTAAATTGAATTGCGTACGTAAAATTAACCGCATCAGTTGAATGAACCGATGTTGGCTGCACTAGTCGCAAAACGAAGCTGAGCGTCGAGACGCTATTCAACGACACAGTAACCGTGACTTCCAACAATTTATCTTTAGCGCATGCGAGCCAAAATATTCTTTGAATGTTCTCAAATTAAAAATTCATTTATAACTAAGTAACTGACGCGAAACTAGAAGAGCAGATTGAACATTTTTGAAAAAGGCTATCCTTTCTTTTCCCGAAGGAGTTAGTTCTCCTCGATCCGCCACGTTATTATGATATTGCTGTCATGTTAGCTTATTATTTGTAATGTAATTTTTATACTTCTATCCTTTGGGAATTGTCGTTTAACATCATTCTCTTTTGTGCCAAAAAATTGTTAATAAACATCGACACATCGCTGTGTATTTTCACTGGGTTACAGTACCGGTTTCAGCAACTTTTAGGTAAAAGAAATTAATTCCAGATAAAGGTTTTAATCGCTTCAGTTATGTCCCATGCTAGATTTTTTCCTGCATGAATGTGTGAGTGTTCTAAATGAAAGCAATGCCGTCTTAACGCATAGGCCCGTTGGGCATTTGCCCGGGGGCCCACGAGCATAGGGGCCCCATGGGAATATGTTGTAGGATTTCGGAAAACCCGTATAAAATAACAATGTCTGTGGCTGATGGGTGAATAAAACCTGTTTTCTCCCTAACTGTACAGCATGTTTTAACAACAATTTTGTTGAAATTAGTATAGTGACAATAAAATAAATAATACATTATTTGTAATATTATCAACATCAACCATTTATTTTTTATTGCTGCGGGAGGGGGGCAGCATTCTTTCTTTGCCCAGGGGCCCAAAATGGTGTAAAGATGGCTCTGAATGAAAGTTATAAAGCTCTTAATTCTGAGCCTAATGAGTACCGTTTTTTCAGTACCAGCCATAACTGAACGGTCGCGCATTACCAACTCATTTAGTCCTTATTACAGGTACGGCTTAAGAACAGTTTCTGACATAAAAGGAATTTCAAGAATTAAGAATGAATTTTTATTGTGTAGTAAATTGTTAATAGGAGAAGAAGTTAATTGACAAGTCGGGTACGCCTTCAATGTCTTTATTTAATTTTTCTGAAATTTGACCGATCTTCGATTTAAATAAGTTGCTCGTATTCAGCATTGCACCCTTTTTTATATTCATAGATCTTCATAAGAAGCCACATCGAATTTCGAGGTTTTCCATTTCTTTTTGAGAAGATTCATTTGTTCTCTAACCTTGCAAATATAGTCGTAAACAGGCCTTTTTTTGTCACTTCTTTTTTGGTGGCACGCTAATACTCGAAATTTGTAAGTCTATAATATTTTGTACCCCCCCACCCCTTACCATTGTGTTTTGAGGACAAAATCGAAGTAAATTATTCTTGTATTGTTTAAAAACATAATATCTTTAACTTTAACTTTAAAAAAGAGTTTGGAACAACTTGTGGAATAAATATGGACACTTCAAACGCTGTATGAAAATTAAAAGTGCAAAGGTTTTTTGGTTAGATAATGTATTGACAATCCGAACAAAATTGGTTTCTGCGCCAGTATTCTTTAGTGATTGAATGAACTCTACGTTACGTACACAAAGACATATTGTACGATGACAGACAAGTCTCAACTTGTTGTGAGAATCTCGTATGAGGTGACGCGGTAACTGTTCAGGAAAGATAGATTAGATTTTGTATTTGGATAATTTTGACATATTAAAAAAAATCCGAAAATTTTTGTAAGGTTACCAAAATTGATTTTTTCTTCATATTTTTTCAAATTCTTTCATGTTTTCCAGTTTTTATGGCAATATTTTCGAAATTTCCTTTGGCCCTGGTCGTAGGTGAATAAGTGGAATCGTAACGTATTTAAGGTCTTTCTTGCTTATAGGGCCCCACCAAAAATCATACTTTTCCCACCGCATCTGGGTTGCCATCCTTGGCTCGTGTGACATACACTCAAGAAGTGGAGCAAACGTGAACTTTCTAGCTTTATCGCAATGTTGGAACTATGGCCCGAGGAAAAATCTCTAGTTTCCTTTTTTCAGGTGTTTGGTAGTAAATCTTGGTCGGTGAGTGATAGAGTTAATGCTCTCAGAATGGCTTTACCTTCATCTAGAAAGACAGTTGTGGGATGGTCTTCGGCAAATTCTACAGCAGTGATGAGAAGAAGGTCGTCGGCAATTTCCCAAAGTTGACTTAAAGGTTATTCGGGTTCTAACGAATACGATTTTTTCTCGGAGTGTACTGCAAGGACGGACTTATCCTACAGGCACTGTATTTCAAATACATTTTGTATTTTATATTTTAAAGCAATTTCCTAAAGTATCTTGCATTTTGTATTTGAAATACAACTTTTGACGCATTTTCTATTTTAAAATACCTACACATAATTTTAGGTTTTAGGTAATTAATAAGCTGAAATTCATACACTTCTGCGGTTCAGTTAAATAACATGGAACTTTCACTGGCCTAAAACCTATTGTGATAATTATGAGCTTAATAAATTTGCTGACAGCTTGAAGTTCATGGACAAAGATCAATGTAACAAGGCTTCTGTAAAAACAGCTCAACGAAAATTTACTAAATATTTACCGCTAAAACGTTTTGGTATCTATCCATGTTGAAGGATCGATTACGTTACATTATTATTGGGCACGTTTAATATGACGTCTTATGAATTTTGAAGAGTTTCCCTGCCTTACCTTTCTATATAAAGTAAACTCCGATCACCTTTCCTCCCACAAATTTGCGAGTTTCAATTCCCTAATTCGAAGGATGTTTACTATCCCCATTCCCCCTTTCCATTTTAATTCAGAATATAACTATCAACAAGGTTATCCCATCCATTTAATTGAAAGACTGGCCTCCAAAATCAAACTCTCTTTAAACACTACTCAATTAATTCCCCTTAAACTTTATTTGCATGATTCCATTTTTAGATCCCTCACCTTTTATCCCCATCTTTCCTACAGTATCAAGAAGATTTTCAAACGTTATAATATTCAAATTTATTTTTCAACTAAAAACTCCTTACGTTCTGCCCTAGTAAATAACAAAGACAAACGTTATAAACTTGATAGATCTGGTATTTATAAACTTTTTTGCAATTCCTGCCCTTTTTTTTATATAGGTCAAACTGGTAGATCTTTCGCCACTCGTTTCAAGCAACATTTTATGTCAATTAAGAACAATAATTTTAACCACTTGTTAATAAAACACAGTCATTTAGGTTGACATAGCGAACCATTTAATATAAAAAAACTCATAGGTAATGGTACAATAATTTTTAAGTCTCACGAACCACATACGTTCTACATGATTGCTAACGCAAGACTCCCTGAGGCGCATTAATCGCGCACCCCACTCCTTCTTACATTAACATACTCCCCGCCGTTGAACAATTAATAAAGAAAAGGAATTGTTCAACAGTTACAACTAGGTAAGTATTAATAATATTAAATATAAAACAATAGGTAAAGCTAAAAATACGAGTAGTAAGTATCATAACATAACATTAGAAAATTTTATACGAACACAAAGCATATTATTCAAACAATATCAAGTTAAAAGTACATTTTCAATGTTCATCATTTACAGGCAATGGAAACACCTTTGTAACACTGCGCTTATATACACCACACGCAGTTTTCACATTCACTACACGGATGTGACCATCTGCTCCGCGATGCACGGATTCAATTCTTCCAAGTGGCCATTGGTAAGTGGGTAAGTTGTCTCGTTGAAGTAGAACCATAGTTCCTACCGTTAGGGCGTTGCTGGCCTTCGACCATTTATGACGTCGTTGCAGCGATAGTAAGTAGTCCTTAGACCATCTGTGCCAAAATTGCTCTTGCGTCTGTTTCAGCAGTTGATAATTCTTGATCTTATCGCCATGGATGGTTGACAACACGTCAGCGATAGGTTCGGTATTTGCCCGTCCAATTAGGAAGTGAAAAGGCGTCAATGCTTCCAGATCATGAGGATCAGTGGAGAGCGGATGGAGAGGACGAGAGTTTAAAATACTTTCTATATTCGTAAGTATAGTTAAAAAGTTTTCGTAAGTTAAAACCGTGCTACCAATAATTTTGAGTAAATGACCTTTTACGCCCTTTATTCCGGCTTCCCATAAACCTCCGAAATGTGGGGAGTTGGGTGGAATAAAATGCCAACTTATATTTTCTTTAGCGCATAGTTTAATAATCTCATCGTTTGTATCTTTAAAAAAGTCTTGAATTCTCTGAATCTCATTATAAGCACCGCGAAAATTAGTACCGTTATCTGAATGTACATGTTTTGGTTTCCCGCGTCTGGCTGAAAAACGCATCAAACATTCCATAAAGCATTGCGTTGTTAGTTCAGTAACTAACTCTATGTGGATAGCTTTGGTAGAAAAGCATATGAATAGGCAAATGTATGCCTTGAACGTTTTTGAAAATCGTCCTTTCCGATCTTTGAGCAGGAAAGGTCCACCATAATCTATTCCAGTATTAGTAAACGGAAGGGATGGGACTACCCTTGATGCAGGTAAGTCACCCATTAATGGTACAGTATTTCGTGGTTTGAATTTAAAGCAAGTGAGACAGTTGCGAACAATCTTTTTAGCTAATTGCAATCCCTTAGTTATCCAAAAGTTCAACCGGGAATGGGATATCATAAGTTGTGGACCTGCATGTAACAATTGAATGTGTTCATGCTCCAAAATCAACCTTGCTAAATAATGTTTTCCGTTCAAGAGAAGTGGATGCCTTGATTCATAAGGCAACGAAGCGTTTCTCAGACGACCGCCTACACGTAACAAGCCGTCCTGATCCGCGAAAGGAGTTAAAGGAATGAGTTTATGTCTGGCCTTAAGTGAATTAGGAGTCTGTAGTATGAGTATCTCACTCGCAAAATCCTCACGTTGAGCCATCATAACCAAACGTTTGACGCTGATGTCCAATTCTTCGACAGTTAGAACACCAGTTTGACGTAGTTGTCGATTAGTACGACAGTTTGATGCAAATCTCAAACAGTAAGCAATAATATTTTTAGTTTCGATAATTTTGAATAATTTGAAAAGTTGATGCAAGTAGTCACCGTACTAAAATATACGTGATCTTGCTTGCGTAGTTCAGGAATCGAACCATATGATACGTTTGGACCCGAAGTTGGCCAAAGATCGTGAGATAACCTCAACCAATGCGGCCCTTGCCACCAAAGTATTGAATCGCGAAGTGGCTCGGGTAGGAGTCCGCGAGAAGCAGGGTCTGCTGGATTCTCCTTTGACTTAACTCGTTGCCAACTATCAACGTTCGAAAGTGTTATGATTTGGGACACTCTATTAGACACAAATGTTTGAAGACGATGTGGTGGTGTGCGAAGCCACGCTAAGACGATTTCAGAATCCGTCCAATAGTACGTGTCAAAAGAATGTTTCACGGCTACTTTGACTTGATGCATGAGGTTTGTAAGTAGTAATGCACTGCATAATTCGAGGCGAGGGATGGTCAAAACCTTTAAAGGTGCTACCTTAGTTTTTGCACAAAGAAGATGTGTCTCAACTTGTCGATCAATATTCACGCTTCGTAAGTAAATGCATGCACCGTAGCCATTTTGTGAAGCGTCACAAAACCCATGTACTTCAATGGTAATTGCGTCACGTGTGACTGCCTGACGGGGAACGGATAATTCATTTAAGATTGTCAGACTCGATCGTATGCGTATCCATTTTTCTGCAATACAATTTGGGATTGGTTCATCCCAAGTAAGTTTAAGACTCCAAAGCCTCTGGATAAGTATCTTAACCATAATAATGCAAGGACTGATCAACCCAAGTGGATCATAAATTTTGGAACTGTCCGATAAGATGATTCGTTTTGTAATACGTGGATTCTCCGAAAATCTGGGAACCTTATAAGTTAGTGTATCGGCACTGCTATTCCACAAGATGCCTAATGTTTTGGTGGAATTGTCTCCAATAGGAATAATACTATTTGGATCATTTACATCCTGCAGTTCTTGTAACAAGTACGGAGTATTCGAATGCCACTTGCGTAAAGGGAAGTGGTATGCATCAAGTAGTTGCTTAATTTCCTTACATCTTTTCAAAGCTTCAAGTTCAGAAGAAAACCCAGTCAACAGGTCGTCAACATAAAAATCGTTCGTGATAATGGATGAAGAATCAGGGAAAGTGTTCGAATTTTCTTGTGCAATGAGCCGCAAGCATCGAATTGCCAAGAACGGGGCTGAAGTTAACCCGTAAGTAATTGTATTTAAGCGAAAGGCTTGAATTGGTTGTTCAGGAGATTGTCTCCAAAGAATTTTCTGAAAACATCGATCATCCTCATTGACGAGTACTTGCCTGTACATTTTCTCAATGTCAGACGAAACTACAACGTTGTGTTGTCTAAAACGTACCACAATGTCGAAAATGTTATTTTGAATAGGTGGACCGACAAATTGGAGATCATTCAAAGACAGATCTGAAGTTGTCTTTGCCGAGCCGTCGAACACAACTCTAAGTTTGGTTGTCATGCTTTCATGTTTTAGTACGCCATGATGTGGCAGATAGTAAGACAGTTCTGAGTCATCAGGATCCATAGACATATGATTAAGGTGAAGATATTCCTTCATAAAATTTAAGTAAAGTTTCTTGAACTTTGGGTTACGTTGAAATTTAGATTCGAGATTCAAGAGTCGTTTAATGGCTAATTCACTTGAATCGCCTAGTACTGTGGGAGAGATTTTAAAAGGAATTTTGACGATGAAACGATTGTCATCATCCCGTTTGACATGTTCCAGAAAGTGGTTTTCACATTGAATGTCGTCAGAAGAAAGCGTTACATCCTTTGAGATCTCTTCAACTTCCCAGAATCGTTTAATATTTTCCTCTACCAACTTACTAAAATAGCAGTGGGATTGTTTCACTGGCTGATTCAAAGAACCAGAAACGATCCAACCAAACGAGGTCTTATGCAGTGACGGTAAGCCTTTCCCCAGTTCTATGGTTTGATCTAGGAGTACCCTCCAAAAGTAACCTGAACCCAACAGAATGTCAATTTCAGCGTTTTGATTAAATTTTGGATCTGCCAATTCAATATCAGTAGGGAATTTCCACGAGCTTATATCAAACGTGCTCGATGGTAGTTGACCCGTGATTCGAGGAAACACTAAACAAGATGGTGATACCTCCAAAGTTTCGAATCGTGATTTGATTCGAATAGTTGTTTTATACTTCATTGTTGCAGATACCGAATTGAAACCAGCAACTGTAATATTAGTAGAAGTCAAGGGTAAATTGAGCAGCTTAACAAGACTCTCAGAAACAAAATTTGACTGCGAACCACTGTCAAGCAATATTCGTGCTGAATGCACATTTTGATCGATATCGAAAACATCGACTATCGCTGTCGCTAGGATAACTGACTTCTCGTAAGAAACTTGTGAAAATGATACAAGACTCGTGCCATCTGGAGAACTACTCGAAGCTTCTGTATTGTTATTATCCTGTCTATCTCTGGGACCCTCCAAATGTAGTAAGGTGTTATGGGGCTGTTTACATTTTCTACAAACATAACGTGACTTGCAATTTTTAGAGTTATGCCCTGGTGAAAGGCAGTTTTGACAGAGACTCAACTCTTTTATTTTTGAAATTCTCTCTGGAGTGTTAAATTTTAAAAAGTCCTTACAATAATAGATAGTGTGAGGTTGTTTGCAAAAATTGCAAGAAACGTTTGAAGAAGTTAATGTAACTCTTCTTGAAGAATTGGAAACCCTTTTTTCTTTATCTTTGGAAGTAGTGTGATTGGTTTCGAGTGCCTCTAACCAATCGGCGCGAGAACTTAAGAATTCGGTTAATTCATCGATTTTAGGGAACTCATTTTTGAGTCTATGTTTTTCCCATTCTTCCGCAGTGGATCTATCTAGTTTGGAGGTGACCAAAAAGATGATCATAGTATCCCAATGGGCCGTAGGTTGATCTAAAGTTTCAAGAGCACGCAAGTGCTCTCTAAGAGAATTGATTACGCTTCGAATACCTGAAGCAGTTTCGCGTTTTAGTGGTGGAAGTTCGAATAAAGCTTTCAAGTGGTTATGCACCAATAAACGTTTATTATTAAATCTGGAACATAACAAGTCCCAAGCGGTTTCATAATTAATAGTGGATACTTCCAGGGATTGAATAGTTTTCATGGCTTCGCCACTCAACGAAGCCTTAAGATAGTGATACTTTTGGATGGCACTTATCATAGTATTTTCATGAATAAGTGAAGAAAAGGTGTCTTTGAACTCAAGCCAATGATTATAATCACCGCTAAATTTGGGCAGATTGATAACCGGCAGTTTTACGTTTGTTAAGGATGAGGGCCTATTAATACTGGCAACACTCATCGTTTCGATTTGATCAACGTGATCGCCTATCATTGCATTTGGGCTCAACGGAATGTTTGTTACATCTACAAGTAATTCGGCAGTAGCTAAGTACTCTAATAATGTGTCGTTGAATTCATCACGATAACCGTAGTGTTTGTTTACATCGCTTTCGTCACAGGCTAGCTCAATTTGAGTTTGTAGCCGCTCAAATTCTAATTTTAATTCCTGTGCGTGTGCAACGCGTAGGGTTAATTCTTTTAGTTTGTTAGGCTCGACTTCATTCGTATCAATTTTAGGTTTTATCTCGGTAACAAATTTTACGAAATTGGTAAGTTTATGTTTGATACCGCCTCTCAGTCGTATTAAGGAAACCAAATCCTCCGCCATTGTATTTACTGTATCCAAAACGATTACAAATGATATTCAGAGAATTAACACTAGCGTGCAATAATAAACAGTTTTGATTTAAATAAGCAAAGTTTCAAAAGTTAATCTTATTCAAGAGTGTCAAGACTGCGTATAAATGCAAAATTGTGTAATCAGCATCCGTAATTAACACAACAATGCATAAAGTTAAAAAGTTAATAGTGTTAATTTGAGATTATCAAATTATGAGTTCAGTAAATTCAAAATTATTGAATTTATAAATGTCAAAGGGCTAAATAAAAGCCAGTAAGTAATGATTTGAAAATTAATCAAACCGGGGACGTAAAAAACGTAAAAGTGTCATGCAACTCAATAAGTAGCTATAAGTACAAACACAAACTGAGTAAATACAGAAGTTATAAAAAGTGCTTTTATAGAAAATATTTACTTATTCTCAAATAATAAGAGTGCATATGGTTCACAGGAAAGGCAAATTGGGATTAAAAACAGAGGTCTAACCTTTGAGTGTTGGACATTGCAGTGGACCACCTCGATGGAGTATTCGGCTGCCGCACGTGTCGTTGTTACCAAAGGTTGACGCATGTGTTGGCTTACTGGAATTGCTTCAAGTGACGATCGCCTTTTCTTGAACTTCATACGCAGTTGTATAAAATGTAATGTAATTTTATCAACTTTTTAAGTTGATAATTCGGACCGAAGGACCAAAAAACTATGTTAATAAAACACAGTCATTTAGGTTGACATAGCGAACCATTTAATATAAAAAAACTCATAGGTAATGGTACAATAATTTTTAAGTCTCACGAACCACATACGTTCTACATGATTGCTAACGCAAGACTCTCTGAGGCGCATTAATCGCGCACCCCACTCCTTCTTACATTAACACCACTCTTCAACTTTTTCAGAACCCATTCTCATTCCTTTAACCGCAATGTTGATTTAGTATCCTTCATGTTTGCCTTTTGAACGTCCTTGAAATTTTAGAAATCACTAGAATGAAATTGAACCCTACCTTATTTAATGAAGTCGTCGATTTTCAGACTGATTATTTAAGTACACTGTTTATATAACCTTTCAGTTGCCTTCTTAGTTATTTCTTAGTACTAATCCTTCCTACTATTCCTAAAATTTCATATTAAATTTTAATTTGTCAATGTATTAACGTCAGTTTTAATTTATCGCTTAATGGTGAGAGTAGTAGACACTGGAAATATGCCGCTTTAATTAAAATAATATTAAGGGAAGGTTGCGAGTTGTATTTTATTATTAAACAACATTATTGATTATCCTCCATTCCTAACAAGTATCAAGTATAATGTTTCGTGTTCCTCGATATAATACGAGGGACAATCCATTATTATTGAGAATAAAAGAACCAGTGTAACTTTTCAAAATTTTATTTTAGATTTCAAAGTAGTTGCCTTCTGCTATAATGCACTTAGCCGTTCTTTCCTTCCACTGCTTAAATGTTCCAAGCCAACCAGCTTTAGGAACAGCAGCATCGATCTCTTCTTCTGGAAAAAACCTTCTCTTTGGTTTCTTTAGCTCAAAAAACAGTCAAAACTCGCACATTGCCAGATCGGGCGAGTAGGAAGGGTGTTCGATTATTCATCTTGTTTATAGCCAAATACTACCGAGTTAGCTCTGCAGTGTGGGAAGAAGCATTACCGTTTTTAGCGATGACAGTCTTCTGCTCCTCTAGCTTAATAGCGCTCACTAGGCTGGTACTTCTAACACAGCGTACATTACTTTCTTCATTGCTCACTGCTTTCTGAATATTATTGTTGGTGTGACGGGGCCCTCTTGTCGAGTTGGAATATTGAAAAATAGTATGTAAGTTTTATCACCTGTTACAATTTTCGACAAAATTTGGTGTCCACAATTCTTAAGCAATGTTATGACAGTTTCGGACTGATGATATTTCTTCTCTTTTTTAACTAATTAACCATAACAACATGTTTTATATGTTTGTAATTGTTGATACATAAAAATAAAAAAGCTTGTAATGCACAAACAATATGTACTTTCATCTAAATTCTAAATATACAGGGTGGCCCAACGAAAAGGTAACAGACGGGTTTCTGGCCAGAGGGAATTTTTTTTGGGAAACGCAAAAACACGTCAATTTTTATATCAAGGGGGACAACTTTCGCCATGATTTTCAACCTGAAGTGATTTCATCCCTTAGCGCTGTGAGAACAACCCCTAAAATTTAAATAGGGATGATGGGGCAAGTGATACGTCATTTGAAAGGTCTTTCTTTTCTGATTTCAGTCCACTAGTTTTTTTTAATATTTTTTTAATTTTTAACCAAAAAAATTGAAGTTCCAAAATGGAAAATGAGGAAAGAGATTGAGGCATTTAAAAACTCAAAAAAGCTCGGACAGGTCAATTGTTTTTTTCCTAGAGAAGCTAGGTACTTTTACTGCTATTTGACAATATTGTTTCACCCCTTGGGTACAGGGTACACCCCTTACATTTTTAAATAAAAACAAGGGTTAATTTTTTCTTGTGCTAATTAATATAACAAGTTTATGAAAATTCAACCTTAATTTAATAAATGTTCGAAGTGCCTGCCTTCAGCTTCCATGCAATAGTACAAATTATCATTAAATCGTTCCCGTACATTTTGCAACATTTGAGGAGTGATCAGGCGGCATTCATGTACTATACAGTCACGTAACTCCTCCAAAGATTCCGGACCAGTGGACAAAACTTTACTCTTTACATGACCCCATAAAAAAATCTAATGGGGTGAGATCAGGAGGAACGATTTAATCAAAATCTGTATTATTACATGGAAGCTGAAGGCAAACACTTCGAACATTTATTAAAATAAGGGTTGAATTTGCATAAACTGATTTTATTAATTACCACAAGAAAAAATTAACCCTTGTTTTTATTTAAAAATGTAAGGGTTGTTTACCCTGTACCCAAGGGGTGAAACAATGTAGTCAAATAGCAGTAAAAGTACCTAGCTTCTCTAAGAAAAAAACAATTGACCTGTCCGAGCTTTTTTGAGTTTTTAAATGCCCCAATCTCTTTCCTCATTTTCCATTTTGGAACTTCAATTTTTTTGGTTAAAAATTAAAAAAATATTTAAAAAACTAGTGCACTGAAATCATAAAAGAAAGACCTTTCAAATGAGATATCACTTGCCCCATCATCCCTATTTAAATTTTAGGGGTTGTTCTCACAGCGCTAAGGGATGAAATCACTTCAGGTTGAAAATTATGGCGAAAGTTGTCCCCCTTGATATAAAAATTGACGTGTTTTTGCGTTTCCCAAAAGAAATTCCCTCTAGCCAGAAACCCGTCTGTTACCTTTTCGTTGGGCCACCCTGTATAACTATATAAGCTACTCCGTACTTTTCGGACACTCTGCATGTAAACACTTCTTTTGCATGACTTGTATAGTAGCATCTTAAGGCATTTTAATGGCAAAATTATGTTAGAACAAATTATTGTTACTAAACTAAGTAAATACACGTTATTTTACGTTATTCCCAAATTTATTTTGATAATAGTAATAGTTATTTACATAAAATTCAGAAAAATCTCACACTACTGAAGAGGAGTTAAATTGAAACACCAGGCACTTTGTGCCTCGTATTTTAAAGCTCCGAGTCAAGTAAGAGATTTTACTGACTTGCTTTTGTATTAAATATTTCCGGAAATCGCAAAAAAAGGCGAAATTTACAAACTTTAGAAAAATTTCTTACAAATTCCACAAATTCAGGTTTGTCAATTTTGTTGGTAGCTATAGTTACAATAGTTATTTATGTATCAAGTACGCAAAATAATGTTTTAGTGGATGAGTCGAGTTTGTCGGACGAGGCGAAGCCGAGTCCGAAAACTTAGACGAATCCACTAAAACGTTTTGCGTACGTGATGCATACAACATTTTTTTGCATGAATTCTCTAAATTATCAAATTAATTTCATAAAAATTTAATTTGGTACGTACAGAACAGTTGTAAACGTCATATTTAGCTTTGACATAGTTGTTATAGCAACAACAAGTAAATTCGTAAAAAGTCAAAATAAAGATATCGTAAATACGTCAAAACGAATGAAAAGGTTGTCATAGCGACTTTAGCGTACTTGTCCTTTAAAGATGTATTTTGCGGATTGTTTTCACTCCGCAAAATGGTTACTTTGGAGACAGAATACAAAAAACTATATTTTGCGTCTTGTAAAGTTTTTACAGTACTACTATCGGAGTAAAAATGCAAGGACCCTGACTTTAGAAGCTTGTAATCGTAATTTAATGAAATAAAGTGCATTTGAAAGATCATTTATTCCTAAAAAAAGGTGTACATGTACAGTTTTAGATTTTTGCAATACGTCGTTAATTTTCTGTATTAGTGTATGTGCAAAAAAGCGCTAATTATGACTCAAATTGCACAAGCGCTTGATTTTAAAAATTAATTACGGGTATATTATTGAAACTGAGTGGTAGATACTTATATATTTGAAAAATGTATACTTATATGTCGATGTGAGATGCTATTGAGGCCAATTGGTTTATTAGTCTTAAGGCTATAATAAAAAAACGACATCTTGTGTCAGTACCTGAAAGTTCGATATTAATAATATTGACAGCAACATAAAAAGTTAAACCAATTATGTTGTGGTCTAACACGATTAAAAAAAAATGCCATTATACATCGTTTTATTTTAAAGAAATTTGGAAAAAAGGATAGATGCTTCATTTGGCGAGGTGAAGTGCAGTGCGCGGGGAAGGTGTTGTCGTACACTATTGCTCTGAAACGCATGGTTTTGTATAATACAAAAGAATAATCGCATTGTTGTGGTTTGCTGCTCGCTGTTTACGATGTGGTAGATTACCTCTCGCGGGAATATGTGCGTCTTTCGTTCGCGATAATCATAACATTTACTTTGAATTACAAGAAAACAAATTTTGTTTTCAATAAAGGAATAATGCCGCTTGATTTTAGTAATACCAATTTAGCATTTAAAACAAGAATTTTTTCTTTAGTTTCCGTATATTGGAAAATAGTAAATTTTCGATTAGGGCTCATAAAACCAGTTAATTATATCAATAATAAACATAATAATAATAATAATCACTTTATTGCCGACACAATCGTTACCTAACGACAAGCAACGTCACAAATAAACACACAAATGGGCTTTCGACTTTTGAGAAGTATGTGTGCTACAGCATTTTTAAATTTGGTAACAATTTATGGACCAATAACAATTTTATCATAATTTGAAACTGACCGTCAGTCAAGAAAATGCTAAATACAGTGTTTTTATTGCTGTTAAATAAAATAATAGTTAAACAATTGATTCAGGAGAGTTTAATTGGAGTTGAGTGAGTTTGATTTTTTATTATTCATTGAACAATAACCCTATTCACGACATTTACTACATGAAAATTTATATCAAAGTAGAATTAATACTGCTCGCATGTTATTTACCAAACTTTTACAACGAAACTGAATATTCTTTATGAGGAATACCTTTATACACATAATACAAATATAAGTTTCTTCATCAGATTGATTAAATTAAAGTAACAGTTGAAAGATAAATTAATTGAGATCATCAAGGTATTTTTGTTTCTTTACAATTCTTATTGAATTCAATTTCTCTTATGTTACATAGAGGTATCTTTCAAAAACATAATCAATAGCTTTGTCAAAAGTTTGTTTTCCTAACTTACGTTATATGAAACCATTATTAATTATAACAAAGTATTTTTTTTAAAATCGGCCAGAAAGTAGTAGTTTCCGGATTATTTTTAGGCTAGAAAATGTCATTTTGACGGACTGAGCCGGAAAGTCATTGTGATAGTCCGGTAAAAGTTTTACCGGACTCATTTTTACTTTACCGGACTCATTTTTTACTTTCCGGCCTAGAATGGTCAATTGTTCTTCCCGTTTCTGGACGATTTTAAAAAAAATATTGTACGTAATACGTCCCAAAAGTGCTTTTACTGGACTCGCAGGCTTGCAGGACTCGCCTGCGGCTCGTCCTGTAATTTGCCTACTTGTCCAGTAAAAGGTCACTTTCGGGACTTGTTACGTAAACTACTATTATTTGTCCATATGGATGTGGGTAGTTAGAAGTTGTGTTACACTCGACAAACTTTACTATTTTCCAAGTGTACAAACAGTCCGTAGACATTTCTAACTTCATTGAAAACACAATACTTTATTAGTATAAAAGTACAATGATTTTTCATCACACACCATTTGAACGTAGGTCGTTCGAAATTTTACTCCATATTTCACACAAGTGAAGCTTTGCAAATTATATTAGGAGAGTGATTTGTGTTTCATGCAAAATGAGCTTTAAAATTTCTCATAAGTAATTGCTAATCTAATAGTCTTAACAATTAAGTTAAGATACAATTGATATCGTTTACTCAAAAATATTATTAAACAAAACATTCAATTAAGTCGGAAATGTGCTGTTCCAGTTATTTATACATTTTGTTGAAGCACTGAGATTATATTGAGTAGCTTATTTTTAGCTTAATTAGTTTATCCTCGTTTTCGAAAAGAGCAGAATCTAAGTGTTTATTTAATTCAAACCAATTAAGGATCCAGATTTATCGATTAATGCTCTGTTCAATTCTCTTATTTTTGTAATCTAAATTCTTCGCTGTATTGAACTTGGATTTTCTTGACATTTTCTACTAATTTATTTCTATTTCTGTTCCGAGGGGGGTGGGGGATAATTATAATAGATAGTAATAATAGTTCCGTTTTTAGAAAAACATATGATGTTATACGGACCACTTAATTTTAGCCCAACCACATCTGGAATTTATCCAGCCAACAACCTCCTAAAGATACAATTTAGTAGTTTCATTACATTTTCTCAAAATATTCTTCATTAGTCTCTATACACGATTTCATACGCAGAACCCACGATGTCAAACACTTCTTTTAAAATGTCCCTGAACGGTGAAGCAAGTAGATTAATACATTCATGCTCGCTTACAGCAATCCTGAAATGTTCAACTAGTTGACAACAATTTAAACTGTGTAGTTTTCTCAAAATAATGCATTATTATTGTAAAGACAATATGTTCGTACCTCATTTCTTTCCTAGGTACCCGAATTACAGCGCCACCAAATTAATGATTAAATTTGAAAAGCCATGACTTAGATACTTTTTGAAATTTAGATTTTTAGTGCTAATACCTTGTTATTGTGTATTCAATTGCGTAAAAATCTATTAAATTTTAAGTTGGATATTCAAACTTGTAGTATTGTATAATAAACTGAAAACACGTATTCCAACAAATATCAGCCTCGAACATTAAAATTCCAAAAGAAAGACTAAGCATGAAAAAATAAATGAACTAAACCATTAATTCTTTAAAAAATTCTGTAATGACTCCTATGGTATATTCATAATCAGTGGTTCGAGACCGCTTTTTATACATCTTGACAAGAATTGTATCGAAAATCAAATTTATACCAGAAAATTTCAGTTCTTGCCACTATTACATAATTTAATTTCAGTAACACATCCATTAATGGATAGTGTAAGAATTTTCCACCGATAATTTCAATTTACTCCAACTTACCTCCAAAATTAGTCAATTCCTCTTCCATTCTTTCAGCTATTGCTGACTCATGAAGGTTTTGCGGTAAGATCTTCGTGCAGCGTCGACCAGTGGACGTCTATACGCACCAAGTGTCAAACGTATTGCTTAGACAGTCAAGAAGAAGCTTTTATGGTTCTATTACGTTAGTCATCGTTTCAGTTTCTACGGAATAACCCATTGCATTGTCGCGATGAAAAATAATTAACCTTGATAGTTTTAGATCGCTGGGAATCCTTTTGACAAGGCCAAAGAATGGTTGTTCTATTCGCCCCTTTATCCCCAATTGCAATTCATAAAATTGCCTCTTTGTTGTTTTAAAACTTACATCTCGTAATAGCGAAATTACAAAAATTAAAATAGCATGTGTGATACTTTCCACTTCTATAGGTACCAAAATATTAGGCATTTATTTAGAAAAAATGCGCTTAGTCTGCGCATGACCCATGCACCATTTATTATTGTTCCATTATATGTATGCAAAATCGCTAAATTTAGGACCTGACTGCAACAGCAGATACGTTAATGATCTATCATTTCATTTTGTCACAAGCTCGTTATATTTTCCTTGGTGTTGAACCTACTCGTCGTTTTTTCTAGATTTTCCATTATGTTTGTTCTTTCTGTTTTTTTTTCCTATTTATATTCAATCAATCCATCATAATTTTATTTGTTTAAATATACATTATTATACAAATGAATTCGAAGGGAGGAAGACGAAAAGAGAAGGTGTAGACTGTGCAGAGTGGGATGGGAAAATTTGAAACATATGTTAGGGAAGTGTGATGAGTTGAGGGAGGAACAAAGGAGTTGGAATATTTGGGGAGGGGGGGGGGGAGAAGAGTTTGGGTGGATGGAGGAAGTTGTAGAAACAAGAGGAAGAATTGTAAGGGTAGCAGGAGAAAGGCAGGGTAATTGGGGAAAGCCAATGTACGCTATAAGGATTAGGAAATTTTGGTGTTCTTTTGCAGTATGTATTATGTATAATGGGGACAATTATGTAAGGAGAAGGTATGAATACGATTCATTTGTATAATAATATAATAGGTAGGTATATTTAAACAAATAAAGTTTTGATCAATGTTTCTATTCCTTTTTCTCATTACCTTTATCGTGGGGAAATGTATCTTTTGTTTCTCCGTCCTCTCGTTTATCAGTTTTTGTAGTGCGATTAGTCGATGCAAATGATAAATTTTGCTCATTTTGACTCCACTTCTCTGTAGTCTTCCAATGAATTATGTTCTTCCTCTGTCTGCATTTCGTTTTATTTGTATGTTTTCTTATTCTTTTGGTAGCCTACTTTAACTTGCCCTTTACCTTTCGAAGCTTTAGAATTATTTCTCTCACTTGTTTTTGGATATCCCTTTTATCATTATCGATGACTCTTTTAGCTGTTGTTTATTCTACATAGCAAGCTTATGTGCTATTATATAATTATAATAATAATAATAATAATAATAATAATAATAATAATTTATTGCCCAACAGGTAAGAGGACCCAATTACAGGACAATATACAAGCATAAACATTAGACTAAGTTTAAAAAATCAACCAAAGAACATTCAAAAATATCGACACTATTAGAGATGGTGTTAAAATAATTACACATAGTATGAATTGGCGAGTTTTTCATCAAGTTAGTGCGACAATATTCCAAGTAGAACAGATGGTTTGATCGAGAGGAGGTTCTCGGTACATGAAATTTAATTAAATTCAGTAACGACGGGGAATCAATCTTGTTGTGTAACAGTTTAAACAAAAATGTGAGGTTTAATCTAATCCTACGTTGCTGTAAAGATTGCATTTGGAAGCACTCTAAAAGATGGAGCTGGCTATAACCTCTTTCCGGATATTCCTGGTACTTTTTGAAGAAAAGATACTTCAGAAACTTTCTCTGAACTTGCTCGAGATTAGAATTACGGATCTCATATATGGGATTCCATATCAAAGCACCATATTCAAGTTTTGATCTTACTAAGGAGAAGTACAAGACCTTAATAGCATTTATACTTTTAAATTGTTTTGTATTCCTTATAATGAAGCCTAACATTTTTTCATTGAGGAAGAGGAAACTTGTTGAATATGATGAACGAAACTAAGTTTCGTATCAAAAAATATGCCTAAATCTTTTATAATGTTGTATCTACCTAATGGCATTTCATTTAGTTGGTAGCTAAATAAAATAGGTGTAGTTTTACGGGTAAGTGATAATATCTTACATTTCGATATATTTAAAAAGAGACTATTGATGTTACACCACTCCTGTATTTTTGCCACTTGTTTTTGTAAGAACTGACAATCAGCAATAGTATTGATGCAACCGAATATATTGAGATCGTCAGCAAATAGCAGCTTTTCACAAGAAATTGCACTGGTCAGATCGTCAATAAATATTATAAACAACAGTGGACCTAAATTAGATCCTTGTGGCACACCAGCTGGCACAGGATGAATATTGGAATTAAAACTATTGTAGGTAACATATTGTTTACGACTAGAGAGATAGGATGTAAAAAATTTGACGAGTAAATCACTGAAACCGAATTTATGCAGCTTATGAATGACAATGTCATGGCTGATGGAGTCGAAGGCCTTGGAGAAATCAGTGTAGACTACATCGACTTGGCCCTTTTTATCAAGATGGTTAGAAACGTATTCAGTGAAATAAATAAGATTTGTCATGGTTGATCTGTTCTCCATAAAGCCGTGCTGGAACTGAGAGATTTGGTTCTTTATGAGTGGATATATCTTTGAGTACAGTAATAGTTCAAAGACCTTAGCGAAATTTGATATAATACTGATCGGTCTGTAGTTTGTAATTAGATGAGGATCTCCTAATTTGAGTACAGGACATACCCGAGCTGTTTTCCAACAGTCTGGAAACGGTCTTTAAAGCCGTATTAAAAATAATATGTAAGGGTTCAGAAAATACACTTGTATCTGTGGAAATAGTCGATACTTTAGTTTCTCTATGATGAATTGTACCCCTTTTTCTGTCATGTTCCCTCCATTGATGCCGGTGTTTAATTACTATGTTGTTTCTTCTCTTCTCTTTATCCATTTTTTGTGCTCCCCTTTGGACATATTTGCTGCTTCTCATTTACCTACTTCTTGTGTGTCATTTCTTTTTCGATTTGATTTATCTCTCAGTTCTGTGTTTAGTTCGTCGTATTAAGTATTTTTAACTCTTTGAACTCGTTTTTCCCTCATTTCTCTACTGCTTAATTGCGACTAGTCTTCATCCATTTTTATTGTGTTGTTGTCTGGCGACCTTTGGACTATTTTATTTTTTTAGAAAACATTTTAGTCTTCGTCCAGATTTCCCAAATGGAATTAAATAATTTTTTAATTTGTAATCGTTCCGTTTATTTACCGCTGATTCAGGCCCCCTCTGTAGGCCCATCGATGCATCTTCGACAAACGGAAAATCTGACCACTTTACAATTGTGCAAATTGTACTTTTCAGTGATGACATAAATGTTGTGACTCGACTCTTATTTGATATTAAGTTTTACATTCAAATTATAATGCAAGTGAATCCACGCATGAATTAGAAATTGGAGTGCTCATTTAGGAAAAAAAGTAGGTACTTAGCGTGTTTTACGCATTTAAAAATAAAGTGAACCGAAGGTAGTAATCACAAAAAAACTAGTAAATCAAAGCGAAAAACCTACAAATCAATTAAAAATAGTAATTTGTTTTGCCAAATATTCGGCATATTATGTCAACAGACGGCAGGTAATTATAATTTTTACGCCGTACTAATCAATCAAATCTAACTCAATTTACAAATTCATCACGTCTTTCTCCTGCCCACCTCAAATTTAATGTATTTTGATTTTAATTAATTTATTCTATGGATTCTCATCAATTTTGTTTACTTCGTCTACGACATTTTTTTTACGTAAATACACCCTAAATCTTTTTCTTTGATGTTTGTCCATTTCTTCAATAAAATCTGGCTAAGAAGTAATGATACGAGATTATTTTTAAGCTCACGTAACAACAACAATAAAAATAAATTCTTGTAGTTTTATGCAAAACACTTATCAAAAATTATCTGTAATTTTATCACATTGAATTCAGAAAAAGAAAGAAATCAACTACAAAAAATGATGTTCAAACTGATGATAATCTAAACAAAGCTGACATCTATGGACTATTTTTCGCAATGTATTTAAAATTATTAAGGGCCTTTCTTGCACTTACCTAAATGTTTGTTCTGTAGCATATCTGAAATTATTTATTGTTCTGTGTGGTTTACTATAAATTTTGTGTTTAAGAAACCCCCAAATAAAAATATCTAACATAGACAAATCGGGTGATGTGGGAGGCCACTTTATAAATTCATGAATTCTTATCCAGCGCAGTGGAAAATTATTGTCTAAAAACGGCCTAACAACATGCGAATTGTGAGCAGGTGCCACTAGTACAGTCAATTTAAACACAAAAATATACAAACATTGCAAAAAATCCTATGTTACGTTTGCTTTTTTCATGGTGTTAGGTTCGGTCCCAGTAGTAAATACTCAATTTTGCAACTTCGAAAAACTTGTGGAAACTTGGGGGGGCACCAAAAACCGCTATTTTTTCGGACTTTTTTCAGTTTTAGCCTCGTAGATCAAAAACTATGAGTTGTAGTGCAATGAATATGATTATCTTTTTTAAACTGGACTAAATTTTCTACCATTTGAGCCTAACCGGAAGTCTGTAAGTATAATAGTTTCCGAGATACAGCTCTTCAAAAATAGGCATTTTCCCTAAATCTGTTTTTAGCGTATCATCCATGATTCGAGCCAGATATTGCCACAACGACGTGCCCTACGATCATTGTCATGGAGGAAAAAATTGTAGGACATTTTATTACCTTTTATTTAAGCATAGATGCATTCCTGTAGGCCTAACAGTTCTCGAGAAAAAGACGGAAAACCGGAAAACAGTGAAATCGCTACGATTCCACATATATGTAATTGCATTAATATGATTAGAAGACATTTTCTGATTATTCTTATTTAGCCTAGTGAACTAACGCTCAAAAAGGGCTTGTAGACAGACTTTTTGATCCTAAAGATTTTATTTCTGGGATGTGTTTGGTGATGATTATACGAAAAGTAGCGTAACAAAATGTGCGGATTTGTTTGGTTTTCCGTTTACATCTCTTGAACAGGCCATCGTAGTGGGAAATGGCCAATTATTAAAAAAAGCTGATTAAATTTTCTACAAGTTTGCCTCTATGCGTTTTTGCTCTATCTCTATCCGTTGAAGAGATATTCGCTGTCAAGAATTGACATTCTTTTTGAAAATCGCTTTTACACGACGTTTTTCGGCAAATATTGTGCCCTAGCTCCTAAAGTATTGGGTTTATAGCAAAAACTGCCGAAATAAAAGTTGTAGACCATAAAATTTCCTATAAAATACATATACCGTTTAATATTTTATCTTAAATAGATTAGATGTTATAGTTATTTAAAAAAAACGTTGAGTTCAAGATGGAATAGAGGGCACTAGAGAACAAGTAATTTTGTGGAAGGTTTGGAGCTAAATCTGATATGTGAGTATTAAATACAGATTACCTGCATCCTTAGCCAAACAATTTCAGTCTTATGCGCCACCATGTTTAATGGTCTCATAGTCTTTTCTTAATACATTTATGATAAGGTTAATGTTTGACGAAAAGAACAAAAGTATTTTCTCAAGGCAGCTTTTATTTTATAATTGGCCATTTCCCACTACGATCGCCTATTCAAGAGATACAAAGGGAAAACTAAACAAATCCGCAAATTTTGTTACGCTACGGAGTTAGCTCATACGGTAGGGCTGGGGACTTTTCGTATAATTATCACCAAACACCTCCAAACACATCTTAGAAATCAAATCATTAGGATCAAAAAGTCTGTCTACAAGCCCTTTTTGAGCGTTCGTTCGCTAGGATAAATAAGAATAATCAGAAAATGTCTTCTAATCATACTAATGCTATTACATCTATGTGGAGGATTTCACTGTTTTCCGGTTTTCCGTCTTTTTCTCGAGAACTGTTAGGCCCACAGGAATTCATCTATGCTTAAATAAAAGGTGATAAAATGTCCTACAATTTTTTTCTCCGTGACAAGAGTCGTAGGGCACGTCGTTATGGCAATATCTGGCTCGAAACATGGATGATACGTTGAAAAAAGATTTTGGGAAAAATTGCCTATTTTTGAAGAGCTGTATCTCGGAAACTATTATACTTACAGACTTCCGGTTAGGCTCAAATTGTAGCAAATTTAGTCTAGTTTAAAGAAGATAATCGTATTCTTTGCACAATAATTCGTAGTTTTTGAGCTACGAGGCTAAAACTGAAAAAAGTCCGAAAAAATCGCGGTTTTTGGCGCCCCCCTCAGTTTCCACAAGTTTTTCGAAGTTGCAAAATTGAGTATTTACTACTGGGACTGAACCTAACAACATAAAAAAGTCAAACCTAATATAGGATTTTTTGCAATGTTCATGTTTAAAATGACTGGACTACACATCTTATCGAAAGTGGATTTCGTTCAGTTGAACGAAAGGCAGATCATCTAGTAAATCAGGCATAACTTGCTCCAAAATATCAAGATATGTAGTTTCACTAAGCGTGTCTTGATAAATAATTAATATATCTTACGTTGGTATTCAAAACAATAAATTCCACTACCCTAATTCCAAATCGTCCTTGTTGCATCCTAGCCAATATCATTTCAGTATCGGAATTTCGTTCATTCATATGATATCCAGGACTGCAGTAAACTAAAAAAAAAACATGTTTGATTGACTTTTGACAGGAAAAACGTAAAAATATCGCAATTGTTGTCTTACTATTTTTATAATAACTAAGAAGTGAACAAAAATAGTAAAAACAAATCCAGGTCCCTATTTATATCTTTTGAACTGATGATGTTATCTAGGAGCTGAAACGTCTGACGATGCCACGTTGATCCTCTGAAAAAAGTGTCTTAAGAATGTGTTTACAGAATGTAAATATAACAACCGAGTTGTTGTTGAATTGGGAAATAAATAGTGAGGGTATAGGTCAGGGTTGTTCCAGGCTTGAGGTCCAGGACGATGCGTATACCCCCTCCCCCCAACACAGTTTTCCAAAATGGAGGATCCAACATTCCAAATTGTCAAGTCGAGCTATATTTAGTTATTTTTCGCAGATTTAGCGCTAGGGTTCCGTTAGATTGTTATTTTTGCTAATTTTGATCAATCCTGATATAATATTCACCTCAACCAGGGTTAGCAAGTCTTTTGTCAATTAAAATTAATAAGCAATACTTGATATTAGATATGACTATAATTCATTCACACGATCTGGTATTTTGCCAATACCGTGTGCATTGGTGAGTTCTTTATTGAGAAGAGCTAAAGATAATTTGGTGTTGCCAATCAATTTACGGCCTTTAACTAAAGTGAAAAATAAAAATTCCATTTGCATCTTTGTTTCTGTACACTTGCCAATAAATAAACAATTTTCACAAGGGGAAAAAATACGAAATGGTACACGTTTGTATATTGAAAATGATGGTATGCAATACCCCCCCCCCCCCCCCCCCCCAATTCGAACAGCGTTCCCCGGCGTCCCGCGTCGCCACTAAGTAGGGGTGCGCTTGTGTAATTTAAAAAAGGTGGGGGTATGCCACCCCCCGCATCCCCCCACAATTCGAGCACTGCAACCGAGATGTAACACCTCGCCAAATTGGACAATTTTCAATTTCGCCTGTATCTTTTAAACTCAAAATATGGTTACGTCATCGATTTAGTTTCCAAAAAGAAGCAGAGGAAAGCGCAAACTACAAGTCGCTAGTTCTAATATTAAGTGAGTTACCCATCTAAATGTAGAGATACCTACTGTGCATTTCTATGATTGTTGTTATATCGTGGGATCGTGTTAATTATTTTGTTTTTTCGGATTAGGTCTTTATTTTAACATCAAACGATTGGGCGAACCCGTGGATCTAAATTAATGTTTCCAAAAAAATGTGCAAAACATTTTCAAAATTTCACAAAGTACTTATTGTTATTATTATGTCTAAAAAAAGGTTTCTCAACGCATCATTTATTACCTTGTAATCTCTTTGGCAGTAGTTTGAATATAATTGAAATTAGCAGTAACGATTTGTAGGTTTAATTTCCACAAACTATATAGTTTTTTTCATTATTTAATTGATATAACATTTTACTAATAGCTTTATGTTCAAGATAGTAACTGCAAGAACAAGATACAAAATACGATTAATATGCAAAGCTGTGTTCTTTTTCCAAAAGTTTAGTTCAGTAAACAACAAATTCTTTTCTTTGTAAATAACGACTGTAAAAAATATGTTACCAATCATTTGCTTTTGTAATAAAAATTTAAAAACCTAGTTTCAGAATTAAATATTCAAAAATTGGAACCAAAATAAAGCTTGTAAAGATTTCAGACTCTTTTTTTCACAAAATTCTGTCAATTCAACGTACCTAATAATAAATTAACACACTGCATCATTATTGCCTTAACGAATGCTTGTGTTAAGGATAAGGATAAGAATAACAAGGTTTTGTTTAATTAATAGAATAGTTTGTTTAATTAATAGAACTTCCTATTAATTATGAAATTGTTAGCTCTTTTTCACAAATATTCCTTTAGATCTGGTTGTTTATTGGAATAGGTTTTATTGATTTTATTCCAGTTAAAAGTCACCATAGTGTTTTATAACACTACCTTAACATCGAATAAATTGGAAATTTGATAGACTTGCATTAAAACCGATATCCCTGTTATTTTCTTTTCATTAATGAAAATGTACTTTCTTTGATCATATTAAGTTTGCATATTTACAAATCTGCTTTTCTCTGGGAACTTTTCCACAAGCCATTCGGTACATCACCTGTTCTCGATCAATTTTTCTTCCTTAGTTTCGGAAAGTAATCGTGTTTCTAACTTTTGTGCTCCTTTTTTTCCGAGCGGCGAACTTTAATTTTACGTTGACTCATTTTACTGATCGATAGGGATAGATGAAAACTGTAAAACTGCTCAAATACGCAATTAAGCGATAAGTTGTTAATTGATAATTCGTATTAGGTATGTATATACCATTAATGTTACTTACGTTAGATTCGTACAGTTAGTTAATTATTATTTTTAGTCTGACCCACCTAACTTAAATTAACAAAGAAAATAACATTTTATGAGATTTTTACGCATTGAACGGAGAACTTTGACACAAATGTTTGTATTTTATGTGATTGTGCTTATGTAACGATGAGGTTTCTTAATATAAATTTTGGTTAAAGTAATTACCTTTGAATACTAAGTAAAAATGTACCCCTTTAAAACCGTTATGATGTTATGAATAGTTTTGAGAAGGATCGATAGATTGAAGTGACCATACGTATGACGTCAACTGAAATACACGTGTTTCCAATACTGAAGTTGGGGAATGAAGAGAAGTCCATGCTAAAAGTCAATTTTCGTGGACACGTGTACCAATTACCTTTAAAGTTCAGTGTAGTAAAATGTTGTTTCGATACGTTTATGAACTTCAATACATGGGTATTAGGAATATTTGTTATAGTTAGTAATCAGTACATACAAGCTCCTTTTCATTGACGTAAATGTTTTTGGTCAAATCTTATTTCAAAAAAACGTAGGTAGACACATTGACTTTATACAAGACATTAGGTTTAAAGTTGCATCGATTACTCGTTTGATACTTATAACAATCAAGTTATAATCACTTTAGCTCGTGTAATCCGCACAAAATAGCTATTTTGCTGAGGTGAAAATCAAACCGAGCCACGTTGTCGCCAGATATAAAATAAAACCGGAAGTTCTATGATGTAAAAGATCCACTACGAATATTTCGAAAACTGCTTTTATGCAATTTTACAGACAAATAGCGATTTTTGTTTCAATGAGGGGGATGTTAAATGCGCAACAGCTTTACCACACCAACCCCGGCTAAATGATATCTAGAGAATTTCATTTGAATCATCACTATAATTTAACTTTATAATCATCATCACCTTTAATTTTAAAAACCTATATTTTCTAAGCAACAATTTGCATATCGGTAAATACAATATTTTACTCGTAAGGCCAAATGTGAACTACCAACCTCCCCTTGGAATTATATTTAATAACAACAGTAAGTTTATTAATTTGCTGTTAAATTGCTACATGTTTCGAGATACTCCGATCCCATTATCAAGCAAAATCGTTGGAAATGTCCGTTAAAAATAGTTGTATAAAATAATTACATATCTAATTGCGACACATGAAAATTAACAAAATCGAGTTTAAATGATAGGTTAAGAACTGATCTAACTGAACTAGTTCAAATCGCCATAAAATTGATAAAATTTAAAGGGTCCTCCAGTGAGGAACCCGGGTATTGCCTTAAGGGCCAGGGAAATAGGGGGAAGAAAGGGGATGAATAAAATTATGGGGAAATTAAAGGTGATAGCAAGTGAAGGAAATGAATGAATATGGATGACACGCCTTATCTGTCTAACCCCTTTGCGAGAAATGGACCACACCACTGTTATATTTTACTCGAGCGCACATAACTCTTTTTTCATAGCTTCCATCAATTTAATAGAATTTTTATAGTCAATTGCTTCTTTTTCACTTATCCTTACCTCTGACGAACTATAAAAATTTATTTCTCCAATCAATTATGGTTTGATTTCTTCCAGTGCCATTCTGCTGACTTTCCATTTCTTCGTGGGATTTAGATAATCATGGCTTTCAGTTAGGATTTCTTCCGTGTCTTCCCTCTTGTTGTCATCAATATCATTTTCATCCAATTATCCTTACTGAATTTTCCATTTCTCTTATTCTTCTTGGTTGTCATATTCACCGTTATTCCCGTTGTAACTTTCTCTGCTTTATCTAATACAGGTATGTGACGTTTCACTACAGTCTATGAAAGTTTCATCTTTCTTCATTTCTTTTGTCTTCCTTTCAAGAAAATAGATCCTGTAACCTTTGGTATTTTATCTAGGTATATCCAACGAAAATTTCTCATTCGCTTTTTGCGTAAGTACGTAACCATCAAAACCGAATATTCCAAGGTTATTGATATTATATTCTTTTCCAAGCCATACTTGGAACGGGGTTTTTCCTAAAATTATGCTCGTTTCTGTTCGATTTAATACACATGTGCTATATTGACTGCCTCCACTCAAAAAATCTTTTAAATATCCTTAGCCTGTAACATGGTTTTTGATTCGCTACGGCTAAATGGTAGGTAGTTTATGCTGCTTACCTTGCAACAGGTTAAATGATCAGGACTTTGACATTTTGTACAAAAACACATTTTAAGGTGGGTTGCTCCTATATAGGTCCTAAAACTCTCTTTTTCCGAGATAAAGGGTGTCGAAATTTTCTAAAAATAAAGTTTTTATTTATTTATTTTCAAGTTTATTTCCGAACTGTGGAAAATATTCAAACCAAAATTGGCTCACAAGATACGGACAGAGGGTCATAAGATCCATGGCAACCATCGTTTTTGTACACAGCCAAAATACGTTTTTCGTGAAATAAATGACAAAAATTTACTTTGTGGCCGGATGGTAACAGAACCGAAAAAAGTCAAAAGACATTTTTTGTTCAGAATTGAATGCTCTATCGAAAAAGCTATTGAGAATAGTTAATTCAGAGCCGTACTCTTTTTATTTATCAAATTAGTAGAACGGATTACCCATATCTCCGCCACTGGTTGATTAAAAAAATTCATATTCTTCAATCTTGTGGCCCTCTGTCCATGTATCTTGTGTGCCAATTTTGCTTTGAATATTCTCCACAGTTCGGAAATAGATAAATAAAAACTTTATTTTTTAGACAATTTTAACGCCCTGTATCTGAGAAACAAAGAATTTTAGGACCTGTGTTTACAGGAGCAACCCATCTTAAAATATGTTTTTCCACAAAATGTCAAAGTCCTGATCATTAAACCTGGGACACCCTGTATATTCGACACTGTTTTTATCTGAAATTTGTTTCACTTGCGTAACTGTTTTATTGTTTTTAATAAATTTGACTTAGGTATTTCTTGTCCGAAATCCTAGAATAATCCTTTTGCGTTACACTACTTTCTAAAAATAGGTTCATTTTTAACATGGGAATGTGCAGTTTTGGTTGGAATTCATGATTCCCCATCAAACGCATCCAATTTTTTTATTGAACAACACCTATTACCTTAATTTTGCTCCCATCACCAATAATATACTTGCTTTTCGACTACACGGTAATTTACAAATCGGTTCTTGTCATAGCTCACTTGCTCTACTGTCCACCAATCAAGTACCAATTGCAGATATATTTTTACGGAAGAATGCATTACTCACTTGCAACATTGCTCTTATCACGTTATTTTCCTTGTATTGGTTTCTCCCAGATGGGAGACCTTCTTAGGGAGTTGGTTGTGTAGGCTAGGCTAATGAGAACACATGTACTTCATTCTTTCACCGACGTTTCGACTGGTACAGTCCAGTCATCTTCAGGGTTCTTTATTGGAAGACATGTCCAGTCCAGTCGAAACGTCGGTGAAAGAATGAAGTACACGTGTTCTCATTAACCTAGCCTACACAACCAACTCCCTAAGAAGGTCTCCCATCTGGGAGAAACCAATACATTGAAATTAAAAGGAGTACACCTACGTTATTTTCCTTTTGACATCTTATGACGACAACTTTGTGTAATAATGGTTTCTTATAGTAATAACACTCAACGATTGTTTTATTACATCTCCATTCTTTACAATATTTCTTAATATGCTCCCCTTTACCGCACGCACTTGGAATAAATAATGGACCAGACATAGAACAGATACAGAGAAACACACGTACATTACTCACTAAACACCGAATACATCATCCACGAGCTTCACGAGGAGCTAGGGGCTTAACAGACAGCGTTCGTACACCAACTACACAAACTACGAGAATACTTTTATAACGAATCACACATTTTAGCACTACACAAAGCAGTCACACATGCAGACAAATCGTACACACCCTTAAACATAAATCATAGAAACATCACACCACCAATGCGTAGAGATACGTACACCACACATAACATGTAAACTTGGGCACAAAAGACTTTACACGGACGATATCCATACATTAACGGAGAAAGCGTTGATACCATGGGCCCCACTGCCCATTTGCCCCTCCCCTCCTGGACTCGGACTCTATGCAGCAATAATTTCTTAAATAACGAAACGCTTTTTTAATTTGCTTCATATATTGTTGAAATGGCTAATGATCTACCCCAAAATGTCCTTCCCTAGAAATTATTGTATGGGCGGCCATGGTTGATCCTATAGCAACCCATGCTTGGTTGACCAAATGTGAGATTTTCCCATAGTCAGAAGGTTTCATGTTTGTCATACAAGATCAGGTCATTTACACACGAAATTACAGAAAACACATAATTAAAGGTAAGACATTTACTTAATTATGATTTTTGTAGAGAATGTTCGCAAACACCGAAAACCTTACAACACATTGTTTATCAGCATGTACATGTCGGGCACAAACAGAGTACATACAAATACAGACACGATCATGTAGCTAAGACAATACACCAAAAAGACGATGGCATGATGTTGCACCTGTATCTATCATCAAACCACCATTGCATTTTTCTTTCTATTTACTAAAACGTTTTTCACATAACATTACCTTGAAGACGAAATACTCACCATTTATGCTTCCTTCATTGTTTATTCACCGCTTTATGTTTTATGACCTTTTCTTAATTGTTTAATACTCATTAATCATACCATTCACATATTCAATGTTGAAGATTGGGCTCCCCAAATTTATTTCGGAACGAAGTACTACTTAAAGTTGCTTATATATGCAATGAAATTTAATTTTCATGACTAAATAAACCACTTCATTTTTGAAAATAAGGATGAACGTTTATTGTGGATATCTAAATGTAATTTTTATCGATAGAGAGATTGAATATTAAGAGGAAGCTTTGATGCATCTACACTGCTTATAGGTTGTAACTGAAATATCCTTCTCAATGGAACATTGTGTGTTGCCTACCATCAACACAAAATTATCACGGTGCGGTGTCAAATTTTGAGTCGTTTTTCCATGATAACTTATCTATAAATGCGTTTAGGACAATTCCTAAAAATGCTATAAATTTGTAACGTTAATACTTACCTAGGCAATAACGCCAGGAACATTTCTTTTCTTTACTATTTTTCAAAATGTGTTTGACGTTTCTTCTTAAAAAAACACTATTTCCAAAGATTTGTAATAAAGCCAGCGTTATTGCCTTGCTAGAGCATTCACTTTTCAAGGGAATGTTCGATCCCTTCAACCAAAATCCAGATTTTGTGTAACAAAGTCCAAGCATTTTCTAGTACTATGGAACGAGTGTATTGTCCAGCCTTAAATAAATGTGTAGAACCGGGCGTATAGTACATACAAAAGCAGGAATGGCTTGGTGTCCTGGACTGTAAGCCAGAGCAGTGGCAGGAAATAGGATTCGAAGCATTGTCAAAAGACTCTGTAGTCCTTCATTTCGATGTTTCGCCAGCGAACACAAAGGTTACAGTATCGAAATGTGCTTCCGATTTGTGATCAATAGATGGAAGAAAACAAAAAAATCTTTCAACTATTAAAAAACGATTGTCAAATTATTTCAACGTGAAATTTGAAACTTCCGCTCTGTGCTATAGACCTCAGAGTCTATCAGTAAATACAGCCCTGACTGTTGTAGGTACACTATAATGTATTTTTACATTTCATCATCTGTAACATTAACTATTGTTTCACTTTCAGCCCTTGCCTGAAAATGCAAAAAAACCTTAAAGCTTAATTGATAATCCCCCAAAACTTATAACGCACTATATGTCAATCAAACATTAAGGTCTTCACAGTTAATTTTTCATGTGAACCAATAGGCACAAAACACTAATTTTACTGCTGGACAGTATACTCACATATTACAGTTTAAAATGTCAGAAACTAAAACAATATATTTCACATTATTGTGCTGCTACTTTCAGCGAATCAGGAAAATCCAATAAACACAGCTTACCTATATTCAAACAAAAATTAAATAATTTAAAGGAAGATTTATTTAAAACTAAATAATGACATAATTACTCATTTTAATATCTTATAAAATAATTGTTACTTAATAATACTAACTGCATTGATATTCTTTTTTGGTTGATTACTATACATTATTAACTCAGAATATTCGAAAAACAAAACTCTCATAAAATTTTTATACAGTTGATAAAGTACTTAGTATAAAATAAGAATGGACACTTAATGGTCTGTAGGTATTAATTTATGCTACTATCTAATAGGTACAATGTTGATAATAAATAATAAAATTGGCAGGGAAATGGAAAGGAAATGTTTCCATTTAAAGAAATCTATTTCTAAATTTGTACTAATATAATATACCTATATATATATATGTATAATAAGTAAGCCTATATAAAAATACTCACTCTACACACAGTACGTACACATTGTATACATGATATTTATTAAAATAAGTGTCACATCAGTGATCGGAGCACAATTAGACAAATTAAAGAATGTTATTGTTTAAAATAGAAAGTAATTGGTGATACATAATAAAATTAATTAAATTTATATTTCGCAATCATTAGTAACGAATATTCAAACTTCAATCCAAAGTTTGACTAACGAGTATTTTTATTTGCGTTTATCTCTGTACAAGATAGTCTACGTCTACTATATTATTAACATAAAACAGATATTTATTGTTACTTTTAGAGGTTATTATCACAACGTACTCTGGACTACAAATTTTTAATTCGTATCGTTTCAAATCATTTACATACCTAAGTACACCATATATAGAATTAAAAAGAAAAGGTAGTCCCCGCGCAATCTCTAAATTATTTCGTATACATAAAAATAATAAATACCAAACAAAATAATATTTACATAATCTGAAACCTTTCAAATAAATAAGTAGATAATGAAATAATTATCGTACACGAGGGAAAATATACACAGTAAAGAAAAATGAAAATAGTCACTAACTTTGTAAATCGCAGTTAATTTCTATAACACATTCAGATTGATTAACTTTAAGGTCGTCGATATCATCATTTTCGATTAGTTTATCTTCATTCTCTTCGATCGAGCAAGAAAGGGAGCTACTTGTTGTACTTAATTCGTCTAGGAAATCAAAACTTGCTACTGCCTCCTTTTCCTTTTCGCCATAGCGTATAAAAAAATCGGGACGTCCAATGATGCTCGGTCTGGAAATAGGTACAGATGCACGAACAACGGCAAACTCTGGACGTGCCGCATTGACTGGAAGAAGGTCAGTTCAGACGGCTGTTTCCGTGATTGGTGTACATGGCGCTGATGCTGATGCTTTAAAATCCCAACATTTTACAGTTCGCTCAGCAAATTATTGAAATACTTTTCAATAATCTGATTATAAATGTAAAAGATGATGCATTAATACTAATGATTTATCCTGTCTCTTATATTGTCAATATTTTAAAAACTATTCTGAATTCAAAATTTGCAATTGAAAACAACATTTTGGGAAATGTTAAGGTGAAACAAACTTTATCTAAAATTGCTGAAAACATACAGTTGCCCTTAAAATTGGTGAATAATATGGGATTGAAGCTTAACGTCCCTAATTAGTTTTACAGAAAAATACTCTCGAAACTATAACTACAGATTAGTGTCACTTTACTGTAGCCTTTAAAGAGATGGGTTATTTTAAATCACATTATTGTAACTCGAAGGGAAACACTGTCTCCGTCAATAACCTTTTGTCAAGGGGCTGCTCTTTAAATTAGTGTATATTTGACAGTGGGTTTCTCCAGGCGAATCACCCCACGGTAAGGCCGGAGCTATAAAGGCTACATGCGGCATCATTCAGATGATAACCTTCAAAAAGGAAAAACAATCAATGATAATATTATGCCAATGACGATGTAAAGAAAAAACTGCATTTCATCAAGAAGAAAGTGCTCTTCCATAAGTCACTCTGTACACAGATACATAAATCGGTAGTTTCCATGGCGAAATTTCATGAATAAGGTTGGGAATCGCTTTATTATTATTTTAAGGGTTTTCCTGAAGAAATAGCTCGGAAGAAGAGATTTTGCTGCAGCGGTCAAATAAACTTCGAGCAAAGAGCCAAAAAACGTTGGACGATGTATAACGACACTTAACTCATCCTCGTATCTCAGAAGTAATTTCATTTTCTAATGTTAGTAATTCCAAATTTTCAATACTGGAGATGCTGAAAGGATATTTATACCCAAAAATTTTAAATAGCGCCCCTAACTTTTGAATTCCCTATTTTCTACACATATCTGGGTAAACTTAATAATAGTGAAAGGATATTTTTCTAAAGCGGAAATACACGCCTTCTTCTGGAATAAAAAGTAAAATCGTTTGACACCATAAAGATCCCTTCTCTTGTTGGGGGGCGCAATTACCTCAATTCAGGTAAAATTGTAGGTGGTACTATAACAACCAAAGTAGTTGATGAGCCCGCAATCCATTTGTAATCATTAGACAAGTTATTGCCTTCAGTAACTTACGTTATTGTCGAATCTAGAATTCGAAAGTATACCATAGATGGGGGGGGGGGGGGGGGGGTCAATTTCAAGTAACTCACCCTTTCAGTAATGAAGGACGTTAAGATCTGACTCTGTAGTATTAGCCTTATACAGCAGTTTATAGTGAACCAAACCAAACATCCATAATAATGTAATAAATGGATGAATCCACATGTTCCTTAAGATCAAACCGTTTAATTCCGTTGTCTGTGTTGAAGTTTTGAAGCGGTTGTGCGCTCGGTTTAGGTCTGAACTCACGTGGTCCGTGTCCGGAAAATTTTTCGAAAGCAATTCTTCGAATGTACAATTATTCGAATCAATAAGTTTTCGAAAAGCAAATGTTCGAAATAGAAATTTTCCGAAAACCTAACTAGAACACAGCCAATTTCCCCCGGCCATAAGTTATTTGGAGGTTTAGTATATTTTTTTTTCAATTAATACCAAATACTAAACAAATTTTGGAAGTAAAACAAAATGCTAAACACTAAGGCGCCTAGGTTATTTGCAGGTTTAGTATATTTCTTTTTCAATGTATACAACCCGCCGCGGCTTTTACATTTATTTGCGCGTTCTAAAATTACTTTACTTAAACTCACGGCATCATTTCCAACAATTTGACACCAAAAATATAGAATTTAATGTATTTCCCATGCAGGTATGCGTCGCGTCGCTTATCATGCAACAGTTTTTGGGGGAAAAATTTAAGTTTTAGGTCGACGTTTAACCTTCCAATTTCAATATTTCAATTTCGATTCCATGATTCACGTTTACAGCTTGTAGATCTAAATGTTAAATATTAATTGAGTCTTATGATTTAAGCAAGTTCGAATTCTCAAGTTCAACAAGCTAAAGCTTTAATTATGCGTCAGTTTTTGAGTATCGGGCATTAAATTCCGTCACACTTCTAAGTTTCCAGTTTACAATCTATACTACCGAGTTTCTTTCGCATTTCATGCTGCAAATTGTTAACTCTAAAGTTATGACTGTTATGAGTATAAGTTCCAAGCACGGTAAACACGTTCCAAGTATATAAAGCTCGAATATGATCTTCCAGTTTCAGGTTTTAAATTAACTTCGATGCTAATTAAAGTTTAAAGTTTTAGAATCCAGGTTTTAGTTTGAAGTTTGAAATTTCAAATTTTCAGTCAGATTTCTAGTTCCAAGTTCGGTGTATTCTTCGCAGCTTTCCCATCGAAAAATAATTGCAAATGAAGCTTTAGGGGTATACGGAAGTAGAAAGTGGAGGAAATGTTCAGCGTCCACTCACTCTATCACCTTCACGTTTAAAAAGTTAGGCGATAACAAAAAATGTAACGAGAATGAATTAGCTCTATAAATCTGTCAGTGTTCTATACTTGTCCAACTGAGACGATTCATGCACCTGGCCGAACAAGGATATGTTTAAAGCTACTTCACTTTGTAGCATCCTCAGATTTATCTCACGCGTGGCGCTATTAATTTGATATTTCCTTTCTTTTTTGAAATATTGTGTTGGGTCTATAGAGACAGTTCTAGTCTCATATTGTAGCAAATTTAGTCTAGTTTAAAAACTTACTGCGTAGGTGTTATCGAAAAACTAGTCCTTTAGGCTTAAAATGGCCAAAAACTGAAATAAAGTCGAAAATGTTGTGGTTTTTTCGATTTATGCCAAGGTTGCGTTCGGCGCTCGAGGTCTCAAACTTGGATTATTCATTGGGCTAACATCATAAATAAGTCAGAAAAAATCAGAACTACCCGATTTAACGCAAGGTACCACCCCTTTCACGCGACAAGATTACTGGACTATAAATCTTATGCTCAATTGCACAACTTAACATTTCCCAAAACAGCACAACATTATACGATGAAGAAAAAAATGTTTAAATATGATCTTCATTATTTTCAAAGATCGGTCACTTTTTTGAAAAAGACAACCGTAACATCTTACAATAGTAAAGTGGATCACCTTATACGAAAAAATTATAGAACATCCATATTTGTCACATCTACAACTTAAAATACATACTTAATGTTTAATATATGTAATAAGAACGTGTGACGAATAGAGTTCTCTGAACATGAAAGATGCTATAGGATAGGTTTAAAAATTAAATAAAAAATGCAGAATATTGTGATTATAGTGTTAAGAGAAATGGTGCTATTTAATAGACATTCCTATTAAATAATCCCATAAGTATGTAAGTCCACCTCGACCTAATTAAGCTTAATTTTGTTAAAAAAAAATAAAATTATGAGAATAAACTAAAAAAAAACTACACCATCATTCTAATAACAAAAAAAAAAGATATGAGGTTAAATTCTAATCTAATGAAAATGAAAACTACTGAGTTTTATTTTAGAAATGTAATGTATCTCCAAAGGCCGAACGAACTGTATATGTAAAGGATTTAATAGCAGAAAAAATTTGCAAGCACGCAAGCAAGATCCCAAAACAATCATTTTCACTAAAGCAATTACACAATTAGTGCAGTCATGCAAACAGTAATGTGGTAGTAAGTACAACAAATAAAAAATCTAAAGTTAACATTAAGGTTACACCAACCGAAAACATCCCAGTATTAATTGGATTATAAGGAAATTTAAGACAAATAATTTTAAATGGCGTGCGCGCTTACCTTTTTTCTGGCGATGAAATTTGTGCAATCGATGAAGATGACCATAATCGGGAGCTTCTTCGGTCGAATCACTGCCAACACTTCCACCGCAAGACGATGTTGGAGAAGAATCACTTGATACAGATGCCATCATAACATCTAATAAATTCGCTCGTGCCTGTAGAACAAAAAATAAATGCTGACTAAAGAAATTAAGTAAGTAAAAGAAAACAAAGTGCTTTTTTAACGGAGTATGAATCATAAAGGTTTACAGTGAAATATAAATTTTAAATATACATATATACAGTGTGTCCCCAGGTGTACTTTCCATTCATCACAATTCACAGTTAGTAATAGGTACCATATATTTTTTTAAATATTAATAAATCAATTACGATCGCTTGTTTGGAGTATGGAGTTTGGAGAAAATTAATTCCATTAAATACTACCAAAAAGAAGAGTACCTACATTAAATTTTCAATGAAATTCCTTGTTTCTAACAAAAAACTGTCAACAATGATAAACAGCAACTGAAAGCTTTTAAACAACAAAATTTTGCATTTGTGTCAACTAAAAATTTTATGATGCATTGATTGATGCAAATAAAGAAGGAAAAAAAGACGTAATACTAAAAACAAAAAGGACAACGCAGATGTTGCCCCTCCAAAATTGAAAAACAACCAAAGTTACCATGCAAACTACTCTAAAACATTATTAAGGAGCATACCTTAGGATCGGTGAGATCGATATCCTTCTCTACATGAATCCATCCTGTTGGCCTGCACGCTTCATCCAACTTCGTACTTTGGTTATCTTCACTTTTCTCGTGATTGTTAATAACATCATCTCCCTTCTGAATCATTCGATTAAGTTCGTCAATAACATCCTTCGAGGTAGCTCTTTCATGAAAACTAACCGCGCGATGCGGAGGTCCGTCGATAATCGTACTTATCACTCCCGAAGAAAATTGTGGCAGTCTTTCTGAGGTAATCACAGGTTGCGATTGAGAATTTTGTACGTGTACGGCTCTCTGTTTTTGAGCTCCTACTGGTCTTGAAATTTTCGAATTTTTATACTGCGTCTTACTCTTTGGCAATTTTGATTCGTGCACATTATTATTATTTTGATTATTTTTTATACTCTTATTAGGACTAACGGGAATTTTTGAAGGTGTGTGCTTTAATCTAGGTATTTTCGAAACAATAGTGTCCGGAGTGCTAATACTTGATGTTACGGATTCGCTCATATTATTTTGCGTCGAATAGTCACTACACAATGTATCACCAGATTTGATTAAATCACTAGATATAGTCAAATTATCACTATTATCACCAACATCGTTTGCTTTTAAATCTAAAAATGTATTATTAAAATCCGTAGCGCTTATTCCTACACTTATACTACTGCAAATATCAACAGGATGCTCACTAATATTTGAACAATTTTCACTTTCCACATCTAAAGGAGTAACTAAACAAACTTCTTCCGCATACGAAATATTTGGATACGATTCTAAATTTACGGCATCATTATTTACATTTATGGGAATATCTTTAACGGAATTTTGTTCGTTCAAAGAGTACTCCGTTGCAAGCTGTTTAAGAGTAACATAGTTTTCGTTTTTAGAAGCTTTGGTGCCACTTGCACTATTTTGTGGCGGACCGTCTGTATTGAAATCCTTTGTAATATCACCTACGGAACGTGGCCTTGAATCCTTTCCGTCACAAGAATGTACGTATTTTTGCTGCTCGGCGATAAATGTTAAGACATTCTGTAAGGCGGTTTCTCTATCGCCACTTTCCGATAAAGCACCTCCTAAACTTCTGGAAGACGTTGATGCTAGGCTTTTTGTACTTTCAAACTTAACCAATCTGAAAACATAGTATTGTATAAATAAATAAAAATTAATATCATCTGATATGCAAAAGATTGTTCCAAACCGTGCAAGCGTGTGTTATTTTGAAATAATTAACCCTTTCGCGACTAACGGGACCTATGTGTCCCAATATTGAAAAATTAAAGTCTATCGGGATAAAATCGAACCGTTTTCAATGGAATATTGTTTATTCAGTCTTATTATTGCAAATATTTTATGGGACTTATATGTCCCATTAGACATTTACCGTGGGTTATTTGTGTCCCAATAGTCTCGAATTGTTTAGGGGTATTTGACCCAAGCAGAACTGGTGAAGGAGGAAGGAGTTTGAAGCTCTTTTTGATAGCGATAAGGAGTCTCTGGAGGATTCCTTACCATAACAGTGAAACCTCTGATGAAAACTGGCTATATAATAAACAAATTATATTAATTGTTTATTTTTTTACATGTCTAGTAGGTTATTTATGTTCCACCAAAAATGTCTGACCGGGACACATATGTCCCTGCCAAAACGGAGCTTCTCGAGAATAAAATTGATCTCAGTCATGTTTATTTTTATGTATCAACATTTTTGACACAAGAAAACTTCAAATGTGTGTAAAGTTTCTGAAAAATTTAACCCGTCGCGAAAGGGTTAAAGCAACTACATTCTGTTTTTGATTGTAATAATAAACACATTCCCCGACGCATTTCGACACTATTTATTTCATTATTTATTTATTATTGATATTATATATTTATTATTACAATTAATTATGGAATTCCATAAAGTAAATTTGGAGAACATTAATTATATTCTGCTTTTGTTTTCAGGTCCTTAGTGGATGCAATCGTTCACCATCGAACTGCAAAGGTGAGTTGTCTTACACTTAATTACTTATTATATTATAATAATAACACTATTATGCATATATTTGTCAAATATGAACTGATCTTAGTGATTTGTGCACGGAATGAATTTCATTTAAGGAAACGTTATATTAGATATAGGTATCTATGTTCCCAAATTCAGATAAATTAGAAGAAAATATTAATATTTCAATATTTAATATTTATCAAATATGAACCGATCTACCGCGTCTTATTTTTACCAAAATGAAAGTAAATTTTATTCAAAAAAACGTTATATTAAAAATATCTACCGCGCCAAATTCTGAATAATGGAAGAAAATGTTAAGTTATCAAATCATCCCCCGAAAGGGGGTCTAAATATTTACCTTTCAAAAAAACAATTACTTCCATCAAATTCTACGGAAAAAATTAATTGAATTCGATATCCAACTCTATAAATTTAGTTTCGCTTGAAGAAACTGAAATTTAAAAAAAACTGACTTATTGAGATGACCTGCGTTTTCCGAATTTGAGCAAAAAGCTATGGAAACTATCGTCCGTTAATATTTCGACATTTTATTGAAAAAAAGACAACAAAATTCCTTCGTCAAGTGCCTCATTTTAATTCTCCTTTTTCTAGTGTTCAAGATCAATTTGACGTTTTTTTTTGAACACACGTTATAAGTATCCGTCATAGGGATAGTAGTTCACGAGACCCACGTTAGCCAAAAGATCTCGTTTTTAACACTACATTTAACGATACGAATTGTTATTTGGAACAACTTTTTTTGAAAGGCAATTGTCGCTCAAAATTTTATCAAAAAAATTAACTCGATTTTTTCACAAAAAAGATTCAGAAAATGTTAGTTGTACAAAAAGTAAACCAAGTGTCTCATTTGTACAATAAATTGATGAAAAGGTAAAAAGAAAAAGAAGTAAAAAGATTTAACTCCAAAATGTGTAAAAAGACGATTTTTGTTTGTATAACTTCTCCAAATATGAACCAATTTGCACCATTTTTGCACAACATAAAAAGCAAATTTAATCTTTCATCTTACTCGCCATTTTAGAAATATCTACCGGTCCGCAAAAACAACTAGTTTTACGGTTCATTAAAAGCTTATTATATTATAGTAATAACATGTAATTCCACTAAATTCTTTATTTTAATTGAATCCAATGCGTTTTAACACTATGGGTTAGTTGCATGTCCATCAGTCCAACCCACTGATGAAGAAATTTGATTGGTTAAAAGTTTAGTGGAATTGCGTGTTATTATTAGCTATAACTACTTATAGAGTAGTAAGTATAGTAAGTTGAGATAAAATTAATTAGAAATACAAAAACGTACCTATAAAAGTCTCTAGTAAAATCAGTTCCAATAGCTGGAAGTTCTCCAGTGTCATCACTGCAACCACTTAAAGCCGCCGACGATCGTTTAGAATAAGTTTCCGGTTCATAAGAATGACAGCAGTCAGATCCATTACTTGACCAACTATTATCAGGCGAATTATTTAAATTTAATGGATCATGAACTGCGTAAGGCCACTGTTTCTCTACTTGGCAATCGTTAGTGTCCATCAGTAAAGCAACCAACTCATGGCCTTCCCGATCCATCATATAACTCGAGTTATTCCACAGACATTCATTAGAATCTTCCTCCAGTTCCAAAGCATTATTCTCTTGAATACTTGGTAATGTCGTAGACAGGGAAATTTGACCGGGCGTCATAGCTTCCATCTTTTTTTGGTCGTTACGCACATCGTCATTTGATAGACTCAAACTCCAATCTTCCAGTTCAGTATGGTCGTATTCCAGTTCTAACATATCACGATGGTGCTGTTGTATTGCAGATCGTGTTTCGTCTAACCGTAACCATTGCTGGATGTATTCGGCGTCTAATGTTGTGCATTTTAGGCACTCTTCTGCTGCACTTGACCACGAACCTGGACTAGTTTGGTCATCCATAAATTCCATAGCTCCATTTGCTAGACAGGCAACTGGTGATTAGATAGTAATTAATTACAATTAGTAACCTTACCTAGCAAACTGGCCGCCGCTTTTACTCGCCGTAAAGGATTCATCTTCTTTTCGGTAATATCCAGCAAAAGGATGCTAGGACTGCTAGAAATTGGTGAACTCAACGAGTAACAAGGACTTGGCGCTGTTGTTATTTTAATACATAAATGAGAATCAGAGAAACTTCTCATTATATGTTGAAATGGTAGTATATCCTTCGTGGGTGGATAACTGTTCCTTCAAAGATAATTAAATAAAGCAAATGATCGAAAGACTCATTATTATCATACCTGGGATTAATGCCGAGAAGGTTAATAGGAATATATAAAATGTCGGAATCTTGATTATCGGCATTCAATAGACGTGTTTCTGCAACCTCAGTCTCATCAGTCGCTTCTTTTAGATCTTCCAAGCCTCGACTTGCAATTACAGCTTCTCCTGATGCTTTCGATACTTCAGCTTGAACATCGGAGGACATAGTGGAATAACCCTCGTCGCGATTTCCGCTTTCCGGTGACTCGTTTCCGGTTGTTTCTTCTTCACTTTTAGAATTTGATTGCGCTACAACACAAATCTAATTAAACAGACGCCAAAGGAGATGAAAATATTACCAATCACGGGTCTGCTTCTACGATACTTCGTTGCTTGCAAAATCGGCAGTTGTAAATTAAGCGAGACAGGCCGTTGCGGTGGTATCCACAGAGAGGAATCGACTGATGATAACGCCTCAAGGAGCCTTTTAGGTGTTACTTCAGTTCCTTTTAATTCAGTCCAAAGTTTCGTTAATATTTGATGCCGTTTTTTATCTTCGAGCGAGAATTGTTTATCTAAAAGGATTTGTATCACTTACATTTACTGGTAGCGTTAGTCAACAATATACCTATAAGTTTGGAATCGGCAGAGAGATGTTTTTCAGTTTTCGTTAAAATTTTCAGATTAGTTAATGTGTCAGTGTGACTTTCGCTAGAGCTATTATCTAAAACGTCAGAATTAAACGAATTGCAGTGTTTGACGGTTAGGCTAGTTTTCATTAGATTGGTTGGTGAAACATCGGCAGAAGTATTATCTTCAACATTTTCTTTGCAAGAGTCTTCCAATGCAAGGTGATTGGGCGCGGAAAGATCTAAATCGGATAAAGACATTGAGTCTCCTCTCAACTGATGAACTAACATTGAAGTTAATGCTCTATTCTGAGATTCCAAGTCTTGAATTCTCTTGTGAAGATTGGTAATTTCTTCACGTAAACCCTAAAATTTTTATGTATAATTTATTTTTCGTGACATTTATGACATGTGATGTTTTTATACCTTTTGTGCCAAAAGTGCTTTAACGACTTGATTTGCAACATCATCTAAACAGCGTTCGTATTGCTTTCTTGATTCTTCGGCTTGGCGATGCAGAGCTACCGAGTGGGCTTGTAATGCACCTTCACGAATTCCGGGTTCTGAATTTACTTTATCTACCTGTTGCCTTAATGATAAGATTTCTTGGTTCAGCCTTGTAATTGTCGTCTGGTACTGCTGACAGCGACTCTACAAAAAAAATGAACAATTGATATTAAAATTTATAGAATTCTTATACAGATGGGTGTCAAGTATTTTTTCATTACACATTCAGAGGTTTGCAATCCTATAGGGAATAGAACACACCGGACCGTTATTTTCTACTCATTTCACGTGTATGAAGACTACGTCTTCTTCGAGAACTGATCAATTCAGTATTGAATTGAGCGTGGAGGGGATAAATAAAGTAATGATTTTGTTCGCGAACTTAACAATAATTGAAAATGTATGGGGGTGGATACTTCTCTTGCCAATTTAGTTTTTTTATATCTAACTCATCTACCTCTCAATTGACTCAGTTAAACTGCAAGTAACAAGAACATAAAAGCATGGCACATAAACATTTCACGATTCATATAATGATTTACCATCAAAATTCTGCGGCTACAGCGTATCAAGTTACCGTTTTGCATGATATGGGCTAACAGTTAGCGCTAATCGAGAGGTGCACAGATCTTTAATCATGATGCAGGTGTTAAACATAATTCTTAATTAACTTATATTAAGTATATTGAATTTTAATGGTCATTCAACACATTCGATTATCATCTATTGGAGATTGAGGAACTAAGGCCTACCCATTCCTGTTGCTTTCCGATTTTAACTTGTACATTTTTCAATATTTCTCGAACCTTGACAACTCAGGCTTCAGAAGGTCTCTCTTCTAAGTTGTTTAAGCGTTTTATGAATGTAAAGGTCCATATTAATCCAAAGGACAATTTTGTTATGTGTGGCGTCCATGCGCTCTTGTACGTCTAACATCGCCCTGCAGTATGGTTGATTATGGTTTCGTACTATTTGAAAATTGTGGAGCCCCTCTCAACAATTTCCTATGTTGTTTGACAAGGGTTGCAGTCCGGTAAATTATCGATCTTGTTATGTCATCAGATATGTCAGAGAACCTGGCAATCTACAGGCAAAAATTAATTTGAAGGAAGCAATATAAATGTAATTGTGTAAATATTTTAAAGCAACAAATGCCCTCAAATTTTTACAAGCACATGAAGCACACAGTCGAGCTGTCCAGGCCATCACCAAGGGTCAAAACTCGAACGAAACCGTAGGGACTCCGAAGCAGAACACTTAATTTTTTTAAGGTACCCGAAACCTAAAGGCACTGGAGTTTTGATTAATCGACAGATACAATTACAGCAAAAAATTTAATAACGCTGCGTTCATGATTTAAACACCCGTTGGTGGTGCAAGAGCAAAGCTCTTCAAGCTACAAATACAAATACAAAAGACGATATATTTGACAGATTGTATGAAAAATACACGCCGGGTGCCAAAGTCCTTAAAGAACGTTTCAAAGATCAATTAAAAGTGGAAATTGATTTTGTTCAGAAGCGAGTTGCCATCGGCAGGAGTTGGGAAAAGGTTTGCTTTAAATAAAGATTTATTTCTTGATTGATCTTGTCATTAGCAGACGATCCGCCACAAGAGCTCTAGAAACCGCCAGTCAGACACTGGGAACACACACTTCGACTGTGACAAAAGCAAAAAAAAAAGGAAAGATACTTACTTTGTACGTGAGGGGAGCATCTTTCTGAACGAAACCAATAGTAAATGGAAATTACAAAAACAAAGTAGAAGGGAGGGAGTTCTAAAAGAGTGCATCCGCGATGATCTCCTAATAGTGTTTATTATTTAACTTTGAGAAAAAAATGCAAGAATCTACAAAACGAACATATAGGTAGTATGCTGAATGGCATGACTGGATGAAAATAGCGGCAGCAAATACTGATGATGAATACTTCCAAGAGATCATATGTGCTAAAGTGGATTAAGAAAGAAACATCTTTATTTAAGCAAAGGCCTATCGTAAAATGATAAAAATGGATGTTCATCAAACTTTGTATAATGAATGACAGACCTCTATACAATAGAACGAAATAAATGAAAAACACTGAACAACGAAGCAGGCACTTGGGCAATGAGGAACTTGGAGTAGAAATGTAAAATAATGAATCTATCAGGAAAGGGCACTTTAAGAACAAATAAATAGATAGTAGGTAATCATTTAATTTTAATACAGCCTTCGCTGGCCGATTGCAATAGTTAGATACACGGCCAAAAACTATATAGAGCACAAATTAGGTTTTCTACTAAGTAGAGATACTCATGGATATGTAATTACTGCGAATATTATGTATTTTAACTACTCGCTAGTTACCCCTCAACGACTTCTTATCGTTTAAGTGTTTGTCTCACACTTTCAAAATTTGACGAATCTAACTATAGTTCTGGATGCTCTACAAAAATTTCAACATTATACCTACTTCAAATTTTCCAAAATTTATTTTCGCAGCCCTCAGCTGTTCTAAAATTGTACTTTTGGAGTTTTGGAAAGATCGCTAATAGTTCTAGAGTTCTCTAGAAATTATTCAAATGGTTTCGACCTCAAGAGCTCGAAAACCTTCTATAATGAGACTTTACATGAAACTTTATATTAAAAAAATGATGAGGATTTTGAGGAATCCACTTAATATTTCCATACGAAATATATCCGGAGAAATATTTTGATTGGATTTTGTTTTTTAGAGCTCTAAAGTTTATAATTACAAGGTTATAAATGATTTTTGAAGCTGTAATGTCCACCCTTTTAAGCTGATTCTGAGTATAGAACTATTTGAATAACTTTTAGAAAACTCTAGAACGATCTTTTCATAACTCCAAAAAAAAAAATCAAATTTTTGAACATTTACAAACAGCCTAAGGTCTTAAAAAATTAATTTTAGAAGAGAGGAAGAGTATCCACCCACTTTAACAAATTTTGAACTTCTCACGGGCTAAATATTTCAAATATGTTTCAATACTAAAAATTACTTAACATTTATATTTAATATTTCTGAAATGTAAGTTAATTTTGTTGAATACCCAAATGTTTTATTATGGTGTACTTGTGTGCATCTTCTTTATTAGTTGAATACCCAAATGTTTTATTATGGTGTACTTGTGTGCATCTTCTTTATTAGTTGAATACCTCAATAAATTTCAGTCAACCTGGAAACATTTGGAGCCTAATTAAAAAAATGCTATCGGAATATTTAAACAAAATGTGGTGTTAACGAAAATAACTTCAAATTTCGAATTTCCAGTTTTTTATCGACATACAGGGTAGCTTATTAGTGCGAGGAAGTTCAATATTTCATTCAATATCGTACAGATTAAAAAATGGAAAAGTTTTTTAAATTTTGAATAAGAAAAGCTTTGTTATTTTAAATGGAACACCAGTAAAAACTACTGCTTTTAGAAGACTACATAGTACAGGCATGAATTGGAGAGATTGAAAAGCTATATCGACCTACATAATATATAATATACACGGCGTTCTATTTAAAATAACAAAGTTTTTCCTATTCGAAATTTACAAAACTTGACGAATTATTGCAAAACACTGTATAATTAAATCGACAAATATTTGTATATTCATTAAGAAACGATCTTTACTAATTTGTGTACCAAAAATTGACTCAAAATTTTAAAACTGAACGAACCTAAGCATTTTTTAATCAGGCCATGTTTTTTCAGAAAAATCATGAAAAAATTCATAACTTGGGAACGCTGCATTTAAAACAAAAAACAAAAATATGGTCATAGAACATTTTAAGAGAGCAATCACGTTTATTCGAAGCACCCTGTATGTTTATAAATATTTTACAAATATGCAATGGTTCGTATCCTACAACTTTTATTAGAAACATTTTTTAATCCGTATAAAATTGAATGAAATATTGGGCTGCCGTGTGCATATTTACATATCCTCCTATACAACGGCACCAGGGTGCTGAAATCTGTTAGTCTTTGTGGCGTACAACTGAGCTGTAAACGCTCATCGATTTAGGCACCTCCGCGAATTGTTTAACTTATTTTCACACTTCCAGGTGAAATAAAGCAGCCAGAGTAAAATAATATAAACACATGTTGAAATTAATTAGTTACTTATTTATTTAAAAAATATATTACTGAGATTGTATGGTATACACTAGTATGTCTCCGTAAGTTGAAACCATATGGAAAACCTTTTTATTATTAATTTTAAGGAAAAAAGGCATTCTACATAAAATGTTCGGCATGATCCAAAACTCAAAATACAACCATCAGATATCAATTTTTTTCATTCGAAATACGAGGTTTGTCAAAAAATGTGATTTGTGATTGTGAAATGTGCAAGTAAAATACTCCTATTTCGAAAATTGTTATAAAGAAAAGTTGGTCAGAATTGAAAACTACGTTCAGATATGCAATCATATCCATTTGTATTAAATTATTTTATTATATTTACATTTTAGTTTTATTTTAGAACGATATTTGATGATAAAATGTTACTTAAATCGACATGGTTAAATATTTAAAACACAGTTTTTAATTCTAAATAATAGTTATTGTCTTACTGTTGCGCAAATTTCATATTTTTTGACCAACCTCGTATACGACTCAAAAAAATTAATACCTGATGGTTGCATTTTGAAAGTTTTAGATCATGCAGAACTTTTTAAATCAAGTTTTTTCAGTACGTGTTTCTACAGAGTATTTTTGTATCCAATGTTTGCATTCGCTTTCATAGTCGTCAGAAAATTTTGTTTTTTACTTCCACAGTATATTTATCTTCATTTATAATTGAACTTAACACGATCTTAGACGCTGGATCAACACGATGTAAAAGGGACTTTATGTTTGTAACATATTCTTCCTCCATTGTGGCGTATAAATAACAAACGTGCACTTCACTCACTCTGATATGTATTAACGACTAGGAACGGAAATGTAACGGCCAAATTTTTAACGTATGGGTATGGTGTATGTATGCACACGCTTGCAGTGATTTTAGCTCTCGGAGAGGTGCCTAAATCAATGAGCTTTTGTAGCTCAATTGTACGCCACAAAGACTAACAGATTTCAGCACTCTGGTGCCGTTGTATAGGAGGATATGTAAATATGCCTACCGTGTATGTTCGTCAGTATTTACCTAACTGTCATTAAAATATTAAGTACATTCTTCTAAGGTCAACAGTTAGCTGCAACGTGATCCTCTATGTAACTAATACGCTATTACAACATCGTTAAAAAACATATTTTCCAGATTTTCAATTATAAAGAGGCAAAACCTACTAACTGTCGAGTCCAATGATAATAATTACCTATGTGGCAACGCACACGTGATCACTAACTTTACGCATCGTATTAAATGTACGTTTAATGTAGCAAGCAAATATAATGACTGTCATCTGAAATCAACCAGTAAGAAGAAGATATTACCGATCTAAAGATAATTGGTTAAATTAACATTCACATTAGCAACTCCGGTAATCATAAACCAACACGCTCTCGTCCTCCCTAACCACAGTATAAGTTACAAAGTTGTTAGCAATTCCAAATTTCAACTGTAATTAGTAAAGTTTATGGACCGCCTTTCTCAATATCTACGTACGCCTAAAGTAGCGGGTTAAAAAATTGAACTTTTATCCCACACAATGTCTAAAAATCAGCTACGGGCTAATATTAATGTTCGAACATTATCGTGTAATCTACGGTTATTAGTATATAGTTAAAACTCGAAATAGTTCATGCTCATATAACTACACACCTAGTGAAGACAGTTGAGCTGTCAGTTGAAATGATGATTAATAATGATTTATGACTAAATTTACGATTTTACGATTAGGGTAGTTATTATAATTGTTTTTAAGCCGCGCTAAAGGAAACAAAGATGGAACGTTCTCGTTCAGAATAGGAACGTTAAAGATTTTTAGTTAATACGAAGGAAAATTTAGGCCTAATTAAAACTGTAGAGTTAGTCGATAATACAACTTTCTAGAGATATGATTTATAGTTCAAGTTTATGAAGCAACGACATTGTATCAAATCTACTCATTTAAATCTGAAGAAAGAAAACATTGTGCTGTCTTGAATATTTATAGATGTTTCATAAGAACAAACTGCCATATATTACGTTTACTGATTGTTGCTACGAAAAATTGGGTAAACAGTATCATTATTCTACATTTGTTATTCCGCATACCCAATGTGCGTTGATTCAAAATTGTGTTTACTTGTTTTGCCTAATTTATATCTACAATTCTAGAAACTTATTGATTGCATCACGAAATTTATTCCTATAATATGAAAGTATCGCAAGAACTGATAAATTTCAATTCGAAGACACAGATTCGGTTGCACAAATTTAGTCAGCCTTTAGGCACAAAAAATGTCCATCTATAATACACAGTTGAAACTGAAAGAGAATTGAGATCATCGTTAGCATCGTTAACTTTTTGACCATTCATCAGAAAAAGTTAGTTCAGAGCGTCTCAGACGTTATAGTTTACACTGTCAGTTTTTCATTTTCCTTTTGTCAATCCTGGACAATCTTAAATAATACGGTTTGAGTTATCTACCCGTCGTTATTTATTAGTAACATAATAATAGTGTATTTCATACGCCACATAAATTGTAAAAAAGAATCATGGCAGATAAGGAAGACGTCAAGACCAATTAATTGTGATGAAAAGAATTTTCAGGAAAGTCTCTTACAGTGATTTCGATCAACAATGAGCAACTTGTAATTTTCGGAGTTAAATTGGACATTTAGAATTAACTTGTTTTTACAAAAAATGTTGGCGCTAAAGTCTGTTTCATCATGATTCTAAGGCAATTGCCTGTTTTCTATTCTCTTTCACATTGGTTTTCGTAAAAAATACGACAAATTTTTAATTTAACCAAAAAAAATATAACATTCAATTGAAAATCTGCTGATAAGCAGACGAATATTGGACGAATATTGTTAGGAGCTACGAAAAAGAAAGAAGAAATTCACTGACAATGTGCGAATGGCGTATTTTTATGAGAAAATACTGATCTTTGTTTACCTACAAATGAAGCTCCAATGGCAAGACTTTTCCTTATTATTTACTTAAATGCTCTTTCTCTATATATAATCGTCGCTTAAATTTAAACTTTTATTATAGCGTAAGATAAACTTTTGTATGAAATTATCTGTGAAAATTGCGTTCACCTTTTCATGGAATCCTGAACGACAAGCTTTACTCCATCCTTATTGTTGCATCGCTGTTTTACGAAAAATTTCTTAACATTGACCTCGGGCATTGTCACACAGCTAAATAATTCACCCTTTCAGAATCTTTGTTCCAATCCGAACTTTTTAATATTTATATTTTGTCTTCTAAAGGTCTTCTCGCGCTTTTTTTACCAGATTTTCCTCAACCATCTGCTTTGAACACATACAGGATCGGAACATACTTTGTAGACTAGAGAAACTCAGTGTGGAACCTATTATATCTTTGGCACATGAAAAGATTTAAAAAAATTAATCGCTGAACAATATTCTAAGTATTCTATTCTAATTCTTCGAAGTAAAAAGAAATGTCTAAAAGGAATTTTATCTTCTGGAACCACTTATCGATTCTTCGGAAAATTGGGAAACAACCGATAAATATCATAAATGTTTAGGTGTAAAATAATGAAATCTTAATTTTTTTAAGTCGAATTACCAATTCTCAAGGCTATATTGAACAAATTTAGAACAGTTTAAGAAGAAAGCTCACATCTTTCTTAATTCGAAAAAAATTCCATTACTTGTAGACAATACTATTCGTGTAAAAGAAAAACAGCTTCACTTTTGTACCACGTCAATTAAATTAAATGTAATACTTTTTCACAAAATTTGTGATATTACCAAGAATTTCTTTTAGGTTACCGTCCATGAAATGTCTAAATTCAAAGTTTCGTTGACAGATGGTAAATGGTTAGGTACAGGGAACCTTAAAATTCAGTACAAATAATGGAAATTGAGCTGAGAAAATGTTCGTGCCGTAATTTTTCACAATTTCGTTATCTGACTCGCCTAGTTGGATTTTATTTTATTGAAGCACCACAATTTCCCATTAGTGTACTAACAATGATAGTCGGTTACGTCGACCAAATATTTTTGTAGTCCTCTGCGCCAGCTAATTAAGAAAGGTCGAAATGTGACACATGACAAGATTAAGGCACTGTCAAGGCCACAATCCAAAAGATCCTACATGATGAACTGGGTGTAACAGGCAGCTTTTAACTGAAGAACAAAAGGCGATTCGTATCAATTTGTTTTAAAACTCTTCATCAGAGAATGATCAAAAAACGGTTACAATGCGAGTGGTGACAAAGGAAATCTGTTGTATGAATTTTTCAAAATGGAAAACTCGAGATAAACCCCCCTCCCCCCCCTCCCAACTGAACGGTTATTGCTGATTGGTACATAACGATTTGTTTATCAAAAAATCAAGAATGAATTGCACAGACAACTTCGACCGTCCGAAGAACGACTCGAATAACGATTTAAACGAATGTAAAAGTGTGTCAATCTTAGTGGAACATGCTTTCAATCACAAACCGAAAAACACCAAAGAAACGCAAAAATATCGAAAGTTTCAGTCTCAAGGCTACTATCATCAACAAAAGAAAAAGTTTTCTGTTCAACTGCCACAGCACATTTATGTTATTGGTAACAGAGGTTCACAATGTAATCTGTAAAAATACCGATTGAGTTTCAGGGCGTCATAATTTTAAGGTTCCATTATATTAACTTGTTTCAATTATCAGCAAGTTATTTTATGGTAATTGCATTTAATATACAGGGAGTCGTTTTTCTATTCCTGATATAAGAAAACTAGAAGAAGAATGGAAATTTATTTTTCCACATACATAGTTGCTTTGAATATTTCGATACAAGTATTACACCGTTTCAATAAAAACTTTAATCCGAAAAATGGAATTCAATAAAGTTATTCCTAAATTTTGTTTTCCCTAGTTCCCCGGGAACCAGATTTGGGCTAAAAGGTCTCGATTTCTACGAAATTATAGCTTTTGCAACTCTTTCCGTCCTGTCATCCTTGACCATTCCTCAGATTTCTTCTCCTTTTCACTTTAACAGGTTCCCTGATTAAGCTTTAAACCTCTTGGGAGGTCTGAAATCCTTCATCAATGTTTGTTTCGCTTCACGATTAAAACAATGAGCTCATGCGGATTGATTAATACAAATGGTTCACAGTCATTAATTCCTTGGTACTAAGTTAGTATTAAGTAGGTAATGATATTTGTGAATATAATTTAAAATTTACCTCTGAGTGCAACATTTTCACCACCATTTAAAAACATTGTCCATATTACGATTCTCAATGTCCCAAGGTTAAACTGAATAAACTGTATGTTGTAGCAGAATAAACCTTTTAATTCTATCAAATACTGCCATTAGGGTCGCATTTATAAAAAAAATAATGCGATTATTATTGCTTTGCCATTTGCGTGTAATATTTCCATTAATTCATATTTTGCTTAACCGCATTCAATCAATTGCTGTCAATCAAGTGAATTTATTCCATTTTCCAGGTTTTTTGTTCGACCAATGATCGTGGAAATTGCATTATTTATTGTTTTAATTATCGAAAAAATATCGACAAAATTTCATTATTTGTAATACCTTATATGTAACTAAGTATTGGAAAATACAAGTAAAACTTCCCCAAATAAAAAATACCGCTTACGCACTAGAGGGTTCGAAAAAACTTTCCCTAGATTATTACATATCGTACCTTAAACTGACTCACACTGTTTCGAATTTAGTGTTATCTCTACTTTGACATATATTTGCCACATTGTACATGTACTCTCAAGTTTGACTCACATGCTTATGTAACTGCTGCCACACGGTTCTAATAGGGGTGGTTTGGGCAAATGTACAGTTGTTACGAGGGTGAAACAGATTAGCAACTAAACACTGAAGGGAGACTTTACAATCCCTTGATATTGATCCATGCGGTTATTTACGGAAATTTATCTAAATCATTATGTACAAGCTCCAACGTGTGCTAAGGAACACGCAACTTATTCAAGGTGTATTATATCTTAATCTTGTAATTTGACATTTGTCTATAATCGAATCGAGTCACGATAAAGATGTAATTGCATTACATCTCACGTAAAAATTGAGCTCCACATCGACCATCCATCATCCATCATTGTCATCATCAATAAAAGACTTACAGAATGGCTATATTTTTTAGTTCTTTAATACGTACATGTAAACGCTTCTGCTTAGATGGGACATAAATTATTCAACGAGACAGTCAATGTTTGCTAATTGTTAGTGTGCACATATAAAGCAGAAACTCGAAACTGCAGTGATATATTACGACGTACCTACTTCGATAAATATTCATCCACAAACTTTTACATATGTGTTGAAAGATTTATTTTCAAATATCGTAAATTGAGATTTAGCCGGTATCCCAAGTAAAGTTTTGTTTGTTTTTTAACTATTCGTCAATTTTCATTTGATAGAGAATGAAATATTCAGCAATTTTCATGGTTCAGCTAAAGTTAATCTCATGAAATCCTTCAATCTGTACACCAAGTTGGAATACCAAGCGTTAGTAAGCTATTGAGCAATTTCCTCTCAATTTTTGCTTTGGTGGCAACAGCCGAAAAAAACATGACCCAGTATAACGGAAAATGACATTTTCGTCAACTTTCTCAATCGTTTCCAATAGAAGAAATCTCCAAAAAAGGCGAAAACATTTTGAATTTTCATAAATATGAAAAGGTTAAATTGCCAACAATAACTTAGCATCTTTCCATAATATATTTAATTATAGCTTTCCATCGATAATAATAATAATTAATAACACGGCAGTATCAGCGGCAAAAAAGCGCATAAAGACGTTTTCTTGGACACTACTCATCATAAAACCAAAGAAATGGACTTTTTGTATATGACCAATGCTACAAAGTTCACAAAAACTTATGTTAGTGCCACCAAACTGAAACATTTATTTTCGACGTCGAAAGAAATGATGAAGTAACACATTTTACCGAACTTGCTTGTCCGGTTGAATTTACGAAAAAACCTCTGGCCAATACTTATTGGTAAACGTTTGAGCAAACTACGGAATTAGGTACATCATAATTATTAACTTTGGTGGTTTTCTCCACGATGCGATGGAGACCTTCTGAAGGAGTTGTCAAGTGGGACTGTTAATGAAACTTCAAGTACTTCATTCAACTTGCCGACGTTTCGACTGGGGGGTTCAGTCTTTCTCAGGGCTCTGACGAATTAGAAGATTCAGAAACGGACAAATTATTCGATCCAGTACTGGTAAATAATTATTTAATATATTAAGCACCCTGTTTGTTCGTGCCACCACCCAGTCTGTTTTATATTATATATTTTAATTTTAATGTCTGCTTACTAATTGCTTGCCTCATGTGACTATCACATGGTGCTTAATACATATATTAAATAATTATTTACCGTACTGGATCGAATGAGTAGATATTTGTCCGTTTCTGAATTTTCTAATTCTTCAGAGCCCTGAGAAAGACTGGACCCCCCAGTCGAAACGTCGGCAAGTTGAATGAAATGCTTGAAGTTTCATTAACTATCTCACTTGACAACTCCTTCAGAAGGTCTCCATCGTGGAGAAAAACACCAAAGTCGATTAGGAGGAGCTTCGCCTACGCATAATTATTAAGCATTGTTGTTAGTAACGAAGATTGATCGCGAACATTTTCATCCGCTGATTTTGTATCTTTTAAGTTGGACCAAAGAGTATCAAATGTTGGACTAAATCACGAACGCGTCAACGTTTGGGACCATTATTCTTCCTTGCGCGAAACAGTTTTCTAGGGCTTACAATACCGGAAGAAATTTTGAATACCGGTTTTCGGTATGTGAATCCCGGGATCCTATTGACTTTTTATACTGCTGAAACTATAAAATAAAAATAAAAAACGCATTGCTTAGACATTCAATGTATTCAAGTTATTCAAAGATGTAAATATAAAATGTAAATTAAATGAATCCACATAAAATGCAAAAATTTCGTATTCAAAAGAGAAATTTGAAATAAAAAATTGAAAACTCAAAATATTAATACTAATGAATCCTAAATTATAATTTGAAAACTCCACGCTCAAAAGCAGAACTTTGAAAGTTGAAATACATAGAATTATTCAGTCAGAAATCCAATTGAAACTGTAAAAATTTCAAAATTCGAAACGCAAAAAAATATTACTGCTATTTAAAGTTAAAAAGTTAAAATTAAACACAAAATTGAACTTCGAAATAATAAACTCGCAATTATAATTTTGTAAACTCATAGTTCAAAAATTAAAACGTACCTAATAAAGAAAAATTGGCAGTGCCATTTGAAAAATCAAGTAATTTTCGCGGCCCCAAGAATTATTATTTTTATCCAAAGAATTATTTTTTCGACACCAGCTTTTTTATTATTTTGGTCCCAAGATTTCTGATCCCAAGAATTATTATATTAGCCCCCAAAATTATTATTTTAACCCACAGAATCATTCTTTTGGCCCCAAGATTTTATTCATTTTACCCCATGATTTTATTCATTTTATTCAATTGAAAAAAAATATACTAAACCTACCTCTAACGTAAGCGCTTGAGTGGCAATATACGTTTAGGTTGGCATTTTTTTTAGTTTCAAATACTGTTTAGTATCATATTCCCTTTTTTGTGATCAATTGAAAAAAAATATACTAAACCTACCTCTAACTTAAGCGCCTGAGTGGCAATATACGTTTAGGGTGGCATTTTTTTAGATTCAAATACTTCTATAAAATAAGTAAATAAATAAAATCTTGGGAGTAAAATAAAAAAAATCTTGGGGAGAAATGAATAAAACCTTGGGGTATAATGAATAAAATCTTGGGACCAACAGAATAATTATGTGGGCTAAATTAATAATTTTGGGGGCTAATATAATAATTCTTGGGCAAAAAATCTTGGGACCAAAATAATTAAAAAGCTAAGGTAGAAAAAGTCATTCTTGGGGTAAAAATAATAATTCTTGGGGTGAGAATGACAATTCCTAGGATGCACAAAATAATATCTCGTTATAAATATAATTAATCCAAAATATTTTCTACTAAAATAAAATTAAATTAATACTACACCAAACCAATTTTGTCCGAGATCTCGGTTTTCGAAATCGCGTAATTCCGGTATTGTAAGTTTTCCTTTGGCTTCCCAATTTAAACGCTGAAATTCTTCATTAAAAAAGCTTCCAACACCGCAAATTAATGACATTTCGCATAAAGATCTGCATGTTAGAAAGCTCTGTTCTCTCCTTCTCTTGCGGATCAAAAATAGGCTCTACTTTCTAATATCATGGCGCAAAAAAATTCTTGTCAAGTTAAAATTATAGGAAGCCGAACAACTTTTAATGGGAATCAAAATGATCGGCTAACCAAGCACCGATTGCCGATTTGAACGTTTCCCGACGAAGCCAAACGTCAAAAACCTGGAGTGAGAGATTTTTGCTGAATTGCTGCCATGTCTACCTTACATCTTCAGCCAGTTCTGCGTATCTCACTTTTTTCGGGAATTACCTTCGTATTCTCAGTTTTTAATTATAGGTAAATAAATTTGTTCAAATGTATATTTTTCCTACAAAATTAATGTGTGGACATTATCATTTAACACCATTTAATAACATTATTCCACATAACTTCATCACAATTAATAACATTTGTAACACGTAATTAATAAAAATTAATGTAGCAAATATTTCGTAACATTATGAATACGGATCGTTAACGATGAATGGGTCTTAAATTTATTTGAAAGTTTATGAAATGTAAGTAATTAATCGCACACGCTTCTCTATGGAAATTATGCATATAACAAATCACAGCTGGTAAGAAATGGAAACGGGGAAATAGTTTGACTTAAATTCAAAATTGCTTTGAATTGCTTGTGTTATTGACAAAATAAAACAGTCGAGAAAGTAATTTAGAAAGTTCGTAATCGGAACTTTTGCCTAAAGAATTTTTTTTTAATACGATGTCTTCGAAACTTTTCCAACATTTCCTTATTACATTTTAAGCGTTGATTAACTAATATTATTAAGTTGGAATTATGTAATTATTACGTTGTGTTATTTTCCAACGGTTTATAATTACTTTTTCAAATCGGATTCATTTCCGTCATATTTACTAAATTTTATGAAAAGATGCACATAAAACGGAAGTTTCGGTAAAATTTCGTTTTCCCCTTCTGTCGCACAGGAGGAAATAAAGCCGGTGGTTCCGCTTATGTTATGTCAGGCGGCTTGAATGATTATTTTGAAAATGTATATCCATTGTAAATGTGTATGTGTTTGATTGCATAGAGTGACTCTATTGTTAAAAGAGTAGAAAGCCCAACCATTGAAAGTGATGCTGTATCGTTCATTGTTCAGGCTGAAAAGTTTGACGAAGTTTTTATACGTTCAGAAGAAATTATTATAGTTTTGCGATCATTACAAAATCCAAAACGCTTTCGGTATCTTAAAAACGGTTCTGTTTACTACACGTTACTGCCTTATGTAGCTTATATTATTTTTTAACGTAAAAGTCGAAGACAAAGATTGTATAATTGAGAATGTTTTCTAGTATTTGAAATATTTTTCTCTAAAACACGCACCCTCCCTGTATAATACAATAATTCATGGTTAGATCATAGTTGTCAAATGTTATCAGTAACATTTATTTTGACCCTCGACAGGGATTGAAACTTATTTTACGTGATGAATATTAAATTCCTTTTAAATGCTTTCGGTTCGAATTCTTCTTCAGTTGTAGTTATTTTCGAATTTGGGACACCAACAAATCAATCTACAGTTGAAGACCGAACGCCCACACTGTTTAGATAATGACAATGTTTATGTACACTGAACTCTAAAATAAATGGAATGTCAACTTCTTATATGTATCCACATGAATCCTTCTGTAATCATGTAGCCGGTAGCGTGTACCTACTTTACAATAATCATCTACATTATGTATGCTCGTCAATTTATTATTTATTGGTATTTTAGCCCGCAAACTTAGTTTTCTGGCGTGCTAGAATAAGGGGTGTAACAAAACTATTGCGTACTATATTATCAAACAATAAAAAATCAACAATTAAATTTTAAATAGTGTTTATAATAAAAATAACATGTAGGTGGTGAAATATAAATGCACTTGGATATTGCAAGTCACATACCCTGTAATTTTAACATTTTACCTCCCCTGACCCTGGGGGGTTAATCGACCTGCCGGCCAGTGGCGGATTTAGGGGGGGGGGGGCTTTAGGGGCTCGTGCCCAGGGCGGCAAAAATTAGGGGGCGGCAAAATTAAGGAGCACAAAAATTAATTGAAGGAATCTTTTTGAAAAAAATTGGAAAACAATGGAAAATACGAGCTATTATTTACGTGATTATATACGTGATACAAATCCCAAACATCAGTTTATTCAGTCGGACTCATTTAAATATGGTCCTAATCAGATGCATAATCCTATTTAGCAACAGACTTTCTAAGAATTTGCATGACCATTTGCCGCTTCCCGTCGGCGTCGCGTCGCCCAGATGTAGAAATATGTTTTATTAAATTGCAATACGCCGAAAATGAAATAAATTCTGTAGGAAATAACTTCACAAAACCTTCTCCATAGACAAATATATAATTAAGTTTAACTTAAATATGTATTTGTCTATGGCGAAGGTTTTGTGAACTTATTTCCTACATTCTACGTTCCACCCCATTTAGTGTTCTGATTAACACCCTGATGGATCCAATCAATTTGAAATAAATTCTATTTATTTTTAATAAAAAATGTTTTCTGGACTTCAGACTTCCATAAATAAGTTCTATTCCTGTGGTGAGGGATGTGATGGGGCGGCACTTTTCTTGTGCCCCTAGGCGGCAGAAGCATAAATACGCCTCTGACCTGCCCAAATCTTAGGTTACAATCCCAATGACTCTGTCGGTATATTCGGTTTCCATCCACGACTTTCGGTTCGGTCATAAATCAAATCCAAAATTTTGTTCGTTTTTCTTAATTATGTATGTATAAGTTGTTATGGAAATGAAAAGCGGACGTTTGTGTGGTTTGACAGTCTTGCCCATATTTTTCAAACAACTTCGTTGGTTACTAAATTCGTCCGGATGTCTATGTGTTGGTCGATGTTGCAGGGTTTAGAAAGCTGGAAGTGGCGTGATCTTATAGGAAATTCTTTACTGATTCCAAATCCCTGGTAAATTTTTTGATGGCATCACTCGTTCGCCGTTGGGACGCCATTAAACTGAAAATATACATCCTTGAATATCTCGAACGGCAGATCCAATTTCAAAAGGAAAAAAACACGTTTCGTTTATTTTTTGAAACGTATTGAATCGTGATACGTAAGCATCACCCTCACCCCCCTGTGGGGCGGAACGGGGGTGAGTTTTGAAAACTTAAATGGGAACATTTTTTTATTGTACTTTTGGATTCACCATAAAAAACTATTCTCAAATTGCAAATTTCACTCCCAACTGCAACCCCTTTTTTGGAGGTGGAAAGGGGGAGAAAAACGGCCTTTTTTACTTTTTTCCCTCCAACATTTTTTCGTGATTTACATCCTCTCCGCTCCCATCTCCTTTAAGGGTGGAAAGAAAAACAATGACTCCTTTGTGTAGAATCCGGGGTGCTTGTGCCCGCGGTGTGGGTGGGGGGGGGGGGGGGTAATTATATACATATATTTTATATAGTATATGCCATAATTAGTTACAGATTTGAAATTGGTTGAAATTAGAATTCTATGAGAGTTCGCGCCTTTTGATACTTGTTTTATTATTTACCTAGTCGCACTCAAATGTATAACAATAGTACACAGCGTAGTATAATTTCAGAAATATGTATATACTTACCTACACTGTATATTTTTTATGTAAGATAAGTAGGTAATTTTGAGCTTACTTGATATAATCTATGAATCGATGGATCGAACATGGAGTGATGATTTTAACATACAGTGCTTCCCAAAAGTAACGGATATATTCGATAAAATGACTCTTGACAATTTATCAGTAAAAATCTCTGACACGTCGATTTTTATTTTTAAATTGTCATTTAATTATGTAATTTTCAACCCCCCACCAATACAAAGCACTACTGTATTTCCCAAGGAGTTCTTGTTGTTGGGAAGATCGAAGATAGTTTTTATTCTTTGGAGAACTGGGAAGGAATGTTAAGCAAAACAATTGCACTTTGGATAAAAATATCTTTTATACAGCAGTAGTTTTGGTGCTGCTTGGAAGATTCTTATCAATAACGTTTTTTGCCGCAACAACTTCACATTTTACATTTTTTATAAATTCGGCTAGGAAATCGAACTTTTCAATCGTCTTTCAGATTGTCTATTACTTCGGAAAAACCTGACTCCATTCTTTCCTCAGATTCAACTGTGTCAACTCTATCCTGTTCAGTACCTCCAAAATTTGAATCAGATAGTAATCTGGCATATATAACGCGTCTACTAGTGACAGATAAGTCTAACTAAACGTGGTATTTACGGTGTCCTTAGTCATTATATTATCAGCTTGGATTTTGTAAAGGTAAAATAGTTTTCATGTTTCTTCAAGAACAGAAGAACAAGAAGAAAAAATATTTAGCAGGATAAACTATAGAAAGTACCTATCGTATTTTTGTAACCAGGTACACGCCCACTACGTTTCATACTTCACTTGTTGAGAAAATTCGACAAACTTCATTATTTTGACCACTGCAAACATGCAATTCGGTTACGGTTAACACGTAACAGGCATTCAACTTCAATAAATATCCAAATTTTCACAAAGGTTCTCCACAACTTTGATTCTAAGGCACCTCGCTTCCCTTTAAAGAATTATTTTTTATTTTAAAATTTCATAAAAAAATATTAGTTCGGTTTTTTAATTTTGTAACTTTAAAATTTGAAGCGATGAATTTTTTTAATTTTTTAACCCCCTAAAAATGCTCCGCCACTGTTGGATTTTGCTCATTAACGAACTTGACCTACATTTTATGGCACAGAATCTTCGTACATAACAATAGCTTTAATGGTTCAAAAGATATCGCGCACACACACCGACACGAAATTTTTTTCTAAAAATGTGTTTTTCGTGTTATTTAGGTCATTAAAACGGGCAGAATTGCAAAAAAAAACCATCTTGAAAATTTAAACCGATTATATAGCTTTATTTTTGTATGTAATGGAACCTTTAACTATAACTTATTCAATGCTATAACTATATTTAAAATAAGATCTTCATGTGCGGGTTTTTCTTGCTTTGCCTAAAAAAGTTTTATCACACACAGTGTTCGCAAAAAAGTCTGTACTATATGGGAATTCTTTCTATCATTTCATTTTCAAAATATTTGGTTTTAAGTTGAAGTTTTAAGTTTACGTTAAGGGTGTCTAATAAAGTAATAACCAAAAATGTCACAAGAATCATTTTATTCGGGTGTAAAATAAGTGTATTTCAATGAACTTATTCTTAAAATGAAATTAATTTTATTTCAAAAAATGTTCAGCAGCACTATTGAACTATTTTGGATTTCCACATTCCACACTGAAATTATTACTTAATAACGATATCTCATTCCATAAAAATACTAATTATTATAAGTAAAAATGCTTATTAAAACCACTGAACATTTCATAAGTTATGGCTCTAATTATGTTTTATACGCTTTGAAGGCAATTTGATATTGTTATTAATATTTTCAACAATTCAGGAAGAGTTTGTTTAATATGGAAATCCAAAATAGTCCAAAAGAGCTACTGAACGTTATTAATAAAATCATTTTTTAAAGAATTTGAATAACAAATTCATTCAAAGGATTATTTTCATAAGCAAATGCATTTGTTTTAGTGTCCCGAACAAAAAAAATAACGTTATGTAACCTCGCTCATATATGTCATTTGTAGTATTTTTGATCATTCATTTGGCCAAAGAACACTTAAAACACTTCAGCTACGAACAGCTGCTACAACAGGAAGGGCGATTTCATTTTCAAACTAAATTTATTCTCCAAATAATAAGCTTACAAAAAATATGTAGAGTTCTGTTAAATTCATATCATTATTGAATTGATCAGAATAATAATAATAGGATCGATCTTTTAATTATGTTACTGTACAAAGTAAAAGCAGATAAAACATCGCTCAATCCTCTAATTTGCAGGAATTATTCGTTTTTAAATCAAAGTAACCTAAGTATCTGGTATTTTGTCATATATTTCAAGTGATTACTAATATTGGGAGATTTTATTTTGGGAGGTTGTACCAAGCACAAAATGTTCAACTACAGGCCACTCGTATATACAGGGTGATTCATTAAGAATGTCCAATCTCTGAATTGTAGATTCCAGACCTCAAAATATGATGATTCTGCCCAACATGCCTTATACAAATATTGCTAGTTTCCGAGATACCGGGTGTTTAAAGTTTAAATATGAATTTTGATTTTCGCAATAACAATTAATTAATGTGATTAAAAATAATAGACAAGGGTTATTTGATATGAAGAGATCTTTGCGAAAACGGATCATAAATAATAGTTTATTGTTGTTACACATTTAGAGAATAAATTTTTTTTTTAAATTAAAATTTATTGAACTGTTTAGAAGCAAATAACTCGATAACTGATCGAGTTACACGAATCAAACAAGAGTAACTTTTTTTTGTAGAATCTAACGCTTTTCCATATTTTATTATTAGTTTGCTAATAGTTCAGCCGAAAAAAATTTTTGCTTAGATTTACTAAACACAACCAAGTATAACTAGCGCCCTCTATTAGCAATGCTAAATTAGAGTCCAAATTGGCAATCCTCATGCAAAAAAAGGTAAAACTGCCAATTTTCAAAAAGAAATTGTGAAAAAATAGAAAGTTATTGCGAAAATCAAAATTCATATTTAAACTTTAAACACCCGGTATCTCGGAAACTATCAATATTTGTATAAGGCATGTTGGGCAGAATCATCATATTTCGAGGTCTGGAATCTACAGTTCAGAGATTGGACATTCTTAATGAATCACCCTGTATATAAATGCTTTTAAAAGAAAATTAACAGTTCAAGAACATTTTTAAGAATTACATTTACAAAACAATCGACAAGAGCGAGAAGGAACAACGGTCTCATTAGCTGTGAATGAAAATTACAAAGCAGAGGATACCTATTAACAGTTTTTAAAATTTTACAGAAAATCCAGGAAATGCCCCAAAGTGATTAGTAGTATTTTTTTTAAATACACGCAATTAACATTGTTTCATTACGACTCGCATTTGAATAAAAAATAAAATTAACGTCATAATTAAAGCGTGGTGTAAACGAAATCCACTGTTTATATTTGGAATAATTTTGTAATTAAAATTTCGGGTGAAAATGTGAGGTTTTGTCTCGCATTATACAGGAAAGCCCTATAAATCTTGAACACAATGAAAGTGTATAATTACTAACGAAATATAAAACAGAAATATAAAATCTATTCCGTATAATAGTATTATTCGCTTTGAACTTAGTTGCCGACCGGACCCTATTCACAGTATTTTGAGGGGTTTGGAGGTCCTGCGGTTGCATGCAAACAAGGGGGAGAGATCCCCCGACATCTTTTTATGAATTCGCTGCTTCTGGCAACCCCCCCGAGTTATCCCTAATACGTACCTTGTTCGCACTAACTTGCCTTACCCCGCTTCATTTGACTTCTTGAAGGAGACGAGTCATTCTTTGCATACTTCCCACTTCTTGTAATGATAATGAAGGATCGTTCGCAGAAAGAAAAAATCTCAAAGACAAAGGGAAACGAACATAAACTTCCAATTACGCACGGGAGACTTACTGCAAATAATTACAGTATTTTAAATTTGTTTTAAGTCGCGAAGATTATTTCATTTTTTCGAGATGGCGCGGCGCGCTTAAAAGTATCCTTAATACGAGTACATATCTATTAAGCTTATAATAGCAGTTCGTTAATGGCCGGGTATTAAAACTCTATTGCGCACTATTTAGAATGGGGGGCCAGCTTGCAAGGGTGGTTTGATGGGTGGTCATTACGGGATGCACGGCTGGAATGAGTTGCCAACTATACAACGTGGGGGTTTAATAAAACTTGCGCCATTCATGATACAGAGTACGGCTTGTGTTTATGATGGAAAATTAGAGTTTTCCCCGGTGTTAATATGTAGTTGATTTATGGCTTGTTTGTATTTGACGCGGATATACTATACTGCCTTTGAAGGGTTAGACAATTTAGGACGTTAAGCTTTTCCAATGTCTTCGAATAATCGCACATTCCCAGGTTAATTCAATTCTAGTTCAAAGGACTGTGCGAGCATTGGTATCAAACGATGCGAGTAAAATTGCATTTATTACACCGTATCTGATGAAAATATGAATTCTAGAATGTGACGGCAAAAAAAACGACCGTATGAAATATATCGTATATCATTTTTCAGACAAGCAGTTATTTTCATTGGACAGTTACAAAGCAGAGAGGGTAGAAATGAGGGGGCGCATACCTATTAGAAGTAACGAGGGATTTACTTCAAATTTGTTACGTTGTATCGCACTAATTTGCCAAATACCTTTTAGCCCCAGATCTACCTTGAAACCAAATTTTCGTTACCCTACCAATTCTGTTAGCAAAGAGCAGATGGTAAGATTCCCAAAATTATTTACGGACAGATTAATTGTAGTGACGTTAATGAAAAGCGAATTCATTTTAATTACTTTTAAGTAACAAAAAATTAAAATGCTTTCGCGAGACTTACTCTATGTATATTGGGTTTTTTTTTAATTTTAAATAAGTTTCATCCACAGATAAGGACGAAAAGGAGAGTGCCGAGATTTTAAATAATTAATTAAGTTTACTAATCCTCCGTGAATGGAAAAGACCCCGATTTTAATCTTCAGTTCTATTTAAGTTAAATTATTTAAGTAAAAGCTTTTGAGCACAAGCTATTGCTAAAATATACAAAAATAATTGAACGAAAATATTTCTACTGCTTAGATGGAACTTAAGACCTTATTTAAAATTCAATAAGTTTTCTCTTACCTCGAATGCAACAGTTAATGCAGCTTTTTCTTGACGAAGTTGCTCTGCTCTACTCTTATACACAAGCATAGATCGCACTGTTTCTTCCATCCTGCAATGGAAAAAGAGAAATTAAAAATCTGTATTAGACAGTGAACTCTAATATTAGAGTTCACTGGTATTAGATTACGCGCAACTTGTTGATTTTACTAATACGTATTTGCGAGTCTCACTTTTACTCGCGTTATAAAATAGCAAGAAACGGTCCATTTGAAGTTTACGTAAACGAAAAGTAAATAAAAGGACTCAAGCTGTTCTTTGTGCACCGCAACTTTTATTCTTACAGTCGTTCTTCAATTTGGTAATTAAATTTGGCCTAAAACTGTTTAGTTCATTGTAATTCACTTTGAATGTGAACTGATCTGTTTATTTTACACTATGGTGAAATTCATTTATTGTACCTATGGGAAAAGGTCACTAATGAATATGTCAAGAATATGTAAGCTTCGGTGTAAATCTATCAATTATTGTCAATTTTATAGAGTTTTCTCTAACAATGGAAAAAAGGCAATTCCTTATGGCAGACATTAATTTTTGATGGGAAAAACATACAACAGAAGGATAACAATGACCCCAGGTAATTTTCTTTTTCGCCTTTTTTTCAGGAGATGTTCCCTAAAAATATAGGTCCTCCCTTTGCTCATGTTTCTTCACAAACTAGTTCTCGCACACAGTTTTAATTCTAGAAATTATAGAGAATTGATCTCCCTTTCAAAATTTTATCAACATCAGCAGAAGGTCATTTCGTACAGAGAAGAACTTGTATTAAGGCTCGTGAATTTAGAACTGATCACTGGGACGACGAAGTTATCGCTTGGCTACGCACCATGCGCGATTCAGTGATTGAGGAACACGGACGTATAAAAAACAAATGGACTGCTAATTATGTTGAAATAATTGTCCCCTGCCTGGGCGCCGCCATACTGTGCTCAATCACAGAATAAGTAAGGAGACCTTATTCTGTGGCTCAATTTTGTATTGGTGTATTTCTAAAGGAGTAATCCACAGACCCACAAACTACTAACAAAAAAGTGATTTGTGCACAGACCATTAAAAATATTAGTGGTCTGTGGAGTAATATATAATCAAAGCGAGTATAATGAACCCTGAAAATTTAGCGGTTATATTTGAAAGTTGCAATTTATAATTTGTCATTTCATTATTTCTGAATTTCAATTCCGTAACTATATTTTCATCATCACTTGCTTGGTATCAACGACGATTCTGCTGTTGAAAGTATTTGTAAAATTTCTTCTGGAACGTGGTTTTCGATGTACTCCAAAATGGCATAATTATGTGTAACCATTTAACCAACAAAACTTGTTTATTTACACACGACACATAGCAACAATCGTTTCCAACGAAACATCACGCTCTATTCATACTATGTATATAAAAATGTCAAATATGAAAGCAACGAAAGGTAAGATATAAAACATTGAGGTTAAGTCAAAGACTTTGAAGTTTGGACCACTTTCGATTTGACGTTTGAAATTGCCAACTAAAATCGATCTCTAGAAGAAAATAATATATATATAATAATAATAATAAGAGCACAGTATGGCGGCTCCCATGGTGGGGACAAATAAATGTTGCCGGTACGTACCAATTAGCAGTCCATTTGTTTTTTATACGTCCGTGTTGAGGAATGATGAGTGCCGTTTATTGTTTTTCAAGTAACACAGAGAAGAAAAAATCCGAAAGCCCCGGTGCTGTCACTGAACATTTGAAGAAAATATTTGAATACGTGGAGGACAATAATAAACCGATACAACGGAATATTACCATAAGTTATTTTGGTTAATTTTGACATATTTTGGTCAAAATCCATCTAGTAGTCTAAAATTCGCTCATTGGACAACGATACAATGCACTTGGACATTTTCCTCACGAAATCGGTGCATAATTAACGATTTTTGACAAGTTTTGGTCAAAATCCATGTGATCGCCAAAAATGTAGCCTAAAATGCTTATTTGGAAGAGCGAATCATGTAATGAACGCTAGAAAAACCAAAGGAGAAACATTCCTTGAGGAGGCCATATTAATGTAATAAATGTAATTCGCGCCATCATCTTGCGCTCCTAGATCGCAGGACTTCACTCCATTGGGTTGTAAAACCTTGGTCAATCTTATAACTAGTTTACAGTTCCCTTCATCGTACTTCGGAAGTTTCTCTTTTATTATATTATTATTATTATTCTATGAGAAATAAAAAAAACTTAAACAAACTTGAAGAAGTGCAGTGTTTTCGAGATATAAACGAAAAACCGAAAATCCGGCAGCTTTCCACCTCCCTTCTCTCAGCGGCCGTGGTTCAAAGACTCGTAACATACCCACCCCCTAGCCTAGATACTCTACAAAGATGCCATGAGTTCGTAAGAAGTTTTTCAGTAACGTAACGGTTTGGAAAATTGGAAGCAGTTAGTTTTTTTTGTATTGTATTATTTATTTGTCTTAATTACATGACAAAAGATTCTTATCTCTACTACAAAATTAGGTACACTTACAATAAATAAAAACTTCCTGCTCTTGTCCCCTTCTCTCCAGCACCCCCTTCATCCACTTCATCCCTTCCCTCCCAAAATCACGTTTCTTTCTCTCTCCTCTTCCCTTAGTCCCTCCATTCCCTCATCATATGCCATATATTTTCTCTCCCTTCCCCACACATTCTACACATCCTTTTCTCATCCTACCACCAGTATCTTCGCGCACCTGAACCTTGCCACCATCTTTTCTCCTTTAAACCCATGTTACCCACTATATAGTCGGCCTTGCATTCCACCATTATCTCCATACAGGGTGGGCATTTGAAAAGGCAACACACCTGTTTTGGGACACTTAGACCAGTTTTTTAAAAAAACGCTCGGACACGTCGATTTTCTATTTTTGGGGGGCAACTTTCGATGTCAAATTTGACGTTGTCAGGTCAACCCCCTAGCCCCAACAACCCCTAACTCAAGAATTTAAATAGGGAAAAGGAGTCCAGCGACCCCTCATTTGAAACGTCTTTTAATTCTCTATTCGACAGTACGAATGAAAATTAGTTTTATTCAATTGTTCTTTCGCCCACATGAAAAGCACCCTCCAGATTAACTAAGGTGGGGGTGTTGTTTAGGAAAAATTCTGAAACACGTCACTTTTGACCTTTTGAACGGCACATTTTGATGTCAAATTTGACCTTGTCAGGTCAACCCCCTAGCCCCAGCGACCCCTAACTCAAGAATTTAAATAGGGAAGGGGTGTCGAGCGACCCCTCATTTGAAGCGTCTTTTGATTCTCTATTCGACTGTATAAATGAAAATTAGATTTACTCAATTTTTTTTTCGCACCCATTAAAAGCACCCTCTAGATTAACTAAGGTGGGGTGCTGTTTAGGAAAAATCCTGAAACAGGCCACCTTTGACCTTTTCAACGGCACATTTCAGGATTTTTCCTAAACATAACACCCTCACCATAGTTAATCTGGAGGGTGCTTTTCATCGGGGCGAAAAAAAAATTGAATAAACTAATTTTCATTTGTACTGTCGAATAGAGAATTAAAAGGCGCTTCAAATGAGGGGTCGCTCGACTCCTTTTCCCTATTTAAATTCTTGAGTTAGGGGTTGCTGGGGTTAGGGGGTTGACCTGACAAAGTCAAATTTGACATCAAAAGTTGTCCCCCAAAAATAGAAAATCGACGTGTCCGAGCGGTTTTTTAAGAAACTGGTCTAAGTGTCCCAAAACAGGCGTGTTACCTTTTCAATGGCCCACCCTGTATATTCCTCATTATATCTTCCCTCTGCTATCTTTGCTCTCCTTTCCTGGCCTTGGACATCTTTATCTCTTGTTACTAATTCCCCTACCATATCCCTTCCTTCCTCTCTTCTCCTTTCTATCTCCTCCCTGGCATATCCCACTCTCTCATAAAACAACCACCTCTCCTCTTGCCCATACCTTATCCGTTCTTTTCTTACCTCTCTCATTTGCCCCAATAATTTCCTCCCTTTTCTTGATCTCCTCATATTTCACTGCTCTCTTTCCTGCCTTGATACTTGTTTTTTCCGCTTTCGTCTCCTCCCCCACGATATACCCTGGCGTCTCTCTATCCATCCCCAACGTCCATCTCCAGTACTTTTCCTGTATTGTTTCCATTTTCTTCCACCCTTTCCATCCCCATATCTCCGCTCCGCGCCCCATCACACTCTTTCCCAACTTGTCAAAAATCCATCTTCTCTTCTCCATATCCTTCCCAAATACTCTTTCCCCCACTCCCCACACTTTCCCCACTAGTCTGTTTCCCTTATTTACCAATTCCCTGTTATCGTACCGTAAAACATACCCTATAGATATTTCCACTCATCCACAGCTTCTATCACCTCTTCCCCCCACCACCACTTTTTCTTTACACTTCTCCCTCTTCTCTTTTGAAATACCATCATCTTTGTTTTTTCACATTCGCGCTCAAACCCCTCTTCTCTAAATATCCCTTCAAAACTCCAATCAATCCCCTCATCTCTTCGTCAGTATTCGCCATCATTACTACGTCGTCCGCATATGCCAACACCCACACTTTTATCCTCCCCACAAAGTGATATCTTAACTTCACTTTTTTCAACGCTTCCTCTACCTCTTTACGCTTTATCTATCCTCCACCCCCACTTCTCCCCCACTCTCTTTTTCCATTTCCGGCTTCTCCATCTCTCCTCCCATCACCTCCATACACTGCTTTCTCCACTCCTCTTCACTCAACTCAACCTCCTTTCTTTCGCATTTACCGCTTCTCTTGTTTACAAGTCTCTATATCTCTTTTTCATTCTTTAAGCCCCTTATTTCCTCCTCCACCTCATATATAAACTCTTCCTTTCTCCTTTTGCACTCTTCGTTATAATTTCCCTTGAACCTCTTATATTCCCCAATGTCTATTTCCCCCTCCTTCCACTTTCTCCTTCTCTTTCTCATTTCCTTCTTTGCCCTTTCGCACTTACCATTCCACCACTCCGCTGAAAGAAGTTAGTTAATGAGCCTGTTTCAAAATATCAGTGTTTTGAATCATCGATGAGATACATAACTTTTCCTAACAGTATTCAATACATGCACATGCACATACAGTCTATATGTGAATTCTTTCCATACCTTGGTCGCCATGCCTGGAGTAATTGTTGCAACAACAGTTTTAATCCTTCGAACACATTTACAAACCCCCCAAAAATCACCTGAAGTCAGATCGCGTAAATTCGGAGTCTATGGGCAACAAGACTCCTGCAGACAATTCACCGATTGGGAACAAAGTCATTGACCACTCCTGTACATGGGGAGACACACCATTTTGTTGCCAGATAAGGTTATGTGGTTTATCATTTAGGAATTGAGGAAAAGATCCATTGTCACATGTCATAATAAAAAATACCCATTCATACACCCTTTACCGAAAAAGGAAAACTTGCACAAAAAAACATTCAATTTTGGAAAGTCTCTTGGAACTTTACCACCTCGTCGCGATTTTCGGACACCAAATGCGCACGTTATGAATGTTAATTTTTATCCCATCTTGCATCAACATGTCACTTGCTGAAATGGCACTTAAACAGTAAGTGTATGCTTTAGGGCTTGTAACTGTAAATGATACGAACGAAGTTCTAAACCACACAGACGGCCATGGAGTTGCTAATTCATGCCCAGTCTTCATAATAGATTTCTTAAGTGAAAGATTTTCTCACTCAGCCACTCAGGGAATACGTTAAAGGTTAAACTATAAGATTCAGTCCTTGCAAACTTCGAAACAGAAGGCTTTTAGTTCAAGAGTCGCCGCCATTTCGACTACTACGTCAATCACAATGAAAACTACATACCGTGCTCGAAACACGCGTTGCTGTAGGTAAATTAATTTTTTCGCGTAATTAAATATTTTACACCAGTCAGAATAGTTTAAGCTTTTTATTATCGATGCATGAAACTTACCAAACACAAAGATTCCTTTAGAGAAAATCGTTCTTATAATATCGCTTCATAATTGTTTTCAGTGCGGGTTTTATAATTAATTTTGTAGCTCAAACTTTAACGAAAAAAAATTTCAAGTATTATTACACAGCATTAAATGAATTCGTAGATAAAATACTGTAGGCACGTCTCATTACCCTTCACATAAGTCAAGAGGTACAGATGAAACTGAGGGCCCTTCAGATGCCCTTCGTCAGCCACTTTCGTTTGATGCCTCTTCATGTCATCTACCTTCTACTGCGTTATCGTTTACAACGAAAAAAATCTTAGGATCGCGAAAATGGCAGAATCTGATACTTCCTTCGGAGATATTAGAAAACTCGAAGAATTTTTTCTTCTCCCCAATTTTTTTCGAGTTTATTACGAACTTGACTTTATTGATATTTAGATGACAATAAGAGGTTCTAGAGAAAATGAAATGCAATTCAAAGTATAGAAAAAGAATTGGAAGGTAAAGTTAATTATTTGTACTATGCTTAAATTCCTTTCGTTATGTATCAATTAGAGTGTTGCTATTGGCAAAGGATTCATGGAGGATGTTGCTATAGTAACCTTTACTGCTATGGAATATAATATAATTAGTCTGTGCTTTTGACTAATTAAGCGCTTCATTTGCTAACATCAAACTATACAATGCATGAACATAAATTTGTTTTTTCCATTTTGCCTTTCAGATTAAAGGTGAACAATTTGCACATGGAGTGCTAATATCAAAGTTATTCATCGGCCACATTTTTCCATTCTTTGAACGAAGAAAATGACAAACCCTTCTTGTAAATAGGTAATAGTCAATGTATGTGATACAGTATATTTCGTTGGGTCTTCTGTATTCATTTTCACCAGATTTCAAAAAGTTGAGACTAAGTTCTTGATTTCATTTGTCAATTCTTAATCATGCTCGAAATTTAGAAAATGGAAATTGCGATTTTTTTGATATGGTGCTAATTTTTTCGTGAAAACGTGAACATTACAACGTTTTAAACGTGTTATTCTGGCCGAGTGTGTATATTTTGCCTTGACTTCAAAAAATGGGATAGTTACGACAAAGCTCTTGAGATAAATATATCAAAACCAACGTTCTGTTTATTTCCATATCAAGGGCATTCGCTTACCAATAGGAAATCTTCAATGTAATACCAAGACAATTTTTCGCCACAAAAATGTTGGAATAAAACACAATATTTTTCTATAACAGACCTAAAGAAAAACTTCCAATTTTCTGGCTCAAAAATATTGAAACAAATTGAATTATTTGGAGTTAATGTTCATTTTTCGGCTTAAATTTGGCCTTTTGGTGACAAAATTGTATACATCCTTGTTCAGTAAAGTAAAGTAAAAATCAATTAAAATCCAATGGCTTGCGTTTTCTAGGTTTGCTTATATCATGATTCATCATCATCATCATGAATATTTATTTTATGGAGACACCTATAAACTGATATTTGAGAATAATGTTGCAGCTTCGAACTAATATCACTTGAATTTTTTCAATAGTTATCCAAAAAAAATGTTCTCTAACTTCCTTGATCTCCTTGAGATTTATCATCTGAGAATTTTACTTAATCGACTCAAAGGTTCCTAGGCCAACAGCGACAAAAGTTACCAGGACTCGTCTGAATCGGGAACGGTAAAAAATAGACTGACAAAATTTTAGAATTAGGTATAAATAATCAATTCCTACATCACGTATCGACTTCAGATTGTTGCTAGCCGTTGATGTGCAACTATTCAATATAGTTCTCATTCGTTGACTAGGTCATAAGTTTTAGGCTACCACACCGTTTTTGACCAAGACATGACAAAATTGTTATTTGTGGACCACGTACATAAAACGTCCAAACCATCGATTTCGTGGAGAATATTTCCAAACGCAATGTTGCCCAATAAGTGAATTTTATACATTTTTGCGCGATCACATGTCAAAATCGCTATTTGTACACGCGCCACTTTCGTGTCCAATCGCAATCCATCCATGCTCAATAAGGTAATTTCATCCATTTTAGGCTACCGTATGGTTTTTGACCAAGACATGTCAAAATTCATCAAAATAAATCATAGTTATACGATATTCAGTTGCATTGCTTTACTTGATCTTGTATACAGGGTGAGTCAGTTTAAATGTCGCTAACTTCAACAGTCGGTAGAAGACATTTTTTAAGTAAAAAAGTGTCTATAAATATGGGTCTCAGAACGCTTCGTTTCTAAGGTACAGGGTGTTGAAATGATGATATTTTTTTAATATTCTTGTCGATTAAAAAAAAGTTGTTTGGGATAACATTATGATATCGCCCAAAAGACAAAGTGTTTAAGTGCGAATCATTTGATATTAAAATCTATGGGGTAATGTTTTCAGTGGCGTAGATAGAGGGGTTATGTAAGTACTTTTATAAAAAAAACATACTGTACAGGCTAAAATTTTTCTTTTTTCTTTCAAAATATGAAAGGAAATTCGATGTTGTTTAAAAAAGGTCCTCTTGTTGCAAATCGATAAGTTGTAGGTACCGTTTCGAGATAAACAAAAAAATAATAAAAATTCAAAAGAGGAATAATAAAAACATAACTAGCAAAGGGACATGGAAAATAATGAAGAAAGATATGAAAAGAACAGACGTTAAAATGTGGATGTGGAGGGGGCTGTTGAATTAATTGGAAGTGTGTGGTGAAGAATGTGGGAAAAATTGAACAATACTAGAAACCCTCAAGAGGGGGCATTTGGTTGTAACATGTATTTAAGAAGGAATTGTTTGTTGATATGTTAAAGGGAAACACAAAAAGAAGTTGTAGCAGGACAAACGAAGAAAATGGGGGACAATTTCACCGAGGATTTCCATCTATCAACAAAATTGAGAATAGCCAATAAATAGAATTAAATATACGTTATTATAAAGGTTCTCTCTTCTATGAACTGAATCAGTATTCATACATCCTTATTTTCACCACTATCTGAGATATTTGGAACGTATCCACTAACAGCTGCAGCTGTTATTTAGGGGAAGAGGCTCCAATATTACTGGCTACAAAAACTTGATCACGTTATAAAAATTATTCTTCTGTTCTTCACTTAGTGACCACTGAGGTAACAGTACTTTTCTTAAAATTGTCTACCTTATTCGTTCGATCGAACAATGAGAAGCAGGTGAGAGTTATAAAACGGAAACCCTTGTCTTATAAAAGAACATGAAATCGTCATAAACATTATATGGCATTCGAATCAAAACCGTAACTTGAAAAGAAACAATGCGCCAATGTTACACACTCTACGATACGTCAAGCAATTTTTCTTAATATGAAAAATCGAAAACAGCGCCCTTCAATTCATTTATATTAATAAAAATTGTCAGAAGCAGCCCATTAATCATTCGTCTGATGATACATTTTAATCTTTATGGAAGACATTTACTCTTGTCAGGACTAATTATGTGCAATTATCTCGATTACTACTCGGTTTGAAGGTTCGGAAAACGTAACCTTAATTGCTTTAAGAAAAAGTAACGTAGAAGGAAAGAAAAAAAGGAGTGGTGACGTTATAGAACGATAAAGCGCAGAGCTTGTCGTAAAGATCTTAGTTTACGGTCCTTATAAGAACTAATAAGTTGGCGACCACTGTAATAAAAACGAAAGAGTCCTGTACGACCTAATGCGATTATGACGTTTAGTGTTATGTCAGAAGCGATAGTGAAAATGATCAAAGAAAGCAAGGAAAATTAGGGAGTAAAAAGCTTGAGGGATACGTATTATGGGCCACATCAGCAATACGAAGAGAAAGTATAAAGAATAACTCGCGTCTTGAGAATCGTCTTCGAGTCTACAAACCATTTTTTCGTCGTGTATTTGACTCAACGTTATTCCACCATAAAACTGACTAAAATGTCATCAATAACACCACCTGCTGTGTCAGTTAATAGATCCAATAGACCGCATTGTGCGAACGTACTGATCAAGTAACATCTGCCTTTAATACCAAATTTATTTGTAAGGGGGTGGAGGAAGATTTATTTATTCTACATGTAAATTATAGATTGGAGTAATCTAATTTTGCGTAAATATTTTAATTTAATTTGGCCTTAGTTAAACAAAGTTTTGCATTGTTTGGGGCTGTGGATAATCTAACAACTACTTTGAATATTCGTACCCTGCCGGATTCACGCCTAGAGCAGTTTAAATGTTTGTCCTTCTCCTTAAATCCTCTTAGATTACTTCGCATTCTCCTCTCGCTGAGGTTCGCCTTGCGACTTGTTATTTCTTGAATTCATCATTGCACAAAACGAAATACGGGGATTATTACAAACTCTATCCTTCAGCAATGGACTGAAGATTTAAACTTTATTTTGTTTTATAACATTTTTATGGCGCATATAAACTTGCTGTTTCACTTTTTACCGAGTTTTTTATTATCTTACCCTCATTTTGTATTCTGAGACCCAGCGGAGCTTTCCATAGCTTTTTTCCGTTATACGTTTAGTTGAAATTCATTTCATTGCGGATTAAAACGCTTAATCATTTTTTAAACATGATAAAAAACATGGAAAATTAATTTTATTCCCAAAAGGGCGACCCGTTATTTCGATTAGGCCGCGCGTCGTATACAATTATTTTTGACAATCACAGTAATAAAAACCGCTTTTCCCCATAACAACAAAGGGAAACTTCCTCGCGATCCCACATTTTTTTTTAGTAAACATTGATTTCCATTTTAAATCTAACCCCTTCGCAATTATTCCTATAACTCCGAGCTTATTATAGAATATCGCGGCATAAAGGGGAGGGAAGACTTGTCGATATATCAAAGTTTGGCACATTTTTTTATCTTATAATTTAAAGGATGTAAAAAGTAGCGAAACGGGTAGAATGCTGCACTTCGGGGCCAATGATGCAGTGTTATATATCCATTTTATGAGAGATTCCGTTACGAAATTGGTTTCTTATATTCATTCCTACCCCTCTGCAAGTTTAATTGAAAAATCCCCCGATAGCAAATATCTTTTACTCGACGTGATGCCATTTGAGGTATTGATAGGCAGATATTTATGGACGTCCCGCGTATAAAAAAAATTCGATTTTGATATATGTATTAGATATGTTTCGTTGTTATTATTATCCCTTTTCATCCCATATGAATAAACTTCAAATTTGTAAATTTATTTATGCCAACCTGTCAGAAAAATAAATATATTTGAGAAAGAAATTCATTTAACTGAAAGGAAAATGTTTACTACACAAATGTATAGAATTTGATTGTTTACCTTGCCAAAACGAAACTCTTTATTCTACCAATAATAAAAAGCTTCATATACCAAAGTGCAGACGGACTACTTTATCAAACGCCTATTCTTGAAACGGTTCAGTAAAAACAGTTCAGTAAAAGATTCTTAGTTTCTTACTTAAATGCAGATAAAGTCTCAGTCACAATGTTACAAAGGCTTCTTCATCGAAATACAGCTCCATACTGTATTTCGATGAAAAAGCCTTTGTAACGTATTAAAAAATATCGACGGAGCAACGCAGAGAATGCAGTGAAATTGGAAAATGATGAGACTTTATGCAACTAAGGATGAGCCAAAGGACATCAGTGAAGGTGGCAAAAAAAGTAATGTTCCTCTATGGGACCAACGCAACGAGTAGAATTTTTCACTTATAATTGCACAAGAGGTTTGTATTTTACCGAGTAAATTTGGGTTGTTTAATAAGAATCTGTTGCCTAGCAATTAGACGAGAAAAACTGTCAACCAATAAAAATGCGACACCGAAGGTGGAGCATTTTTAGGTTGACAGTTTTTCGAGTCAAATTGCTAAAGGAAACAGATTAGAATTTAAACAACACAAATTTACTTGGTATAAATACAAATCTCGAGTGTAATTCGGCAGGACAATTTAACGAACAAGAAATTTAAATCCGTTCGTAACTTTACCAAATGGACTCATTCTTAAAATAACACAAACATCATGCAATAAATTATTCGCAAATGTCAAACTATGTACATACGGCGGGCACGGATACTGCGATAGTTGATTAGAATTTGAAAGTGAAAAAACCACTAGTGCAATTGTCGCTGTAAAAGTGACAATTGCACTGCGGCTAATGGGATTTTTTATACATGAGTTAAATTGTCGTTGCAATTAAATGGTCGTAAAGTGAATTAGACGAATTGTGCTACCAAAAGAAACACATAATGATGAAAAGGGGAATCACATCGACACAAGGAATTTCCACCACGAGCGAGTGGCAATAACATATCTGTGAGATGATGTGAGGGAAATAGTAGCATCGTAAGATGTGATAATAGGTTCCCAAAGAATAAAATGAGTTGACTTGGGGACTTTACCGAGAGTAAGTATAGATAAAAATGGAGAGAACAAAATTGCTGATGTAATGCGGAAAGGTGGTTATAGGTTATAACACATTTCAAACTCATAGATCATACAAAGTAGTGATTTATTGTCAATAGCACGTCGTTATATTTGTCCCACAGCTTGCGTTGAAAGGCTTGCCTTGCCTTTTACCTTGTGAACCAAAACAAGGATTTTTGGGATGATTATCATGCATCCTCTTAGCTCCCGATGGTGGTGAGCAGTCAAGTCTAGGCTTGCCAGGCCTGCCTACTGAATGTGAAATCATCACTCTGAAGATATAAGCAGCAGTTAAGGCTGGCAAACCTAGACTTGAACAGCTTATAACGACCATCGGATGGTTAATCGTTTCAAAAATCCTTGTTTTGGTTCACAAGGAAAAAGGCACGGAAAACCTTTCAACGCAGGCTGTGGAACAAATATAACGACGCGGCATAACGACTGGTGCGTGAGAAAATGGCACTCTTCTTTGCGCGAAAAAACTATAAGTATAAAAACCATACTGAAGTAAGCCTTAAAGTTTAGGCAAATAGGTGCTCTTGATTTTCTGGCAAGTTACCTCTATAGGAACTACGCTAAATTGTGAATATTGCCTTGTGCTATGTATACTTATGCAAAGTGACCAAAATTGTAGCGACAGACTACACAATGAACCGCACTATAGCAATTACAGTCACTCAGTTAGTATCTAAGACTGCTCAAACACTCTCAAAGGAAGATAAGGTAAAAAACCGGACAGAGACACATTTTTCAGCATCATGGGCGAAATTGTACAAGCAATGGCAGAGTAAGATCCGACAAAAAGCAAGAGTTTGAAGAACATGCATGTAAGCACAGACAGTGTCTTGTATAAAGTGAAACGAGACTCCCGTTATGAGCCTCTTGCGGCGTTGCTTGGTGCCATACACACATCGTACAAAACGTCGAAGCGTTCATAGAGGCTTATCACTAAAAGAGTGCTCGCGGGGTGTGTTGTTCAGTGCCGAAGCAATTCGAGGGGATGGAAAGGGAGGTGTAGAAATTTTATAGCACCCAATTACTATAGTGAGCGGTATTAGCAAAGGTTTTCTACCCTTACCGACAAACTAAATCAGAATTAAATTCAGAACTTCTGATTAGGTATCGGTTACTAACCATCCCTTGAAGTAGTACAGTTGTAATTATTTGAAATGAAAATCTGCATAATTACGAATTATTTAGCAAGGTGAGCTAAAAAGCAACGGGCGTTATTTTTTATAACGCCCGCTTATAACGCCCGCAAATGTAAAATTATGCTAAATTATGTTAAATACTGATTTTATTGTTATCATCTGTTTTAATGATCTTAATCAACTTCTTGCAAGTATGACATAAAGTAAAGAACGCACCACGGAACGCCCTAGATACCTTAATTACTATAATGTGTGAAGCGTTATATTAAAAGGTTCTGCAAAGAAATGAATTTCCAAGAACAATCACTTATTTATTTATTAATTATTAATCATTTTTAACAAGTAAAGATTACCGAGTAGAGGGTACTCCAAATCATGGATTTTTTGTTGTTTTTGGTTTGTTTGTTACTAACTTGCGAGCAAAGCGGGTATCTCGGTTGAGTGAGTAAATTTCAAAATATAAAAATACTTTAATAAAATTCAAATATTATCTCCAGTACTATCTACTGTACCCTTGCATTAACACACGAGATAATACCAAGATTTATCAAAACTATTTAAAAATGTTAAATAATATTAAAGCATAAACTGTATGGGAAGAATCAAAAAACGAAGTATTATTTAAAAACTATTATCTATTGTAAACATAGCGTTTATTCTAATAAAGTTCACCATTGTTCTTGTTATCGTTAACAGTCATCTAAAGTTAATGCCAAATTAGAATTTTCAATGCAGCTTTCATGCTGTATTCATAAGAATTAGCCTGGAGGCTACACGGATTAAAACATGTAGGAATACAGCTCGACTAAATTCACAAAAATTTAATTGCAAATCACAATGCCTACTCAGCGGTAGATTTTTATATAATGGGTTTTCTTTTACAACAATGCCTGAAGGTACTTATTGATCAGTGCATTATTTCATATATTCTATACCTTATTTGTACGCGTGGTAAAACGAAGTACGCGTCCTCCCAATTTACAATTGCGGAAAAAACATTGACTACGAAAGTTCGTAGTAAGAATCATTAAGGTAGTATTGTATGAATGCAGTAAGTTATCGAAATATATTTTTTTATGATATTTTGTATGACTATCGCTTATCAAAAGCTCTTTGGGAGGTCTCCATTATTAATATAGTATTAAACGTTGATAAAATGGTTTCACCCGAATTTGCCCAAGATGAAAATTTCTATGAATTTTTAATATAATCCAATTACTCATAAAAGAATTGAATGAAAATACAATTGTTTGCTTTTATCCGTGTGTGCTCCATTAGCACTTGTGCGTTTATTCCTTTGCGCAATAACGCAATACTTCAAAAACTTCGTCTATAATGTCGTTTTTTCTGCAAAATTTTGTAGCTAAACAGTAGTTTCACTGCCTGAACATTTTGAGAAACCAACCGTGAGTTTTCCAGGGTAAGATTAAGTTTTTGCCTTTGTGATAAAGAGCCTTTATGAACCTATTGCATGGACCATTGTTTAGTGGAAAGGTCCCACTACTTCCCACCCATGGATAGCTTTTTCGATTTATCTCTCTAATTTTATCCCTGTAGATTTTTATTTTTACTGTTTCAATTTTTTGTTTCCACTAAATGTAAATTTATGATCCTCTTCTAACTCTCACATTTAGTACTTCCATCATAATTTCTCTTTTGCATAGCACATAGTCTACTACTGTTTTCTCCCTTCTGCTTTCCATTTCCCTGCCCTTGTGTTTGTAAAATGCGTTTCTCATAATTAAGTTATTCTCGACACAGAGATTTATCAGTATGTCTCCATTGTTGTTTTTATATGGTTGACCATGTGGCATTCCTGCATGCCTTTTACCGACTCTACTGTTTATATTTCCCAGTACCTACTATGCGTCTTTCTTTTACTTTTCCCATCACTCCTGGATAGTTCATACTAAAATGTATCTTTTTTATTTACGCTGTCGTCTTCGTTTGGTTCAATACTAATATTGTTGTTCTATTGTTTTTCTGTTGCAGTGTCATTTTCAGTTTCATCATGTTCTATACATTTATCTCATACATTTCTTCTGCTTAGTGTTCTTCCGCCCGATTTTCTATTTCGCATTCCTCTTTATTTATGATTAATTTATGATCTTTCCTCCATTACCTACGTATTTAGGAAAATCTTCTGCAATAAATACATCTGTGCCTTGCAAGTTTTTCACCATTTATAGTATTTGGAGTTTTACGCCGTAGTTGTTTACTTTTACTTTCGTAAAAATTGGTCGAGTTTATTATGTTCTCCCACGTACTCCAATCTATCACGTAGTATAGCTATTATTTTTTCCCTTTTTCATTTTCCATCACTTGCAGACTGTTGGCTTCTTTTTCTAAATTTGTCTAGTCTCAGGTTTCTTTGCGTGACCGTGGATTTAAACTTTTTATTTTCGAGTTTAAGGAGGGGTTCAATTGTCCTAAGTTTTGCTCCGATCATGGAGTTTTATGTCTCAAAATGACTCTAAGAACATGCCACGGCTCATATGCCTAGTTTTAGTAAAAAGTATAATGTTTTAAGCTGTCTAGGATGTGTCAAAGTGAGACAGATACTGTTTTCTTGCGATATTTTGCGATTCTTTCAAAGTTACAATAGAAATAGCATACCTCAATGCGATATCGATAGGCATAACTGCCGTGAGGGTTCATTGGGGTCATTTTCAGATATAAAAATCAAAAATCCGACCAATACAGTGGTCACAGCGAGTTTTCCAAAAAATGAAGTCCGAGTATTTTCCAATGGCGACTGAACTTTTGGCGTACTAGCAGGAAAAATTGTCGTTCCATCACAACTCTTTACCTCAGGCTAAATTTCCTCGTAAATTGCTCTCATTATTCGAAAATTTCGGAATTCATCAAACAAATTCGTAGAGATTTCTTCAGTGGAATGGGCCAACGTAAACCAAGATCGGTGCGTGCAGGTGAAAGAAAGGTGGCTAAGAAGAACACCAAACTGGGCAGACGTAAGAGAGCTTTGGACGCCTTCAACGCGATAGAAATCAGGGTCAATATTGGATCGAAAAAAGTTCTTGAACCCCCCCCCCCCCCCCTTAAGGTTTAGATTTTCGTTTTTAATTTCTTAAATTTACTTTTGTTTATTCTCAATACATTCTGGCAAATTTGTTCAAGTCTCCCAACTGCTGCCCGATTTACTCTGATATTTGTAGATCTTTATAATTTGTCATGTTTGCTGCAGTTTTTTCTTTGTGATAACGTGGTCTGTTGATATTTGTCACTTCTGTATATTTTGTTCTGTAAGTGCCCCCTGTGAGAAGATTACGTGTGTGTATTTGCATTAATATATTTCACTAGAATTGTGGAACGTTATTCCTTTTAAGGAACAATTTATCTTTCTTCGGTATTTTCCAAAGCTCTGTAAAATGTTTATTAATATCGGTTGAATTGCGTGCTTTGTGATTTTATTGTCTGTAATCATTCGTTGCGTCCAAGCGTTGAGTGATTTCACTCAACGGTCCAAGTCTTGTGGTGTATATCACTAGTATGTATATTGAGTAAATCTATAGTTTGACGTTTTGTAGTATCTGTTAAATAGCCGTATAATAGATCCATTTCTTATTTTCCTTTATTACGTATTGTTATAGGTTCTGTGTATTTGTCAGATGTGGGTAATTTTCATAGAACATTTGGAGTATCTGTGGTCGAAATCCTGATGTTATGTTTTCAAGCCGTCAGACTACGTAGTCGATAGTTATTTCAACTAAAAATACTGTGTGTTACTGTTTACCTTTTGTGTCTATAATTTTTGGAAATTTTTCATTCTGAACGCAGTTCGCGAAGAAGACATTCTGTATTTTGATTTAGATTTAGAAAATGATATCAGGTGAACGCTCACCTCACATTCTGAAACACAAAATCAAAATGTCCAAAGTATTAGTCATCGCTAATTCTGTACAAAATTGTGACACCCAGTGCAATTTTCCTGTCATTTTATTACATGTTAGTCTACCAAGGGTATCAATACTCTCTCTTCTAAGTACATAAACGTTTGACTAAAAATGTCCAATGTGAGCGTGTCTCTTTTAACAAAACACCTTGTATTTTTGAGAAGTTTTAATTGTCAACTTGTGACAGATTACTGTTTAGAATGTAAACTTCTAAATCCTCCACGTCCTTCATTCTCCGCTTGCATAATCAAGAAAGTGGAAAAAAAAGCTCTCGTATATCAATGCGTTAAGCTGGCTGGTAAAGTTACTGCGTTCAAACAGTTGCAAAATCTCTAAACAAACCTTCTAAGATCTTAATATTCATGTCGGTTATCCCATCTGGTATATCTTAGTAGCGCGTACGAGTAAACGACATCGGAAACAAAGCAATTTTGTTTCGCACCTCCTCTTAATAAACAGGGGCGTTTGGAAGCAAGGTCTCCTCTAATGTACTTATCTTATTCCGGGCCAGATGCGAGTTATGTCAATTTACGCACCCTCTGGTTTATTATTCATCGCTTCTGATGTCGAATATTAGCAGTGGCGGCTCGTTACGCGCAAGATTACTCTGTTTGTTACGATAAACGTTAAACGTAGTAGATTACGGTCGTAATTTTCACGGCAAAAGCTCTTAAAATTTCATAAATCCAATAAACTTCTAATTTTCGTTGACGTAGCTGACTTTAAAAGATAAAAAAGAGTATCCATCCCCACTCTTCTCGCCTACAGTTTATTCATTGTTTGCACGGCCGTTTTTAATATTATTTACATCTTTAAACGAAGTTAATAAAACAAACCAGCTTTTCAAAAGTAAATGTTCACCCCAACTTAAGCCGTTTCTTTACAGAGAATACGAAAAAAAAAACAAATATTTGTCCTTTGTATATTTTAGCTTCCCTTATCTTATTAAGCGACTACGCTCGCCTTTGGAACCTTTACATTAAATTTATTTGCTTTTCTTATATGTCAATATAGCCTTCCAAGTTGCCTTTGTGTATTTATATCAAAAGAAACTTCAACGGTAGACGAAATTCTTGGACTAACTACCGATCCCTTTTAGCGGCGATGTAATTAAATTATTCAACTACCCTAATATTTGTTAATAATTTATTTTGTTACTTGCCCCCAAAAGTAGCCAAGTACTGATGTAGAAAGAAATATAACATGTCTGATAAAAGGTTCAGCAGCTAAATACGTTACCCGTTTGTAACTTTTAACATACTGTAGGAATAGCATAATCGAGGAACTCGCTTAATCATAGCAATACAATATGGTTGACTGTTGTAATTAAGCAGGGCGACGCAAATATTCGAAGTAAGTACTTAGGACCAGTCTCTTCATCTCACCAATTTTGGGCACCAATAAAATGGCCACGTTATATTCTTTACCAATTATAAGTAAAAGTTCTGGCCATCCTTTGGCTATAATTTCCAATTTACAAATTTTAATTAAGTTAAACGGTTCTTGAGCTACACCCTAAAAAGTAACAACTGGGAGAATTGCTATATTGGGCGTCATTTTGAATTTAGAAGCACACGAAAAACGGCGTTTCACTTGTAACCATGTCTACTAACTTTTCACCAAGAAAAATTAGTTTGGGTTAAAATTTGAATGTTTGCGCCCAAAATAACCTCCGCAGTTTGGGCCCCTTTCGGCGGATTTTGATGAAAAGCTTGTGTTACCGATGAAGTTTTTTTATAGGCCTTAGTTTTCAATTTCATCAAAATCGGGTTAGTAATTTAGGCTCCACAGCCATAACATAAGCACCCACCCACGCATCCACAAACATTTTTGAAAGATGGTGGTTTTGGACAAAACGTAGAGATTCATCAAAATCTCGAGTTCGATTTTTTCGATTACATTACTTTCAATATACACGGGAAAGTAAAAATACACGGAAAATGAATCCCAAAAAAATTAATTAGATGGCGCTAGAAGTGTATCCTGTACGATAAATATCCTAGATTAGAAGGTATAATATATTGTCCAATAAAAGCATTGTGTAGAGCCACAAAGAGAATAAGATAGAAAATACTTAAATTTAAATTACTCCAGGAATTGTGAAATTCCCAGATTAATTTTATAGACATTTATTAACATTTATAAGTTCCTTATAATCAAACCAGTACCATTGCTGCAACAGTGCCTTCTCGGTATTATGCTCCATCTATGGAGAAGAGCATCTCTTTACCACAAACTGAAGGAAGTTTTACAATCTTCAGCTATTTCTTTGAAGAGCATTGTTAACAGTTGTGATTTTCAACTCATTTGATACAAAACCTCATGTTAGGCAATAACATTTGTAAAGTTTCTGTAAATGATTTGCCCAACTTCACACAAAACTTAGTGCCGCTCGACTGAACTCATCAAATCGTTGAAAGTAAAGAAAATTAATTATAAAGAACTCGAATTTAATCACATCTTACATTATAATTATGTCCATACAATGTGCAAACAAATGTAAATAAAACATAATGAAACAGTAGACATTTAATATCATATTTTCTGTCAAAGTCACAATCTTTAAGGAAATACAATAAAAAATTTAATTCATTTTAATTAATGGAAAACTCGACCTTATTTGATCATTTTCGAATAATTTAACACACGACGACGACGTTCGAATTCCAAAGTTTTACCTCAAAACCAAAACTTCTTTAATTAAGATGTTTCAATTAACAGCAAACGACGAAAAAAATATTTCAGGAATTAAATTTTCTTTCGAATCGAATAAAAAGGAACTATTAACTTGAAAAGACCTTGCAATATAATAAAGGTGTTATTAAAAATTTTCCTTTCAGCATAAAATTTTAATTAAACCGGTAAATAGAAACGTTATTCAATAGAAAATTTCTTTATATCAGTTCAAAATTTGAACATTCTTCCATCATAAGGACCCTCGATAAATTCGCACAAAAGCTTTATTAATATTTGAATTAAACGAAATTTTTACGTATCAGGGCGACGTTAATTTCCGTTTATATCAAAATGACACCACTTGACGAGAGGAAAAGGTGCATTGAGCGCCGCAGTCACTCTACACCAAATCTTAATTAAAAACTAAATGTGAACAGAAGCTTGTTATCGCGACATGTGACAATTAAGTGGAACATTCTTGTTTTATAACAATTTTAACTGGAAGATTTACTATTAACAAATGAGACGGCTTTATTTACGGTCTGAAATTTCAGTTAATTAAAATGAACGTTTCATACTTAATTAAATACGTATAGAAAATAAAAGTCAAATTTTCGAACTAAAATAGATGTTAGATAACGTTATAAAATTATCATAAAAGTCATTGATGAAAAAAAAGTGTAAATTATTTTTAAATGGATTTCAAACTTGGGAAGAGACAACATAAAATAGATTAACTAATTGCCTTTCTAAATACGTAACGTAAATGTAGACACTTGTGAAATATAAATTATACCTGTCAAAATACCTGAAGCATCGTAAAATTTTGATATCCGTTTACAAATTCCATTGCATTGAATGTGATAAACTTGTGGGCATTGCATTTGCATTTGAAAGTTTCGCCATAGTCCATGCATTTTTTAAATAATGATTTATGCAACATGCAACTTACAAAAGGATGGGGTAACGCTCAGATGAGCTTTTTGTTATACTAGTATCTTCGTTCGTGAAATTTAAATCAGGATCAGAATATTAAGATGTTTAAAAGTGAAGAACAAAAGAAAACTGAATCACCCCTCCATATAGTAGAGTAATATTCCTGCGAAGATTTTCATCAACAGAAACTAGGACAAAATCCAGTTGTTTATGAACTATTGGACGAGGAATTGCAACTAAAACTAAGTTAGAAAAAATTGCTGAAATTCTAATTTACACCAAATGATCTCTTATATAGTTTTTATTTGTCGGCACATCAATCGAGACTTGGACTAAGCAACAATTTTGTTCTAGTCTCTGCCATTAGTTGTTAAGTTCTGAGAGTCGGTATAGCCTTAAATGTGGAATACAAAGATTTTTGAGTTAGGCGTCTCGCAAAAGTCGACATTCTGAAACTTCACATTTCATTGTAAAACGATGTCGTTTTGGTTGAAGAACATTATATTATAACAAATCTTCACATTTCTACAGTTTCGATTAACTTTGTGCTTTTTTATGGTTTTGGTGAACATAAATAATCTTCAATGTATACGCGTAGTATATTTTAATCCTTCATCAGATATATATACGAGTAGTATATTTTAATCCTTCATCAGATATATAACGAGACTTAAGGAGTGCAATGTCTCAATTCTTGGGTTTAATTATCTTCTTCAAGGTTGACACAATTGTACTGTCCCGACAATAATCAAACACAGAATAAAAATATTCCTACAAACCGATTTTTTCTAAAAAATGCAATTTCCAATCCAAAATTACTCATTTTATAAATTATGTTAGGTAAATAATACATAATGTATCAAAAATAAACACTAAAGCGACATTACAGTTTCAATTACATTCGAATGAATAGTATTTTTCATATGACGCACCTGTTTTTGTAATTATAACAGTTGTACAAAAATGCACGTTGTGACAAAAGGTCGCCGACATTAAGACATTTGGCAATCGCACCACTGATAAAACTTGATTTACCTAAATACCGGAAATTGAATAATATTCATTTTGAGTTAGTTTAGTTTACTTGTGTAGTGCGTTCGGAGTGGTTTGTGTTTTCTTTAACGCCTCGTTACCAAATTTGAGAGTACTCTCCGGCAATTCGGAATGGAACATTAAAGCCTTTGCAATGAAGTGAAGGTAAATTATTTATTTCTAAAAATGGGCAGTTTCTACAATTTTACAAAAGTTTGTAAATCATTAATACTTTTTCTTTATTTCAGGTGAGTGGCTATCGCTTTGTTTTTTGAAAATTGGAATTCGGTGAGTTTTTCTTTATTTTTATTTTTAATAACATTTGTATCTAAAATTGCACAAAGAACTCTAGAATATTTAATAGTTTTTCAATTTTTTTCTTCGTTTGTGTCTACCTTGCTTGTAATAAGAATCTTTGCTGAAGATAACCACTTGTGCCATAAATATAGGATAGTTCCAAAATATATAGGTACATCTTACAAACCTCTAACTCCGACACTACTAAATATTTGTAACCATATAATTTTTTACGGGTAATTCCTACTTAAATTTTGAATATCCTTACTTATACGTATTCGTACATGGCCACCAAACGTAGAAACTAGTTGTGATTATGGTTAATTTCACTAAATATTTGATTATAAATTAGCGGGTGCCATTCCTCTAAAACCCCACACAAAACGCCCATGGTTTACGTATTTTTAATCACGTCATAAAAATATGACGCAGACTCGTTTAAATTGTTCATTTTCCAGAACTTCTACATTACTTTTCGAAATGTATTTTATAAACAGCTACAATAATTGAAATCAATCTCAATTAAGGTTGTAATCGACAATGTATGGTATCCCCTATTTTGATCCAAAAATAAACACAAACGGTTTGTGATTCGCCAATTAATAGACATATAAAAGTTGTCAATTAATGAAAAACGACTGCTTATCTCATTATCCAATTTAATATAATTCAAGTTACTTTGACGATAATTTAAAACTGTAGTATTACACTAATACACCACAAGAAACACCAAAAGAAGCTTATGTTCAATTTTCTGCCATGGTTTATTAGAATTTTGTCACCATTGAATCATTTTTTAATAAATTGTGAAATTGAGTTAAGGCTGTAATAGGTTTACGTTAATCAAACCCATAACATTTTTTAATTCTGATACATTCTTCTTAACTTCTAAAATTATTGAATAATTAAGGAAGATCTATCACATGTCTTAGACATGAAACATTTATTGTATGAAAGCATTCAATTGGCTTCAATACTTTTATTTTATTAATTAAAAACCTTTTTTACTCTTATGAATTCCTTCTGTAGAAACATAAAGGAATTAGTATTTATTCTACACATCCCTTAAAATTCTTTAACCATGTAATTACAAAGCTTGTGATAAAACAATCAGAAAATGTCATTTTGTCGGACCGAGCCAGAAAGTTATTGTGATACCGGTAAAAGGTTTTACCGGGCTCATTTTTACTTTACCGGACTCATTTTTACTTTCCGGTCTAGAACGGTCAATTGTTCTGACCGTTTTAAAAAAAATATTGTACGTAATACGTCCCAAAAGTGCTTTTACTGGACTCGCAGGCTTGTAGGACTCACCTGCGGCTCGTCCTGTAATTTGCCTACTTGTCCAGTAAAAGATCACTTTCGGGACTTGTTACGTAAACTACTATTCTTTAAATGAACGTGGCAGTTTCCTTTTTCGAATACTTACTCACATCAATCAACATGTGAATTACCAAAATTAATCCAAAAATTACCCTTCTACATAGTTTGTATTAAGCAAAATAATATCGCGGATGTACAGTATGTATTTTAATAGTAACTAGAAGAAACGTATCTTTAGCCCATAAAAAATTTTTGAAGAATTATATTTTTGTACAAATTATTACCACCACACAATTAAGACACATGTCCCATTATTTCAAGAATCGATGTATACTTTGCCCATGGAATTCTTGTGGCTGCTGTTGAAGAATTTCTTCACGCGGCGTTTTGCACTTTTGCGCATAATGTGAAACTGTTATCGTTTAGAATAAGACCTATTTCAGTGATCCAAAGATGCGGAAATCACAAGGTGATAAATCTAGGCTATAAGGTGGATGCTATAAAGTCCTCCATTTCTTTTGTTGCGGGGATTTTTGGTCGTCAGTACACAAACTTCGGTGTAACCCACTTTACACACAATATCATGGACAGATCCTACACTCACTACAACATTTTTTGAAATTTCTCTGATTGACATTTTCATCTAATCAGGCTTTCCACACATGCCATATTGTTATCTGTTGATGCAATGCAAAATGCATCAAATCGCAGTTTTTTATTTGTCCCCTCTTTTCCATTCCTAAATTTTATGCATAATTGGATACGAAATACAAATGGTTGCAACACTTTCAGCACACAAAAGTTGAATGATCCCACGCTGATCACACTTGGACGGATCCCTTGCAACAAATGTCATTTCAAAGTCACAGAATGAAATAAACTGATCCGTGTGACAGTTACAAGCACTATAACGTCGAAAACGTCAGTTGAACAGTTACAATGGTTTCCAGGTTAAGCTGAAAAAAGATAGGTACGTTTCAGTTGCACGAGTCTCGTATAATTTATCAGACCTCGTAAATATTCCTGACCCGGTATCTATGTTCATTTGGAGCGTACCACCAACAAACACTTATTTCTTAAAAAGTGGTAAGTCTCCCAAATTTTGAAGAATCTGAATTCCAAAAAAGCATTGAAATATTTTTGTTGTGTTTCTTTTTTTGGTAAATGTTCAGTTTTCTTGTAATTTTTGAAGCAGCATTCCTACACGGTGTGATTGCATCCATCACTTTCATTGATTACACGATACTACGGGTAACTTCCATGTTTTTTGTGATGACTCGAGATTATTGAAGTGTTCAGTGAGCTAAGTTACGCTTCTATTGTTCTTCTTCTTTTTTAGACGGTCTCGCTGAACACGATTTAGCGTTTATGAATTGCAACAACCAGCATCCCTAAGGTATTTCAAGTATTCAAAGACTTATAAACGTTCACTGCACCACTGCACGTAGCTGAAGATACAGCAAAAATTACACCTATGCCATAAGCAAAATTGCAAGTGAAATAAGTATGAATGTTTATTAAAATATTTGATCGGCAGAAAGCGTGCTTAACTAACATAGACTCTATGAAAAATTGTACTGATCCGGAAATCGACCAATTAGGGAATATAGTCAAGCATTTATGGTAAATTATTTTAGAAATATCACATTGGATACGTTGTGCAGGTACTTCAAACATCTTCAGAAGTATAATTCTATATCTATAAAGATACTTTAAATTCACGTAGAAAAACTAAATTGTTTATTGGGAGTGTTTGATTGCACGTCAAGCACTTGGGAACGTCCCCCACACAAAAACTTTTTGGAATCCTTTGCGTGTTGATAAATTGCGATTTTTAAAAGTATTCCCTGATTGGAGAACTGATAGCATCAGAACCACTGTACTTATTGTAAAATCCAAGAATTTTTCTAATAGACTTCACCATTTTCAAATAAATGTGCGATGTGCAGTAGTATAAAAGGAAACTGAAAAACATACCCCAGTAACTGTTTTGAAAGAAAATCTTTATAAGAAGCTATTCAGAAATAATATCGTACGTCCTTTTGGTTCGTAGATTTGGTAGAAATCATACAACCCTTCGACGAATATAACTCGTACGTCCTTTTTTATCTAATCAGATGAAATCTCTAAATGGGATGACTCTCATATATGTTTATTATATAAAAATAATGCTTCATTGTAGCATCCCTGTAATTTTCTTTGTTCCTTGTTCACGTAGATCAAACCATAACTGTTAAGTGACAGTCAACACTATAACATAAAATAATCTTTCAAATGCATCCTAAAAGTAAGCTAAGAAAACCAACCATTCAAAAGTTATAAATTGTTAAGATTGCATAGACTGGTTTTTTGTATTAAATTATTTTTATTTTGAAGAGGGATACCAGTTATTTCTTGCTGTTTTTTATGAGGAGTTGAGGAAAATTCCCATAAAAAACAGCAAGAAATAACTGGTATCCCTCTTCAAAATAAAAATAAGTTATAAATTGTAATAAAATAAACATTCATGAGGAATTAGCAAATTATTCTAGCTAGGTACCTAGGAAAAACCATAGTTAACCGAGAAAAAAGATTAAACATCGAATCCTTGGATAGCACAAAAAATGATTATTTGTACTTAATTTTTTGCTTGAAGCCGTTGAACAATTAGATTATATCACACAAAATAGAACTGGTAACTTCCGTTAAACATCAACGATTCTGGCTTAATATTCAAAAGTTATTATTACATTTAAATCGGGTCATAAATATTTTATTCTTTTACTGAAAATTGAACTTCCGTTCACTGCATTATAATAAAATGAAATAATCTCATCATTTCGAAGCTCTCATCACTAATTGGCATAGGTATAAAAGTTAATCTCTAAATAACTTCAACGAGAAGCTCATCAATATTATTTTAATTGATGTTCAATGTACTATCAAAGAGTAAAAATAAAAGCATTACGTTCGTAGCCAAAAAAACATTGTTCAACCCACAAACTTGCAAAAGATCTACAGATTAATGAAAAATGTCACGTATTGAATAAAAAATAAAATAAGTGCCAAAAACATTCCTGTCTTTTAACATCATGGTAATTTATTCTCAAAAAAAGGGAAAAAAAATATCGCTATATACGTTCGAGATAAGTGTTATGTAAATGTCAATCTGTCAAGAGACGTCTTTCTTACCTTGAAAATTCGTGGGTAAGAAGCTTAAGTCGCGATCTACAGCGAGCAGCTTCTTGAAGTGCCTGTTTAGCACGGGCTTCGCTGTCAGCCCTAAGTCGACGTTCTCTGTCTGCATCCCTTTGCGCGGATTCCCTCTGCAAAAAAAAACCACAAATCAGCACAGTGTAACAAATCTTATTTAAGAATGATTTGTACCACGTTTTTAAATTAACTTTTACTTGATTATTTTCGTTCTCATATTGCGCAAACGTTGAAGCGTAAAATCCATTGAAATCGTCTCGAGAGTTTATCCCTCTGTAAATCGTTATTTGAATTCAAATATTAAAAACCCACCACGATCACGACGAGTTTCTTAGACAAGACAATTCCCTACTTCAATATCAACTTGAGGAAAATTCAAACAATTCAGGGTTTCAATCGTGCCAAACCAGCGCAAATACAAACTAGAGACTCCGGTCGTCTGGAGCAATGTAATCCTCCTTTAAGCGATAGATAGACCAGAAACGTTATTGTTTTAAATTAAATACGATCGGAGTATAAATGTTTTCATTTGATCTCACATTTTATGATCACTTAATTACGAATTACATTAAACGACAGTCATGGGGTTCGTAACTGTTTCTATATCAATTTAGTTACAGACCGATCTGTCTTATTCGACTTCATTATTTAATTATACGTGAAACGTTGATTATATAGGGTGTCTTATCAAGTTAACGACGGAATGGATTTATTTTACTCCCGGGTTTACATGTAATAGAATAATAATAATAAAACAATACTTAAAGGCTACTACTGCGAGCGCTATCATTTTCCTTTTGTGTCTGGCTCGCTTTTCAAACTTTCCTTTGCAATTACAGTACCTTTTCAGATTATTTTGTCTACATAAAATTCGTTTTATATACATACAAGCATGCAGTGAATTAGCATAAGATAGCTCCGGGATAAAATGTTAAAACTGTTTGCCGAATAGCCGAATAAATGGGAATAATGACTTAAGGGCAAAGTTTCAGAAATATTCGTAGGTTTTAATTTCACAGAAGGTTTATTCTCAGAATCTTAAATACCCGGGAGTTTTCAATATACTAACTTCAATATAGATTCTAAGATTATACTATTAGGGTAGTTCTTCTGCTGGATAACTGCGGCCTCAGAGAGCACTGCTACTAAACCAATTTCTGGTCTGTTGTGAAAAATCGACGGTTACAAATTTTAAATAAGAAATCCGTTGAACTAGAAGAGGGCATTAATATTTTTGCTAATAAATTCCTTAACTTCACTTTCTGTTAATCGCCTAAAATTACATTTTGCACTACTCAAACTTTCTTTCAATGCAGCAAGTTAACAATCTTATTGCGGCGTTTCAGACTCACAGAAATCATCGAAATGTAAACGTTTCTTCAAAAAAACAGCTTGAAAACTGACCACTGTACTGAACCAAGAAGGAGAAACGTTCTGTTTTATGGAAAGTGTAGAAGCGAAACCCATCGATATCGGTCGCTACAAAATGGAAATTCGTGTTTATAACTCCAGTAATGGAATGAAATTCAAAAATGGAACGGTTCTTGTATCCATGCTGCCGTATTTCACCCTCCAGCTTCAAGTGGGTGCGAAAGAAACTGGCTACAGAATTGAAAGAACGATGTATTGAAGTGCGAGCAGAAGATGTATTTTTCCACCAAAGATTGTTATTGAAACCACAAGTGCAAGCAAAAAGTGACGAAAAAGTTATGTCGCATTTTGAGAAACAAAAGGGATGTTTTTACATGAATAACATGGCTACAAGAGTTACTGTAACTACAGATCCATGGGATATGCAGAACCGTCTCAAGTGAGATTAAAAGGCAACCATACAAGATTTGAAGTTTGAATGTCTAGTACGTACTTCTTACTTCGGCGACCCTGCCCCAAACGAGAAAGAGATATTTGAACCATGACGCCGCTTTTCCAAAACGGTACGGAGCACGTATGATATAAAGCGTGATGGTAGCTCAACTAAAAAAAATATTTTGTTTCATAACGGTTTTAAGGTTTTCAATTGACTCTGTCCGAACATTTTTTTAAAATGAAACGTAAAATTTCGAATCTTTTTCTCTATTCCTTTATATTTTTATTCTCGTCACTCATCCTTATTAAATTTTCCAACCCTTGTATCTCTGTGATCAATGTTACATTTAAACAATTCGTTGACCCTATTTTTTCCTGTTTTGCTTTAGATTTTTGGTAAAATTATCTTCGTGGTGCCAATTTGGCTTTTCTGCTTTTGTCTTAGGGTCCACAATTTGCTAGGTATTCCCTTTTCCCCAGGAAGTCATATTTGATGGCATTATACAATCTGCCATTTGACACTAACCATTTCTTGATTTCATCTTCAAAGGTATATTTGAAATTTTTACTTGTTCCAGTTTCAACTCTTCCAGTTGGTCACTTGTATTCCTACTACCAGTATTTTGTTTTGTTAAACTTAATGACCACATTAATATTTTTAACTTTTTTTCTTAACATCTCCTACACATCGGTTTTTTTTACTTTCTCGAAGGTTTTCTCCATATCTATATATAAAACCCAGGTGATCTTTTCATCCAGTTCCTAAGGACTTCTCCTATCACTTGCCTTGAAATCAAAATGCTTGTCTTCTTCTTTTTTTTTAAAGCCATTGCGTACCTTTTATTACGCCTTCGACCTGTTGTCTTAACTTAGATTACAGTAGTCTTGAGTAGACGGGATCCACGAGAGCACCAAATAGTTCTCCACCAAATTCTTTAATTTTGTGTTACTGCCGTGGACATCTCTCCTTGCGTGTACCCAGTAAATAGGCCTAGGTTCTTTTGAAACTGCGGTCTATAAAGTTCCGCGCAGCACGGAGTTTGTGAATTCAGCAATTCTGTTAGATATCTTTACCATTGTATTGGCCATACAAAAAAAAAGCACTTATAAAAAATCTATTCCTATAAGTTTTCATAAAATATAGTAGGTTTTTCATTCAACTCTTTCTACTATAGGACGTAAAATAAAGACTGGGGATAGGAGGGGGGAGGTTTTCTGTGTAAATTTGCTATAATTTTCTTTTCGCTTAACAAAATTCGGTAAGCTTGATCTCATTTGAGAAAGGAAGCCTTGTAAAGTAAAATAAGGGCGTGTCATTTGAAGGTATCTCTTTTTTTGAATTATTTTGTGTTTATTGTGAATCAAATTTTCAAAAAATGCCTTATACTTTGGAATTTTAATGGTGAAGAAAAGATTTGCTTTAATATCCTCTAACGTCATGCTCATCAGTTAATAATAATAATTAATTGTTAGTTTATTTTGTTACCTAAATTTGGCCTAAATTCTATACGGGTTGAGAAAAGCAATTACTTTTTCAGATTCTACATTAATGTCTCGTTTAACTGTCACTGTCCATCACAATATGAAATAAATCATCGTGTTTTGATGCACATTACGTTACTAAAACTGAGGGATAACGATAAACAGCATAAGGATACATGTTTCCATAGAGACCTAAAATAATCGCCTATTGTCGCAAATTGCTTTACAACATTCCCAACAAAGACTTAAGTATGAGGTAGTAAAACACATTATTTGAATTACAGCATAGCTGCCATTGTATACCCTTTCAGAGAATTCCAGTTTTATCCCACATTTTCGAAGTGGAAACCTCGCAATACTTCAGTACCGTACAAATGAATAACGTTAGCGTAGTAATAGAAATTAGAAATACCAAAACGAGTGTGAACATGCGGATGTCGCAGTTATTAAATTACTTTAGTAGATATAAATATAATTTATATATTTCGAAATTAGCCCGAGAAATAAGCTTCCTTATAGTGTAACCAAAAGTGTAAAAAGGGAAAGCTTTCAAGACTCTGCCGGATATTAACATCTAACAAGCTTTCCTGTTTTTGACAGTTTCATATTGAAAATATATTTTAACATTACCAAATTGCTTAACGGTATAAAATAAGCGGGTAAATGCGGACAACGATTTAAAAAGAAATTAACTAAACAAATCTGGTTCATATTTTTTATGGACTTTTGTACATAATCCGGGTTAAATTTCGATTAGCTTCATGAACTAAACTAATATTTATCGAAAACCGATATGTGTATACTCTTGTAATGCGCTCAAAATGTTGTTTTAATAATTGCATCCAGGATATAACGTTACCAATTACAAATAGCTGTATTCATTGTTAGATTTTAAAAACAACCCCTATATTGCCGTCATGTACATGTCATTCACGTACAAGCATCACTTAACATATCCAATTGATTTGAAATGAGACTTCACTTGCATTATCCTATGTGAAACGAAGTCAAATTTCCCGTTTTTTTTTTAAATATAATACATTATTCAAGTGCTTAGATGACGTTATTTATGGTACTATCTGAGAGGAGGAATTGTAAAAGGAAGCGATAGCTTTAGGGTGCGTTTCGAAAAGGGCGAGAAATTAGTCAGATTTTTGTTTCATATCAAAGCATTATTTTTGCATTTAGAGATTATTCTTCATTATAAAATTACGGAGTTCTCTTTTAGTTAGAATAATTATAAGAATTTGTTTAGTTTTATTATTTAATAGAACGGCGCCAGATAAGCAGTTAGTTAACGAAGTAAGGGGTGTATCTAGTATTATAAAACGAATTCGGAATTTTGTGATTTTATCTTTAAAACGGCATCATAAGTAGGGTTTCAACGACGTTTGTTAGATGATATTAAATTATTGACGACGCATATTTTAGATTATTATTCAGAAATAGGTAGTTAAGTCTATGAAAATCTAATCCAAATCTAAGATACTTTCAAAAGCAGGATACAGCCCTGAAATGTTGAAAACATTATTCTATACGGATGAGATAAAGATAGGTGTGAATATCCCCCGAATGGAATTAAGATAAACAAACTTCTGGTAACGTTCATGAACAAAGATCTTCAAGGCCCTTCTTCCAATCCAAAGTTAGGATAATTAGTGGCTGTGTCCTTGAGTTTGGCGATCAGTTCATTAGAGTCTCTGTTCATCGAATTTTACATATCAAGGTCTATTCGAATTACGATAATGGGTAACATTGTCACGTTTATTTTTTCAAAACCTGAACATTTAATTCATAATCTATCTGTTTCAAATGGTTTTTCTAAGTAGTTTACTACATATACTATACTTTATTGTACAGTTGAACATCCCTTAATGATAAACAAATTTTTTGTATAAAAAGAACAAGACATGATCGTACTCTTATCCTTTCCCTTCTATGAGTTTGTCTCCAAAATACTGATTTTCTAACTGGGATGCTAACAAAATGCTATAAAAAAAGGTGTTTGACACTGTCTAGAAAAAAAATAGGGCGTTAGTATACCCTTATTTTGCAAAGGTGTCTTTTTAATCAATGATTTCTTAAATATTCATTTTTGAATTCTGCGCAAACTCACAGCCACTATTAGGAAAATGAAGTGGCTCTAAATGGTGCACCAGGTTTGGTGGCGAATAAGTATCTCTTTATCAATGCCCAGAAATATAGTTCCATGTATGGTTTAGACCAGGGGTGGCCAACCCAAATGATCTTGCGGGCCACTTTGGAAATGCATCATAACTCCACAGGCCGCATGTAAAATTATATATCCTTATATTAGATATAGACAACGTTAATTTTTTCTCACAATTTCTACCATTCATTTTTGAACTTTGGCCATTATGAAATAAATATATTTTGTAAAGGTGTGATGAATCTTGCGGGTAGGAAAAATGTTCAAGGTAGGCCGCGGGTTGTCCATTCCTGGTTAGGGCTTTCTAACCTTCAAAGGCGAACTGAAAACAATGTCAGGGCAAGTTCAATAACATGACAGTGACATTACTAATACTTGCATTAACATACCAATAAATTAGTAAACAAGACGTCAGTGATCATGTTGGTGGTCACACGTATGTGTTAAAAAACCTGGGAAATAAGCTTGGTTGTACACTAGTGTTATTCGGCCAGCACAAACGTGTGCGACCTTGGTGTGGTGAACCAATACGTCTCAGAGTAACACCAAAGAGAAACTGGATTTTCCAACCCCTACCTGCACTTCAGCTATGCACACTTTCTAATAACCGTTGTAGAAACACTAGACCAAGATGGTGACTTTATCGGTATTCGGGTTTACAGCCTAAGTTATATACCTATATTACAGTATTCCAAGCAGTGAGACCAAGATGACTGACAACGGAATTCATCCCATGAACCACAGTCTGCTCTGGGAATAAGTGTAGAAGCTATTGACACTTGGATCAAAGAATAATTGAACTGAATAGCCTAAAACCAGATACGGGAAACAATTGAAAAACTGAGGTGAACTGAGGTGAACTAAGACTCTAAGTCAACTCTGGAACGGTACAGAGGTAGGTACTTAAATAGAGCTGAATTAAGAACATAACAAAATATTTAAAGGATCGCTTAAAGGTAGAGATTTTGAGAATTTAAAGTTCACATAAGAAACGATTATAAAGCAAATTTCTTGTTTTTCTCCTTTTCAGTTAAATATTTTGGGAGAGGAAAAAGTAATTATTTTGTGGATCAAATTTCGTTTTTGAGGAGAATATCCTTATTAGGATAAGCGCCGACATAATTGAGGACAGTTTTTTCCGTCATCAAGATTAAATATTAGCGACAATTTCTCGCTGCACTCTAATTGTTTTAAGATTTAGGTAGTTCTTTTTGAAGTTCTGGAAAGATCATCAATAATTCTATGTAAGTTGTACTGCAAAAAAACGGCGCCAATTTTCATGAAAAATGATATTATAATTTACTTCAACTTCTTCTTCTTCACTGCAACCCTAAGCAGAACTCCAAAATTCAATTAAAATATTTTCTCGGTTATTTCCCCTTCGTGAATTTGCACGAAAGCTTATATTAAAAAAGTTATGAGGAAAATATTTTAATAAATTTTCAAATTCTACTTAGAGTTGTAGTGTTCTAAAACTTTCTATAATGAGGTTTTTGCACGAAAGTTTATGGTAAAAAAATTATAAGGATTTTTTATATTTCGAGTGATTTAAAATATACGAGAAAATATATTAATTAAAATTTGGAGTTCTGTTTAGAGTTCTGGATAGTCCCCATTACATTAGGATTTTGCATACAAATTTATAATTACAAAGGATTATCGAGCCTTTAATTTTTTGAGCTGATTTTGAGCCGAACTAGTTGAATAACTTACAAAGAACTCTTTACAAAACGCCAGTAGCACCCCAAAAAGATTCAATTTTAGATCATTTGTCATCAACAATTTTTATTATTTGTTAAGTACTCTAGAAATGTTTGGAGGCAAATTTCAAGTTGTTATTTTGGAATATATGCCATAAAAAGGTGTAAAATCGAAAACAGTAAAATATTGACGCCTAATATATTTTAAAAATGATGCATTTTTTATTATATTTTGAGTAGAAATATTTATGTGGCATTTATTAATAGATTGTACGTGTATTATACAACGGGTGACAGTCCAAATTCACTACATTCATTCATTATTGTTTTTATTATATTAGCATCCCTTCAGTCAGGCATATGGAAGGGCAACCTTCACTACTACGGAGACGTTGGGTAATTAACGTCATTGTCAATGTCAGCTGCAAGTAGGTACAGCATAGCAAAGTGTACAGAAGTTTAGACATTTTGTGAGGAATTTTGCGAAAGAGAAAATTATCAAGAAGCGTAAGTTTGGAAATTCTTGATGTTAGAGAAATGTTAAAATAGATCATTTTCGTTATTAGTTTCACACCGGAAAACGGAGAGACAGACGGCTGTAAGTATTTGCGATTGTATGAATGAGACAAATTTCAAAGTGCATCTAACGTTAGAAATTTGCTTTTTTGTTGCGCTATTCAAGAAGTATTGCGGTAGGCCTTGAAAACTGAATTTATCAATCAAAGACGACCGTGACCGTGTACGACCTGTAACAACCGGACGTGCCCCGCATGGTAGCTTCAGGTTGCCATATCGAAATTCCAAAAGTTTCTTCGCAAGTCTTAGATGCCGACAGAATTTTTATTCACCCTTGTTTTCCCTTTTATTTTCCTGTCGCGTTGAGAAACTTAGAAAGCGTTCTTTTTTTCTACGCGCACCAATTTGATCTGAAAAATGTCCGCATTGTTCAAATAGAAAAGGATTTTACGTCATGTTTAATTTTGAAGTAGACGAATTAAACTTGCTGTCGGTTTTGCAGGGGCGGATATTGCAAGACGCACCCTCTGGTCACTGCGGTCCCTATTGTTCTGTCAAGTTCTGTCATGGCCAGAGATGCTTTATGTCGCCCTCCTCGCCATATCGGTGGATTATCAGATACGTTATACTTGTCGAAGTATAACAGTTATTAGTATCGTCAAGGGAGATGCACATTTCCTCTACAATCTCGAAGCTTTTTACGTAATTTAATTTTTTTCTGCTTTATATAAATGCGTAAAATCCTATTTTACCCCTAAGTAAGAACGCGTACCAAATATTTTCAGCCGCACGACCTTTTACATTCTAAGAAGCGTTTTGATTTTCAGTATTCGGTACGCGCTTTACATTAAGGATTAAAATTTTCTGCAGTATAATCATGCATAATAAAAGGGGGGTTGTTTTATCTTTGATCCTTTCTTTGTTGGTCTTTCATTAAAGATATACTTGGAGCTCTTAGTATTATTTTCGCATTTTTTTGTTTTGTGTTGAGTAGAAAATGTTAGCCTTATGAATATCAAAGGCAATTTTTTCCACATGATCGAACAATTTGTATACGTCGAAGATACTAAAAATATTTAATAAAATTTGGAATCGTCATCTTCTTATAAATGTGATGGGATAAGTATTATAATTCAAAACGGAAAAAGTCATTAAAATTAACACTTCACGAGAGAGGAACGTTTAAATAAGAGGCTATAATTTTCGTTTTAAAACTCATAAAATCCTTTTAAAATCGTTCGAAGTTATGAGTAAAACTTAGTATTTTAAAAATTAAAAAGCTTTTCGTCTGCAGTGTCACAAGAGAATCACATTGACTGGGGTTTTAGAGATTTTTTAATGCCGCAAGCTGAAAAAAAACTCAAAAATGGTGCCCTATCAATGAATCTGCTCATTATTTATTTTTATGTATTTATTTATCTTACAACCACAAAGCATATCTCTCAAATATGTCTGTAACGTAAGTAACGGAATTGTTAACTGCAATTCCAAGTTTTATGTCACGAATTACTAATTAGTTTTCAGCATAATCTCCTTCCTTTTCATAAATGTACGTACCGCTCAAATCTACAATGTAAAAGATTATTTTTTGCTGACAGTTTTATGTCATATGTGACTGTTTTTCCTGAAGATGATAATAATCCTGAGCAGCCCAAACAAAACTTATTATGAATAAAATGAATTTTAAATACTTCTTGTAACAATAAACGTTTTTTGAATTGAATTGAATTAGACAAATGACGTGAAATTCAAACTAAATTCACACTGGGAGGGTGGGGTATAGATGATTACTTCAGCTTTTAGAAAACGTGCAAATACTTGCCAGTATAAAGTATTCTTCTTTTGATTGGCTTTCTTGACGTGAATATGTGCGCTTAAGATTAATATGTACTTAAGTTTTTGGATGAGCTGATAACGTATGACTAGAGCTCGGTTTTATAGCTATTTGGCTATACGTAAAAATTAATAGCAGTTTAAAAATATTTACAAATAAATATGATTTATGACAAAACTATTTATTTAAACAAAAGTTGAATGTGCTTTTTTTGCTTTTTTTCAGTTTTTTATATGCCTATTTAAATTTTTTATGCTTATTTTCAGCTTATTACAGTTTTTTAACCTTTATTTTGTCTTTTTTGTTTTTGTTTTACCGCGTAAATACAAAATTTGAATGGGTCAGCGATAAAAAAAACTCATCTGAGCAGGGAATCTCTCACCCCGCCTAGTTGCACAATGCACATGCACAAACGTAATAAAAAATACAGGGTTTAAATTGTTAGAACAAGTTTCCAAAATTTTATGCGGAGGAATTGTGGAAATTTTGGAAATGCGAGAATCTTTGGTGTAAAAATTTAAATTTGCGCCAATTACAAGTGTGATGTGGAGAGAAGTTTTTCGCGTTTTAAAAATATCTTAAGCGACCGCGGAAATTTGTTAAGAATTTTAACTTTTTCTATTTTATTTTTTGTTATTTTTTTAATTTAATAAACATTTTTCAAATTTTTTAATGCTTTTTTGTAGCTTATTTTAAACCGTTTCTGTTTTTTATGCTTATTTGGTCTGATTTTTATGCTTTTTTCATTTTTTTTGTGCTTATAAATCCGAGCTCTACGTATGACCATATTGCCTTGAGCGATTATTAATTTATAGATCAAAGGAAAATGCACGTGTTTCCTATACAGCCATTTTATTGTTCAATAACGATGGTTCATATTTCATGGGTGACTGGAAGAATTATATTTGCAAAAAATTACATATGTATAAATTATATGCGTGAAATTACACATTAGATAACTTTAATTAGTCCATACGCAACATCGTATTTACGTATTTTCATTTTCACGAATTAACTGTTCTTCATGAATGTTTTACTCTTTTTTAAGACCATCGACATATTTCCAAATTGATAGACGATTCGCCCTGTACCAACTCTTCTTCTCCATATAATTGTACGTCAATTACACTAAATCGTGTTACATTTCTTTTGGATTTCGGTGGTTTGATCGGGTTTCCCAATCAAAATAATTTAGAACCGATTGATAATGATATTGTTTTCGGGAAAAACCATCTCTATACATATATGCTTCTTCCTTTTAATTTCGCTCAGAAATTGCTCTCTATGTAAGTTTCCCAGTTACTGATTTATACAGGGTGTCGCAGGTTGAATGATCAGGACTTTGACATTTTGTAGAAAAACACATTTTAAGGTGGGTTGCTCCTATAAACATAGGTCCTAAAACTAAAAAGCTTGTAATGCACCGGATAACTCTTCCACGACCTCTGGGTGATTCTAAGAAATTCATATATATTTTTACATTCATTTTAATAATTTGGAACTGAAAATTAACCTAACAACATGCTCGCACACAATAAAAAATTAATGGCCGATGTCACACACTGACATTAAAATAAGATGAAACCGCGTAGGTTTCTAACGTTCCTTTGTATTTTTTTGAGAACTTTCAGCGCAGCATCCATGCTTTCTTTTTGCAATTTTTTTGGGAGCTTTACTTCCAGCCCAAGAAACCACAATAAACACAATCTACGAATGCTGATCCTCACCACAAATTATTTTATTTCGATTATGAGGAAAAAATTGTCTTTTTCGCCAAAAATAAATCACTTATATTTGCTCGAAAAGTTATTAGATGCATTAAACCAGCTTAGAGGTGGTTTTTCCACCTTTCCTTTTTTTTATTGAAGATCATTGTATCATTTTTTTCGGACATCTATAGTCTGGGATTCATCTTACGCGCCCATATCATTGGAACTCAACGTTTTCGAGCTTCAAATCTCCTCCGCTGTTATTCCCTTCTTATTTTCTTTTGTGAAACTCTATAATTATTCAAATATTAATCAAATTTTGTTCAGAAACTTCTATTTAATCGAGATCATATGTGATGTGAAAACAGGTCTTTAGATAAACATGTCTGAGTGGAATTTCATTGTTATTTATACATTTTATTTTTTGAAAAAGTATACCTTGTGATTGACCTTATGGTATCGCTACCAAACTAATCTTTAGACTGATGAAATTAAAATGATGATATAATGGTGTCAATTTATGTTAATAATCTGTGCTGGTTTGACTAAATTTACCGCTGGGTGTTGGAGGATTGCGCCGGCGCCGTCGCGTCGGAACGCATTATACCGAGCCAGTGAAGTTTTTAGAATTACCCGAGAACCGATCTCCAAAAATGTGAAACGAATAAAGACTAAGTGGTGCTAGTCACGCTTTACCAAAATGACCAAAAAAAAAATTAGAACTGTTTTTTTTTCAAATCTAATTTGGTGCCATTATATCGACCGTGTCGAAAACGTCCGCGTCGAGACTAGAATTTTAGACAGATTCAAAATTTCAACACTATCCAAAACGCAGACGTTCATTACTGCGACTGTGACGAAAATTGGTTGTTGGATAACAAATTGACAAGTTTAATTGATCTAATAATGGATCATTTACTTTGGTCGTGGTCGGCGTTGTGGACTCATAAAACGTTCCTAGCGTTTTAGACATTCGACATTTTGGTCACAATCACGGCTCCTTGATAGTTGATACACGATTTATCTCTTTAGTTGGACAAGTGCAGGACCCTCGCAAAGAAAGTGGTACATCGTAAGATGCAGCAGAATGAGTACTATTTCCAATATTTTTTCTCAATACTTAATGTGTACGGAATAAGTTCTTGAATGTCATAAATACATACGCTGTTCACACAATTCGTAGCAGAAAAATAATTTCAATACAGTAAACCAAACCAGTAGGGGGAATGATTGAATCTAAGTAGAGTCGGCGGTTCCACAATAATTTTCAAATTCCTGCTTAGTCAAAAATCTGCCATGTCAAAAGTTTCAACTGGGCCTCTGTTCAACAATCAAAACGTTTCTTTCACGTGCTTTCGGTGAATAAATTTGAAATTATTTTATGGAGAGTTTAGTCCTCAATATGTGTAATAAATCTAAACCACGTGTGAAGAACTTTAATTTATTTACGCTTTACTACAAAAATGCTCTCCTACACACCGCCAACCTACAGCAAATTTTAATGAATTTTATTAATCAATTAAGGGAAAGTATTGATCGTAATTCGTTCACACTTCCGAATATAAATGGAAGTTTTAAGAAAATTTATATATCCCCACTACAACATTGCGTTCTATTTCCATTGTAGTGCTACAAGGATCACATGAGTTAAGGCGAATATTGTTTCGAATGTGTAGACAAGTTATCCTTAACTACTGTACAAAACCCACCTCTCATGGGAAATAAATACAACGCACTATATACCAGGATCATATCAGGTGAGATTCGTTTCAGCTTTAATGAACAAGGTTAGTTACCCTCATAGGCACCCAACATACACTCCCTTATAGTCTCCTGCTACAAATTTCGTCTAGTACTGGAGTGGAGGCAAAAACGTATTTCTAATAATACGATGAAAAATATTAAAAACGGAAATATAATTCTGGAGCTAAGTACATATTCGATTATGAACATGAACATTTCTTCTTGCCAAAGGAAACAAGCGTGACCGCGATATTTCTACTCGGCATAGTTTCATCAACACCAAAAAATTGCTGTAAATGTGACTTCCAACCCTCAAGTAACATCTCTATTGTATTTCATGTCAATTACCTGATCAGCTTTTAAATAAAATACGACAGCCCTAATTTTCATGAATAATAACGATGCGTGCTGCCAATCAACAGCATGCAACGGATATTTTACATAAAATATTTAAAATCGGCGTGTTCTTATGTTTGTAATGAAGGGTAATTGTCAATTGACTTACTCATACCAAAATCGTATACAACTATAATGATACTTTTTAAAGCCTCAAAACAGAGAAATGCACTTTTACCATTTTTACATCCTCGTAAGGGTGACGTCCCTCCTAATGTAGTATTAACCACAAAGATGAATGAATATGCGTTTTAACACAGACTATTGATTTTTCTTCAAGCATAATATTTGCAGTAGTTCCAAAACTGGAGCGTTTGGCTTTTGGGATACTGATTGTGTGTTTTCCCAAAGGCGTTTTATTATTACTCTTGCAATTTGTACGATTATCTCGAGTTCGACTTACAAAATGTTTATTTGTATCGATTTCGGTTCTCTTTCAATTCGAAAATGGTTTTTGGCAATGCTTGCTGGACAGTTTCTTTTAAATATTATCACTATTGAAACGTGCGCTGAAATTGTGTACCTACACACTATATTATTTGAAATTTATGTTCATCATTTATATACACACACTATCTTAATTTCAGGATAATTTTCGTATGCTTTTAGTTAAATGGATAGAGAGAAAGTTGTAATAAAGGGATGAGTGCGTACATTGAGATAAGAGGAAATATCAAACATGTTTACTAGTCGTAATGTATGCGCGACAGGAATTAATCTAATTGCTAGAGATAGAAGTGTGTAATTTTATAAATTATCTCATTACTTAAAGTCATTAAAGTAATTATAAACGATTGAAAACCTTATAAATGAAAAAAAACATGAAAACTGGTACAATAAAATAACAAAAAAGTATTTATGGTAACTAGGAATCTCAGTTAGTCCACTCGGAGTAGAAAAAAAAATTAACAACACCATGAAACGTAGATGTAATTATATCTGGTAGCTAAACGTTATCATTACAAAGTAGTTCAGATTTGTAATGAAAATACTTCAAAAGCACAAATTATGGAAATTAGGACTGGTAGGGCATTAATACTCCTAATTCAAAACAGCTTGATACCATCTGTTGAAATTAATGAAGTACATAGGTACTACAATAAAATTAACAAAAAAGTAAGTAGAGGTACTTTTTCAAATGATTAATTACCTAATGGTTTTCTGAATTTAAAACCATTATTTTTGAGTTGGATTTCATTGGAAAAACAGGCCTCACACTTTTTGACGAAGTGATTTATATGACTTTTGAGAAGTTTTAAAACACCCGATAACGTTTTGTTCGCATATTTTTTAATTTTTTTATTTATAAACCAAAGAGAAAAGAAATAATAATTATAACATTTGCAAAGGTAAAAACCGACTTTTGCGTATAGTTTCCACGCTAATTTAGAACATCCGCAATGAGAACTTTTAACCGATTTCTTTTCCACCTTATAATTTTGTATCGTTAAGCAGAAGTTGACTTCCGCGTGCGTTCTCATCAATGAAGTTTGGTAACCATCATTTTATATTCCTTTTTCCTTCAGATTTCGTAACCACGAAGACGAAAGCCTTTTCTAGTGTACTCTTTCTACACCTTTGACCTTCGCCACAATTACTTGAAAAAAGACAAGCCCATGGCGCACTTTGAATATTATGAAACGTAACCATACCATTTTTCTGTTATTAAATACGATACTTATTTTGGATATTCATACCTGTTAAAAAAGGTACAGCGCACAATATTCTCTTGCGGAAACAGGTTAAAATGAAATTTCGGCCACATAAAAAATAATATAAAGTTGGGGCAAACCAAAAAGCGTTGCACGTCACGAGTATTATATACATGTCAACAGTGTTGTCATATGGATTAAAACGAAATAGAATAAAATACGAAATGGAAGACAATAAATGACAAATGTCCTTGGTTGCAACATTGTAATTTTATTTATGATGCTGCCAACTTGTAGAATTATTTTACCCTAGAATATTACCTTTAATGACAATCCGAAAAATTAGTATTACATTGGTACTGTTTTTACGTCATATGTCACGTGCAACGCTTTTAGGATTGCCGTGACTTTAATAAATAAGATAGATACAATTAATTTCAACCATAATATTGACGAGTCATAGATTATACTGACAAAAATCTATCTATTTGGTACTCTAAAATCATTGTATCCAAATTTGCCACATTCAAAGTAGAGACATGCAGCAGCAACCATTGTATCCTTTTCGAGTAACTTTGACGCCTTTTGCAAATTGAGATACTTGGAAACACATTGTTCTTAAATCTCGTCTCACAAAACAAAATCAAATACAAAATTTCTGTATTCTAATTTCTATAGTTGAACTAAAATTTATTTTCTATTTTCATGAACTTTTCCCAATTTTAAAGTTCAATGTTGCTCACTCTCTAGTTTTGTGTGGTCAATTTTATAAAAACAATTTGAAGTTTGCAATTTTTCAATTTTTTCGGAAAACACTCACGCTTTTTCAACCTACTTGTACTACTATAATGTAATTATTTTGTGTGCTCATTAAAGGTATAGTTAACAGGCATCCTTTGAGGTCAACTTTAATTCGAAGAGTGTTACCAAACCTAATGTTGGAGGAACCAATCGGATCAACATGTTGCATGTTCTATCACTTCTTTGGCTATGGAAAAATGATGAAATTAGTTTCAAATTAAACCCAGCATTTAAGCACTTCGCCTCCATTTCAACCCATAAATAGGAGATATATTCGTTTTGGAATATTTGATTATAAAGTCGTGTTTCTAATTCCATTCACCACGTTGAAATTCTTTTTATCTCACTTTTTAATATCCTTTGGTCTAAGATTTGATCAAGTTGGAATGAATACGAACTAACCCATCACAAATAATACAATGACGGCATCTCTGTTTCATTGACTGTGTGTATACCCATTACAGTTTCTATCTCAAAGAATTTTTCCATGTCTCTTTTCAAATTCGCTTAATTAAAGAAAACCCGAAGCAACAGTATTTTATTCGCAGATACATCCATGAATGATTGCAACGGTAACGATATTGCATTGGATTTAGTTTCAATGGTTACACCACAACCATTCAATTCATTGCCATATCCAATTACTAAAAAAAACGAGACGTTTCCTTAGGATCCTCGACTCTAACCATAAAGGAATCGTAATGAGTATTGGATGAAGTATAAAGCCACTCCTCTCCAAACGCTGTACTACAAAAATAGTGCCATTGATCGCTGCAAAGAACCGTAGATGGACTAACCCAGTTTGATATTTCGAGGTTGAAACACTGATTTTAGAATTTCAATTTTGCGAGCCAAAAATGTTCAATGGATTAAAAAATTGTTTAAAAAGCTTATTCCTCATAGTATTTATTGTTTTATTAGACTGATATCAACATCGTCCAATTGAGTTTGGATGACGTTTTGATACCAACAAACGAGATAATTTCACAATTAACCTCTCATTTGCACTTTCATCTAAATATCCTAACAATTTTTCAAAAAGTCCAATAAGAACATGATCCTTTACGCAGGAATCAAAATTGACTGTCGTCTACCGTTCACTTTTTCCGAAATTTTCTACTATTGAAACAATGCAATATATCTTTGTACTATTTATTAAACGGAAAGGAAAGGTAATAAGTTAACCATTGTAACAATCCATCAAAATGAAAGTAATCTGTGCTGTGTGAAGGTGGAAACAGATTGAACTGACTAAAGAACAAGATCTAATAAATTTAGCTCATTTTCTTCGTTAATAAAGAGTAAGTCATTCATTAGGGGTCATGTTAAGTGCGACGATTAAATAAAAGATTTTTAGCACTTTACTAAATTACCCTTAACGTACGAATTTTAATGCATTTCCGCAAAAAAGAGCGACGGAAATGACACGACGTTTAAAAAAAAACACGCGACGGAATGCAATTCGGGGATTCTTCCCATAAAAGGAATACTCCCTCAAATCTACCCTTATAAATATTAATGTATAATATATGCGATCAATCACGTTTAAAATTACTGCGAAAATTGCCATATGGAAGAAATATTTCAACTCTTAATGGTTAGTGGTATTGTTATGGCCGTTATGCCTAAACAGTACATAAACGGGGTTCGAAATTCGGTAATAAATTTTCATTCTGGCAGTGCATTTCATTGATTGTTAAACATGACAGATATAATCACTGTTTCATTTACATCGAGATTTTTTAAATTTTCATTGCTCGGTTGCAATTCTGTCGTTTTAAAAGGACATGAATATAATATGTTCAAAATGTAATGTACACAACAGTTGGTTACCTTTATGGCGGCCTTGCTGTTGAAACGCGTACTGTTTAATAAAATATTGTTGTAGGCTGTCTTGAGAATAATAAAAATAGAACGTAGTGAGAATGGAAAAAAAACCTCGATTTTATCCATCTAATTACTTTACCATTTTGATACATTTATGATCATAAAAAATTACAATCCTTGTACTAACGTGCCAAGCCATCTACAGTCAATGTTATGTACAAACTACGGACGAATGTGCCTTAAGCTTGAACCTAAACTATTAACGAAATATTAAAAATTAGTTGTTTGCATTTTAACAAAATCAACCAATGTGAGTGTTGATTTCTTAGAGTTGGTTTTCCTTTTGCATCTTGCAATTTATTAAACTTATTTTTGAATGTTCTTCCTTGTTTGCTTACGACTTACGAGTGCAGAAATATGATATTGTATGAGCAGAACTCATCATTTTTAAAATTTTTAGGGTTTTCTTCCATTATTCGATATGGAAACTCCATCATGGTTGTTATATCTCAAAAAGGGCTTTTGTAATTATTGTATTTATTTAAATACCTTCGATATATTCGATTAAACTAAAAACATTGCAGAACTACAAGGGTTCTTGGTATTTCTTGAAAAATTGAAGTAAGGAGGAAAATTCAATCCTTACACTTTTGCATAGTCTTTAGCTTTTGGAAAATTTCAATTACATACAAATAGTGTTATTGTTTGTTGCTTCCTTTAATTTTATTTTCAGAATTGGGAGATAAAACAAAATAATTCAAAATAAGGTTATTATCTCGGAAACTATTACCTTTAGATATAGGACATATTTAACAAAAATCAAAGCTAACTTAAAAAGCAGTTCATTCATGAAAAAATATATAGGGGGTTCTATTTAAAATAGTCGACTTTTGTCAATTGTTCTGTGGTCGTTAGAAAAAATTCAGTACGGCCCCTTTGCCACAAATATCGTTCAAAATCAGCATATCGAGAAATAAAACGCTCTTTTGTTCATGATAATCTCCAATTTTGTTGCTATGTTGCCAATGAGTTATGATTTTTTTTACTGACTGTTGATTTCGGCGACGATTTTTAAAAAACATTTATTTTCTCCTAAATGAGTTGACTTAAGTAGGTGAAAGCTCAAACAAACTTGGTTTAGAATCGAATATGAATTTCAAAAATATAAAAATCTATAGGGTGTTCCACTTAAAATAATCGAGTACGATCCTGTACAGACGAAACCGAGAGCTGTGCGGGCCTCGAAATATTTTTAGGTTGTAAACAAGGAACATCCGAATAAGAAATGTCTCTTGACCTTTTATCCTAAAATTAATATTAAAGGCGCTATCGAAGAACGAAGGGCAAGTGGGCAACCCTGTATAAGCATGGTAGCGTTCTCTTGAGCATTAGGAAACCTCAAATCTCCTTAGCCTAAATTCTTCTCTTTGGTGGTTCAAACATCACCTCTTTCATTTGGTTCCGACTTGGTTGTTGAAAGTGTTAAATATGCGCTTCGAGTCTCTGTCTCTCTGTCTTTTACCAATCCAATGATTATGGAATCCAGTTATTTTCATATCAGCTGATAATATGCTGCAAAATCATCATTCCTTGTCTGGTAAGGAGAGAAGAAATTCTTTCTAGACTAACTGACAGTTCATTCCTTAAAAAATTTGTTTTCCGTATTTATATTTTGGGCCATTTACTCCCATTTAATCCGATTATTACATGGTGAGTTTTCTTCAGCACAATAATGTAAACTGTGGACATTGATAACACTCTCTTTAAATAATTTAGGTAGATATTGCTTAACTGAGGAAACAATTCTTAGAGAGACCAAAAGAAAATTTTAACTCAAGACATAATACAATGAGGCAGAATGCTTTTCTTCTACTAGGATTAGGTACTCCAAATCCCATTTGCTGCAGTTGTTGAAATGACAGCCATCTATCGTCGACCAATTTTCTACAGTGACGACGCCTCCAATTTACTCTGCGACTTCATTGATTGTCATTAAAATGCTTCAATATTACTTCTTCATCTCCTATTTAATGGACAGGAGAAGGGAGCCGGCGTATGTTGTATATGTTTCAAGGACCCAATTTCGGAAACATTTGAAAATGTTGACAAAATATGCGAACATTTTCTATACGATGGTTGCGGAAGCTTTTGCTTTTAAAATGTTAAAATTGGGAGCAACTTGTACATTACTATTTGCATAACGTATGCAATTTGCTGGATTACGCTATGCAGTAAAAATTCACAGTTTTAGGCAATCATCTCATCTAAAGCACTGCCCACTGGATTTTCCTATGAGAACACAGATCTTCAATGGAAAATTCCAGTATAATTTTGAGTGTGGTTTCCAAAATAAACGAACAGATTTCGTGGTTTATTTTCAAAAAGAAATTTGAATACTTAATATTAATATGAAATGAAAAGCACCACGCGGAAAATCATGCATTACGTTTCAGCGGTCCAGTTTCACAAAGTTTGCAGGTTTTTTTCAAGTCTCAATGTATGTTGGTTTTTGATATCATTTACAACTGTATTGAACAACAGTCTCACTGATTGTGAATTGAATTCCGTTATTTGGTTTTCATATTAAGAGTGATAATTTTCGCGGTCCCAAGAATTGTCACTCTAAACCCAACAATTATTATTGTTACCCCAAGAATTATTTTTGGACCCCAGCTTTTAAAATATTTTGGTCCCAAGATTTCTTATCCTAAGAATTATTATATTAGCCCCCAAAATTATTATTTTATTTCAATTTTCACACCAGCCTTAAGTTGGTTGTATGCTGAAGACTTCAGAGACTTACAAAATAAAGTACGCAAGGAGTTTGTAGCTATGAGTTTCTATGTAGCCATTGTAAATTTTTTTTTAGTTCCAAATACATACTATTTAGTATCATATTTCCGTTTTTGTATCAATTGAAAAAAAATATACTAAACCTACCTCTAACCTTAGCGTCTGAGTGGCAATATACGTTTAGGGTGGCATTTTTTTAATTTCAAATACTTCTATAAAATAAGTAGGTAAATAAATAAAATCTTGGGGTAAAATAAAAAAAAATCTTGGGGTGAAATGAATAAAACCTTGGGGAGAAATGAATAAAATCATGGGGTAAAATGAATAAAATCTTGGGGCCAAAAGAATAATTACGTGGGCTAAATTAATAATTTTGGGGGCTTCTTGGGAACAAAAATCTTGGGACCAAAATAATTAAAAAGCTAAGGTAGAAAAAATAATCCTTGGGGTAAAAATAATAATTCTTGGGGTGAGAATGACAATTCCTAGGATGTACTAAATAATATCTCTTAAATTAAACGCAAAAAAACATTCGCTCTACTGAAATTTCCCGATTACTTGTAGAAGTTTGTGGCGAAGGTGCAATGAACGATGCGCCTAAGTGGCACTACGCGCTTTTTTATAAAGAAAAGATTAATGTTTATGGTGAAGAACGACCCTAACTAAACAAGTTTGGACGGGAGATATTGGACCATCCGTCCTATATTCTGGATTTGATACCTTGCACTTTTATCTTTTTCAAAACTAAAAAATGTCTTGTGGGGAAGTAGAACATTTTTCATTTGGCTTAAAAGTGATGTACATAAAGCTCTTTTGGTTCCATTTTAAAAGGTTCTTACTTAAGACTGTGACGAGAATTAGTAAGTAAAATCTGGGATATTTCAAACTGAGCACTGAAATAAAGTAATTATAAGAATCTTCAGATCTTTTATAGTTTTGTACTGTTGTCCGTCATATAATTCTTTATAGATTAAGTAAGGACGCTTTAAGATCTCCGACAAAATTTTAGAATTTGGTATAGGTACGTAACTAATTCTCTAGATCACGCATCGACTTCGAATTATAGCTTATGGTCCTTAGAGCTGCAGCTATTGAATATATCTAATACCCATCCGTGGTCCAGGTCAAAAGTTATGGTGCAAAATTTACCCAATACAACAATTTCTTAGGAAAATTGTCGAAAGGCCGAAATTTGCCTTCACAAAGAAAATGCCAAAACCAGAGCAGCAATTTTCACATAAAACAAAATCCTGGCCCTGTGGAATTAGTTAAATAAAATCTTCTCCACACAATCTGCCACACATTTATTCAACTATACGTATTTGATGTATTTGATAACTGGGTTATTTTGCAAATATGAAACATATTCAACTAAGACTAGATTTGAAACCTGAAACCGTGTGTAGAGTGGTTATGTAAAAACGGAAGAGACCTCTGTCATAATAAATATGTAAAAACATGAGTAAATACACGTGTGTCGTGTATCTTTAACATAAAAATTGATTCTTGTTTTTTTTGTAATGCCATTTTAATCTATATTAAGGATACAATGGATTTGCACTTTGATATTTTTGATGCATACTAATTCTTTTCGCCTGGATAAATTTCAACAAAACATTTTCAGCACAAAGACAGCACATTTAATTCTCTAAGTAAAAAAATTCGTTATGGATATTTTATGAAAATGAAAGTGTATTTATACGTTCGTAACATGTAACGTTAATCAAAATAAAAGCTTCCAGCGCTAAATCATTCTGGCGTAGTGCTGGTAAATATTATAATTACATATCGTACCTATTCCCGTGACGTACAGCATACGAAAATCTGTCAGAATATTTGAAATAACAAAAAAATAAAAAAACACTTTCCGCCTTAGAGGTTATTTACATATCAATCATAAAAGTAAGCCTTGCAAAATATAATACTTTTAAAACTTGGCCTGAGCCGGATGATCCTCGAGATTGGGGAATCAATCTAAGGGGAGATTGAAGGGAATATGACGAAGGTGAATTACAGAGTGGAGCCGTCTGCATGCTAACAAAAAAGTTTTCTAATAGGGTATATGTTATGGCTTATGGTTCTAATAGAGTTATGTGTTTGAGGGCACAAAAAAAGAGAGATCTAGGGGGATGACTGCTGTTACGACATAAGAGGCGCGACTACTGTCATCTTATTATTTTTAGGGCTCATTTTCTGTGCAGAAATCTTTCAAAATGAAAATAAAATGGTCATTTCATTAATGGTTTGCGTGGTTAGAGATACATCATCAATTAGATTTGGACATTTCTCTAGTATTTATTTTAGTACAAGTTGTCAGTTCTTTTATTTATGCTCCACTAAAGAATGTTAGCGTTAATTAAATTCTCATTTGTGCACAGACAGACACGTCTAGTGTTGCATCAATTCAATTTGTGAGATTTTAGGCGACAACAAAACCGTATTTAACCAGAAATACAGAAATATAACGCGGTATTTCAATGGGAATATGCAACGGTGCGTAAAGTTCTGTTTGTAACAATAATTGTTTCTAATCAATATAGAAACTTGCGGCGGAAATTAAAGCACTATTAACAGGAAGTTGGGATCTCTACCGAGGATATTATTACTATCTCGATGGAGCCACTATTACAAGACCAACGGGTTTAATGGCGAAAATGGATATCATTACGCCGTTTGCGTTTACCTAATTTTATATCACGTTTTAACAGTTTAGCTCATATGCGGTATTTTATATCTATTTACTTTAATTCTCATCTCTGATTACCAACTTGTTAATTTTGAGCGAAACAAGCAACACATTTAACCAATTATTGTTATAGTTATTTCTGGTTAAATTGGAATTAAAACGGAAAATCTCTACAAACGGTCGTATATATGTAAATGAATTTTACTTTACCGCGATTTTACGACGGAGATTATTTCCGCGTATAGATTTTTTGCTGTTGAGGGAATATATAGAGAATGAGATAATCGGATAACTATAAAATATAGCAAATCATTTATTGATCGTATCAGACGTGTGTTTCATCAGCACTCGTTTTGTATCGCTGAAAGTTATGGGACATTTTTCGATAATAAAAACGTATTTATTCAATAGAATAAAATCGGTTGTGCTAACAATCTATCAATAAATCTACAAATCGGATTTACGTAACAATGACGTATGAGACTCAATCGTAATTTCTTTTTCATACTGATTTCTTTTTTCACTAAAACCAAATTCACTTTGAAAATCAGGCACATTGTGTAATTCGATAACTAATATACATGTTAAGAGAGACCTAAGTCCAATCAAATTTTAAGGTATCCGAATTGGCAATTTCAAATAATTTGAATGAGGTCGGTCTGCCAAACACAAATTTCATTGAATCTTACACTGCAAAATGGAGAACAGCTCAGTGAAGCGCATGGAATGAAGAAAACTTTAAAGATTAGGTAAATGTAATACAAAATGGGCCCAACAAAGTAATGAAGGAAGAGCAACATTTCATTATATAATCCGAATAATTACTTATACTTATGGGTAAAACATTTTAAATTAATATCTCAAAAAAGGCGGGGGTGGAGAAAGTAAAGTAATTATTATTATTATACTAGGGGTGGTCCCAATTGGTTCCTACACTGCGACCTTTTGATCTATTGTGCTTTTAAAGTGATAATAGGAACTATATTTTTTTGTGCTATTAATCGTTTAGTGACATACGAAATTTCAGTAAGTTCGTGATGGGTGCTTTTTTTTTGAAAAATATGTTAAGAAATGGTCAACGTCAATTCTTTCATACCAACTGAAAACCATACGTCGCGGCATTTATACGAAATCATTAGTGCATTTTTAAATAAGGTCTGCTTTTTTTGTCAAAAAATATTAGAGGGCAGTCGTGTAACAATGCGATTAACATGAATAGTCCCTGCAATGACTTTGAAGCTTGTTTCAAAGAAAATAATCGTTCAGCAGATTATGCCTCCTGTTCTGCACATTCCTTAAATCTTGTAGGCGAGGAAGCAGTTAATTTCATTCCAGATTACACATTGTTTGTGAATTTTGTAAAAATGTCTCTTTTTTCCCCTTTAAATATGTCCATACAAGGGCAAGACACCGCCCACACCGCATCTTACATCTATATTTTACCCACAATACCACTATACTCTAAATACTGAAATTCCCTCTTTTCTTTGACGATTATTTTTAGTTCCTTGCGTATGGGGGACACTTTAGGTTGATCCAATAATAGGTGGCAGCAGGGTCGAATTTACGACGGGTCAAGAGGGACCCTCGCAAATTGAGGGCCTCCATAAACCTTGAATTTTATAACATTTTTTAAATAATTTGGATGAAAGTGAGGAGTAATGAAATACCTATGTATGTCCAATTGTATAAACGTATAAAGTAATACAATTACGTGTCTAATTTTCAATCATTGTGACCAGCTTTAGTCTCCTGGTGAAATTTATTAAAAGTTTATAGATTTCACTATTAAGTCTTCACGACTTGTCTTTTTAATCTAACAATAAAATTACCCAAAGCTATTTATTTATTGAAAGGACCTCCATTTTTATCATTCCCCGGGCCTCCACACTGCTAAATTCGACTGTGGGTAGCAGTAATTGTTACTTAATAAGTTATAATTAATCAATTTCCAAATATTTCAAAATAAAATCGGAGCTCTATCGCAAGCTGTGGCGTCTCTGTGCTCATTTTTACTTCCTCTCTTGAGCAAAATTCAATATTTTTTGACAAACCGCGTACACGACTGAAAAAATTTAATATCTGATGATTGTATTTTAAATTTTAGAACATGCAGAACTTTTTATAAAGAATAACTTTCTTTTCGTAAAATTAATAATAAAAAAGTTTTCCATATGGTGCGGACTTAAGCAGACACACTGTATATACACACGTGTATAACACATAGGGAAAGTAATGTAATTATTATTGAAAAAAATTAAACTCGAGATGTTGACGAATCTCAACGTTTTGGGACCTCCTGAGTCTAAAACCACCGTCTTTGAAAAATGTTTGTCTGTGGGTGCGTACGATATGGCTGTGGAGCCTAAACTACTAGGCCAATTTTGATGAAATTTAAAACTAAGGCGTATAAAAAAACTTCATCAGTAAATCAATCTTCCCATCAATATCGCCCGAAAGGGGCCCAAACTAGGGACGTTATTTTGGGAGCAAACATTCAAATTTTAACCCAAATTAATTTCCTTTGGTGAAAAGTTAGTAGACATGGTTACAAGTAAAACTCCGTTTTTCGTTTGTTGCTAAATTCAAAATGGCTTCCAATTCTCCAAATTTTTATTTTTTATGGTCTAGTTCAAGAACCGTTTAACTTAATTCAAATTTGAAAATTGGAAAATTGTAGCCAAAGGATGGTCAGAAATCTGCTCCAAGCATTTTTTTTTATGTTTGGAAATGTTATACATATGTTATGAAAAACTATTGGCACTTCATTTATTTTCCATAGGGGTAGGGGGGTGAATTTTTGAAGCTGAAAATTTTAAAAATTCATAACTTTTTTGCTAAGATAAAAAATAAAACTTTATGGTTAAGTAAAGCACAAACGACTCTTTTAATCGAGAATAATAAGTACAGAGTTGAGAGATTTAAATCAAGGGATTTTTTTAAAAAAATCATTGATTTAAATCAAGATAAATTAAATTTAATAATTTGAACAAAAAGTGAATAATTATTAATTTTATTATTGTATATCATGTGTTTAAGTATTAACGGTTTCGCTTCGGAATATGAATGATTGTTTCTGTTTGTTAATAATTACATTTAAAGTCATTAAGTGATTTTGTTTTCTTCAGCAAGGGCAGCAGCAATCCTAATGTAACATGTTTATTTATTATTTATTTATGTTCTTGTGAGAAAAGCCAGCAAAGCAAAATCCACAGAAGGGGAATTAAAATTTAATTTCCTTTAGGTACTTTTAAATAATGCTAGTTTATCTTTTAATAAAATAAATGTGGGCTTATGTGCATGTTGTATATAATATATGTATGTATGTGTAGTCGGGGCCCTTGTGTCGTTTTGCCTACCGGTTTAAATCCGCAACTGCAGCCGAACTCATATATTTTTGAATAATAACTTTGTAGTATTCATAATATTTAAAAATTTAATTCAAAATACCTACCCGTTTTTACGCACTTAAAAATAATTAAAAAAATCTGATTTAAATCAAAAAAATCAGATTTAAATCAAAAAAATCAATTTTTTTGATTTAAAAAAAATCACCATTTTTATCCACCCTGAATAAGTATACCAATATACTTCCGGCCTATCCGGAAATTAACAAAACATTAAAAATATTTATGGCATACTCTGTATATTATTTCAGGAGAACATCAAAAATCGTTTTCTGATTACAACTATACTACATACTATACATATATTTCTTTTTCTTTTTTTGAGTTATACAAAAAACTATTTTATTTAATACGTCATTGTAGTAAAGACGAGAAAGTTGTGTGTCCGTTTACTGGTCACTTAATTTACTTTACGATTCCTTTCTAGATTCCCAAAATAAATTATTCTAGCATCCGAAGTATATAAATTATAACATTCATCAAATGTCACGATTAGGATTTTCAGGGAAACTTTCTTTCTCTTCTTCCTTTTTGGGGGAATCTGAGAAAACATCGTCATCATCATTATCTTTGGCTGTCGTTTTTTTTTCTTCTTGTTAGCTAAAACCCGTTTGGTTACTTTTGGTGTTTTGGTTCCCGAAGTGCATCCTACATCTTGCGAAGAAATAAACTTTTTCAATTGTGTCTGAGCCGAATTATGAAGACTCTTGAAAGAAACGAAACTGCCGCGTCAAAGCTATCTTTGATTAGGGGTAGCGAAAAACAAAACCAATTATTGATATTCACTAACGTACTGGAAATGGTGTTACATCTGTTCATGAAGGAGTGATTGTTTTACTATGTAGGTGCTGGAGGGACGAATTCGGTGGTCCCTTCAGGACATTTTTGAAACAACGAAAGCGAGTACAATATAATGTATATGGGTAGGAAGTACGTAAATAGTACTAAACGATAGTTGTAAAGGGACTCGTAGAAGTCGTTACCGTGTATGGATAAAGCTAGACGTTAAGGGTGTCTTGAAATAAATTCAGTGCCATGAAACACGCATGTAACTCGATTTAGAAACGTCGTATGTAATAAAATTAGAATTTTACAGAAGATAACATGTCAATTTCCATGTTTATATCATTCTCATTTAACAAATGTACACATTTTCAAATTAATGCGATTGTTACTAAAAAGCCTCCCTTCTTTCGGTACAGTCGGCCATCTTAAACAAAAAAACCGCTAATAGATAATTTTAAAATCGATAACTTTAAAAGCACTTTCACTCAACCGAAGTTTACAAGAAGTAATCCACTCTGTTGTTATATTCAGAACGCAAATCCCAAAAAAAGTAGGTAAAAACGAAAGAAAATGGAATTTCCAAATCACCTGTTCCAAGCGTATTAATAGGATGATTAATGTTACTCAACGCCGCTAGTAATTCAGCCGGCATAAAAGAAGATAGAGAGAAAGGCGTCTAATATATTCCCTCATATTTCATTGTTTATGTCACAATTGAGATGCCACTCGTGAAAGACAAAAGCATTGAAGAAGCGGCACCTCTTCAAAGATACAAAATAGGCTGAGGCTGCTTGTCATATTCTAATGAAATGAATAATTCAAATTTACAGATATCGAGAGTACTGTCACTTGAAGATAAGCGATGAACTGTTTCCTTGTCGGTTTTCTACCTTTGTTATCCATGGCGCTTTTGTGTTGCCGCATTATCATCGTTTTCGCATTTAGAAATCGACTTTCATTTTTATTACCATTTTGGCGAACTTCTGAATAATCAACGTTACAATTCCCATATGATTACGACAATCAATAGAGAGAGGTTTAAATGGAATGGATAATGTCGGCACTCATTACATGAATCGTGTGGGCTGTACGATGCCCCTTGACACCTGTTTTATGATCTGATACGTGCGTTGCATAATGAATATAAAACCATATAAAGAGACGCATATTCAAGTTATTTCAATGAAGGAACATTGAATTGAAACTGTTCAATAGATTATTCGCATAATTATACGTACTACAAATTACAGGATTCATTAAAACTGTTGGAGTAATTAATGAGTTGCAATTTAAGTCTCGTTCTTTTCACCTTATATTTTTCATTCAGTAACTTACTTAACTTGGTTTACTGGTTTCAGCTAACTGGGTCGGGAAAAAGGTCCAACTCGCATAAAATATTCTCATCTCATATACGTAAATCAATGCGTCAATATACAGGAAGTTTATGCTTACGAATGTCAAAACTTCAATCTGCCTTTGGCTTAAATGTTGAGTAGATTTTCTATGAAGTACGACAAAATTTATAGGTTTACAATCGAAATTAGGTACGAAGGAGCCCTTTGATCTATTTTTATATTTTCTATAAATAATATCGTATACAGTGTGTTCATTTTAAAACTTACCACCCCTGTAACTTAAAAACCGCAATAACTTTCAAAAATTCGCAGGGACACGTCGATTTTTATTTTAGGGGGGAACGTTTTTGACAGCCAAGTGGTCTTGATATGTTCATCCCTCTAACCCCTATCAACCCCAATTTTAAAATCTCAAATGCAACTACCCCACTTATTATACATCATTTGAAAGCCCCTTTCAATACCAATACAACAGTGTATGAAAATTGGGTGAGATTTGATAAAGTTATGGGTCATATAATGTGATATTCAACCAATCACGTACAGTACAGGTCTAGCATAGTGCGCGGGTGCAGGGCCGTCTCAAGCACAAATGGCGCCGGGGTGCCAAAATCAGCCTGCGCCCCCTGGTCAAGAAAAAAAGTACTTTACTTTATTATACCAAACCAAATCTGCGGTCTCCTCTGCACACACGCCCATGTTAGTGTTACCTCAAAACATTTGTTTATACTTAAATCGAAGTAAACTTACCGGGTCGAAAAAAAGTGTCGATTGGGGGACAATATAGTTTACTGTGTACACTAAATGCTTACTCTATCTATGCAAACGATGAAATGAAATAATAAAATCTAATTTGACCCTCCAATGGCTCCAATAAAAGCGGTCGGCCTCGGCGGCGAGTCAGGTATCGGCACCGACACCGTTATCAACGCACGGTGTTGATCAGTGGCTTTTGTCAGAACTAAAACACCAAAAGCAGACAGAACTCTTTGTAAAAAAATATCCAGAATTATTTAAATAGATTGTTAATTCTAAAACCCAAACAGGGCTTAAATTGTGCCGGCTCGCACCGGCTCTAAGAGCCGGTCTGCCCTGGAAGAAACGGATCTGCGAGCCGGCCCTGATTTTGCCCTTGCGAGCTGGCCCTTTTTACTAGCGAACCGGCTAAAGTACCCGTATTTGTTTTTCACCGGTTCGCGTTAATTTAGATCCCAACGGCCCAATTTTTCAAGGTCGAATTTTAAAATTGCGATCAAGGCGATTTAAAACCATTTCCCACTTCCACATAACAAGCATATCTTTCAGCCAACTACTAAAAAATCAGAAAAAAATGGCATCATTGCAATGAAATGAGAATAAGTCAGAAACAATTAAAGATAGGGATAGGAACATGTAATACCAAAATATGCCCATTTAGACTCTCTATCAAATGCAATAGTAAGAAAATGGTCATTTCATTTAAAAAAGTGAGTTTTCAGTTTTTGAATTTTCCTAAATTTGGAACCCCATAGATGAGGTCGTACGCAACTTAGCCTTTATTAAGTACCTACACCAAAAGAAAGGGCTATTCCTCCTCTATGCGCTGGTGAAAACTCGGTTGTCATACCTACAACGGTTTTCAAGTAATGAATTCTTAAAGTACCGTCTGCATCCGCCATTTTTTTTAAATAAGTGAAAATAACTTAAAAACCATAACATGTAGATATTGATATGTGGTATCAAAAGAACTGAAATTTCACGTAGAATCCAAAAATGCAATAAAAAATAGGGATTGCCATTTAAAATAACGAAGTTAGTAGCTACTTCCGGCATTTCCTAAGTACAAATTTTCAAAAATCTACCTATCGAACTTTCCTTGAAACGTCTAACTAAAGCCCCCAAAAAACACCCTGTATAGCTCTCTGCAAAGTGGTTATAAAAATAAAAAATAAATCTCTTGGTCGCAGTAATAATCCATATTTTAATGCTTACGAAACATATAACGTGGTTTTGGATTGTATATAAAAAGTGCCCTTTTTCGTAAAAAATGTGCCTACTTTTTAGAAATGTGCCTTTTTAGGTAAAACCGCGAGCCGCCCCTTTTTAATTTACAATTTAAGCACTGAATCCAAATAAATAGCCTAGTCCGTGTATGCTATCGTAGGTCCGGTATGTAAATAATATATTATTTTTTAATTTGTGACTTCAATGCAAGATAGTAGTTATATAGTGGTCACATTGCGCCCCCAAAGGTCCTGCGCCCGGGTGCCCAGTACCCCTTGCACCCCCTGGTAAAGACGGCACTGCGCGGGTGCACCATCTTGTTGAAAGTGTAGTAGGTCTTCTTGCAGTAAAGAATTTCCGTGATGATCCACTTGATTTTCTAAAAATTCAGTGATTAGTCCATCAACTGTGTCCCGAAGCATATCTAAGTACACCTCCCCGGTTAGAGAATCGTTTATAAATAAGGGACTTATTATGGCGTTTCCTAAAATTCCTGCCCAAACATTTATGTTCTGAGGGTATTGCGTATTACCTTTCCGCAATAGATGGGGATTTTCATTATTAACCCTTAAAGAAAATAAATAAATCAGTTTTTGTCAAATGATTGCTTTTTGACCCATAACTTTACCAAATCTCACCCAATTTTCAAATGTAATACACTGTTGTATTGGTATTGAAAGGGGCTTTCAAATGATGTATAACAAGTGGGGTAGTTGCATTTGAGATTTTAAAATTGGGGTTGCTAGGGGTTAGAGGGATGAACATATCAAGACCACTTGACTGTCAAAAACGTTCCCACCTAAAATAAAAATCGACGTGTCCCCGCGAATGTTGAAAGTTATTGCGGTTTTTAAGTTACAGGGGTGGTAAGTTTTAAAATGAGCACACTGTATAAGGTTATTTAAAAGTAAGTTCCCAGTTTAAAATGGCCATTGCCTTGCTAATTTTTGACATTCTGAAAAAATAAAAACACAAAGAATAAAAATTTGACCACTTCTATTCTATTCAATAAGATATAATCGTTCTTCTATGTTATGAACCGCATTGTGAAGTGTATTCAGTGGAATGTCTTCAATGATTGTTTCAATTCCTCTGTTTCCTCACGTCTACGAAGAAACACGCCTTGCTTTGAGGTAACCCCATAACCAATAGTCAGTTGGATTAAGATCTGGTGACCTAGTTGGCCATCCGTTTGGAAAGTGTCTATTAATTACATGATCACCAAATGTATTTCTTAATAGTGTTTTTACAGGATTATGTATCTATATGAGGGGGTACGCCATCAAAAGAAACAACCCAGTTTCTTTACAAACAAAATGGTACTTATTTTGATTTTTCAGAACCTCAAAAATTAGCAGATCCATGGCCATTTCAAACGGGGAACTGAATAACCTTATGCTATTTCGTCGGTATTAAATTAATAGAACTAGGTACACAAGTTTATAAGTTTATTATCTTCCAAACAGACCCAAATTCTAAAATATTTCATAGGCTAAAAACCAATTCATGTCCTGACCGGATGATGTAAAATACCTCAGAACATGGATGTTTGTAAACGTATAGGGGTAATAACCATAGCAGTTGATGTCCTCAACCCTCTTCATGGGACGGCCATAAAAAAACTGTCACATGATTTTAGTGGCGAAAAACCGAAACACAACGTCATCCCTTTAAGCCTTCTACCCTTCATTACAGCAGCCATATTGAACATCTTTTTTTATTGATCAATTTGCGAGAAAAATGTCACCCAGAATATTTCAGTGGGTTTGATTACAAAATTTACTCAAATTCATTTCTTAATCCCATCCAAATCCAAATGAGAAGGAGATGCAGTTTAAAGGTATCAAATACAATGTACACACTACACACTGTGCATGCTCTACGGTTTTCATTAAGATAAAATATCCTGTTTAATAAGGTTTAATACCTGACGGGTCCTAAATGAGTATCCAATTTAACCTCAATAACACCATCGAATTCATGAATTATAATTATGACCCGAAGTTGTATTTAGACCACATTTTGACCAATTTCCCTAGCAATCATTTTTGTGTAGGTTCCAAATATCATTTACGCGATGTCCGTACCCTTTTAGCCCCTTTAGATTACGAGAATAATATCTTATATTTCGCCAAGATTTAAATGGACCACAAACCAGCACCAAGTGTTTTCTTCATGCTCATCTTATGCACGACTTAAATAAATTCGTCACTTATGTGTGAAGAGTACTATTCGATCAGTTTTCCACTTGTGACCTTGCACACAACATCTTCTACATCCTCCAGTAATGATTCCATACACGATAAGGGCTGACGTTATAATTTACAGTGGAATACTGGTGCCATTCTCGACAACAACAACATGAATGACACATTTCGAGTTAGCTGTTGTCAAAGTTAGCATTTTTAAATGAACTATCGACATTTTAAAGCACATTAGCATTTTTGAACTGAAATTTTATTGTTATTTATTTTTTGAGTTAGTATCATTATATTTTTTTTTGCACTTCCAAGACTAAAATAGATCCTTTAGTCTCTGTCTACAGGGACTAAAGTGGGGTCATTTACTCCCTTGGGATTAAATATCAACTTTTTTCAAATATGGCTACCGCTGTTTACTATTCCTATACTAATCGACTGGTTTTTGTTTTTTCGGATGTCGGAGATTTCTAGATAATTTTATACAAATTTGTCACATTGACACGAACAAATTTGGAATTATTGTAAATAAAAAATAAATACTTACTTTGGAAGTGCAAAAGTGCAAAAAGTGCCTAAATCCCTTGAGTGGTTGTTGCTCTCGGGCTTCGCCCTCGATGCAACAAACTCCACTCGCGGGATTAAATGCTGCACTTTGGACCCTCGATTATAATATACTATTACAATACACATGTGATATGTATAATTATATGTATAAGCCTCAGTGATGATAGTTGAAAGCTCAACTTCAGCTTATAAGTCGCTTTTAGCTACGAGTATGTTCGTCCTTTCTTCAATTGTGCTTTCAAGCGTTTTTTGAGGAAAAAGTAACGTTCAAATGTGAACCTTTCTCGTAATTTTGTAAAGCAGTTTGCTATGTTGTTTAATTTTTAAAGATACTTTCTCAATCTGTCCTGTAATAAATTTTGTCGGATTAACTAATAATCCTCCCATCTTTACAACACGTCTTCGTCAAATTTACTACATCTGGCTTACAATCTGCTTTTGGACAGCAATGTATTTCAACAGAATCAAATGTATTGACAGTGGTGAGAAAAATCCGATTCCTTCCGTAAATCCATACTTATTCCCTTTGTGGGAGAGAGCCAATCACAAACCTTTGGATCCTCTCATATAGGTGAGGTATACCCATTAAAACCCTTTTTTTACCCCGTTTTTAATTTCCTTTCATGTTACCTTTACCACGAAGACTTTCATCATATACCATAACCCTCTCGCTTCCATATTATTTTTGGTATTGCCCATAAAATTGCTCGGTTTCTCTCCCACCGTCGACATGTAAAGACCATTTGCACCTGATCATCGCTGAGTTTATGAAAATCAACAAGCACACAACGAATAACGCGATTTACGCTTAAAGAATCGTCATTAAACAATAATTTGTAAAAAAATATAGATAGATACATTAATAAAAACAATCAGTGATGATTCATAGAACCGAAAGCTTGTGTTTATTAAGCAATGGAATGATTTAATTTAATTAAACAAATTAAATAAAAAATGATCTTATTTCCAGCCGTTTGGCGAGTTTTCAAGATCACAGAGTTAAAGCTTTTTAGAACACTGATGACTTGATGAGTATGAGGCGCCGTTTGTACCATAACTCTTTTTTACATATACATATATATTAAATAAAGTCGATATATTAAAAACTAAAAAAAAATAATATATATCATCCAAATATAAAAATATATCAGCAATGATGAGAGTACTGATTTATAAAACTTGAACTTCCAACGTTGACCACTGATGGCGCTCGTCGGGAAATTATGTTTGGCAAACGAGCAACGACAAATTCAAATACTTGCAAAGGCGACGCGACCTACGTAATGTTACATTTTCTACATTGTAAAGCTGTTTGATTTGATTTACACTACAATGCAGCGCATTACATATAACTTTCCACCTTGTATGATTGATTATATTGATCCATACAGATTTAAGTTGGTGTCATACATGCTTTTAGGAGTAATTGTAGTTGCTAAAGATCATTACATGCATTTCATATTAGGATTATTAAAGTAGGTATGGCAGTTACTTTCGAATGTATAAGCTTAAGCATATTCGGATAATACAAATACACGTCCGGCTAAGGTTGTCCATATCGATAACTATATGGCACTTCATAACATCGAACCAATTCCAACATAAACTCTTCTAATTAAAAGGTAAATAATTAAGTGACAGATGTAGCAGCATCTACGCTGTTGCAAATTTTGTCTCTAGCTACAGCGTCACTAGTGGTGGATATTCAAAGCTGAAGTTTTATATATTTCGCCCTCAAATTTTCTATATATCTGTACTTTAACTACCAGATATATTTTTATATTTGGATGATATATATAAATATTTTTAATTTTTAATATATTGACTCTTTTTAATATATATATATCTAAAGAATAGTTATGGTACAAACGGCGCCTCATAGATGAGGGTGTAAGCCACGGTCTATTATAGACCGTGGGTGTAAGCCTTGAAACTTATTGTGAGAATATTGAGTTCATTTGGCTTTAACTCCCCTCTCTACATTCTTACTATTGGTACATGTTATTGTAATGATTTTTTTCTCATAAATGACAAGCCCTCTACCCCATCATACAACTTAAATTTAATTTGGAGTAACTAGCTCCCTCGTAAAAGGGAAGCTTTTCATGGGACAACACATTTACTTCAAACTTGGGTACCATTTCTAGAATCGTGTACTTAAAAATGGTTGTAGCTATGATTCTAAAATTGTGGCCCACCTATACGATATAAAGCTCTACAATTATAATAATTCAAATTTTAACTGTTTGGGTTTTTTAGATCCAAGGAGTGCAAGAAAAAATAATGAATCCACGAAGTATTTTATTTGTAACAATATTCATTTTTGGTTTATTCGTGTTTTTTTATTTTCAACGTACAACGTTTCGGAGAACACTTTTTCTCCATCCTTAAGTAAACAATAAAATAAAAATGACAACGTATAAATGAAATAAAATATGAAATAAGGTAACTATAAATTAACTATTTTTAGAAAATAAAAAAACACGAATAAACCAAAAATAAATATTGTTACGAAAAAATAATTGTTTATACAAAATCTAATAAATTCCAGAGCTCCTCGTGAATTTCTCAACCCACTTTCCAAAAAAACGTAAAACAACTTAACCGAATGATATTGAGAGGGCATAAATGATAAGTGGTAAATAATAATAATTAACAGTGAATATGAAGGGGTGGTTTCAGCACCTATCATTAAGCGGAATGATATTGCTACTTTTATTTTCAGTACAAATTTGTGAACTAACTTTGCTGATAATTAGTATCACATTTATACCTACATAGGTGAACGACATTGAACTTGAACTTCAACCATCAATCGCTTGATAGTTTATTGGCTTATCTTTAAAAAATATATATTAAGCTGTGATTAATTTTTGAAATTAGGAAAAATAAAATAAGACGAAAGATAACATTCCTTGAAGACGACCATAAAAACATTTCTAGTTTGTAAAAAATGCATCACATAGAACGCCTTGTAAATTATGCCTTGTACCAACAGTGGTTAATTTGCTAGATGATATCTTTATTTTTTCCCTCTAGTCATGTGTAACACAAAGTGAGTGCTTACTTTACCATTCTTGTACAACCACAAGAATTATGCCGAAGATCAGTGAAATCCGACTACAATGAATCGTTAAACTTTGTTTTTTCCTACACTCTGCATGTAAACTTATTTAAGTTCTGCAATAAATATTAAGAAGTTCTAATCGTCCCTGAAACCAGGGGATGATGTCAAACAGCAAAATTCTTAATTAAAAATTGTCAGGATTATGTACTACAAGATCTGCAGAAAGAGTTTAATAATTTAGCTAGAAAAGCGTTTTTTCGTCTTTTAATTTACCTTAAAAGTGCAACCTAACTTAATCTTGATGTTATACGTAATATAAAATACCATTTCAAAGTACGTTACCGTTCCCTCACTTTCTTGTGTTTCGTAGCGATTATTGCCTGTTTTATTGTGTCTTCATGGAAACGACAATGCTGATGAAATATTGTACGAAAATTAAATTCCAGTTTTCCTATATAGACGTCGTTATTGAAATTTTTTCGTGTGTTATTTTGTAAAATGTCGGAAAGTAATCGATTTTTAACCATTAAAAGTTAAAAGATGAAGTTCAGACAAATGTTAAGAGAAAGAAAAGTTAGGAAAACTGCATTGTACGCTTGAGACTAAGTTTTATTGATAATGGAAGTTTCGCGTTAGACCTATTCTTTGTTGACAACTCGGAAGACTTCATCTAGTGTGGTCATGAATTTTAGCTAAACGTTACTTAAAAATACAATTAGTTACTGCATCAGTCTCGGTTTTATATTGGTTGAAACGGGCTTTTCAAACTTAATAAAATTTACAAAGAGGTACGACGAAATATTCACTTAACGCCGTCTAAGTCTTCATAGAGTTTAAAATCAATGTGCGTCGGGGGGCTCGTGTCGCTATCGATTAGTGTCCTTTGTCTGTCTCAACTTTCAGACCTACTATTCCTGTCATAACCGATAGACATTAACTCTTGTTTTCTCGGTGAACTTCATCGCCGAAGCACAGTTCATAATATTTTCCTTGAATTGTTCAATATTTTCCTGAACCTCGTATTAATCAAACAAGACAAATCAATCAACGTCACGCGTCAATAATCAAATTTTTATTTCTACCTAATTCATGCTGACAACCTTAACGTGGTCTTCCTTATGATTAATCTTCTAGTTTTTTATAATGAAAATTAATAAGTGTTTGGGGATTACATAAAAGCGTATAGCCTTGAGCGTTGATTTAAACAATTTTTTTTCGACTTAGGCATGTGTCTTACTTCATTTGAGTGCTTAAATTGATTAAGAAGCGCACATAAAAGAGATCGCGTGCTTTAATATGGCAGGATTTTGTTGGGATTAGAAAGGATGAGTTGAAACAAAACACTGATTATCGTAAGAGTGATCTTAACCAACATGGCTTAATTACAGTAATCACTTTATAACTAAACATGGGACCTTGTTAAGGAAGTCAATGTACTAAAGTGACTTACATTGAGCTCAATGAAAACAATCAGTACCGGTATAGACTAATTTATATGGGGACATGGAATGGTTTGGTCTCCTAATTGTAAAGATCAGGCACTAGATTTACAAAACGTAAACAGCGACATGAACTTTGGCAAAACCAAAACCACTTTGTATACACGGTTTGCCTCGAATTAAATGAGTCGTAAAAGCGGATATTACCACAAGGAAGTCCAAGCAAAGAAATTATGGCCAGTAATACTTATTTCTAAAAAATAATGAAAATGAACTGAAAAGAAAGCCAAGAGGGACAATAAAAATATACTGCATACTCGTAAGTTAAGTTGAGTTTAATAACAAAAATATTAATACAACGTTACACATAAAAATATTTCATTTTAATCACGTGTACTTAAATATAAACGTTCTATAATTAAAGGTTTTAAGTATGAAAGACTGAAATGCGTATTTCGTGCGTTATAAATTTCCAAAAAAACTACAAATTTCGAAAAAAGTACTAAATGTTGTGCAATAAGTTTAGAACCTAAAACTAATGAAAGTAGAAACGGAAATTTAAAAGTAGGTACATAATGTCAATGTTAAATTTCCCGATTGAAATTTTGAGATTTTTTACCAATTTGAAATATTTAATATAGAACTACCCCCTCTTGTCCCTCCTTATGGGCACCCATGCGAGTGTCACCCCTTGGTTGGAAAGGTCTTTCAATGTGCTTATGTGAATCATTTATTACACCCTTTTATTCCAACGATCTAAAAGATTTCGAGTTGTTTCAAAATGTTACTACGTATGCCATATCAACTGCGTGTTTTCTGTGAATTTCCACATCAGTTTCCCATAAAATATTTGGGGTGGGATAGACCCCCCCCCAATATATCATTTTGTAAGTGTATGCTTTCAATAAACGATATTAGTATTACATTTTCTATTATTATGGGGGAATGCCTTGATTTTTATTTAGTTTTTAAGTAAATGTACATCGTATTTTTGGAAAAATGAATGAATTTAAATTTGTGCGTGGTCCATCTCTACGAACTGCGATTTTTATATATCCTTAGAACTTTGATAAGTTATTGAATGCCTATTAAATTTATTCGAAAATGTTAAATAAAACCGTTTTCATCACACACGTGCACAATAATAGCTAACGAAGGTTTTTTGAAATTCGTAGAAATTATTTAAAATTTTTCCTAATTGCATGTACGTAGTGTTATATTAAAAGTAAAGGAATAATGACGTTAATTTTTGTATTTTTGAACGAAATCTCAATAGTCATGTTTGCCCATTTCCTCTACTGTTTAATGGAAAATTTCATTAGGACCACTACTTAGCTATTATGGTACATTGTTCCATTTTTTGTTATAATATTATAATAAAAATTAATTAATTAAAGATTTAGTTTGCGAAATATTGAAAAAATAAATAAATTAACTTAACTATATTCTGGTGCAATCTCAAATATCCCTTATTAACTTGATTAATTTACAACGAAATTAATATTTCTAATATACTTCACTTCCCTTAATATCTGACCATATACAAATTTTTTCGGTCAATAATAATAATTAATAGTTAATAATAAAAGAGATGTGTAATTGACGCTTGCTCAATAACGTAAATTATTATTATAAGTTAACAAATGACACAATTTCTTGTACACGGAAGGAAAACAAATTGCTTATTCAACAAATTTCGGTGTAAAAGTAGTGTTTTATTATCGGTAGGTACAACAAATTTTTCGTGGAAGATGTTTGGCAATAGTTCTTGAAATACCCATCGTTGAAGAGTTTTGTACACATCTATCGCCAGGATTTGATCATTGTACAGTTAAGATGGTATCTTGTGATTTTTTACGTTGCTGTATGATGAAGTCCCGAATAATATCATTAATTGTCCAGAAAAATACGTCTTTGCTATTTGACCTTTCCCCAAACACATTTTTGATTCTTTTTGTCCAGGATTTTAGTAGGACGAATCTTCCTTTTTTCACTTCGAAGTAGGCGTTTCTCTTCCTCACCACAACACCTGCACACACGGACTGTTGGACGGTCCCATGCTGAGGAGGTGTTTGTTCAGATGACGGTGGCCTGTGACCATCTCTGTCGCAACTTTTATCTTCGTCCTACTTAACTTTAAGATGGGTGCTACTAAATCCCCCTTTGGGTTTCCCAGAAAGGTTTTGGAATGGTTCTGTCCTGGACTCGGCTGGAATTTGAAACCAGTGTTGGTGTGCTCTTGTGTGAGTATTGGTTGAATCTCCTTTTTGGCTGTGTTGTATGTAATTCCACAGGGCGGTTCGGGTCCTATAAGTGGTCTCTCGATTCCCGCGTGTCCAGGTGCCCACACTTGCTTAGTGCGTTTAACGTATGTGTACATTCAAGGACTAGCCCTAGCATACTTAGCCTTTTGTGCAGTTGATGTCCGATACTGCCGCCATCACCATCACTTGAAGCACTTCCCGGGAATCATCTTAAGGTGGGTTCCCCGCCTGTGGCAGTTCTGACCATGTTATTTAGAGGGCGTCCTTGTGACGTTTTTGTTCAATTTTCTTCTATTCTGTCCAGTACATTGCATTCTTCTCCAATGCTTTCGTTTCTGGCGTGATCTGTTAAAGTGTAGAAAGTTAGTGTGCTAAGTATTTTCATTTCAGTAAAGCGTAAGGCTGTTTTGTTTTTGCCACGTTAGTTCTTGTTTCTGCGGGAATCGAGACCATCTCAGGTTTAGTAAGCTTTTGTCTTTGCATCTTTATTCGAAAGCTTGTTGTTCCAGAGTACGCCTCGTAGCGCTCCCTAAATTCTTCAATCTTTTTCAGTGTCGTTCCTTTTCTTCTATTTTGGATCGAAGAAATCTGATCCATGATGATATTAAATACCTACTCAGTGACTTGCGTTATTTCCGTATTTATTGATAGATATGTCTGCATTTCCAGAGGCATAATTTTCTCTTAAGACATCAGATCTTTTCCTGTTCGAAGCCCGGTTTAGCATAGTCCATAGACTTTTCTATTATTCATTGTAATGTACTTTGCGTCTACTTCTGACCTACTATTTCCTAAAACTCTATTGTTCGTCGCTCGACCAAAGCACTATAGGAAAAGAGATCATCCCAGAAAATGGTACACTGTAAAATAAATCCCTCAGAAACCGTGTTGCATACAGTTATCTCAGTACCAAGTACATAGCCTTCCATAACAAGCCAGTTATGAAAGAGCTAAGAGCAGTATTTCTGTTTAGCACAAGTTATTTGCAAGGAAATTCTCACGTTCGTTTGAACAAAAACGTACTCGAACCGTTTGATACATAATATTTATAATTCTTATAAGTAATGGTAGATATTACCTTTTAAAGTGCGTACAAATATAAAACAATAGAACGTGAACAATGCCGAGGATTACAAAGAATATGTACAACAATGCATCAACATTAATAAAGACTTATAATTTTATTGCACATTACCTATCTACCGTTACAATTTAAAAAGAAAACTTGGCAATGAACAATTAAAGTTTATATTACTGTACTTCACACGTATTTAATTATTGATGTTAGAAATGAATATTTAAAGATAACAGCATTAATATTCAACATCTCAGTTGTAAATATAAAGTAAGCATCAATTCATTCACGATATACATATGTAAGATTGTCTATGGTTAAATTTTATGAATACTGCCACTATTTTACGAAGAGTTTTGTGGTTGAACACACGATATCTATGTGCTTGCCTGTGACATGCACAAAGACATTCTTTTACGTAAGATGCAATATAAACTTTCAAAGCGGTGCCGTTAGACGAAATTATTATCTGCGATTAAAAAAGTTTGTTGCTCATACATTTGCCGTGGTAGGTATATAAAATAGTTTGCATCTACGCAAACTATTGTAATTGCTAGGAAATTTATTTATTTGTTGATATTAAATATTAAATTGATATTAAAGCATTTTGGAAAAAAGTTTTCGTGAATGATAAATATTTTTTATACTTAGTAAAAGTATTGAATAAGTTTTCATTTCCGCATCAATATACATAGTATGACGTTATGTTGACAGCTAACAGCTAAATAAAGTGAAGTTATCGAAATAGTAGAACGTAGAGTAAGTGTAAGATTATAAACCCAATTAATACACGAGAAAACCTGAAAATCAATTTTTTCATAAACATTTACTCCCCCCCCCACACATCCTACTTTCGAGAATTACGTAATCAGCAGTATGTAAATATGATCTTACACACCTTCAGTTAAAGCGAAGAACAACAAAAAAGGAAGGTGGAGGTGTATCACTTAACATTCTTGATGTATCTCACAATCCGCCCTTATATCACAGAAGCAGTTAGACGTAAAGCACATAATATTTTAGCTAAGAACGTCTTCATCTTATAGTTATAAATGGCATTTTAGCGATAACTCGCATTTATTTTAGATTCAACCATATAAATTATTTGTATGAAAAGTATAATAGCTGCTTGAATACAACGTGTCCAAGATAAGGATGAACAGCATAGGGATCTTGAAAACGGTAAGAGATACGAAAGCGGTTAAATTAGAGAAAAGTTGTATAATTTAGGGCATGTTCACATGAAGTTTGCAAAAGTTCATTATTGTTTATCGTTTCCGAGATTTAAAACAAAATGCGATTTTTGGGTTTTTCTTTTTTCGTAATTCCTTCCTTTGTTTTAAAAGATTTTTAAAAACCAAAGATACTTTCTTCATTGTCACATTTTGAATTCCATTAGATGGCGTTTTCAAATTTTTTATACGACGTTTCGTCTCCGAGGAACCATCATCAACTTTATTTTTTTATATCGCCGCAACCAACGAAACACCCTGTATTCGATAGTATTTTTTATTACGAATTTAACGATGTATTACACATTATGGTATACCAATACCTATCTACTGTTTTTGTGCAATCAACTAACATCATTCAATTTCTTGCGAAAATGGTCGTGAAATTCTTAGCAGAACTTCAAAAAAATTGTAATCATAATTGGTAAACTGAGCAAAATAAATCAATGTACTTAGTTATAACAGAACAATTCGTAAAAATAATTAATTTTGATCTTGAATCTTCCAGTGTTTAAAACTATATCTTTAAACGAATAAGTCAATCTTGCTTAACAATACCTGGATACGCAATTAAAAAATTTTGAAAATAGTACCTATTCAATGCAGATGTAGGTAAATGTCTCTTTTTTCTTCCACATTGACTTTTTGACAGTTTTACTAAATCGTGTACACGTTTAATGTAAGACTAACTGAAAATCGCGTAGATGTAACTTACAATTCATTCGTTTATCTCTGCACGAAATCACAAATCCTCCCTTTAACGTACACTAAGAGAGTGTTATTTCTTCGAAACCCCCCCATTATACAAGTGCAGTAAATCTGACCATCCATCGTCGATTCGAATCGCAAAAACCTCATTCAAATACCGTCCGTATACATTTTGACCGACCGAATACGTAAGCATCTACAGGTTAGCGGGGATATTTTCACGATCTTATTTCCGTCAAAGAATATTTTTGCAGTTTTCTTGATGGAAAACTTCCGTTAGAATGATCTTAGTTTAAATCGCGTACCGCCGTTAGATACCTTCTTCCGCTCATATACGACTCATGCGTTATTTATGATATCTCCTCTCAAATGGCGAGATGAATTATAGGTTAAAACTTTAGCGAAATGTTAATTAAATTGCACATACGTGATAAATGGCGGTAACATAATCTTAAACTATTTTGCGGTTACAAATTATTTCAACTGTTAATAATATAACGTGCTATGAAACAAAAGGTAAAATCGGTTTTCAAAAGAAAATTTATATTCGTGAGCAAACCAAATCAAAAGAGAACCTTTATTTTATGTAATAAATAATTTGAAAATAAAAGGGCCGGAAGCTTAATATTTATGAGGCCGTAGTAAATTACGATATAGTATATGAAAAACCATAAAATTAAGAATTAAAATGCATGTAATAGTTCTGAAAACATGAAAAACTAATATAATGTAAATATTCATTGTTGCAAATACGTTCCTTAAGGTTCAGGACATCAAAAATTGACAAAATCAAGACTGTAATTTTTTCAAAACTGTAGATTCAGTCCATAATTGTTTGGAATTGTGTAAGTCCACAGCTTTTAATGATATCACTTACATTATTTGTACCGGAAAATTACAACAAAATCAATTAGTACCTGCACTGGGGTTGACTGTCAAACAATTTTTTAAAAAAACGAAATGTTTATTGATTTGTATAGATTTTGACAGTTTGGGTTTGATTGCTTAACGGCAAAGGAACAATCCAATTGGTGACTTCATTTATCAACAACTCTAGGACAAAGAAAGAACAAAGCACGATTTGCCTAACAAATTTCCTCTTCATAAAGAATTTTTGGAAGAATGAATATTTTCAAAATAAAGTCCAAAACTTCCACTCCCTTCGCACATTTTTTCTTCAATTCTGGTTTTAGTAAAACCGCTAGTTAACTATGAAAAGAATTCATGCCTTAAGTAACAACCCCTCAGAATTTAGGAAAATAACTTCACAAAACCTTCTCCATAGACAAAAATGTATTTAAGTTAAAGTTGAAATTGATTAAAGTTGCAAAATTGAAGAGTAAAATTGAAGGTTAAATACTACATGTTTCGATAATATTAAGGATTGTCATCCTCAGGCTAAAATAATAGTAACTAGCATTAAACTAACAAGGTAAATTAATACTTACTTAAAAATTACGTCTAAATTCCAGTTGTTGTGAACGGTGAAATGGAGTGCGAATGAAAATGGAGTCAAAATTTCCCAAAGGGATTTACATTATATAATTGAAGTGTGTAGACTTTACTGAAAGCCAAGGATTGGACTGTAATTTAGACGTAATTTTTAAGTAAGTATTAATTTAACTTGTTAGTTTAATGCTAGTTACTATTATTTTAGCATGAGGATGACAATTCTTAATATTGTCGAAACATGTAGTATTTAACCTTCAATTTTACTCTTCAATTTTGCAACTTTAATCAATTTCAACTTTAACTTAAATACATTTTTGTCTATGGGGAAGGTTTTGTGAAGTTATTTTCCTAAATTCTACGTTCCACCTCATTTAGTGTTCTGATTAACACCACGATGGATCCAATCAATAACAACCCCTCGTTCATAAGTAAATATGGGCTTTTTTTATGTATTACTAGAAAATACTAGTATTAGAACCACGTTCATAATGTCCAATGGATTTAAATTATAATCTCACTGATTGTGATGTACAGTCTGGTTCAAATTATCATAAGAAAACCAAATTTTCCAATCATTTAGCTAATAATTTTCTCACTGTCGAAGTTCTGTTCCTTTAAGAAATTTTTAAGCACGATTTGTTGTAGAATTTCCTTTCTGCCATTTCGCTTAGAGTGTTTATGAGTGGAAACTGTATAGTATGTAGCAAACAGCAAACAGCAAACAATTTTGAAAATTTAAATATTTAATCAGAAAATATCTTTCCCTAATCAAAGGTTTCTACCAATACGGTCTTCATAGAGCATTAGAAAATATAAATAACGATGTTGTCAATTTTCAATGCCAATGCTGATTATTTTCAAAATCAAAATTATTTTGAAACTTTATATAAAAATTGCAACCTATCTCCAAATGCGTGATAATAACTTATTTCTTTTGTTATAGGTGAATGAGAAGAGTTTGCAGTACAACTGGGTGAGTAAAAACACTTCAAATTTAGTTAAAAACCATGTCGTATTTCTAAATGATATAAGGGACGTTTTTCAATGTCTAAAAGAAATTTTTGGCTACATTTCGGTTTTTGTTTGTAAAATTCACAACCATCATTATTATTTATAATTAAACGTCGTATTCAGCTATCTTTAAAATGAGAGGCAAACTTTTCTTTGATTTCCGATTTATTTTACATCTAAGGATGTTTGAAGTGAAGATACAGCTTCAATGTTTTTAAATGAAATCTTGATTTGTTTAGCAATATGTTTACATTTTTATCGCAGAACATCGGAGACATTTGAACGAGTTTTACAATGCACAACAGTATTTCAATCAAAATACTATTTTATTTCCATTTAAAGTGACACTGTTCCCCTCGCTATTCACAAACTTTTGGAATTGAAACATAGTCCAATTTGAAACTTCTAAAATTCATTCATGCCTTTCGTGTTTTCCTCATCCCTGATGGTTGCTGATACTTTTAAAAATGAGAAAGGCCTTCAATAATCTGTGCAAAATAATTCAATAACCTTTCATGCTAATTACATAGAGAAATAACACAACTTGGGTAATCGGGCACCACGTAAAAATGAATAAGAAAATATAATTTCTAGTGTAACCATTTCATCGAAGAAGTAAAATGGATAAACTCTTCACGTATTGTCGAAAATATTTACATTTAAGCCAATTTTTCAAGTTTATTTACGTTTTGAGAGTCCCATCGTTGTTTCGTTTCAAAATAATGGTAAACAAACCCTACTCGGGCCCTGTTAAAATAGGATAAACATAAGCTCTGATGTACCTTCGTCAAATATTTCTGTCTCACAAATTCAGTCAAATTAGTGTGATCCAACGTCTTAAAATTAAATAATCCAACGACAATTCCATTTGCGGTATTGCTGATGGAATAAATACTCGTGCCATTCCACAACTACAGAAAAATGAAGGGAATCAACCTAAATCTACTTACAGTGTTGTGTACTTTTATTGTTTGAATGCAAATAAAGCTCAAAGTGGTTTCTTTAACGTACGTATAATATAAATTTAAGATATCGTGCCCGAACTAAACACGAACCACGAGAAAAACCTCACCCTATATGAGTAATGGAGTGTAAAAAGAGTAACCGGTACAACATTGAACCCCTCTTCCAAAACGTGAACGTTCTAAATATGAATGAATGGATGAGTTTGTTACTGATTTATATACCTACAGTTTTGTTAAGCGTAAGAGATGCGATTAGTTAAAGACAAACTGAAATTCGCTTGTGCGTGTGCAAGTTATTCAGGAAAATTTCCAGTCGATAGATATACCCTTAACAATATAAGATAGATAAGGTCAAAGGTTCGTCCTCGATCATTTTCAAGACGTCCAATTTGTAATTAAGGATTTACTTGTCACGTGCAAGGTTGTGAAATGAAAATAGGTTTAATCGATAAGTAAGAAAATCAATACACCTACGCACTCGGGCATGTCAAGAAAGAAATGGAATACTTATTGACTTTCTTTTGTAAGAGAATTTAAGAATTGTTTTTTTTTTATTAATACCTTACTTGACATTTTTTTTTGTCGTGTAGTACTCAATTTTATCGTACGAAAATTGCCAATGGAATTGTCTTTTCAAGAGATCCCTACTTCTAAAGCAATTGAAGGAGCATTTATGTGCGAAAATCAAATATTCTCTCAAAGTTGAACCTTTAAAAAATTCTCCATATTCTTAAAGCTTCAAATAGCTTGTCGATAAATAATCAATGCAATGAAAGCAGTAGAGAGTCTTTGAAAATTTCAGGGTTGCTCAAAATACAGGGTGGGCCAAATTGGACACTTTTAAGGGGAAACTCCTTTATCTATTTGGTTCACTCTGCACACTTTATATTTCTTATTCCGTCTGTGATAGACTATCATACACAAGATAATAAAAGTGCGGCTCCGTAGAAGTCCCCGTGTGAAGAAATTTTAAAAATTTGTTCTTCACGACCGCTGGAATTTATTTATTACATTTCATGTTAAACTTAACTTACTCTAATTTTTCTAACTCAAATTTATTTATGCGTACCTACATATAAACATGTGCTTAGTCTAAATTTCACCATCTTCTTCTGGAACTATTTTCTTCCATTCCCCTCTGTTTCTTGTGATTTACTTCCAATTTCTAAATTTCATTTCTTTAAGATCTGTCACTCATCCATCTCTTTCTGGGTCTGCCCTTCCCTTTCTTTCCTATTGGTCTCCTGTGTAGCATTAGTTTTGATGGTCTTCTCCCATCCAATCTTTCTAGATATCTCAACCACCCTATTCGTTGTGCCTTAATGCTTGGTATAATCCGGATTCTGGATTAAGATGGGAGACTAGTCAGAAGTAAACGCGCACGTAGACCACCTATTCGGGCCCTTTGTGCTACCTCCCTAATTATAATCATTCGACCCCGTAACGTCACTCAAG